>CM060082.1:1497230-2097230 GCA_030533445.1 Cyprinodon diabolis
CCGCTTACTGAACCACTTTCTGAACCACTTGCTGAAACGCTTCCTGAACTGCTTCATGAACCGCTTCCTGAACTGCTTCATGAATCGCTTTCTGAACCGCTTCCTGAACCACTTCCTGAACCGCTTCCTGAACTGCTTCCTGAACCGCTTATTGAACTGCTTCCTGAACTGCTTCCTGAACTGCTTCCTGAACTGATTCATGAACCACTTGCTGAACGGCTTTCTGAACTGCTCCCTGAACCACTTGCTGAACTGCTTTCTGAACCGCTTCATGAACCACTTGCTGAACCGCTTTCTGAACTGCTTCCTGAACCACTTGCTGAACTTCTTTCTGAACCGCTTCCGGAACCGCTTCCTGAGCCTGTTCCTGAGCCACTTCCTGAACCGCTTCCTGAACTACTGCATAAACCGCTTTCTGACCCACTTTCTGAACCGCTTCCTGAACCACTTTCTGAACCGCTTGCTGAAACGCTTCCTGACCTGCTTCATGAACCGCTTCCTGAACTGCTTCGTGAACCGCTTCTGAACTGCTTCATGAACCGCTTTCTGAACCGCTTCCTGAACCACTTCCTGAACCGCTTCCTGAACTGCTTCCTGAACCGCTTCCTGAACCACTTCCTGAACTACTTCATGAACCGCTTCCTGAACTGCTTCATGAACCGCTTCCTGAACTGCTTCATGAACCGCTTCATGAACTGCTTCATGAACCGCTTTCTGAACCGCTTCCTGAACCACTTCCTGAACTACTTCCTGAACCGCTTCCTGAACTGCTTCATGAACCGCTTTCTGAACCACTTCCTGAACCACTTTCTGAACCGCTTCATGAACCGCTTCCTGAGCCGCTTCCTGAGCCGCTTCCTGAGCCACTTCCTGAACCGCTTCGTGAATTACTTCATAAACCGCTTTCTGAACCACTTTCTGAACCGCTTTCTGAACCACTTTCTGAACCGCTTCCTGAACCACTTCCTGAACCACTTCCTGAACCAATTCTGAACCACGTCATGAACCACTTATTGAACCACTTGCTGAACCGATTCCTGAACTGCTTCATGAACCGATTTCTGAACCGCTTCCTGAACGACTTCCTGAACCGCTTCCTGAACTGCTTCCTGAACCGCTTCCTGAACCGCTTCCTGAACCACTTCCTGGACCACTTCCTTAACCACTTCCTGATCCATTTTCTGAACCGCTTCATGAACCGCTTCCTGAGCCGCTTCCTGAGCCTGTTCCTGAGCCACTTCCTGAACCGCTTCCTGAACTACTGAATAAACCGCTTCCTGAACCACTTTCTGAACCACTTGCTGAAACGCTTCCTGAACTGCTTCCTGAACCGCTTCCTGAACTGCTTCCTGAACTGCTTCATGAACCGATTTCTGAGCCGCTTCCTGAACCACTTCCTGAACCGCTTCCTGAACCGCTTCCTGAACTGCTTCATGAACCGCTCTCTGAACCGCTTCCTGAACTGCTTCCTGAACTGCTTCCTGAAGTGCTTCCTGAACCACTTCCTGAACCGCTTCCTGAACTACTTCATGAACCGCTTCCTGAACTGCTTCATGAACCGCTTCCTGAACTGCTTCATGAACCGCTTCCTGAACTGCTTCATGAACCGCTTTCTGAACTACTTCATGAACCACTTCCTGAACCGCTTCCTGAACTGCTTCCTGAACCGCTTCCTGAACCACTTCCTGAACTACTTCATGAACCGCTTCCTGAACTGCTTCATGAACCGCTTCCTGAGCTGCTTCATGAACCGCTTCATGAACTGCTTCATGAACCGCTTTCTGAACCGCTTCCTGAACCACTTCCTGAACTACTTCCTGAACCGCTTCCTGAACTGCTTCATGAACCGCTTTCTGAACCGCTTCCTGAACCACTTCCTGAACCACTTCCTGAACTGCTTCCTGAACCGCTTCCTGAACTGCTTCCTGAACTGATTCATGAACCACTTGCTGAGCCGCTTTCTGAACTGCTTTCTGAACTGCTTCCTGAACCACTTGCTGAACAGTTTTCTGAACCGCTTCCTGGACTGCTTCATGAACCACTTGCTGAACCGCTTTCTGAACTGCTTCCTGAACTGCTTTCTGAACTGCTTCCTGAACTGCTTCCTGAACTGCTTTCTGAACTGCTTCCTGAACCACTTCCTGAACCGCTTCCTGAACTGCGTCATGAACCCCTTGCTGAACTGCTTTCTGAACCGCTTCTTGAACCGCTTCCTGAACCGCTTCCTGAACCACTTCCTGAACCGCTTTCTGGACCGCTTCCTGAACCACTTCCTGTACCACTTCCTGAACCACTTCCTGAACCACTTCCTGAACCGCTTCCTGAACCGCTTCCTGAACCCGATCATGAACCACTTGCTGAACTGCTTTCTAAATCGCTTCCTGAACCACTTCCTAAACCACTTCCTGAACCGCTTTCTGGACCTCTTCCTGAACCACTTCCTGAACTGCTTCCTTAACCACTTTCTGAACCGCTTCCCGAACCGCTTCATGAACTGCTTCCTGAGCCTGTTCCTGAGCCACTTCCTTAACTGCTTCCTGAACTACTTCATAAACCGCTTTCTGAACCAGTTTCTGAACCACTTCCTTAACCACATCCTGAACCGTTTCCTGAACCAATTCTGAACCACTTTGTGAACCACTTCATGAATCACTTCATGAACCACTTCATGAACCACTTGCTGACCCGCTTCATGAACCGCTTTCTGGACGGCTTCCTGTACCACTTCCGGAACCGCTTCCTGAACCACTTCATGAACCACTTTCTGAACCACTTCCTGAACCACTTTCTGAACCGCTTCATGAACCGCTTCCTGAGCCGCTTCCTGAGCCACTTCCTGAACCGCTTCGTGAATTACTTCATAAACCGCTTTCTGAACCACTTTCTGAACCGCTTTCTGAACCACTTTCTGAACCGCTTCCTGAACCACTTCCTGAACCACTTCCTGAACCAATTCTGAACCACGTCATGAACCACTTATTGAACCACTTGCTGAACCGATTCCTGAACTGCTTCATGAACCGATTTCTGAACCGCTTCCTGAACGACTTCCTGAACTGCTTCCTGAACCGCTTCCTGAACCACTTCCTGGACCACTTCCTTAACCACTTCCTGATCCATTTTCTGAACCGCTTCATGAACCGCTTCCTGAGCCGCTTCCTGAGCCTGTTCCTGAGCCACTTCCTGAACCGCTTCCTGAACTACTGAATAAACCGCTTTCTGAACCACTTTCTGAACCGCTTCCTGAACCACTTTCTGAACCACTTGCTGAAACGCTTCCTGAATTGCTTCATGAACCGCTTCCTGAACTGCTTCCTGAACTGCTTCATGAACCGATTTCTGAACCGCTTCCTGAACCACTTCCTGAACCGCTTCCTGAACTGCTTCCTGAACCGCTTCCTGAACCACTTCTGAACTGCTTCATGAACCGCTCTCTGAACCGCTTCCTGAACCGCTTCCTGAACTGCTTCCTGAACCGCTTCCTGAACCACTTCCTGAACCGCTTCCTGAACTACTTCATGAACCGCTTCCTGAACTGCTTCATGAACCGCTTCCTGAACTGCTTCATGAACCGCTTCCTGAACTGCTTCATGAACCGCTTCCTGAACTGCTTCATGAACCGCTTCCTGAACTGCTTCATGAACCACTTTCTGAACCACTTCCTGAACCACTTTCTGAACCGCTTCATGAACCGCTTCCTGAGCCGCTTCCTTAGCCGCTTCCTGAGCCACTTCCTGAACCGCTTCGTGAATTACTTCATAAACCGCTTTCTGAACCACTTTCTGAACCGCTTTCTGAACCACTTTCTGAACCGCTTCCTGAACCACTTCCTGAACCACTTCCTGAACCAATTCTGAACCACGTCATGAACCACTTATTGAACCACTTGCTGAACCGATTCCTGAACTGCTTCATGAACCGATTTCTGAACCGCTTCCTGAACGACTTCCTGAACCGCTTCCTGAACTGCTTCCTGAACCGCTTCCTGAACCACTTCCTGGACCACTTCCTTAACCACTTCCTGATCCATTTTCTGAACCGCTTCATGAACCGCTTCCTGAGCCGCTTCCTGAGCCTGTTCCTGAGCCACTTCCTGAACCGCTTCCTGAACTACTGAATAAACCGCTTTCTGAACCACTTTCTGAACCGCTTCCTGAACCACTTTCTGAACCACTTGCTGAAACGCTTCCTGAACTGCTTCATGAACCGCTTCCTGAACTGCTTCCTGAACTGCTTCATGAACCGATTTCTGAACCGCTTCCTGAACCACTTCCTGAACCGCTTCCTGAACTGCTTCCTGAACCGCTTCCTGAACCACTTCCTGAACTGCTTCATGAACCGCTCTCTGAACCGCTTCCTGAACTGCTTCCTGAACTGCTTCCTGAAGTGCTTCCTGAACCACTTCCTGAACCGCTTCCTGAACTACTTCATGAACCGCTTCCTGAACTGCTTCATGAACCGCTTCCTGAACTGCTTCATGAACCGCTTCCTGAACTGCTTCATGAACCGCTTCCTGAACTGCTTCATGAACCGCTTTCTGAACCGCTTCCTGAACAACTTCCTGAACCGCTTCCCGAACCACTTCCTGAACTACTTCATGAACCGCTTCCTGAACTGCTTCATGAACCGCTTTCTGAACCGCTTCCTGAACCGCTTACTGAACCGCTTCCTGAACTGCTTCATGAACCGCTTTCTGAACCGCTTCCTGAACCACTTCCTGAACCACTTCCTGAACTGCTTCCTGAACCGCTTCCTGAACTGCTTCCTGAACTGATTCATGAACCACTTGCTGAGCCGCTTTCTGAACTGCTTTCTGAACTGCTTCCTGAACCACTTGCTGAACAGTTTTCTGAACCGCTTCCTGGACTGCTTCATGAACCACTTGCTGAACCGCTTTCTGAACTGCTTCCTGAACTGCTTTCTGAACTGCTTCCTGAACTGCTTCCTGAACTGCTTTCTGAACTGCTTCCTGAACCACTTCCTGAACCGCTTCCTGAACTGCGTCATGAACCCCTTGCTGAACTGCTTTCTGAACCGCTTCTTGAACCGCTTCCTGAACCGCTTCCTGAACCACTTCCTGAACCGCTTTCTGGACCGCTTCCTGAACCACTTCCTGTACCACTTCCTGAACCACTTCCTGAACCACTTCCTGAACCGCTTCCTGAACCGCTTCCTGAACCCGATCATGAACCACTTGCTGAACTGCTTTCTAAATCGCTTCCTGAACCACTTCCTAAACCACTTCCTGAACCGCTTTCTGGACCTCTTCCTGAACCACTTCCTGAACTGCTTCCTTAACCACTTTCTGAACCGCTTCCCGAACCGCTTCATGAACTGCTTCCTGAGCCTGTTCCTGAGCCACTTCCTTAACTGCTTCCTGAACTACTTCATAAACCGCTTTCTGAACCAGTTTCTGAACCACTTCCTTAACCACATCCTGAACCGTTTCCTGAACCAATTCTGAACCACTTTGTGAACCACTTCATGAATCACTTCATGAACCACTTCATGAACCACTTGCTGACCCGCTTCATGAACCGCTTTCTGGACGGCTTCCTGTACCACTTCCGGAACCGCTTCCTGAACCACTTCATGAACCACTTTCTGAACCACTTCCTGAACCACTTTCTGAACCGCTTCATGAACCGCTTCCTGAGCCGCTTCCTGAGCCACTTCCTGAACCGCTTCGTGAATTACTTCATAAACCGCTTTCTGAACCACTTTCTGAACCGCTTTCTGAACCACTTTCTGAACCGCTTCCTGAACCACTTCCTGAACCACTTCCTGAACCAATTCTGAACCACGTCATGAACCACTTATTGAACCACTTGCTGAACCGATTCCTGAACTGCTTCATGAACCGATTTCTGAACCGCTTCCTGAACGACTTCCTGAACTGCTTCCTGAACCGCTTCCTGAACCACTTCCTGGACCACTTCCTTAACCACTTCCTGATCCATTTTCTGAACCGCTTCATGAACCGCTTCCTGAGCCGCTTCCTGAGCCTGTTCCTGAGCCACTTCCTGAACCGCTTCCTGAACTACTGAATAAACCGCTTTCTGAACCACTTTCTGAACCGCTTCCTGAACCACTTTCTGAACCACTTGCTGAAACGCTTCCTGAATTGCTTCATGAACCGCTTCCTGAACTGCTTCCTGAACTGCTTCATGAACCGATTTCTGAACCGCTTCCTGAACCACTTCCTGAACCGCTTCCTGAACTGCTTCCTGAACCGCTTCCTGAACCACTTCCTGAACTGCTTCATGAACCGCTCTCTGAACCGCTTCCTGAACCGCTTCCTGAACTGCTTCCTGAACCGCTTCCTGAACCACTTCCTGAACCGCTTCCTGAACTACTTCATGAACCGCTTCCTGAACTGCTTCATGAACCGCTTCCTGAACTGCTTCATGAACCGCTTCCTGAACTGCTTCATGAACCGCTTCCTGAACTGCTTCATGAACCACTTTCTGAACCACTTCCTGAACCACTTTCTGAACCGCTTCATGAACCGCTTCCTGAGCCGCTTCCTTAGCCGCTTCCTGAGCCACTTCCTGAACCGCTTCGTGAATTACTTCATAAACCGCTTTCTGAACCACTTTCTGAACCGCTTTCTGAACCACTTTCTGAACCGCTTCCTGAACCACTTCCTGAACCACTTCCTGAACCAATTCTGAACCACGTCATGAACCACTTATTGAACCACTTGCTGAACCGATTCCTGAACTGCTTCATGAACCGATTTCTGAACCGCTTCCTGAACGACTTCCTGAACCGCTTCCTGAACTGCTTCCTGAACCGCTTCCTGAACCACTTCCTGGACCACTTCCTTAACCACTTCCTGATCCATTTTCTGAACCGCTTCATGAACCGCTTCCTGAGCCGCTTCCTGAGCCTGTTCCTGAGCCACTTCCTGAACCGCTTCCTGAACTACTGAATAAACCGCTTTCTGAACCACTTTCTGAACCGCTTCCTGAACCACTTTCTGAACCACTTGCTGAAACGCTTCCTGAACTGCTTCATGAACCGCTTCCTGAACTGCTTCCTGAACTGCTTCATGAACCGATTTCTGAACCGCTTCCTGAACCACTTCCTGAACCGCTTCCTGGACTGCTTCCTGAACCGCTTCCTGAACCACTTCCTGAACTGCTTCATGAACCGCTCTCTGAACCGCTTCCTGAACTGCTTCCTGAACTGCTTCCTGAAGTGCTTCCTGAACCACTTCCTGAACCGCTTCCTGAACTACTTCATGAACCGCTTCCTGAACTGCTTCATGAACCGCTTCCTGAACTGCTTCATGAACCGCTTCCTGAACTGCTTCATGAACCGCTTCCTGAACTGCTTCATGAACCGCTTTCTGAACCGCTTCCTGAACAACTTCCTGAACCGCTTCCCGAACCACTTCCTGAACTACTTCATGAACCGCTTCCTGAACTGCTTCATGAACCGCTTTCTGAACCGCTTCCTGAACCGCTTACTGAACCGCTTCCTTAACTGCTTCCTGAGCCGCTTCCTGAACTGCTTCATGAACCGCTTCCTGAACTGCTTCATGAACCGCTTTCTGAACCGCTTCCTGAACAACTTCCTGAACCGCTTCATGAACCGCTTTCTGAACCGCTTCCTGAACCGCTTCCTTAACTGCTTCCTGAGCCGCTTCCTGAACTGCTTCATGAACCGCTTCCTGAACTGCTTCATGAACTGCTTTCTGAACCGCTTCCTGGACTGCTTCATGAACCACTTGTTGAACTGCTTTCTTAACTGCTCCCTGCCTGAGGAATCAAATGAGAACCGGTCTCGGGGCTCGGTTCGGGTCAGGTAGCGGTGCGAAGGCCCGATGAGCTTGCTCAATCTCAAACTCGGCATCATCACTAACTCCAAGCCCCTCGGTTAGCATCTTCCGAACACAGCTCAATAGTGTCCCATCATTACCGATAGTCTCTTTCAGCCCAATAACTCTCACATTATTCCTCTTACTGTGATTTTCGAGAACTTGCATGCGGTTCATCATGGCTTCCATTAGTTTCCCTCACTACCTGCTGTGTGCAGCCGCTTCGAAGTGTCCTCCAAGCGGGAGATGCTTGTTTCAGCCTCCGTTAGCCTTTCTTGCATTGCTGCCACAGCTGTATTCAATTCCGACGTCGTCTGTTTTATTGTTGAGACATCAGCAGCTACATTTTGTAGCATGGTACTCCTTTTAACCACTTCTGAGAACATACTCGCTAAGTTAGGAGGAGATGTCTCCCCCTGTACTTCCTCATGTGGAGGGCTGTTGCGGGTCACCGCACGGCCTGTACTCTTTGCGTGTTTCGTTGCAGCCATTGCAGGATTTTAGTGCTTTTTCCAGAGAAAAGGAGTCCTCAGCCCACACCGGCACCTCACTTACGGAGAACGATACCAAATATGAGCCCCTTACTATAATATAGTTATCTAATTACATGTCAGGGACGGAGAGCCTTTAGCCAGCTGCCATCTTGTCCGCCTGCCCACGTGACTCCATAAGTCAAATTATTAATCTGAGCTTCATTAAAAGTAAAAAGGATCAATCTCTATGCAAAATGTTAAAATCATAGCACAGAGATGTTTCACGCAGATTCAGTTCAGCTCTTCAGAATCAGGGTCAGTCAAAGCACAGATTGAAAAGTTGGAGGATTTAATCTCAGCGCTCCTCTTCCCCAATGGTAGCTGAGATGACCCGATCATCAGAGTTCATTCTCTAATCCAGAAATCTCTGCCAATACTGACCATCAGCCATCAGCTGCTCATCTATACTGACCATCAGCCATCAGGTGGTCATCTATACTGACCATCAGCCATCAGCTGCTCATCTATACTGACCATCAGCCATCAGGTGGTCATCTATACTGACCATCAGCCATCAGCTGCTCATCTATAGTGACCATCAGCCATCAGCTGCTCATCTATAGTGACCATTAGCCATCAGGTGGTCATCTATACTGACCATCAGCCATCAGCTGCTCATCTATACTGACCATCAGCCATCAGGTGGTCATCTATACTGACCATCAGCCATCAGCTGCTCATCTATACTGACCATCAGCCATCAGCTGCTCATCTATAGTGACCATCAGCCATCAGCTGCTCATCTATACTGACCATCAGCCATCAGCTGCTCATCTATAGTGACCATCAGCCATCAGCTGCTCATCTATACTGACCATCAGCCATCAGGTGCTCATCTATACTGACCATCAGCCATCAGCTGCTCATCTATACTGACCATCAGCCATCAGGTGGTCATCTATACTGACCATCAGCCATCAGCTGCTCATCTATACTGACCATCAGCCATCAGGTGGTCATCTATACTGACCATCAGCCATCAGGTGGTCATCTATACTGACCATCAACCATCAGGTGGTCATCTATACTGACCATCAGCCATCAGGTGGTCATCTATACTGACCATCAGCCATCAGCTGCTCATCTATACTGACCATCAGCCATCAGGTGGTTATCTATACTGACCATCAGCCATCAGCTGCTCATCTATACTGACCATCAGCCATCAGGTGGTCATCTATACTGACCATCAGCCATCAGCTGCTCATCTATACTGACCATCAGCCATCAGGTGGTCATCTATACTGACCATCAGCCATCAGCTGCTCATCTATAGTGACCATCAGCCATCAGCTGCTCATCTATAGTGACCATCAGCCATCAGGTGCTCATCTATACTGACCATCAGCCATCAGGTGGTCATCTATACTGACCATTAGCCATCAGGTGGTCATCTATACTGACCATCAGCCATCAGCTGCTCATCTATACTGACCATCAGCCATCAGGTGGTCATCTATACTGACCATCAGCCATCAGCTGCTCATCTATACTGACCATCAGCCATCAGCTGCTCATCTATAGTGACCATCAGCCATCAGGTGCTCATCTATACTGACCATCAGCCATCAGGTGGTCATCTATACTGACCATTAGCCATCAGGTGGTCATCTATACTGACCATCAGCCATCAGCTGCTCATCTATACTGACCATCAGCCATCAGGTGCTCATCTATACTGACCATTAGCCATCAGGTGGTCATCTATACTGACCATCAGCCATCAGCTGCTCATCTATACTGACCATCAGCCATCAGGTGGTCATCTATACTGACCATCAGCCATCAGCTGCTCATCTATACTGACCATCAGCCATCAGCTGCTCATCTATAGTGACCATCAGCCATCAGGTGCTCATCTATACTGACCATCAGCCATCAGGTGGTCATCTATACTGACCATCAGCCATCAGCTGCTCATCTATACTGACCATCAGCCATCAGGTGGTCATCTATACTGACCATCAGCCATCAGCTGCTCATCTATACTGACTTCAGCCATCAGCTGCTCATCTATACTGACCATCAGCCATCAGGTGGTCATCTATACTGACCATCAGCCATCAGCTGCTCATCTATAGTGACCATCAGCCATCAGGTGGTCATCTATACTGACCATTAGCCATCAGCTGCTCATCTATACTGACCATCAGCCATCAGGTGCTCATCTATACTGACCATCAGCCATCAGCTGCTCATCTATACTGACCATCAGCCATCAGGTGGTCATCTATACTGACCATCAGCCATCAGCTGCTCATCTATACTGACCATCAGCCATCAGGTGGTCATCTATACTGACCATCAGCCATCAGCTGCTCATCTATACTGACTTCAGCCATCAGCTGCTCATCTATACTGACCATCAGCCATCAGGTGGTCATCTATACTGACCATCAGCCATCAGCTGCTCATCTATACTGACCATCAGCCATCAGCTGCTCATCTATAGTGACCATCAGCCATCAGGTGGTCATCTATACTGACCATTAGCCATCAGCTGCTCATCTATACTGACCATCAGCCATCAGGTGGTCATCTATACTGACCATCAGCCATCAGCTGCTCATCTATACTGACCATCAGCCATCAGCTGCTCATCTATACTGACCATCAGCCATCAGGTGGTCATCTATACTGACCATTAGCCATCAGCTGCTCATCAATACTGACCATCAGCCATCAGCTGCTCATCTATACTGACCATCAGCCATCAGGTGGTCATCTATACTGACCATTAGCCATCAGCTGCTGTAATAAAAACTATAATTTTAGTTGTGATCACTGAGTGTGGGAGCGGCCATTTTTCCCCAAATATAGTAGCCCCTCCCTCCTGCCATCTTCCAGCAGTGACGTCACGGTGCGGTAAGCCTAGCGCCATTCTCCCCGCTTTCCAAGCTAAATCAATGGGAACTACTAGACACATCTGCAATCAACAACAATTATTGAAGATTTCCAGAGGACTTCACCATTGAAATTCACCAGAGCTATAGTGAAACTGACAATGCCCACGTGCATGGCAGCTGGATGCTGGAATACATTGGGTAAAAGTGAAAAAAAGAGTTATTCCACCTTTCTGATTCCTGATCCTCCACGGACGGGTTGGTCGTTGGATCGCCAACTTGAAGAGGGAGGATTTGCCATCGAACTTCTGGCCAGAGAAAAAACCCGTAATATGTAGCCAACATTTGGAAGAAGAATGTTTTCAAGATGACTTGGATAATAGCGCGTTGTGACAAACACCAGATACAGCACTGGGACTTGATCAACAGCCGATACCGCACCGTGACAATGTCACTAACCAGTAGGTGGCAGTCAGAGGTGTCAAGTAACGAAGTACAAATACTTTGCTACGGTACTTAACTACACTTTTTAGGTATCTATACTTCATTGCTTATTTTTCTTCCTACTTCCTACCTCTACTCATTACATTTTCACACAAGTATAAAGTCGTTACTCTTGGCTTCGGTTTAAAGCTGCAGTCTGTAACATTGAGAAGAGAGCAGACTTCCACTGAAAATTTGAAGAAAAACAGGTTTCACGCCACTCCCCCACCCTCCCTGCTTCACTCATGCCCCACCTCCAAGCCCCACCCCTCTCACAGCACCTGCATGGCTACCGCATGCGACCAGAAGCGTCCAAGCAGCGTACGCGGCATGGAGTGTGAACCGGTAAGAGCGATAACGCTCACCTCCAAGCAGCTAGATATAAGATGCTGGTTATACCGAAGTTTGCCGTGCAAGCAGTTGTCGGCAGGGGCAGTAAGGGCAGTTTCTCTTTCGCTGGTGGCTGTCGCTCCGCCATGACTTCCAAGCGCGTCCTCCTGACTGCGGCAGCCGGGCGCTGCGGCAGGTTAAGCGGTGAGGGGGGGGGGGGTGACACTCCATCAGACGCTCCTCTGGCTGTGATTGGTTGTTTTGACTCGTCCCGAATTATTCTTTTCAGACTGAAATACAGGCAGTATATGGGACCAATTGAAGCAGTTTTTTTCACAGGTTACATATCACATGTACTGCTGTCTGGGCATAGGGACAGTTTTAGCCAATATGACAAAAAAGTGATTTTTTAAAACTTACAGACTTCAGCTTTAATAGCGAGGTCACAGATTAGCAGGCCGCGCCGCTTCTCCTGTTACCCAGAAATCCCACATCCTCCTCCCCGCTGCGCTACAGACAGCCTGAGCAAAGCAAACCGCTGTTCCTACCGTATCGCTGCACTCAGACTTCCTCTGAGCTTTAGGAGAGCATGTGCCATATTATCATTAAATTAGAAATCTGCTTCCTGGTCTGTTGAAGGACCAATAGTTTGCATCCAATCTTTGAAATAAACAGTGTGGTTTTCTGAATTATATAAGAATTATGCTCTAATTACCGATCTGTTCTTAGTATATTTTAATTTGACAAACCGGATCATCTCTCCGTTCTTTCTCCTGTTTGGTGTGATTGCAAAGTGGATCCTGACCTGGCCGGACCGGAGCGGAGCGGAGCCTGAACATTTAGAGGATGTTTGGCTCAACCTGCTGCTGTGAAGCAGGATTCTCCACCATGAACAGAATCAACAATAAATCTGGATCCAGGCTCAAAATGAGCACCTTGATATGTGCTTGAGAATGGCTTAGTCTCTGGTTAAACCCAGGTTTAAAGCCTTGCAGGGCAGCCTAAAGCCCACTGCCAACATTAAGACAGAAAAAAGAAAGAAAATAACAACAAACCATCAGTTCAGGGGTTTGAGAAAATATGGAGTTCAGGGAATTGTCTATAAACCAAACTATTGTTGTTCCCTACTTCAAAAAAAACACTTTAGATTTTAAAATGGAAACATTTTCTATCTTTTTTATTTAAAAATTATTTGTATATCAGGGATTCATAAACACCTCATTTTATTTCATTATTAAATTCTGTTTAAAGTAACAGATCAAAAGTCTCCGGATCTTTACTGGTTGATGATTTTCTTTATTCAGACCCACTGATTTTTAATTGGTTCCCCCTGGTTTAATGTTTATAAATATCTATTTTATGTCATGTGCTCCATCCAATGCAGATCATTGGCTCCACCCACATCTAGTGAAAACTAGTGTGATTGGATGAGTCATAGAACGCAAACACTCATTGGTTAGCTAAAGGAAACCATCAGAAGCAAGCAGGTGTTCTTCAAACTGCTAACATGAATTGTCTATGCCATGCTACGATGTGGGATTCAGAAAAAGATGTTGAAATGTCTGAAAGGTCGGACACAGGCGAGAGCGTATCGGGAGACGGAGACCAACAAGACCTCCCTCATCCTCGGCCCTATCTCACAGAATTTATAGAAATACACGCTTTCAATTCATATAGTGGCATCTGGCTGTTATTTAAAGGTTACTTTATACTTTTACACTTTTTCACTTTTACTTGAGTAAAGAGGTCAAGTTGATACTTCAACATTTACCAGTGTTTTTAAACTGCAGGATCTATACTTCTACTGAGGTAACAAAGTGTGAACTTTAGACACTGCTGGTGGCAGTAGTGTTCTTTGACAAACATGGATGCCTACAGTAAAGCACATTCACATGAAAATGACTCTGAATTAAAAACAGGATGGAATCATTTCATATTTAAAATACTTTGAGAAGTTTGAATTCTGAATGTAAGCTAACTTTTCCTTTAAAAAGGGTTCGTCCTGAAATGTGATTTAATAAAGTGTCTGAACAGATAAACAGATTTTACATTTTCAGAAGATGATTTTCTCCATAACTTTAATAATAAACCAGATTTAAAGGTGTTTGTTACAGATTTAATGAACATTTCTAACATTTTACCGCCTTTAAAGAAAAATCCCGTTTGTTTCCAGAATCCAACACAGAATGAAAACCAGCAGCAGCTGCATTTAACAGAATCAGAGAGACGCTCCGTCCTGCTAGGATTAAACATTACAGATAAAAGAACATTTATCATCGCAGCCTTTCAATTTATAAGCTTTCATGATTTTACTGGATTCAATTAACAATAAAATATTTTAAATCTTTAAAATGGTCAATTCCACTAAAAGTAAAAGAAATAAAATGATGAATATTAATTATCTAACAGCAGAAACTAAAGACCTGGATTTAACGTTGATATCTGCGTTTTTTTCTATTTGCGTCATTTTTAGCAGAAGCTTCATATTTAGCAACAAAATAGAAATATAACAGCTTTTAGTATAGATCAAATATTAAGCTACGAGGATGACATCATGAAGGATTTATCTCATATGCTCATTAGTTTGGGAAGAGATCATAACATGTAAATGAAACAATTAAAAACCTTCATTAAATAGTTTGAAAATCACACTAAAAGTCTTTATCTCTGATGGGCAGATATGAAACCTTTATAGTGACTCGACTTGCCTCAACATGATGAACCTGAAACACGTCCGTCTCTGGAAACTGATTTTAAAACCTGCTCATGTTTTTAATGTGTTTAGACTTTAGGTCAGTTTTATATTCTTTAAATGTTTATTTTCCTTTGCTTTGAACAAGTGGAGTTAATCTCCTGTAATCTTCTCATTTTTGGTAACAATTCCAAGTGGAGAGTTGAAAATGTAAAATAATGTTCTGATCAATGAAGTTGGAAAATAAAACTAAAGGTTTTA
Source organism: Cyprinodon diabolis (assembly GCA_030533445.1). Lineage (NCBI taxonomy): Eukaryota > Metazoa > Chordata > Actinopteri > Cyprinodontiformes > Cyprinodontidae > Cyprinodon > Cyprinodon diabolis. Next base: position 1,512,198 of record CM060082.1, read on the forward strand.
CTGCTGGGCTTGGATGCAGGCATTGTGCTGGTGGCGCCCCCTGGGGTTCGCTCAGTGTAAGCGCATGGAGACAACCTCAGGGATCAGATGGAGGATCATGGATAATAATAATTATTATAGAAATTTATTGATGTCACACTGGAGAAATGTAGCTCTGCATTCAACCCCTCCCCTTGGGGAGCAGTGGGCTGCCATTGTGTGGCACTCAGGGAGCAGTGTGGGGTTAAGGGTCAGGGACCCAGAGAGGCAGTCTGTGGGAATTTAACCTTCTCAGAGCACTCCTCTAACCCACTTGTACACCCCCCCCACCCCTGCCATGGATGGAGAAGTGGCACCTCCAGCAATGTTTTTACAGGGGGGTGGAGGGGTGGGGGGGGGTGCAGATGGGGCCACTGAAACTAAAAGCCATAATTTCAGGGTTTGAATCTACTATTGTGGTAAAGCTGACTTAAGTGAACTCCTAATAATATCTTGGTTTACAGTAGCAGCCATTCAAAATGGCGCCAGCTGCATGGCAGCAAACTCCCCTCCAGCTTCCAGCCGATGCAGTGCCCTCCTCTTGCATAATTTTTTACTCTGACTCCACCCTTTCACTGAATGACAGGGTCTGACCAGGAGGTGGAGCTGCTCTTAGATCTTAATGTCCACAAATCATGACAGAAAGAATATTTTAGTACAAAGATTGATGTTTATAAAGGAATTATAGGGGACCAATCAAAGGGTCCAGCCCAGGACCAAACAAGGACCAGCCCAGGACCAAACAAGGACCAGCCCAGGACCAAACAAGGTCCAGCCCAGGACCAAACAAGGTCCAGCCCAGGACCAAACAAGGTCCAGCCCAGGACCAAACAAGGACCAGCCCAGGACCAAACAAGGACCAGCCCAGGACCAAACAAGGACCAGCCCAGGACCAAACAAGGACCAGCCCAGGACCAAACAAGGACCAGCCCAGGACCAAACAAGGTCCAGCCCAGGACCAAACAAGGTCCAGCCCAGGACCAAACAAGGTCCAGCCCAGGACCAAACAAGGACCAGCCCAGGACCAAACAAGGTCCAGCCCAGGACCAAACAAGGACCAGCCCAGGACCAAACAAGGTCCAGCCCAGGACCAAACAAGGTCTAGCCCAGGACCAAACAAGGACCAGCCCAGGACCAAACAAGGACCAGCCCAGGACCAAACAAGGTCCAGCCCAGGACCAAACAAGGACCAGCCCAGGACCAAACAAGGTCCAGCCCAGGACCAAACAAGGACCAGCCCAGGACCAAACAAGGACCAGCCCAGGACCAAACAAGGACCAGCCCAGGACCAAACAAGGACCAGCCCAGGACCAAACAAGGACCAGCCCAGGACCAAACAAGGTCCAGCCCAGGACCAAACAAGGTCTAGCCCAGGACCAAACAAGGACCAGCCCAGGACCAAACAAGGTCCAGCCCAGGACCAAACAAGGACCAGCCCAGGACCAAACAAGGACCAGCCCAGGACCAAACAAGGTCCAGCCCAGGACCAAACAAGGACCAGCCCAGGACCAAACAAGGTCCAGCCCAGGACCAAACAAGGACCAGCCCAGGACTCATCAAGGAAAGTGGGGACATTTTGAATGGCTGCTACTGTAACGTGTGATTTTTAATGTTTCATCTTTGGCTGTGCATAATGGGATGAAATGCTAAACTGATGCCACTATGATTGACATTGGTGAGTGGGGTGGTCAGCGGGGTGGTCAGGGCATTGCACAGGATGGCTGTGGCCACCACCTGGTGGCGCCATTGCTCCACAGGTAACCCTGAGCATGAGGAAGATTGAAGTGAACAAACTGAAATGGGTCAGATAGGTAAGATTTAAACCAGTCTAGTGCTGTTCCTTCAATTCTTGGGGAAAGAACCTGAGCCTGATCTTTGGTTGAGGAGGAAACACCAAGCAGACTCAGCAGTCCAACGTTTTTCTTTGCTTTATTGAACTTTTGTTACAATGAGTAAAAATAGTGGAGTTCACAAAGGAAACTCTCATAGCAGCATGTATGTGATGAAGTCTGGTCATCTTGCCAACCAATAAATAATCTTTCTTTGGATAATGACAAAGTTTCAGATGATGAAGAACTAAACGGTTAATAAAAGCTGCAGCCCTGGTTTCACCGCCTATAGCCATGTTTCTTTCCCCTGACAGTAGTTCAGGGGAAGATGGAGAGAAGTTGCTCCAGGTTCGTTGGCGACTCTGAGCTGGAGCAGCACCGGCTCTTTCCTTTCCATCTTAGTGTTGGAGAACATCAGGCTGGCAGGGGGCATGGGGGATATAGGCACGTCTGGATAAAAAACTAGACTCACAGTAGGACTCTAAGATGCGTAGCTCTGTGGTAGAGGCGGGTCCACACGGCGGCAGCTTTGAGCTGTATACAAAAAGTACAGAAAATACATCCAGGAGGAAGAGGTCCGGAGCACCTCAGGGAGCTTCAGACACCTTTTAGCAGCTTCTTCCTTTACCTTTTGCAGTATTGCAGTGTTTCTTACAGACATTCAACATAGTTCACTGGTACCGCTGGAGCTTATGAAAACGTCCGGCCGTCCACGCCACCGCGGACAAAGACGGTTCTTCAGAGAGCTTCAGATGTTCCAAGCATCTCATCAGTCCTTGGATTTGTTACATAAACAAGTTCTACTGTAAAAACTGGAGCCTGAACTCCCAAATACAAACCAGAATCTTGGAGACAACAGAAGCCAGAGAAAGTAAGCAGCTCCTTCTTGACTTCAGAAGGTATGGATGTCAGAGCATACTTCCATCCTCTGGTCCAAACCAAGAAATGGAAAACAACACATGATGGGATTCATTCAGCAGAAACAGAACCAGGTGCACAAGGCAGGGGGAAGAACTTGGAATACCGCACCCATTCCCAGGGAATCCAGGAACGCCTCCATAACGGCCGCATCTCTGGGACGCAAAACCACCTGCCGTGGAGTTGACGATCAACGATCTACAGGGACAACAGACTCCTTCTGTGGAGTGGATGTCCTGGAAGTCCACCAGGAGGACGGTGCTGGAGGAAACTGCTTGGTTCTCAGGTAGCATGCTGCAGCTTTTAGCTTTGTGGACTTTGAATGAAGACAAACGCCTTGGAGACGGTGTGAACCGCTGGAAGAACCTGCTGAGCACGGAGGTGCTGAGTAAAATCTACCATGAACTGCTCAGAGTCACGGGACGCCAAAGCTCGGGCCGCTATAGGCTCATCATGTCAGACGCTGCGCCCGTCCAGACCCCAGCATGGTGGCTCATCAGAGCCAGTCCGGCGCCAGTGGACCACTCTAATGGCCGCATAGACAACAACCGTCTGTAAGGCGATGAAGGATTCATGTTCAACGTCTCCGTGCTGCTGCTGTGCTGTGGCTCGGTTTCTGCTGAATGAACGAGGACGCTCAGATCAGGAATGTTTCGTCCATCTCAGGCCTCCATCACAACCAGACACATCCAAGTCTTCTCTGGTTTACTGCCAAATACTTCACTTTAACTAACATGTATGCATGAAGAACTGCATACAGACTGTGTGCAAGTCAAGCAAAATTACACCTTTATAGGAAAAACACTGTCAAAACTGTAAAAATAAAACATTTATATCATATTTACATATAACTAATCTCTAGCAGAGGTAAATATATCATTTATACATTTGTATTAAGCATTTTAACCCAAAGTATTGGAATATTAAGGCAAAAAGTGCTGCAATGATCATCAAAACCTTCATGAGAAACAGGTAGCACACTGATAAATGCTTTGACACAAAAACATTCAACATTAGCTTTTAGAGGAGTAGGAGAAACCTTCCTGTTTGAATACTGTCACACAGAGAGGAGGATGCTGTGAGGTCATCAGAGGCCAATCTGACGCTACGCTACATCCATATCCCAACAGAGAGACACAGGAAGGACAGCCACTTGCTCAGAGAACTCGCACCTCCAGCCTGCTTTACTCCCCCTGCTGGAGGGTTAGCAAATCATTTTGATAGTGCCCCCCCCATCCTCCCCACCTTCTCCAGAAGCACCATAGAGAGCGTTCTGAGCAGCTGTCTCACTGTGTGGTGTGGAGGCTGCAGCGCCTCAGACTGGAAGAAGGTGAGAACAGCAGAGAGGATCATGGGGGCTCCTCTTCCCTCCATTAAAGACATTTCATCCCAGCGCTGCGTGTCCCGAGCCCGTGACATCATCAATGACCCCTCACCCCCCCACCATGGACTGTTCTCCCTGCTGCCCTCTGGGAAGAGGCTTCACAGCATTCAATGCAGGACCAGCAGGTTCTGCAGCAGCTTCTTTCCCACCGCCATCACACTGATGAATGTTGAGAAAACTCTAAATCACAGACTCTGCATCACACTGATAACATCAACCCATCAATACTGCAGATTAGCACCATATGGTCGCATCATGGGAGAGTCTAGGATGATGTCTGCATCTATCTGAGCCCTACAGCTGGTGGTTTCTTTTACCAGAAAGCCATGCATACCTCCCCCTGGTGTCTGGAGGAATATTCACACATCAACAAGGAAAACTGTCATCACTTCCACACATCAGTTTGTCTCTTTCAAGGCAGAAGTTTCAAATAAAAAAACCTCAGGGGGGAGCCACCCTAAAAAGGACACTTGGTTCAGGAGACGAACATGGCTAAGAGTTTTTTACCACCCAAAGCTGCTTGCACAAACATGAGCACCTGCATGCAGTAATGCATGGAATCTGGGGCATATTGAAAGGCCATATGAGGCCATAGGAAGCCAACCGGCAACCTTCCAATCAAAAGGCAACTAACCCCACCATTGAACCCCAGTGGCCTCATATGTAGACCACAGTCTATGCGTGACTCAGCAGAGACTCCCAGACACCTTCTCCTGCTCCTCTGGGGGAAGCCTGAGGAGTTCCAACTGAGAGACATAGTCCCTGCAGTGTGTCCTGGGTTGTCCCTGTGGTCTCTGCCCAGTGGGACGTGCGTGGAACACCTTCCATGGGTGGTGTCCAGGCAGCATTTGAAGGGGATGTCTGATCCTCAGCTGACTCCTCCTGAACTGGAGGAGAAGCGGCTCTACTCTGAGTCTATCCCTGATGACCGAGCTCCTCACCCTCTCTCTGAGGGAGAGCCCAGCCTCCCTGCAGAGGAGGCTAATTCCAGCCGCTTGTATATAACATCACCTACTTTGGCCATAACGATAATTTCATGGTCATACAAGAGAGCAGGAGGGTAGACAAACCACTAAATTGGTAAACTTTGCTTTCAGCTTTCTCTTTACTATTCCGGTCTATTGCAGCATCAGCATTATAGAGGCAGCTGCACAGATCCGTCTGTCCATCTCCCCTCACTAATGAACAGGACCCAAGATACTAGAAGTCCTTCACTTAGAGGCAGGAAACCAAAACTGCTCTGAACTAGGCAACCCATCTTTTTCCAGTCAAAATCCATGGTCTCCGAATAGCAGATGCTGACCTCACCTCCTCTGCTACCATCCACCCCAGTGCATGCAGTCGGTTTGGTAGGAGTGAGTCAGCAGTGCTTTCTGCAGAGATTTCTGTCTCTGGAAGAAGCAGAGACGAAATTTGCTGGTCCCCAAACCAGAACATTGACCTTGCCTATCTCGTCCATGGAGGTTCTGAACAGGGACGGTGAAAGGGAAGCCCTGCCAGAGTCCAACATGGACTCGGAAATGGTCCAGCAATGGGGACCAAACTCCTACGCCACTTGTGCAGCGACAAGACGGCCCCTAGTAAAGGCCACCACTCTGTACTACTGGAGCGCCCCCGCAGGGCACCAGAAAGAACACAAACAAATGCCTTTTCCAGGTCTAATAGCCTAAGAAGGACAAGGTGTGTTCCAGGAAGACTCAATCTGATCTTGACTTTGGAGTTACTGGACCTTCAAAATGAAATAGCCAACATCTGGAAGTCCAATAAAGCTCACCCTTTCACTAGTTCTAACCACAGGTTTTTTTTCCTGGTGGGGATCTTAATAAACTTGATTGAGTAAACCTTGTGCTCCAACTACCTGCTTTCATGGTTTCTTATTATTGTTTTGCAGGTTAAATGACCAATTGCACTTTGAACCCTGCTGTGTCTGGTATGATCTGGACTCAAACAGGACTGCGTTTAATGGCAGCATAGCAGGAAGAGTCGAATGAAGCAAGTGATCCCAGCAAGCGGCTCTCCTTCCAAAGACAAAGCTGTCTGGATGATGGATGGATCAGTTTAAAGTCAAAGATGGCAGTAGAGTTCTAAGTAAACACCATCCGAACTACTACAGCAAATCCTTAGTGAGCGTTCTGTTGTTGATCTGAAATCAGAGTCCCTGATGAGCTACGAACTCAAGCCTCCCCCTCCTGTACATGGATCTAACCAGAAGCTGCAGCATCCGGCTGGCTGCCGCCGCTGCTCTCTAGCACATCAAAGTCCTTTCTGGGACCAGAGCAGCTGATAACTTTTGTTAGTAAATGAAACAAAAACTAACTTTGAAGACATTTGATGTTTCTGGAAAAGTTGTGAAGATCTGCCAGAGTTTAGAGACTTAAGTTAAACTGTTTGTTGGATCCTGTTTTGGCATCAGAGTGGGGACCGTTAATATCAAAGTGAGAACATTCTGCTGGTCCCCAATTCTCTCTTTGCTAAAGGTTAAGGTTTCGGATGAAGAAGTGAATTCAGTTTAGGTTCAGGTTATGGTTTGGTCGCCTCTGGTAATGGTTAGGGGTCTGATAATGGTTAGGGGTCTGATAATGGCTATGTAGGGTCTGGTAATGGTTAGGGGTCTGATAATGGCTAGGTAGGGTCTGTAATGGTAGGGTCTGGTAATGGTTAGGGGTCTGGTAATGGCTAGGTAGGGTCTGGTAATGGTAGGGTCTGCCAATGGAAGGATCTGACAATGGAAGGGTCTGACAATGGAAGGATCTGGTAATGGTAGGGTCTGATAATGGTAGAGTCTTACAATGGAAGGGTCTGGTAATGGTAGGGTCTGGTAATTGCTAGGTAGGGTCTGGTAATGGTAGGGTCTGGTAATGGTAGAGTCTGGTAATTATTAGGTAGGGTCTGGTAATGGTAGGGTCTGGTAATGGTAGAGTCTGGTAATTATTAGGTAGGGTCTGGTAATGGTAGGGTCTGGTAATGGTAGGGTCTGGTAATGGTAGGGTCTGGTAATGGTAGGGTCTGGTAATGGTAGGGTCTGGTAATTGCTAGGTAGGGTCTGTTAATGGTAGGGTCTGTTAATGGTAGGGTCTGGTAATTGCTAGGTAGGGTCTGTTAATGGTAGGGTCTGGTAATTGCTAGGTAGGGTCTGGTAATGGTAGGGTCTGGTAATTGCTAGGTAGGGTCTGTTAATGGTAGGGTCTGGTAATTGCTAGGTAGGGTCTGGTAATGGTAGGGTCTGGTAATTGCTAGGTAGGGTCTGGTTATTTGCTAGGTAGGGTCTGGTAATGGTAGGGTCTGGTAATGGTAGAGTCTGGTAATAATTAGGTAGGGTCTGGTAATGGTAGGGTCTGGTAATGGTAGAGTCTGGTAATTATTAGGTAGGGTCTGGTAATGGTAGGGTCTGGTAATGGTAGGCTCTGGTAATGGTAGGGTCTGGTAATGGTAGGGTCTGGTAATGGTAGGGTCTGGTAATGGTAGGGTCTGGTAATTGCTAGGTAGGGTCTGTTAATGGTAGGGTCTGGTAATTGCTAGGTAGGGTCTGTTAATGGTAGGGTCTGGTAATTGCTAGGTAGGGTCTGTTAATGGTAGGGTCTGGTAATTGCTAGGTAGGGTCTGGTAATGGTAGGGTCTGGTAATTGCTAGGTAGGGTCTGTTAATGGTAGGGTCTGGTAATTGCTAGGTAGGGTCTGTTAATGGTACGGTCTGGTAATTGCTAGGTAGGGTCTGGTAATGGTAGGGTCTGGTAATGGTAGGGTATGGTAATGGTAGGGTATGGTCTGGTAATGATTAGCTTCCTCCAACAGTAAAAAAACATGACTATTAGTTTAATTGACTTCTCTAAATTTTCCTTAGATGTGAGTGTGTGTGTGAATGGTTGTTGTCCTGGGTGTACAACGCCTCTCGCCCCAAAGACAGCTAGAGATAAGCACCGGAATCCCTCGCCACCCCAGCGGGGACAAAGCATGATGGAAAATGGATGGATGGATGGAGATTATGGGCCCATTTTTTAGAACAATTGCGCGTTTGGGGATCAAGGGTTCCTTGTGGGGCCAAATGCCGGGTTCCCAGAAGAAAAACTGCTGCTCTATATAAATAAATTGAGCAGAGTTATTTTGGGGTCAGGGTTTAGGTCTGAGTTAGGTTAGGCTTGCGGTCACTGTTAGACAGTAGAAATAGGTTAGAAATGAAAGGAAGTCAAAGGAAAAGCCCAGTAAAGATAGAGATGTGTGTGTGGGCCCTGATCTTTATGCACCTTCAGCTGGGTTATAGGTCAGGCCGACTGCTCTGTTTATTGGCAGCTCTGACTGCATCACTGGAAAGCTTGATGAAAGCGGGGTAGGGTGGGGGTGGTGTTGAGGCTGCATATGAAGGAGGACGGGGGTCCTTGGAGAGGGATCTCTGGCGTCTCTGGACCTGCAGGTGTCTGCGGGGCCAGTGGGACTAGAGTAAGGGGCTCCTCGGCTGGTGGGAAGGTAGCGGCAGGCCCCATGCTGGCCCCACCGCTCCCTACCTGACTGTATGCGGGCCCGTTTTGTGGCAGGAAGTTGAAGAGCTGTGAGAAATCCAAAAGAGAGGAAGCCGAGGCCGCAGAGTCTGGTGCGGGGTCTGCTGCTGGCGTGGACATTTTAGAGAGGGACCCTGACTCGCTCGCTTCCTCCAACAGACCCACATGAGGTAACAGCTCCAGTTTGGAGGAGGGGATCTGAGGATGCAGGGGGGTAGAGGATGAGGATGGCATGTTCTGCAGCTCCATCAAGTAGGTCTCCAGTTCTCCCTTTAGATTCTGCTCCCTCTCATGTGAGGTGATGTTGTACGAGGTAAAGTTAGAGCACAGTGGGTACTTCAAAGAAAAGGGGTTATTAAGCGAGGAGAAGGGCTGCGTGTCCAGGCCACAGCCCGAGAACACACCCACTTGGTGGGACCTCGCCGTCAGCGGTGCTGGAATCTCATCCTTGATGCTTCCTGCAGGCAGATCAAAGACGTGGGTCTCCAGCGAGTCAGCGGGTTCCGCTTTGACCCTCAGCAGCTCTCTGGTGTGGCTCTTCTTCATGTGACGCGTCAGGTGATCCTTCCTGCCAAAGCGCTGAGCGCAGTACTGGCACAGGAAGTCCTTGCGGCCGGTGTGCACCACCATGTGGCGTCGCACGTCTTTGCGGGTGTAAAACTGGCGCTCGCAGTGCTCGCAGCAATGCTTCTTCTCTTTGGTCCCTCCGGACGTCTTGCCAGCATGAGTTTTGAGGTGATCCAGGAGAACCGCGGTGCTAGGGAACAGCTGCAGGCACACCTGGCAGGTCAGGTCTCCGCTGTTGGCGGCATGGAGGGCCAGGTGGCGCTTAAAGCCCAGCTTGGTGTTGTAGCTCTTCCCGCACTCCTGACAGGAGAAGGCCTCCTTGTGTGGGTCGTGGGTGTGGAGGTGATTTTTTAAGTGATCCTTGCGGTGAAACATTTTTTCACAGTACGAACACTTGTGGCTTTTTTCTGGTGAGTGAGTTGCTGTATGCCTTTGAACACAGACACCATCTCATAAGCATTAGACATCATATTAATATTAGCACTTCATAATGGTGCAATAGAATCAGCATGCTGTACCGTAGCAGTTTGTACTTGGACACGAAGGCCTTGGTGCAGTCTGGATGGCAGCAGCGGTAGGGCCTTTCCCCCGTGTGAGAGTACGAGTGAACCTTCAACTTCTCCAGGCTGTTGAACGCCTTTTGACACTCCTGACAAGGAAAGTTCTTCTTGGGTTTCCCTTCTGCTCTCCTGCGTTTCCCCAAAGTTGGTGAAAGCTTGGCCTTCTCTGGGACAGGGTCATGGCGGCGCTCCGTTCCTGTGGCCATGGCACCCTAGAGCAGAGCGGCTACATGGACAGGTGAAGGGCGCCTGACTGGTGCTGGTGTGACTGGAACTAACAGCTTTAGGTTGTCATCCCAGCCTGGACTCAGGGGCCTGAGAGAAGAAGAAAAGGAAAGGACAGGGTTATCTGAAGGTGCACAGAAAGGAATGCTAAGTTATAGATCCTGGTGTAAGCAAGAGGGTTCTGGGTTCGAGTCCCAGAGGAACCAGGACCTTTCTGTGTGGATGGATTGATTGACTATTGATTTCACAGAAATTTACTTGTTACATCAGCCCAAATAGTCAAAGAAGAAGAAGGTGCCAAAGGAAGAAAAGTAGTTTGCATGTTCTCCCTGTCTTTGTGTGTTTTCTCCAGGTTCTCTGGATAGAGTTGTTCCAAAAACCTGCATGTTAGGTTGATTGGACACTCAAAAAAAGGCCCTTAAGAGTGAGTGTCGGTGTGAGTGGTTGCTGGTCTTTTTCATGTCTCTGATTGGACCTGCGTTGGCAGACCATCCAGGGTGTACCTCGTCCATTGATTACTGGGATATCCCACCCACAATCCCATTAAGCTGGGCACAGCCATCACCCTGGAACCAGCCATCACCCTGATGAAGAACAGGAAACAGCTGGACCTGACGGCATCCCAGCTGAAGCACTAAAAGCCTTCAGGACCTCACAGAGCTGGATAAATATAACTGAACTCTGAGAAACGTTTGGAGCTCAGGTGATTTCAGCACCACTCTCACCATGTCACATGTTACAGGACCTGTTTCTACGTCACTGATGGACACAACGCCTGCACCTGTTAGAGCCGATAACCTGGAAGCCTTCAGCTACACGGATTAGAAAAGTCAGGACATGGAAGACAATGTGGCTCAGATAACAACTTCTTCTATGACATTGTTGATAATGGCTGCTACTACAACTGATCAGTTCAACAGTTTAAGCAGACAATAAGTTTCCCATCATAGAGTTAAAAAGCAGAAGCTGATATACAAACTTCCACAACATCAAAGACTGAAGCAATTTAAAGAGCCAATCAGCATCATAGTGTCTCTGAAACATTGGACCAATCAGGAGAAAGGAGCTGATTCTGAGCTGCAGGGTTATGAGTTCTATTACATCATTAGAGAAGGACAACTAGGGGAGGATTAGCTGTTTATGATGGCAATAACCTAAAAGTATAAAATAGTAGAAAACACGACCGGACTGACTAAAGATGCATTTGAGTGTTTAACAGTTGAAATATTTATGGAAAAGTCGGAAAAGGTGGTTGTTAGTTGTATAAACAGAGCTGTTGGTTACAATATGGAGATATTTAGAAAAACACAGTTACATCTCTGAAGGTCTCCTTCATCTGTAGAACTTTAATATAGATCTACTTCACTCAGATAACCATAAACCTACTGAAGGGTTCATTAATATCACGTACAGTTTGAGCCTTTTTCCCTAAATCACTGGCCCCGCAGGATCACCTTAACAGAGCCACATTAATAGATAATATTAGAATTATAGTTATCTAAGCTTTAACTAATAATTTTGTGAGTGTGGGATCCAAACTTGCAGGAATAAATCCCAGATCTACAACTGCTGGAGCTCTGAATGAAACATTAATCAGCAGAAATCCTTCTTCAATGTGAGAGAAAGAGAAACTATAGATATTGTCAATAAAAGTAATAAAAAGAGGTCAGCTGACTACGATGGCATTGATATGGCCATAATTAAGAAGGTAATAGAGGAAATTATTCAGCCTCCGATTTACATTTCAAAATGGTCAATTTCCAGAAAAGATCAAATTACCAAAATTATTCCACTTTATAGTAAATCTGGGGACAGACACTAGGAAGGCCCACAGAGAGAGACCCGCTAACTCCACGTAGACACCAGGAAGACCCACAGAGAGAGACCAGCTAACTCCACATAGACACCAGGAAGGCCCACAGAGAGAGACCAGCTAACTCCACGTAGACACCAGGAAGACCCACAGAGAGAGACCAGCTAACTCCACGTAGACACCAGGAAGACCCACAGAGAGAGACCAGCTAACTCCACATAGACACCAGGAAGACCCACAGAGAGAGACCTGCTAACTCCACGTAGACACCAGGAAGACCCACAGAGAGAGACCAGCTAACTCCACGTAGACACCAGGAAGACCCACAGAGAGAGACCTGCTAACTCCACGTAGACACCAGGAAGACCCACAGAGAGAGACCAGCTAACTCCACGTAGACACCAGGAAGGCCCACAGAGAGAGACCAGCTAACTCCACGTAGACACCAGGAAGACCCACAGAGAGAGACCAGCTAACTCCACGTAGACACCAGGAAGGCCCACAGAGAGAGACCAGCTAACTCCACGTAGACACCAGGAAGGCCCACAGAGAGAGACCCGCTAACTCCACGTAGACACCAGGAAGACCCACAGAGAGAGACCAGCTAACTCCTCGTAGACACCAGGAAGGCCCACAGAGAGAGACCAGCTAACTCCACGTAGACACCAGGAAGGCCCACAGAGAGAGACCAGCTAACTCCACATAGACACCAGGAAGACCCACAGAGAGAGACCAGCTAACTCCACGGAGACACCAGGAAGGCCCACAGAGAGAGACCTGCTAACTCCACGTAGACACCAGGAAGGCCCACAGAGAGAGATCAGCTAACTCCACGTAGACACCAGGAAGGCCCAGAGAGAGAGACCAGCTAACTCCACGTAGACACCAGGAAGGCCCACAGAGAGAGATCAGCTAACTCCACGTAGACACCAGGAAGGCCCAGAGAGAGAGACCAGCTAACTCCACGTAGACACCAGGAAGGCCCACAGAGAGACACCAGCTAACTCCACGTAGACATTAGGAAGGCCCACAGAGAGAGACCAGCTAACTCCACGTAGACACCAGGAAGGCCCACAGAGAGAGACCCGCTAACTCCACGTAGACACCAGGAAGACCCACAGAGAGAGACCCGCTAACTCCACGTAGACACCAGGAAGGCCCACAGAGAGACACCAGCTAACTCCACGTAGACATTAGGAAGGCCCACAGAGAGAGACCAGCTAACTCCACGTAGACACCAGGAAGGCCCACAGAGAGAGACCCGCTAACTCCACGTAGACACCAGGAAGACCCACAGAGAGAGACCCGCTAACTCCACGTAGACACCAGGAAGACCCACAGAGAGAGACCAGCTAACTCTTCGTAGACACCAGGAAGGCCCACAGAGAGACACCAGCTAACTCCACGTAGACACCAGGAAGGCCCACAGAGAGAGACCAGCTAACTCCACGTAGACACCAGGAAGGCCCACAGAGAGAGACCCGCTAACTCCAAGTAGACACCAGGAAGGCCCACAGAGAGAGACCCGCTAACTCCACGTAGACACCAGGAAGGCCCACAGAGAGAGACCAGCTAACTCCACGTAGACACCAGGAAGACCCACAGAGAGAGACCAGCTAACTCCACGTAGACACCAGGAAGGCCCACAGAGAGAGACCAGCTAACTCCACGTAGACACCAGGAAGGCCCCCAGAGAGAGACCAGCTAACTCCACGTAGACACCAGGAAGGCCCACAGAGAGAGACCAGCTAACTCCACGTAGACACCAGGAAGGCCCACAGAGAGAGACCAGCTAACTCCACGTAGACACCAGGAAGACCCACAGAGAGAGACCTGCTAACTCCACGTAGACACCAGGAAGACCCACAGAGAGAGACCAGCTAACTCCACGTAGACACCAGGAAGGCCCACAGAGAGAGATCAGCTAACTCCACGTAGACACCAGGAAGGCCCACAGAGAGAGACCCGCTAACTCCACGTAGACACCAGGAAGGCCCACAGAGAGAGACCAGCTAACTCCACGTAGACACCAGGAAGACCTACAGAGAGAGACCAGCTAACTCCACGTAGACACCAGGAAGGCCCACAGAGAGAGACCCGCTAACTCCACGTAGACACCAGGAAGGCCCACAGAGAGAGACCAGCTAACTCCACGTAGACACCAGGAAGACCTACAGAGAGAGACCAGCTAACTCCACGTAGACACCAGGAAGGCCCACAGAGAGAGACCTGCTAACTCCACGTAGACACCAGGAAGACCCACAGAGAGAGACCAGCTAACTCCACGTAGACACCAGGAAGGCCCACAGAGAGAGACCAGCTAACTCCACGTAGACACCAGGAAGGCCCACAGAGAGAGACCCGCTAACTCCACGTAGACACCAGGAAGGCCCACAGAGAGAGACCAGCTAACTCCACGTAGACACCAGGAAGACCTACAGAGAGAGACCAGCAAACTCTACGTAGGCACCAGGAAGACCCACAGAGAGAGACCAGCTAACTCCACGTAGACACCAGGAAGGCCCACAGAGAGAGACCAGCTAACTCCACGTAGACACCAGGAAGGCCCCCAGAGAGAGACCAGCTAACTCCACGTAGACACCAGGAAGGCCCACAGAGAGAGACCAGCTAACTCCACGTAGACACCAGGAAGGCCCACAGAGAGAGACCAGCTAACTCCACGTAGACACCAGGAAGACCCACAGAGAGAGACCTGCTAACTCCACGTAGACACCAGGAAGACCCACAGAGAGAGACCAGCTAACTCCACGTAGACACCAGGAAGGCCCACAGAGAGAGACCAGCTAACTCCACGTAGACACCAGGAAGGCCCACAGAGAGAGACCCGCTAACTCCACGTAGACACCAGGAAGGCCCACAGAGAGAGACCAGCTAACTCCACGTAGACACCAGGAAGACCTACAGAGAGAGACCAGCTAACTCCACGTAGACACCAGGAAGGCCCACAGAGAGAGACCCGCTAACTCCACGTAGACACCAGGAAGGCCCACAGAGAGAGACCAGCTAACTCCACGTAGACACCAGGAAGACCTACAGAGAGAGACCAGCTAACTCCACGTAGACACCAGGAAGGCCCACAGAGAGAGACCTGCTAACTCCACGTAGACACCAGGAAGACCCACAGAGAGAGACCAGCTAACTCCACGTAGACACCAGGAAGGCCCACAGAGAGAGACCAGCTAACTCCACGTAGACACCAGGAAGGCCCACAGAGAGAGACCAGCTAACTCCACATAGACACCAGGAAGACCCACAGAGAGAGACAAGCTAACTCCACGTAGACACCAGGAAGGCCCACAGAGAGACACCAGCTAACTCCACGTAGACACCAGGAAGACCCACAGAGAGAGACCAGCTAACTCCACGTAGACACCAGGAAGACCCACAGAGAGAGACCAGCTAACTCTACGTAGACACCAGGAAGGCCCACAGAGAGAGACCAGCTAACTCCACGTAGACACCAGGAAGGCTCTATCCAGTGCTTTAACCTGTCAAAACCCAGCGGGTCGCCGGCGACCTGTTTTAAAGCGTTTACAACTAATCACCAGAATGCGTGGAAATTGCTCTGGTAAAATGTTTACCACTATAAAAAGCTAGCTAAGAGATACCAACCACCTAGCTAACCAGCTAGCTAAAAGCTGGTGACCAGCTGGCTAACTGCTGCTAACTAGCCTGCTAACTAGCCTGCTAACAGCTGCTAACCACCTCGCTAACAGCTGCTAACTAGCCTGCTAACAGCTGCTAACCAGCCTACTAACAGCTGCTAACCAACCAGCTAACAGCCATTTACCAGCTAGCTAACAGGCGCTTACTAGCCTGCTAACAGCTGCTAACCAGCCTGCTAACAGCTGCTAACCAGCTAGCTAACACCCGCTAACTAGCCTGCTAACAGCTGCTAACCAGCCTGTTAACAGCTGCTAACCAGCTAGCTAACAGCCGCTAACTAGCCTGCTAACAGCTGCTAACCACCTAGCTAACAGCTGCGAACTAGCCTGCTAACAGCTGCTAACTAGCCTGCTAACAGCTGCTAACCACCTAGCTAACAGCTGCTAACCAGCTAGCTAACAGCCGCTAAGTAGCCTGCTAACAGATGCTAACTACCTAGCTAATAGCTGCTAACCAGCCTGCTAACAGCTGCTAATCAGCTAGCTAACAGCTGCTAACTAGCCTGCTAACAGCTGCTAACCAGCTAGCTAACAGCTGCTAACCAGTCTGCTAACAGCAGCTAACCAGCTAGCTAACAGCTGCTAACCAGCAAGCTAACAGTTGCCAACCAGTCAGCTAACAGCTGCAAACTAACGAGCTAACAGCTGCTAACCAGCCTGCTAACAGCTGCTAACCAGCTAGCTAATAGCTGCTAACCAGCCTGCTAACAGCTGCTAACCAGCTAGCTAACAGCCGCTAACTAGCCTGCTAACAGCTGCTAACCAGCCTGCTAACAGCTGCTAACCTGCTAGCTAACAGACGCTAACCAGCTAGCTAACAGCTGCTAACCAGCTAGCTAACAGCCGCTAACTAGCCTGCTAACAGCTGCTAACCAGCTAGCTAACAGCCACTAACTAGCCTGCTAACAGCTGCTAACCACCTAGCTAACAGATGCTAACCAGCCTGCTAACAGCTGCTAACCAGTCTGCTAACAGCAGCTAACCAGCTAGCTAACAGCTGCTAACCAGCAAGCTAACAGTTGCCAACTAGTCAGCTAACAGCTGCAAACTAACGAGCTAACAGCTGCTAACCAGCCTGCTAACAGCTGCTAACCAGCTAGCTAATAGCTGCTAACCAGCCTGCTAACAGCTGCTAACCTGCTAGCTAACAGACGCTAACCAGCTAGCTAACAGCTGCTAACCAGCTAGCTAACAGCCGCTAACTAGCCTGCTAACAGCTGCTAACCAGCCTGCTAACAGCTGCTAACCAGCTAGCTAACAGCCACTAACTAGCCTGCTAACAGCTGCTAACCACCTAGCTAACAGATGCTAACCAGCCTGCTAACAGCTGCTAACCTGCCAGCTAACAGTTGCTAACCTGCCAGCTAACAGACGCTAACCAGCTAGCTAACAGCTGCTAACTGGCCTGCTTACAGCTGCTAACCAGCCTGCTAACAGCTGCTAACCAGCCAGCTAACAGCCGCTAACCAGCTAGCTAACAGCTGCTAACTAGCCTGCTAACAGCTGCTAACCACCTAGCTAACAGCTGCTAACCAGCCTGCTAACAGCTGCTAACCAGCTAGCTAACAGCCGCTAACTAGCCTAGTAACAGCCGCTTACTAGCCTGCTAACAGCTGATAACCAGCCAGCTAAGAGCCGCTAACCAGCTAGCTAACAGCCGCTAACTAGCCTGCTAACAGCTGCTAACCACCTAGCTAACATCTGCTAACCAGCCTGCTAACAGCTGCTAAGCAGCTAGCTAACAGCCACTAACTAGCCTGCTTACAGCTGCTTACTAGCCTGCTAACAGCTTCTAACCAGCTAGCTAACAGCTGCTAACCAGTCTGCTAACAGCAGCTAACCCAGCTAGCTAACAGCTGCTAACCAGCAAGCTAACAGCTGCCAACCAGTCAATTAACAGCTGCAAACTAACGAGCTAACAGCTGCTAACCAGCCAGCTTACAGCTGCTAACCAGCCAGCTAAAATCTGCTAACCAGCTAGCTAACAGCTGTCAACCAGCTAGCTAAAAGCTGTTTCTGAGCGCAGCATGCTAACGCCCTCTTTCTACCGTAATAACTGTACATGCAACATTTGGCGGTAAAAGCAGGACTGACCCCAGAAATCGGGGACGTCTGGTTGCCACAGCAACCACAGACTCAAACCCTTTGCTGTATTTATAAAACATTTTAGAAGTATTGACTTTAAATAGCAAAAGATATCAAACTAGATCAAATCCAGTTGTCAGTCAGCGACTCTAATAATCCTAAACTGTAAAGTTAGCTGATTTCCTCAGATTAAACGGCGATAGGCAGATGATGACATTGATAGAATGACATCATCAGCCGGCTGCTGTTAGCCTTCTTTCTGGGATCAGCTGATAGCCTGCATGGAGTAGCCCTACCGTCTGCTAATGTCTGCATTGATTAGGTATTACGTTCCTTTATATTCAGAGTACCATTATTAAATGTTTATCATGTAGATCAGTGAGGCCTAACCAGGGGGTATGCGTACCTTTAGCGGTCTTGAGCGCATTAGAAGGGGAACATGAAAGTACTTTATTTCTTAGGTAATAAAAAAAAATCTGTTCTGGGAGCTGTTCTGCTTTGTGAGGACGTGCCCTAATATTAAGCCAGGCGTGCCGGCAGAGCGGCCATCTTGGGTCAGACCAAGCTGTTGCAAGAGAGAATACATGTCTATGGATTAATGACTTGAGACGCTCTGAATGCAGTGAACTCTCAGCTGATTTCCAGATAAGCTGGCTGACTGGGTCACATGGGACCCACTGATTGATCGGATTTTCTACGTCATTTTGATTTTCTATTGACAATTAGCAAACTTCCAGAGCTAATTTTCAGGATGCCTGATTTTTATTCTGCCTATGGGTGCAGAATTGAAAAGAGACTATTAACCAGATCCACTGGGATTATCTTTCATTAGGAGGATTATGACAGATTATCCTCATGTTTCACAGTTACTGCTGGTAAAACAAGATGATGAGAAGCAGAGATGAGCTTAAAACGCCCTGATTTCTGAAAGCTGTGAATGAGGATATACATCACACATATATATATGACATCATTAACTGATTAAAGAACACATGTTCTCATATTCACTACGATTTGACAAAAGATTCTTGACAATGACATTTTTGACAAAAAATAAATGAAAATGAACATAAAATTTATTAAAAAACAAAATAACACTCTCTCTTGTGAATCACATTACAACAAATGTTCCTCAATATTCATTATCAAAGAGCAATCCTTTAAAATACTGAATAATAATAATAATAATAATAATAATAACACAATATAAATATATAATATTTGTAAAACATAATTTAACATATTAAAATAAAACTTTGTGCTTATATTAATATTTAATTGCAAAATATCTAACTTTGCATAAATCTCATCCAGTTTGAGTTCAGTTTAAATAATTTTTAATCTGAATAAATCTGTAATCTAATGTAAAGGTAATCTCAGAATGAGTTTTGGTCCATTAAATTGTTGTGAGATGTAAGAGATTATTGTGATATAATCTGTGACTCTTTCATGGGATTAAATTGAGGTCAAAGGAGCCTCCTGTTCTTTCTGACAGCAGCTGAATGAACTGTGGTCTGACCCAAGATGGCCGCCCTCTAGGCTCATGGTAAGACAAAAGGCCCAGAGGTGAACGCAAGCACAATGAGGTTGGGAAACACTGATAACGATGGAGGTAGAAACTCAATATGACCTCCAAGATAACAGGATCTGTTCTACAAAATAATCCCTGATCAGGAGATGTGTAGATCTGCAGCTACTAGACGTCACCCCTGGGTTGGTTCTGATCAACAGCTAAAATAGACATGAGGTCCTGTGGTGTGTTTCAGTGCAGAGGAAAGAATCTGATGGAGAGAATAGACCTCCACCAAAGACATACCATGAAACAGAAAAGCACAGGGAGGATGGATGGATGGATGGATGGATGGATGGATGAGGATGGATGGATGGAACCAGAGGAAACAGAACCCACCCAGCAAGTTCTGCTTTAGATAGATCTACTGTGTCTTTTCTTCTGAGTGAAGAAGAATGGATCTTTATGATCCAGTTTAGAAGAATGGATCTTTATGATCCAGTTTAGAAGAATGGATCTTTATGATCCAGTTTAGAAGAATGGATCTTTATGATCCAGTTTAGAAGAATAGATCTTTATGATCCAATGAAGAAGAACGGATCTTTATGATCCAGTTTAGAAGAATGGATCTTTATAATCCAGTTTAGAAGAACGGATCTTTATGATCCAGTTTAGAAGAATGGATCTTTATAATCCAGTTTAGAAGAACGGATCTTTATGATCCAGTTTAGAAGAATGGATCTTTATGATCCAGTTTAGAAGAATGGATCTTTATAATCCAGTTTAGAAGAACGGATCTTTATGATCCAATGAAGAAGAACGGATCTTTATGATCCAGTTTAGAAGAACGGATCTTTATGATCCAGTTTAGAAGAATGGATCTTTATGATCCAATGAAGAAGAACGGATCTTTATGATCCAGTTTAGAAGAATGGATCTTTATGATCCAGTTTAGAAGAACGGATCTTTATGATCCAGTTTAGAAGAACGGATCTTTATGATGATCAGACACCAACAGATCTGAGTTAAATAGATTAATTTCTGCAGGAACTGATTCGTTTGCATCCAGATGTGTGAAGGATGAAGAGGAGGCAGATGTTGTGCTCCACGGTCACAAACTTTCCTCTAACTTCT
The DNA here is from genome assembly GCA_030533445.1 of Cyprinodon diabolis. Taxonomy (NCBI): domain Eukaryota; kingdom Metazoa; phylum Chordata; class Actinopteri; order Cyprinodontiformes; family Cyprinodontidae; genus Cyprinodon; species Cyprinodon diabolis. The sequence goes on from CM060082.1 coordinate 1,532,419, forward strand.
CCTCAAAGTTCACATTTCTGGAAAACACAACTAAGACAAAGTTTTAGAGGTTCTGCAGAACCGAATAATCCCGCAGGAGCCGGCGGACCGAGCGGGTCCCGCATCCTGCCCCGCAGCAAACAGGTCCAAAGAGGCGGCCAGCAGCGGACAGGTGATCCCCGCAAACATCTGCAGCCTCCCGCAGCCTGAGCTGCTGATCTGCTCTGCTGCTTAAAGTTGGCAGAGCGGCTGCGGGGCCAGAGTGCCTGTTCCGTGCGGGTCGTTGCGGCAGTGTTGCGGTGAGCGGCCTTGAGCGCGCGGAGCCTCCGCTCACTGTGATGAACAAACTTTTACCCCCCTCCCCCCCTCATTTAAATAACCCGATATTTGCCGCCATCAGAGGGCTGTCCGCCCGCTTCTGTTGGACCAAACTCACCCTGGGAGCTTCCTCATCCTCTCTCTGGACTTTTTCCTCGCTTTCAACTATTTCCTGAATTTTTAATAATTTTTTTCTCATATTTTCTGCCAGACGCGGCGGGCCTGGAAATTGTTTGCTCTGTCTTTTTTCGGGCAGCCATTGTGTATGCGCTGCGATGCAACCGCACTATGCCCTGACCACGCCCACTCCGGTCCCCCTGCTTCTTCTGATTGGTTCTCAGCATTGCCACTCTCCCGCCCCTCTCACAGTCAGGCCTGCTGCACTGGCCGGACCTCCTGTCAAACATTTGGTCTTCGAGCTTGTGATTGGGCGGGGCTAGGACCTCAGCAGGAACGCTATTGGGCCGCTGGGCTTTCAGGGCCGTCCTGCTCTCTGACTGGCTGACGCGGTATGTGGAGGATTCTCCTGGCGCTGTGCTGTAGAGAGCAGCAGTTAGCTAGCTATAACTCTCTGTAGCTGGGGTCTGAGGAGCAGCAGGAGCAACGGCAGGAGGAGCAGAAGGAGGAGCGGCAGGAGGAGCTGCAGAGGACAGCCGGCGGCAGAGGGAGGACAGCTGGGCTCACTCCGGGTTGTTTGATAACTGAACTATGACCTTCAGCCTGGATGAACCTCAGCGGCTTCCGTAGTGTGAGGATCGGAGGCGATCTTCTGCAGGTAGGTGGACCTCCTCTGGCTCAGCACCGGAATATTGGACCCACTCGGGTCCGAACCGGCAGACATGTTGCTCTGTCGCTTTAAACCGGTTTGGAAACCGGTTCAGGCTGAGCTGTTCACATTGATCCACAGGTTAAAGCAGAGGAGGCTCAGTGTTTATCATTAAGGTGCGTTCAGGTGCAGTGGTTAAACCCTGCACCGCGTCATCAATTAGGAGGAGCTTCAGCATGGAGGTCAGGGCTGAGCATTTCAGATGCAATTAATATGAATATTTTATTAAATAATAATAAAAAAAATAATACAGTTAATTACTTTCTATTTCCTCTACTTTCTATTTTCTAACGTTAGACCCAATGTCAGTGGCTAACTCAGTCAGTGTCTTCCAGTCAGTCAGAGATAACCAGACTAATGTTAGTCTACAGACTAAACTATAGGATCCATAGATGGATTTATTGCTTAGTTCATGCACTGGCTGGGAAATGACCTGAGGAACGTCTTACTTTCATTAAACAGAAACACACTGAGTGGAAAAGATCTGTCCTCTTATAGTGTCCACAGCCTTGTCTCAGATTTGACCTGCATTTAAATAGAATAAATAACAATAAAAACATGAAACTGTTTAAACAGCTTTATCACATCCTGCTTCCTTAAAGCCGTTTTAGGTGGAAACCTGTTTTCAGAGAAAGTTTAATCTCTGTTTCAGCAGAACTTCATGTTTCAGTTCTCATGTAGTGGATGCAGTGCACATGCAGTGCAGAAGAGGGCGCTGTTTCATTCTGCCGCAGACATCCACTTCATTGCTGAGTTTCTCTGCCTACAGGCAGGGAAACCATCTGATGCCAACAGCAGCCTGCTAAACATGGAGGAACTACTTATGATGGTCTCTGGCCAGCCTCCTCTATACATTCATCCACATATGATGGTCTCTGGCCAGCCTCCTTTATACATTCATCCTCCTATGATGTTCTCTGGCCAGCCTCCTTTATACATTCATCCTCCTATGATGTTCTCTGGCCAGCCTCCTTTATACATTCATCCTCCTATGATGGTCTCTGGCCAGCCTCCTTTATACATTCATCCTCCTATGATGGTCTCTGGCCAGCCTCCTTTATACATTCATCCTCCTATGATGGTCTCTGGCCAGCCTCCTTTATACATTCATCCTCCTATGATGGTCTCTGGCCAGCCTCCTTTATACATTCATCCACATATGATGGTCTCTGGCCAGCCTCCTTTATACATTCATCTGTCTATGATGGTCTCATTTCAGCATTCATTTCTGGCATGTCTGCTTATTTAGTCACGTGTTCACAGGTCTCTACGTGTTCATCAACACTTCTGTCTAACAGCTGAACCTGCGTCCTGAATTCTTTCCAGGCTCTGTGCCGTGGTTTCACCAAGTTGGCAGTAAAACATTCAGCATGTGGTTAACTCGGCCTTGGAGATGAAGGGCTGCAGGTTTCTCTGGTTGGAAGGAGTAAAAACTAAATCTGAATGTGTGTATGTCTGTTCTTGTATGTTTCTGGGCTCAGGGAAGAACTGAACCTTTAGGTGTTTGGATCCACTCCCAGATCCACCATGGACCAGAAGTCCAGGAAGGTCTCCAACCAGGACATCAACCCCTGCCTGGAGGTAAGCTGCAGCCGCTTCTGATTCTGAACAGGGCAGGTTCTGCTCTAAACTGATCCCTCCGACCCGTTTCAGGAGAGCGATGCGTCCCACAGGTGTTTGGACGCCTACAACTACGACCGCAGCATGTGCTCAGCCTACTTCCAGAGGTACAAGAACTGCCGCAAGTTCTGGGTAAGTTCCCGGACCAGAGCGCGGGGTGAGAACCAGTCGGTACCAGAGCTCCACTAACCCTCCTGTGTTTCTCTGCAGCACGGCATTATGGTCCAGAGAAGAAGAGACGGCATCAAACCGGACATGCCCACCGCCGCTGAGAGGACAGAGATGCTGGGCACCATGGGAGGGAAGCCCTACTGACCGGTCCAGACCGGCCCACTGGGCCAGAGGGAAGCCCAGCCCACCTTGGACTCAGTAGAGACCTTAAAGTTGGCCCAGGAACCAGGTTCTGGCTTGTTACAGATGGGCTTGGTTCTACAGGAGGTTCTGACTGGGTCGCTGTTTGTCCCAGATCGTCTGAGCAAGTCCACTGAGCGTGACGGACACAGGACATGATGATGATGTGCATCCAGCCTTACATGTTGCCAATAAATGACCCTTCATCCCTCCTCAATGTCTCTGTTCTGGTTCTGATCCACTTTGCACAGAAATCTGCTCCCCTTTAATAGCAAATAACTCGTTTTAGGAACAGTTTTAACTTCTGTTATTTTATCTGATTGATTTTCTAAATGTTTTTTATCATGTTTCAGGTTTATTTTCTGTTTTTTTCTGTGGGTGGAGGTTGGTTTCTGTTCTGAGCCCGTTGGTCCTCTGGCTGTCGGACTTTGGACCAATAGGAAGGCTGTTGCTAGGCTCCACGGGCAGGAAAGCTGCTGGTCAGGATTTTATCCTGTGCAGGAGGGGTCTGGGTGGCAGTCAGGTCTACAGTTCTGTGGTGAGGTCGGGTCCAGAGTCTGTGTGAACATCATATGAAGTTCCTGGATGTTGAAAAGATGGACCACAACTGAAGAACAGAACCAACATGGAGACGATTGGAGAGGTTCTGTTGGTACCTCATCTTCATCGTCTCATGCATGCATGGATGGATGGGTGATGAGGGATGGATGGATGGATTATGGATGATGGATGGATTGGTGATTGGAAGCTCCATAGTCAGAAACGTGGCATTAGAGACACCAGGGACCATAGTCAAATGTTTGCCGGGGGCCAGAACGGGCGACATCAAATCCTACCTGAAACTGCTGGCTAAGGATAAGGTTAAATACAGTAAGATTGTTATTCACGCTGGTGGTAATGACACCCGGTTACGCCCATCGGAGGTCACTAAAATTAGTGTTGCTTCGGTGTGTAAGTTTGCCAAAAAAATGTGGGACTCCCCTCCCTGATCTGACCAGTGATGACATGTTTAGCCGCATGTCGTCATTCAACCGCTGGTTGTCTAGGTGGTGTCCTGAAAACAACGTGGGCTACATTAATAATTGGCAATCCTTTTGGGGAAAGCCTGGTCTGATTCGGAGAGACGGCATCCATCCCACTTTGGATGGTGCAGCTCTTCTTTCTAGGAATCTGGCCATATTTATTAGTCCTCCAAAACCCTGACCCCCCAGGGTGCAGACCAGGAAGCAGAATTGTAGTTTAACAGACCTCTCTGCAGCTTCTCTACTGTTACCCACTCTTTACTCCATCCAGACAGTGTCTTGCCCACGACCAAAATCTAATAAATTAGCAAAGATTCCCAAAGGAGTAAATCATGATAATCTAATTAAAATCAAAATAACTCCAATTGGGGAAAAAGTTAAAACAATTAAATGCGGTCTGTTTAACATAAGATCGCTTTCCTCTAAAAGTCTGCTAGTTAATGACTTGATTTGTGATAATCACATTGACTTGTTTTGCCTTACAGAAACCTGGCTGCAGCAAGAGGATTATGTGAGCATAAACGAGGCAACTCCTTCAAGCTATTTAAATTTTCACATACCCAGAAGTTCTGGGCGAGGAGGAGGAGTAGCAACAATCTTCCAGTCTGACTTACTGATTACTCCCAAAACAGTTAATACCTACAACTCTTTTGAACATTTAACCCTTAATTTCCCTCATCCAAATTTCAAAGCCAGAAAACCTCTTCTTTTTGTATCTTTGTATCGTCCACCAGGTCCTTACTCTGAATGTTTAGATGAGTTTTCAGACTTCCTTTCTTATTTGGTATTAAATACTGACAGGGTCATCATAGTGGGAGATTTCAACATCCATGCTGACATTGAAGGCGATAGCTTAAGAGCAGCCTTTAATGCTATCTTAGACACTATTGGCTTTGTTCAAAATGTGAATAGTCCCACACATTCTCATCTTCATACTTTGGATCTTGTGCTGACATACGGCATAGAATGTGAAGAAATAACAGGATTTCCTCACAACCCTGTCCTCTCTGACCACTTTCTAATAACCTTCAGGATTACTTTAACAGAGTTCTCCTCCCCCAAAAGAAGGTTACATTTTAGTAGATCTTTATCAGATAGAGCAGTTATAAATTTTAAAGAATCTGTTTCACTTTCTCTCTCCTCTGTGTCGCTGAGCAGTGCTGCAGAGTGCAAAAGCATAGCTTATTCCCCTTCACAGGTTGATGATTTTGTTGATGGGGTTGCTAGTTCTCTGCGTACTGCCTTAGACAACGCAGCTCCTTTGAAAATGAAAACCGTTAAAAATAGAAAGCTTGCTCCTTGGTTTAATGCAGAGCTGCGTACTTTGAAGCAAAATGCTAGGAAACTGGAGAGAAAATATCGCTCCACATGCCTGCAGGAGTCCTTCCTAGTCTGGAAAAATGGTTTACTGCTGTATAAGAGGACCCTTTGTAAAGCAAGAGCAGCATACTTCTCCTCATTAATAGAGGAGAATAAGAATAATCCTAGATTTCTTTTTAATACAGTTGCCAAACTCACCCAGAGCCATAGCTCTGTTGAACCGTCCATCCCACCTGCTCTTAGCAGCAATGATTTTATGGGATTCTTTATAAATAAGATTGATCTTATTAAAAATAAGATCATAAGCACTCCTCTATCTGCGATTGTACCTGAGGTAGTCATGGAATCTGAACCGGGTTTAGACTGCTTTGATCCAGTTGAACTTTAAGAGTTAGCAAAACTATTGTCTTCATCTAAGCCTTCCACTTGGATGTTAGATCCAGTTCCAACCATGTTATTTAAGGAGGTATTCCCTTTGTTCTCCTCCTCCATTTTAGATGTGATTAATCTATCTCTGTTACAGGGATATGTACCTAAAGCTTTTAAGGTTGCTGTAATTAAACCTCTGCTTAAGAAACCGTCTCTTGACCCAGATGACTTGGTCAATTATAGACCTATATCCAATCTTCCTTTCTTATCCAAAATTCTTGAGAAAGTAGTTGCCAAAAAAGTTTGCGATCACTTCCACCATAATGAACCTTTTGAAGAGTTTCAGTCTGGCTTTAGAGCTCATCATAGCACTGAAACAGCTCTGATGAAAGTCACTAATGATATTCTCATGGCCTCAGATAATGGACTTGTATCTGTGCTCGTCCTGTTGGATCTTAGTGCTGCATTTGATACAGTTGATCATAATATTGTTTTAGAAAGACTTGAATATTTTGTTGGAATTAAAGGAACAGCTCTAGACTGGTTTAAATCTGATCTATCTGATCGAATTCAGTTTGTTCGCGTTAATGACAGATCTTCCACATGATCAAAGGTTACCTGTGGAGTACCACATACTAAGCTGATTAGTCAGTCACTTCATTTGGATGGGATTAAACTGATTTCAGATAATAAAGTAAAAAATCTTGGTGTTGTTTTTGATCAGGACCTGTCATTTAAATCCCATATCAAAGAGGTTTCTAGAATTTCCTTCTTTCATCTGAAGAATATTGCAAAAATTAGAAATCTCCTGTCCAGGGGTGATGCTGAGAAACTAGTCCATGCATTTGTTACTTCAAGGCTGGACTATTGTAATTCTTTACTGTCAGGGAGTCCACAAACTGTAGTTAAAAGCCTTCAGCTGATCCAAAATGCTGCAGCCAGAGTTCTGATGAAAATTAAAAAGAGAGATCATATCTCTCCTATCCTGGCTTCTCTTCATTGGCTTCCTGTTAAATCCAGAATAGAATTTAAAATCCTCCTTCTCACATATAAAGCCTTAAATGGCCAAGCTCCATCTGATATCAGAGATCTGATTGTTCCTTATGTTCCTAACAGAGCACTTCGCTCTCAATCTGCAGGTTTACTAGTGGTTCCTAGAATTTCTAAAAGTAGAATGGGAGGCAGATCTTTTAGTTCTCAGGCTCCTCTCCTGTGGAACCAACTACCAGTTTTAGTCCGTGAGGCAGACACCCTGTCTACTTTAAGGCTAGGCTTAAAACTTTCCTTTTTGATAAAGCTTATAGTTAGAGTGGCTCAGGTTATCCTGATCTATCTCTATAGTCCTGCTGCTATAGGCTTAGACTGCTGGAGGACATAGGGACCCCTTTTTCATCATTCTGCTTCATTCTATCTCTATTCTCCCACTCTGCAGAATCTATTAGTTCAATCTCTAACGTTCTGCTCTCTCTGCTTTTCCTCATAGTAGCTTCATCTGGTCTGTTCCTGTTTGGCTGTGACTCCATCCTGGAGAGAAATATCAGCTGTGCTGCTGCCATCAACACCTTTGTTTCTAGATGTTGGAGCTTGGCCTGTTTTCCAGTGTAGTCCTGTTTCTCTGACTGTGACTAACTGGATGTGCTCTCTTCATCCTCTGACATGGGAGCTGGCTCGGAGCTCGTCTGCCTGGCTGTGTGTTTCCTGGACGGGGCCGCCTGTGGAGCAGGTTGACAGTTGCCTTTTGTATCTATGCTTCTTTTTCTATGTCTGCTTCTGTCTCCTTGAACCCCAGTGGGCCTCAGCAGATGGCCGCTCACACTGAGCCTGGTTCTGCTGGAGGTTTCTTCCTGTTCAAAGGGAGTTTTTTTCTCTCCACTGTCGTTACAAGCATGCTTAGTGTGAGGGATTGCTGAAGAGTCAATGAGTCGATGCAATCAGCTGGTTTTCCTTAGATAGAAAACTTTGAATCAATCTGACTGGATGATCTGGTGAACTGGAAAGTGACCTGAGATGACGTGTGTTGTGAATTTGGCGCTATATAAATAAACTGAATTAAATTGAATTGTCTTGATAGATGGATGGATGAATGGATGGATGGATGGATGGATGATGCGTGGATGAGGGATGGATGGATGATGGATGATGATGGAAGGATGATGGATGGATGGATGGATGGATGATGGATGATGATGGAAGGATGATGGATGGATGGATGGATTGACGGATGGTTGGATGGATGGATGGATGGATGAGGGGTGGATGATGGATGATGATGGATGGATGCATGGATGGATGGATTGATGGATGAGGGGTGGATGGATGGATGATGGATGGATGGATGGATGGATGATGGATGGATGGATGGATGAGGGGTGGATGATGGATGGATGATGGATGGGTGATGAATGATGGATGGATTGATGGATGGATGGATGGATGGATGAGGGGTGGATGATGGATGATGATGGATGGATGGATGGATGATGAATGACGGGTGGATGATGGGTGGATGATGGATGATGAATGATGGATGGATTGATGGATGGATGGATGATGGATGGATGGATGGATGAGGGGTGGATGATGGATGATGATGGATCGATGCATGGATGGATGGATGGATGGATGGATTGACGGATGATGATGGATGGATGGATGGATGATTGTTGGATGATGGGTGGGTGGATGGATGATGGATGGATTGATGGAGGATGAATGACGGGTGGATGATGGGTGGATGAGGGGTGGATGATGGATGGATGATGGATGGGTGATGAATGATGGATGGATTGATGGATTGATGGATGGATTGAGGGGTGGATGATGGATGATGATGGATGGATGGATGGATGATGGATGGACGGATAAGGGGTGGATGATGGATGGATGGATGGGTGATGAATGATGGATGGATTGATGGATGGATGGATGATGGATGGATGGATGGATGAGGGGTGGATGATGGATGATGATGGATCGATGCATGGATGGGTGGATGGATGGATGGATTGACGGATGATGATGGATGGATGGATGGATGATTGTTGGATAATGGGTGGGTGGATGGATGATGGATGGATGGATGGAGGATGAATGACGGATGATGATGGGTGGATGATGGATGATGATGGATGGATGGATGGGTGATGAATGATGGATGGATGGATGGATGGATGGATGGATGATGGATGGATGGATGGATTGATTGGATGGATGCATGGATGATTGGAGGATGAGGGGTGGATGATGGATGATGATGGATGGATGGAGGATGGATGAGGGGTGGATGATGGATGGATGGATGGATGGATGGGTGATGGATGATGGATGGATTGATGGATGGATGGATGGATGGATGGATGATGGATGGATTGATGGATGGATTGATGGATGGATGGATGGATTGATTGGATGATGGGTGGATGATGGGTGGATGATGGATGATGATGGATGGATGGAGGATGGATGAGAGGTGGATGATGGGTGGATGGATGATGGATGGGTGATGAATGATGGATGGATTGATGGATGGATGATGGATGGATGGATGGATGGATGGATTGATGGATGGATGGATTGATTGGATGATGGGTGGATGATTGATGGATGGATGATGGATGGATGGATGGGTGATGAATGATGGATGGATTGATGGATGGATGAGGGGTGGATGATGGATGGATGGATGATGGATGGATGGATGGATGATGGATGAGGGGTGGATGATGGATGGATGGATGATGGATGGATGGATGGGTGATGAATGATGGATGGATTGATGGATGGATGGATGATGGATGGATGGATGGATGATGGATGGATGGATGGATGATGGATGATGGATGGATGGATGATGGATGGATGGATGGGTGATGAATGATGGATGGATTGATGGATGGATGGATGATGGATGGATGGATGGATGGATGAGGGGTGGATGATGGATGGATGCATGGATGGATGGATGGATGGATGGATGGATTGACGGATGATGATGGATGGATGGATGGATGATTGTTGGATGATGGGTGGGTGGATGGATGATGGATGGAGGATGAATGACGGGCGGATGATGGGTGGATGATGGATGATGATGGATGGATGGATGGATGGATGGATGGATGATGGATGGGTGATGAATGATGGATGGATGGATGATGGATTGATTGGATGGATGGATGGATGATTGGAGGATGAGGGGTGGATGATGATGGATGAGGGGTGGATGATGGATGGATGATGGATGGATGGATTGATGGATGGATGGATGGATGGGTGGATGGATGGATGGATGGATTGATTGATTGGATGGTGGGTGGATGATGGGTTGATGATGGATGGATTGAGGGGTGGATGATGGATGATGATGGATGGATGGATGGATGATGGATGGATTGATGGATGGATGGATGGATGGATGGATGGATGGATGGATGATGGATGGATGGATTGATTGGATGATGGGTGGATGATGGGTGGATGATGGATGATGATGGATGGAGGATGGATGAGAGGTGGATGATGGGTGGATGGATGATGGATGGGTGATGAATGATGGATGGATTGATGGATGGATGATGGATGGATGGATGGATGGATGATGGATGGATTGATGGATGGATGGATGGATTGATTGGATGATGGGTGGATGGATGATGGATGGATGATGGATGGATGGATGGGTGATGGATGATGGATGGATTGATGGATGGATGGATGGATGATGGATGGTTGGATTGATAGATGGATTGATGGATGGATGGATGGATGGATTGATTGGATGATGGGTGGATGATGGATGATGATGGATGGGTGATGAATGATGGATGGATAAATGGATGGATGGATGGATGAGGGGTGGATGATGGATGATGATGGATGGATGATGGATGGACGGATGGATGGATGGATGATGGATGAGGGGTGGATGATGGATGGATGGATGATGGATGGATGGATGGGTGATGAATGATGGATGGATTGATGGATGGATGGATGATGGATGGATGGATGGATGGATGAGGGGTGGATGATGGATGGATGCATGGATGGATGGATGGATGGATGGATGGATTGACGGATGATGATGGATGGATGGATGGATGATTGTTGGATGATGGGTGGGTGGATGAATGATGGATGGATGGATTGATTGGATTGATGCTTGGATGATTGGAGGATGAGGGGTGGATGATGGATGATGATGGATGGATGGAGGATGGATGAGGGGTGGATGATGGATGGATGATCGGTGGATGATTAGATGGATGGATGATTGATGGATGGATGGATGATGGATGGATGGATGATGGGTGGATGATGGATGATGATGGATGGATGGATGGATGAATGATGGATGGATGGATGAGGGGTGGATGGTGGATGATGATGGATGATGGATGGATGGATGATGGATGGATTGAGGGGTGGATGATGGAAGGATGGATGGATGGATGATGGATGATGGATGGATGGATGGATGGATGGATTGACGGATGTTTGGATGGATGGATGGATGGATGGATGGATGAGGGGTGGATGATGGATGACGATGGATGGATGCATGGATGGATGGATTGATGGATGAATGGATGGATGAGGGGTGGATGGATGGATGATGGATGGATGGATGGATGGATGATGGATGGATGGATGGATGAGGGGTGGATGATGGATGGATGATGGATGGGTGATGAATGATGGATGGATTGATGGATTGATGGATGGATGGATGGATGAGGGGTGGATGATGGATGATGATGGATGGATGGATGGATGATGGATGGACGGATAAGGGGTGGATGATGGATGGATGGATGGTGATGAATGATGGATGGATTGATGGATGGATGGATGATGGATGGATGGATGGATGAGGGGTGGATGATGGATGATGATGGATCGATGCATGGATGGATGGATGGATGGATGGATTGACGGATGATGATGGATGGATGGATGGATGATTGTTGGATGATGGGTGGGTGGATGGATGATGGATGGATTGATGGAGGATGAATGACGGGTGGATGATGGGTGGATGATGGATGATGATGGATGGATGGATGGATGGGTGATGAATGATAGATGGATGGATGGATGGATGGATGAACGATGGATGGATGGATTGATTGGATGGATGCATGGATGATTGGAGGATGAGGGGTGGATGATGGATGATGATGGATGGATGGATGGATGGATGATGGATGGATGGATGGATGAGGGGTGGATGATGGATGATGATGGATCGATGCATGGATGGATGGATGGATGGATGGATTGACGGATGATGATGGATGGATGGATGGATGATTGTTGGATGATGGGTGGGTGGATGGATGATGGATGGATTGATGGAGGATGAATGACGGGTGGATGATGGGTGGATGAGGGGTGGATGATGGATGGATGATGGATGGGTGATGAATGATGGATGGATTGATGGATTGATGGATGGATTGAGGGGTGGATGATGGATGATGATGGATGGATGGATGGATGATGGATGGACGGATGGATGGATGGGTGATGGATGATGGATGGATTGATGGATGGATGGATGGATGGATGGATGGATGGATTGATGGATGGATTGATGGATTGATGGATTGATGGATGGATGGATTGATTGGATGATGGGTGGATGATGGATGATGATGGATGGATGGAGGATGGATGAGAGGTGGATGATGGGTGGATGGATGATGGATGGGTGATGAATGATGGATGGATTGATGGATGGATGATGGATGGATGGATGGATGGATGGATGGATGGATGATGGATGGATTGATGGATGGATGGATGGATTGATTGGATGATGGGTGGATGATTGATGGATGGATGATGGATGGATGGATGGGTGATGAATGATGGATGGATTGATGGATGGATGGATGAGGGGTGGATGATGGATGATGATGGATGGATGGATGGATGATGGATGAGGGGTGGATGATGGATGGATGGGTGATGAATGATGGATGGATTGATGGATGGATGGATGATGGATGGATGGATGGATGGATGGATGATGGATGGATTGATGGATGGATGGATGGATTGATTGGATGATGGGTGGATGATTGATGGATGGATGATGGATGGATGGATGGGTGATGAATGATGGATGGATTGATGGATGGATGGATGAGGGGTGGATGATGGATGATGATGGATGGATGGATGGATGATGGATGAGGGGTGGATGATGGATGGATGGATGATGGATGGATGGATGGGTGATGAATGATGGATGGATTGATGGATGGATGGATGATGGATGGATGGATGGATGGATGAGGGGTGGATGATGGATGGATGCATGGATGGATGGATGGATGGATGGATTGACGGATGATGATGGATGGATGGATGGATGATTGTTGGATGATGGGTGGGTGGATGGATGATGGATGGAGGATGAATGACGGGCGGATGATGGGTGGATGATGGATGGATGGATGGATGGATGGATGATGGATGGATGGATGGGTGATGAATGATGGATGGATGATGGATTGATTGGATGGATGCATGGATGATTGGAGGAAGAGGGGTGGATGATGGATGATGATGGATGGATGGAGGATGGATGAGGGGTGGATGATGGATGGATAATGGAAGGATGGATGGGTGATGGATGATGGATGGATTGATGGATGGATGGATTGATGGATGGATGGATGGATGGATGGATTGGATGATGGGTGGATGATGGGTGGATGATGGATGATGATGGATGGATGGAGGATGGATGAGAGGTGGATGATGGGTGGATGGATGATGGATGGGTGATGAATGATGGATGGATTGATGGATGGATGATGGATGAGGGGTGGATGATGAATGATGATGGATGGATGGATGGATGGATGGATGATGGATGGACGGATGGATGGATGGATGGATGGACGAGGGGTGGATGATGGATGGATGGATGGATGGATGGATGGGTGATGAATGATGGATGGATTGATGGATGGATGGATGATGGATGGATGGATGGATGGATGGATGAGGGGTGGATGATGGATGGATGCATGGATGGATGGATGGAAGATGGGTGGATTGACGGATGATGATGGATGGATGGATGGATGATTGTTGGATAATGGTTGGGTGGATGGATGATGGATGGATGGAGGCTGAATGATGGGTGGATGATGGATGATGATGGATGGATGGATGGATGATGGATGGATGGATGGGTGATGAATGATTGATGGATTGATGGATGGATGGATGATGGATGGATGGATGGATTGATTGGATTGATGCATGGATGATTGGAGGATGAGGGGTGGATGATGGATGATGATGGATGGATGGAGGATGGATGAGGGGTGGATGATGGATGGATGATCAGTGGATGGATAGATGGATGGATGGATTGATGGATGGATGGATGGATGGATGATGGGTGGATGATGGATGATGATGGATGGATGGATGGATGAATGATGGATGGATGGATGGATGAGGGGTGGATGATGGATGATGATGGATGGATGGATGGATGGATGATGGATGGATGGATGATGGATGGAATGAGGGGTGGATGATGGATGATGATGGATGGATGGATGGATGGATGGATGGATGGATGGATGGATGGATGGATGATGGATGGATGGATGGATGGATGATGGATGGATGGATTGACGGATGGTTGGATGGATGGATGGATGGATGAGGGGTGGATGATGGATGATGATGGATGGATGCATGGATGGATGGATTGATGGGTGGATGGATGGATGATGGATGGATGGATGGATGGATGGATGAGGGGTGGATGATGGATGATGATGGATGGATGGATGATGGATGGATGGATTGATTGGATTGATGCATGGATGATTGGAGGATGAGGGGTGGATGAGGGGTGGATAATGGATGATGATGGATGGATGGAGGATGGATGAGGGGTGGATGATGGATGAATGATGGATGGAGGGATGGATGGGTGATGGATGATGGATGGATGGATGGATGGATGGGTGATGGATGATGGATGGATTGATGGATGGATGGATTGATGGATGTATTGATGGATGGATTGATGGATGGATGGATGGATGGATGGATTGATTGGATGATGGGTGGATGATGGATGGATGGATGGATGATGGATGGATGGGTGGATGATGAATGATGGATGGATTGATGGATGGATGGATGGATGAGGGGTGAATGATGGATGATGATGGATGGATGGATGGATGGATGGATGATGGATGAGGGGTGGAGGATGGATGGATGGATGATGGATGGATGGATGGGTGATGAATGATGGATGGATTGATGGATGGATAGATGATGGATGGATGGATGGATGGATGGATGGATGAGGGGTGGATGATGGATGGATGCATGGATGGATGGATGGATGGATTGACGGATGATGATGGATGGATGGATGGATGATTGTTGGATGATGGGTGGGTGGATGGATGATGGATGGATGGATGGAAGATGAATGACGGGTGGATGATGGATGATGATCGATGGATGGATGGATGATGGATGGATGGGTGATGAATGATGGATGGATTGATGGATGGATGGATGGATGGATGATGGGTGGATGGATGGATGGATTGATTGATTGGATTGATGCATGGATGATTGGAGGATGAGGGGTGGATGATGGATGATGATGGATGGATGGAGGATGGAAGAGGGGTGGATGATGGATGGATGATGGATGGATGGGTGATGGATGATGGATGGATGGATGGGTGATGGAAGATGGATGGATTCATGGATGGATGGATTGATGGATGTATTCATGGATGTATTGATGGATGGATGGATTGATGGATGAGGGGTGGATGATGGATGGATAATGGATGGATGGATGGGTGATGGATGATGGATGGATTGATGGATGGATGGATGGATTGATGGATGGATGGATGGATGGATGGATGGATTGATTGGATGATGGGTGGATGATGGGTGGATGATGGATGATGATGGATGGATGGAGGATGGATGAGAGGTGGATGATGGGTGGATGGATGATGGATGGGTGATGAATGATGGATGGATTGATGGATGGATGATGGATGAGGGGTGGATGATGGATGATGATGGATGGATGGATGGATGGATGGATGATGGATGGACGGATGGATGGATGGGTGGACGAGGGGTGGATGATGGATGGATGGATGGATGGGTGATGAATGATGGATGGATTGATGGATGGATGGATGATGGATGGATGGATGGATGGATGAGGGGTGGATGATGGATGGATGCATGGATGGATGGATGGAAGATGGA
This sequence comes from Cyprinodon diabolis, assembly GCA_030533445.1. Taxonomy (NCBI): domain Eukaryota; kingdom Metazoa; phylum Chordata; class Actinopteri; order Cyprinodontiformes; family Cyprinodontidae; genus Cyprinodon; species Cyprinodon diabolis. The sequence goes on from CM060082.1 coordinate 1,548,517, forward strand.
TGGATTGACGGATGATGATGGATGGATGAATGATTGTTGGATGATGGGTGGGTGGATGGATGATGGATGGATGGAGGATGAATGATGGGTGGATGATGGGTGGATGATGGATGATGATGGATGGATGGGTGGATGGATGGATGGATGGATGGATGGATGGATGGATGGATGGATGGATGGTGGATGGATGGATGGGTGATGAATGAGGGATGGATTGATGGATGGATGGATGATGGATGGATGGATGGATTGATTGGATTGATGCATGGATGATTGGAGGATGAGGGGTGGATGATGGATGGATGGAGGATGGATGAGGGGTGGATGATGGATGGATGATCGGTGGATGGATAGATGGATGGATGGATTGATGGATGGATGGATGATGGATGGATGGATGATGGGTGGATGATGGATTGATTGGATGATGGGTGGATGATGGATGGATGGATGGATGATGGATGGATGGGTGGATGATGAATGATGGATGGATGGATGGATGGATGGATGATGGATGGACGGATGGATGGATAGATGGACGAGGGGTGGATGATGGATGGATGGATGGATGGGTGATGAATGATGGATGGATTGATGGATGGATGGATGATGGATGGATGGATGGATGGATGAGGGGTGGATGATGGATGGATGCATGGATGGATGGATGGAAGATGGATGGATTGACGGATGATGATGGATGGATGAATGATTGTTGGATGATGGGTGGGTGGATGGATGATGGATGGATGGAGGATGAATGATGGGTGGATGATGGGTGGATGATGGATGATGATGGATGGATGGATGGATGGATGGATGGATGGATGGATGGGTGATGAATGATGGATGGATTGATGGATGGATGGATGATGGATGGATGGATGGATTGATTGGATTGATGCATGGATGATTGGAGGATGAGGGGTGGATGATGGATGGATGGAGGATGGATGATGGATGGATGATCGGTGGATGGATAGATGGATGGATGGATTGATGGATGGATGGATGATGGATGGATGGATGATGGGTGGATGATGGATTGATTGGATGATGGGTGGATGATGGATGGATGGATGGATGATGGATGGATGGGTGGATGATGAATGATGGATGGATTGATGGATGGATGGATGGATGAGGGGTGGATGATGGATGATGATGGATGGATGGATGGATGATGGATGAGGGGTGGAGGATGGATAGAAGGATGATGGATGGATGGATGGATGGGTGATGAATGATGGATGGATTGATGGATGGATAGATGATGGATGGATGGATGGATGGATGGATGGATGGATGGATGGATGGATGGATGGATGGATGAGGGGTGGATGATGGATGGATTGATGGATGGATGGAGGATGGATGAGAGGTGGATGATGGGTGGGTGGATGGATGGATGGATGGATTGATGGATGGATGGAAGGATGGATGGATGGATGGATGGATGGATTGATTGATTGGATGATGGGTGGATGATGGGTGGATGATGGATGATGATGGATGGAGGATGGATGAGAGGTGGATGATGGGTGGATGGATGATGGATGGGTGATGAATGATGGATGGATTGATGGATGGATGATGGATGGATGGATGGATGGATGGATGGATGATGGATGGATTGATGGATGGATGGATGGATTGATTGGATGATGGGTGGATGATGGATGGATGGATGGTGGATGGATGGATGGGTGATGAATGATGGATGGATTGATGGATGGATGGATGGATGAGGGGTGGATGATGGATGATGATGGATGGATGGATGGATGATGGATGGATGGATTGATTGGATGTTGGATGGATGGATTGATTGGATGGATGCATGGATGATTGAAGGATGAGGGGTGGATGATGGATGGTGATGGATGGATGGAGGATGGATGAGGGGTGGATGATGGATGGATGATGGATGGATGGATGGGTGATGGATGATGGATGGATTGATGGATGGATGGATGGATTGATGGATGGATTGATGGATGGATGCATGTATGATTGAAGGATGAGGGGTGGATGATGGATGGTGATGGATGGATGGAGGATGGATGAGGAGTGGATGATGGATGGATGATGGATGGATGGATGGATGGATGGATGGATGGATGGATGGATGGATGGATGGGTGATGGATGATGGATGGATGCATGCATGGATGGATGGATGGATAGATGATTGTTGGATGATGGGTGGGTGGATGGATGATGGATGGATGGAGGATGAATGACGGGTGGATGATGGGTGGATGATGGATGATGATGGATGGATGGATGGATGATGGATGGATGGATGGATGGGTGATGAATGATGGATGGATGGATGGATGGATGGATGGATGGATGGATGATGGATGGATGGATGGATTGATTGGATGGATGCATGGATGATTGGAGGATGAGGGGTGGATGATGGATGATGATGGATGGATGGAGGATGGATGAGGGGTGGATGATGGATGGATGATGGATGGATGGATGGATGGATGGATGGATGGGTGATGGATGATGGATGGATTGATGGATGGTTGGATGGATGATGGATGGCTTGATGGATGGATTGATGGATGGATGGATGGATGGATTGATTGGATGATGGGTGGATGATGGGTGGATGATGGATGATGATGGATGGATGGAGGATGGATGAGAGGTGGGTGATGGGTGGATGGATGATGGATGGGTGATGAATGATGGATGGATTGATGGATGGATGATGGATGGATGGATGGATGGATGGATGGATGATGGATGGATTGATGGATGGTTTGATTGGATTGATGCATGGATGATTGGAGGATGAGGGGTGGATGATGGATGATGATGGATGGATGGAGGATGGATGAGGGGTGGATGATGGATGGATGATGGATGGATGGGTGATGGATGATGGATGGATGGATGGGTGATGGATGATGGATGGATTGATGGATGGATGGATTGATGGATGGATTGATTGGATGATGGGTAGATGATGGGTGAATGATGGATGATGATGGATGGATGGAGGATGGATGAGAGGTGGATGATGGGTGGATGGATGATGGATGGGTGATGAATGACGGATGGATTGATGGATGGATGATGGATGGATGGATGATGGATGGATTGATGAATGGATGGATGGATTGATTGGATGATGGGTGGATGATGGATGGATGGATGGATGGATGATGGATGGATGGGTGGATGATGAATGATGGATGGATTCATGGATGGATGGATGGATGAGGGGTGGATGATGGATGATGATGGATGGATGGATGGATGGATGGATGATGGATGGATGGATGGATGGATGATGGATGAGGGGTGGATGATGGAGGGATGGATGATGGATGGGTGATGAATGATGGATGGATTGATGGATGGATGGATGATGGATGGATGGATGAGGGGTGGATGATGGATGGATGCATGGATGGATGGATGGATGGATGGATGGATTGACGGATGATGATGGATGGATGGATGGATGGATGGATGATTGTTAGATGATGGGTGGGTGGATGGATGATGGATGGATGGATGGAGGATGAATGATGGGTGGATGATGGGTGGATGATGGATGATGATGGATGGATGGATGGATGTTGGATGGATGGATTGATTGGATGGATGCATGGATGATTGAAGGATGAGGGGTGGATGATGGATGGTGATGGATGGATGGAGGATGGATGAGGGGTGGATGATGGATGGATGATGGATGGATGGATGGGTGATGGATGATGGATGGATTGATGGATGGATGGATGGATTGATGGATGGATTGATGGATGGATGCATGTATGATTGAAGGATGAGGGGTGGATGATGGATGGTGATGGATGGATGGAGGATGGATGAGGAGTGGATGATGGATGGATGATGGATGGATGGATGGATGGGTGATGGATGATGGATGGATGCATGGATGGATGGATGGATGGATGGATGGATGGATTGACGGATGATGATGGATGGATGGATGATTGTTGGATGATGGGTGGGTGGATGGATGATGGATGGAGGATGAATGACGGGTGGATGATGGGTGGATGATGGATGATGATGGATGGATGAATGGATGATGGATGGATGGATGGATGGGTGATGAATGATGGATGGATGGATGGATGGATGGATGGATGGATGGATGATGGATGGATGGATGGATTGATTGGATGGATGCATGGATGATTGGAGGATGAGGGGTGGATGATGGATGATGATGGATGGATGGAGGATGGATGAGGGGTGGATGATGGATGGATGATGGATGGATGGATGGATGGGTGATGGATGATGGATGGATTGATGGATGGTTGGATGGATGATGGATGGCTTGATGGATGGATTGATGGATGGATGGATGGATGGATTGATTGGATGATGGGTGGATGATGGGTGGATGATGGATGATGATGGATGGATGGAGGATGGATGAGAGGTGGGTGATGGGTGGATGGATGATAGATGGGTGATGAATGATGGATGGATTGATGGATGGATGATGGATGGATGGATGGATGGATGGATGATGGATGGATTGATGGATGGATGGATGGATGGATTGATTGGATGATGGGTGGATAATGGATGGATGGATGATGGATGGATGGATCGATGGGCGATGAATGATGGATGGATTGATGGATGGATGGATTATGAGGGGTGGATGATGGATGATGATGGATGGATGGATGGATGGATGGATGGATGATGGATGGATGGATGATGGATGAGGGGTGGATGATGGATGGATGGATGGATGGGTGATGAATGATGGATGGATTGATGGATGGATGGATGATTGATGGATGGATGGATGGATGAGGGGTGGATGATGGATGGATGCATGGATGGATGGATGGATGGATGGATTGACGGATGATAATGGATGGATGGATGGATGATTGTTGGATGATGGGTGGGTGGATGGATGATGGATGGAGGATGAATGATGGGTGGATGATGGATGATGATGGATGGATGGAGGGATGGATGATGGATGGATGGATGGGTGATGAATGATGGATGGATTGATGGATGGATGGATGATGGATTGATTGGATGGATGCATGGATGATTGGAGGATGAGGGGTAGATGATGGATGATGATGGATGGATGGAGGATGGATGAGGGTTGGATGATGGATGGATGATGGATGGATGGATGGGTGATGGATGATGGACGGATTGATGGATGGATGGATTGATGGATGTTTGGATGGATGGATGGATTGATTGGATGATGGGTGGATGAGGGGTGGATGATGGATGATGATGGATGGATGGAGGATGGATGAGAGGTGGATGATGGGTGGATGGATGATGGATGGGTGATGAATGATGGATGGATTGATGGATGGATGGATGGATGGATGATGGATGGATTGATGGATGGATGCATTGATTGGATGATGGGTGTATGGATGGATGGATTGATGGATGGATGGAGGATGGATGAGAGGTGGATGATGGGTGGATGGATGATGGATGGACGATGGATGGATGGATGGATGGGTGATGGATGATGGATGGATTGACGGATGGATGGATGGATGATGGATGGATGGATTGATTGGATGATGGGTGGATGATGGGTGGATGATGGATGATGATAGATGGATGGAGGATGGATGAGAGGTGGATGATGGGTGGATGGATGATGGATGGGTGATGAATGATGGATGGATTGATGGATGGATGATGGATGGATGGATGGATGGATTGATGGATGGATGGATTGATTGGATGATGGGTGGATGATGGATGGATGAATGATGGATGGATGGATGGGTGATGAATGATGGATGGATTGATGGATGGATGGATGGATGATGGATTGATTGGATGGATGCATGGATGATTGGAGGATGAGGGGTGGATGATGGATGATGATGGATGGTTGGAGGATGGATGAGGGTTGGATGATGGATGGATGATGGATGGATGGATGGGTGATGGATGATGGATAGATTGATGGATGGATGGATTGATGGATGTTTGGATGGATGGATGGATAGATGGATTGATTGGATGATGGGTGGATGATGGGTGGATGATGGATGATGATGGATGAATAGAGGATGGATGAGAGGTGGATGGATGGAGGATGGATGAGAGGTGGATGATGGGTGGATGGATGATGGATGGGTGATGAATGATGGATGGATTGATGGATGGATGATGGATGGATTGATGGATGGATGATGGATGATTGATGGATTGATGGATGGATGGATTGATTGGATGATGGGTGGATGGATGGATGGATTGATGGATGGATGGAGGATGGATGAGAGGTGGATGATGGGTGGATGGATGATGGATGGACGATGGATGGATGGATGGGTGATGGATGATGGATGGATTGACGGATGGATGGATGGATGGATGGATGGATTGATTGGATGATGGGTGGATGATGGATGGATGGATGATGGATGGATGGATGGATGGGTGATGAATGATGGATGGATTGATGGATGGATGGATGGATGAGGGGTGGATGATGGATGATGATGGATGGATGGATGGATGGATGATGGATGGACGGATGGATGGATGGATGGATGGATGATGGATGAGGGGTGGATAATGGATGGATGGGTGATGAATGATGGATGGATTGATGGATGGATGGATGATGGATGGATGGATGGATGGATGGATTAGGGGTGGATGATGGATGGATGCATGGATGGATGGATGGATGGATGGATGGATGGATGGATTGACGGATGATGATGGATGGATGGATGGATGATTGTTGGATGATGGGTGGGTGGATGGATGATGGATGGATGGATGGAGGATGAATGATGGATGGATTGATGGATGGATGGATGGATGGATGGATGGATGGATGATGGATTGATTGGATGGATGCATGGATGATTGGAGGATGAGGGGTGGATGATGGATGATGATGGATGGATGGAGGATGGATGAGGGTTGGATGATGGATGGATGATGGATGGATGGATGGGTGATGGATGATGGATGGATTGATGGATGGGTGGATTGATGGATGTTTGGATGGATGGATGGATAGATGGATTGATTGGATGATGGGTGGATGATGGGTGGATGATGATGGATGGATGGATGATGGATGGATGGATGGGTGATGAATGATGGATGGATTGATGGATGGATGGATGGATTAAGGCTGGATGATGGATGATGATGGATGGATGGATGGATGATGGATGGACGGATGGATGGATGGATGGATGATGGATGGATGATGGATGGATGGATGGATGGATGGATGGATGGATGGATGGATGGGTGATGAATGATGGATGGATTGATGGATGGATGGATGATGGATGGATGGATGGATGGATTAGGGCTGGATGATGGATGGATGCATGGATGGATGGATGGATGGATTGACGGATGATGATGGATGGATGGATGGATGATTGTTGGATGATGGGTGGGTGGATGGATGATGGATGGATGGATGGAGGATGAATGATGGATGGATTGATGGATGGATGGATGGATGGATGATGGATTGATTGGATGGATGCATGGATGATTGGAGGATGAGGGGTGGATGATGGATGATGATGGATGGATGGAGGATGGATGAGGGTTGGATGATGGATGGATGATGGATGGATGGATGGGTGATGGATGATGGATGGATTGATGGATGGATGGATGGATTGATGGATGTTTGGATGGATGGATGGATAGATGGATTGATTGGATCATGGGTGGATGATGATGGATGGATGGAGGATGGATGAGAGGTGGATGATGGGTGGATGGATGATGGATGGACGATGGATGGATGGGTGATGGATGATGGATGGATTGACGGATGGATGGATGGATGATGGATGGATGGATTGATTGGATGATGGGTGGATGATGGGTGGATGATGGATGATGATAGATGGATGGAGGATGGGTGAGAGGTGGATGATGGGTGGATGGATGATGGATGGGTGATGAATGATGGATGGATTGATGGATGGATGATGGATGGATGGATGGATGATTGATGGATGGATGGATGGATGGATTGATTGGATGATGGGTGGATGATGGATGGATGGATGATGGATGGATGGATGGGTGATGAATGATGGATGGATTGATGGATGGATGGATGGATGAGGGGTGGATGATGGATGATGATGGATGGATGGATGGATGATGGATGGACGGATGGATGGATGGATGGATGATGGATGAGGGGTGGATGATGGATGGATTGATGGATGGATGGATGATGGATGGATGGATGGATGGATGAGGGGTGGATGATGGATGGATGCATGGATGGATGGATGGATGGATGGATGGATGGATGGATTGACGGATGATGATGGATGGATGGATGGATGATTGTTGGATGATGGGTGGATGGATGGATGATGGATGGATGGATGGAGGATGAATGACGGCTGGATGATGGGTGGATGATGGATGATGATGGATGGATGGATGGATGGGTGATGAATGATGGATGGATTGATGGATGGATGGATGGATGGATGGATGATGGATAGATGGATGGATTGATTGGATTGATGCATGGATGATTGGAGGATGAGGGGTGGATGATCCAGAAGCTGGATAATGGCTGTGACGGTTGTGAAATGATTTTGCACCTCTTTGAATAAGAACTTCCTTCATTGACTCAGTGAGGGTCTCAGCCCATTTAGCGGGATCACTAGGTAGAGTTGTCACTGTAGATGGTGTTGAAGAAAGATTCAGCTCATTTTCTATGCTTTCCAGAGGTGCAGTGACCTCACATTCATCCAAGCAACTGGCTACTGCTGAATTGGTTGAATCATAAGCATCAGAAGCATTTGGTTCAGTGTCTACACTTGTAGTGGTCTCAGGATCTTGGGAGCTACATGCTAGCTCAGGTGCATTGCTAACCTTAGCTGAATTTGCAGTAGCATTTATAGAATTGCTTTCAGCAGATGTCTTTGTACTGAAGAAGCTGGAGATATTTGGAACACTCTCAAGTAAAACTGATTCCTTTTTTTTCTTTTCTTGCTGAATTTTTTTTCTAGCTCCTCCACTTAAACGTTTATGATCCATATTTCCCTTCTTTCTTTGCACATTGGCTCTTTGCCTATCACAACAGATAAACCAACTATGTGTGTGTGTGTGTGTGTGTGTGTGTGTGTGTGTGTGTGAGTTTGTTTGTGTGTTTATGATCGGTGCTGCTTCCTTCAAGTGTGTGAGGTGATTTAGAAAACTAGCAACCCAGCATCAACACTCCAAAGCAGAGAATAACAGCTTACTAGCATAGACAATTGAGAGCAGAGAATCAACTGATTCGTCTGATAGACAGCAGGAGAGCAGAGTGGTCAGTGATGATCGAATCAAGAAAATGTCTAAATGGCAAGGGAACAGACTGATTTGTACTGAGGAGAAAGAGAGAGAGAGCCAATTACAGTGAAATATATTCCAAAAGAGCCAAGTGACTAGCTGAAGGCAGGGACAAATGCCTTGGAGTGACCAACAAGAGTGCAAAGTACCAAATGGCAAAATGTGGGAAGACCAACAGGCAGATCTGCTTTTACCACTTATCTTCACAACCAAAAAGTCGCTAAATGATGTTTTTAGTCGCTAGCCAGGTATAGCCAAAAGACACGAAATCTAGCGGCAAAGTCGGTCAATCACACTGACAGTGAAACAAATATTTTGAAAAGATAATAATTGTACAACTTTGTGCACTTTTTTCTTCTATCTAAATATTTTCACAAAGGACACCAAAATGTTGCTATCTGCAGGCAGCTTGCTAGCTATGATGGCAGCAACGATGTCTGCCAGACAGGAGAGAGTGGTCAGTGACGATCGAATCGAGAAAATGACAAAATGGGTCAAAGACCAAAAAGTTATTAACTGACAGCAGTGACAAATGTCAGACTGTAAACTTTTTCGAAAGAAAAGGACAAAATGGGAAGTAGTAACAGCAAAATGGAAAATATAAGAATTTCCAAGTAATGCTCAACTCAAGTGTGTGTGTGTGTGTGTGTGTGCGCGCGTTAAATTTCTTGTTGAATGATTTCAAATTATCTCTGAGTCTGAACTGAGGGAAAGGAAACCAAATTTTGAGCAGTCTCTCACGAGTTCAAAATACCAAATGAGGAGATTCTAAAAGAACAGACCGGTTTATGAAAGACTCGATGGGGGAGGGGCACAGCTAAGAATACTTGAGTGAGATTCTGTGATCCAAATTCGAGATAGAGCTTTTTGATAATGATAATTTGTCAGAGTAAGGTTGTGTAATCAAAATTTGAGAATGAGGTTTGTCAATCAATCAAGAATATTTGCATTAAGTTCTGTGATCAAAATTCAGAAACAACCTTTAATAATTGATAAAGAATATGTGAGTGAGGTTGTGTGATCCATCCAATTTGAGAATTAGCTTTGATAATAATGATTGAGAGCCTCTGGCCCTCTGTGGATCATGGCCGCGGGGCCAATTTTGCCTGGCCCCTTGGGGCCTCTGTGGGTCGTGGCCGCGGGGCCAAGTTGGCCTGGCCCCTTGGGGCCTCTGACCCTCTATGGATCGGGGCCAAGTTGGCCTGACCCCTCGGGGCCTCTGGCCCTCTATGGATCATGGCCGTGGGGCCAAGTTGGCCTGACCCCTTAGGACCTCAGGCCCTCTGTGGGTCGTGGCCGCGGGGCCAAGTTGACCTGGCCCCTTGGGGCCTCTGGCCTTCTGTGGCTTGCGGCCACGGGGCCAAGTTGGCCTGGCCCTTTGGGGCCTCTGGCCTTCTGTGGGTCGTGGTCGCGGGGCCAAGTTGGCCTGGCCCCTTGGGGCCTCTGACCGTCTATGGATCGTGGCCGCGGGGCCAAGTTGACCTGGCCCCCTGGGGCCTCTGACCCTCTATGGATCGTGGCCGCAGGGCCAAGTTGTCCTGGCCCCTTGGGGCCTCTGACCGTCTATGGATCGTGGCCGCGGGGCCATGTTGGCCTGACCCCTTGGGGCCTCTTACCCTCTATGGATCATGGCCGCGGGGCCAAGTTGGCCTGACCCCTTAGGACCTCAGGCCCTCTGTGGGTCGTGGCCGCGGGGCCAAGTTGACCTGGCCCCTTGGGGCCTCTTACCCTCTATGGATCATGGCCCCTTGGGGCCTCTTACCCTCTATGGATCGTGGCCGCGGGGCCAAGTTGGCCTGGCCACTTGGGGCCTAAGATTATTATTTTTGCAAAAGTAGTTTTGCTTGGGTCGCGGCCGCGGGTCCAAGTTGGCCTGGCCCCTTGGGGCCTCTGGCCCCCTGGGCCTGGGCCCCGTAGGCCCGGTCATTAATCCACCTATGGTCCTAGGCTGGTCCCTGGCTGGTCCCTGGCTTGTCCTTGGTTGGTCCTTTGTTGGTCCTTGGCTGATCCCTGGCTGGTCCTTGGTTGGTCCCTGGCTGGTCCTTGGTTGGTCCTTTGTTGGTCCATGGCTGATCCCTGGCTGGTCCTTGGCTGATCCCTGGCTGGTCCTTGGCTGATCCCCGGCTTGTCCTTCTTTAGTCCTTGGCTGGTCCTGGCTGGTCCTTGGCTGATCCCTGGCTGGTCCTTGGTTGGTCTTTGGCTGGTCCTTGGCTTGTCCTTGGCTGGTCCTTGGTTGGTCCTTGGTTGGTCCTTGGCTGGTCCTTGGTTGGTCCTTGGCTTCTCCTTGGTTGGTCCTTGGTTGGTCCTTGGCTGGTCCCTGGCTTGTACTTGGTTGGTCCTTGGCTTGTCCTTGGTTGGTCCTTGGCTGGTCCCTGGCTTTTCCTTGGTTGGTCCTTGGCTGGTCCCTGGCTTGTCCTTGGTCGGTCCTTGGTTGGTCCTTGGCTTGCCCTTGGTTGGTCCTTCGTTGGTCCTTGGCTGGTCCCTGGTTTGTCCTTGGTTGGTCCTTGGTTGGTCCTTGGCTGATCCCTGGCTGGTCCTTGGTTGGTCCTTGGCTAGTCCCTGGCTTGTCCTTGGTTGGTCCTTGGTTGGTCCTTGGCTTGTCCTTGGCTGATCCCTGGCTTGTCCTTGGTTGGACCTTGGCTGGTCCCTTGCTGGTCCTTGGTTGGTCCTTGGCTGGTCCTTGGCTTGTCCTTGGTTGGTCCTTGGTTGGTCCTTGGCTGGTCCTTGGCTGGTCCCTGGCTTGTCCTTGGTTGGTCCTTGGCTGGTCCCTGGCTTGTCCTTGGTCGGTCCTTGGTTGGTCCTTGGCTTGTCCTTGGTTGGTTCTTGGTTGGTCCTTGGCTGGTCCCTGGCTTGTCCTTGGTTGGTCCTTGGTTCGTCCTTTGTTGGTCCTTGGCTGATCCCTGGCTGGTCCTTGGTTGGTCCTTGGCTTGTCCTTGGCTGATCCCTGGCTTGTCCTTGGTTGGTCCTTGGCTGGTCCCTGGCTGGTCCTTGGTTGGTCCTTGGTTGGTCCTTGGCTGGTCCTTGGCTTGTCCTTGGTTGGTCCTTGGTTGGTCCTTGGCTTGTCTTTGGTTAGTCCTTGGTTGGTCCTTGGCTTGTCCTTGGTTGGTCCTCGGTTGGTCCTTGGCTGGTCCCTGGCTTGTCCTTGGCTTGTCCTTGGTTGGTCCTTTGTTGGTCCTTGGCTGGTCCCTGGCTTGTCCTTGGTTGGTCCTTGACTGGTCCTTGGCTGGTCCTTGGTTGGTCCTTGGCTGGTCCCTGGCTTGTCCTTTATTGGTCCTTGGTTGGTCCTTCGTTGGTCCTTGGCTGGTCCCTGGTTTGTCCTTGGTTGGTCCTTGGTTGGTCCTTGGCTGATCCCTGGCTGGTCCTTGGTTGGTCCTTGGCTAGTCCCTGGCTTGTCCTTGGTTGGTCCTTGGTTGGTCCTTGGCTTGTCCTTGGCTGATCCCTGGCTTGTCCTTGGTTGGACCTTGGCTGGTCCCTTGCTGGTCCTTGGTTGGTCCTTGGCTGGTCCTTGGCTTGTCCTTGGTTGGTCCTTGGTTGGTCCTTGGCTGGTCCTTGGCTGGTCCCTGGCTTGTCCTTGGTTGGTCCTTGGCTGGTCCCTGGCTTGTCCTTGGTCGGTCCTTGGTTGGTCCTTGGCTTGTCCTTGGTTGGTTCTTGGTTGGTCCTTGGCTGGTCCCTGGCTTGTCCTTGGTTGGTCCTTGGTTCGTCCTTTGTTGGTCCTTGGCTGATCCCTGGCTGGTCCTTGGTTGGTCCTTGGCTTGTCCTTGGCTTGTCCTTGGCTGATCCCTGGCTTGTCCTTGGTTGGTCCTTGGCTGGTCCCTGGCTGGTCCTTGGTTGGTCCTTGGTTGGTCCTTGGCTGGTCCTTGGCTTGTCCTTGGTTGGTCCTTGGCTTGTCTTTGGTTGGTCCTTGGTTGGTCCTTGGCTTGTCCTTGGTTGGTCCTCGGTTGGTCCTTGGCTGGTCCCTGGCTTGTCCTTGGCTTGTCCTTGGTTGGTCCTTTGTTGGTCCTTGGCTGGTCCCTGGCTTGTCCTTGGTTGGTCCTTGACTGGTCCTTGGCTGGTCCTTGGTTGGTCCTTGGCTGGTCCCTGGCTTGTCCTTTATTGGTCCTTGGTTGGTCCTTGGCTGGTCCTTGGCTGGTCCCTGGTTGGTCCTTGGCATGTCCTTGGTTGGTCCTTGGTTGATCCTTGGCTGGTCCTTGGCTTGTCCTTGGTTGGTCCTTGGTTGGTCCTTGGCTTGTCCTTGGTTGGTCCTTGGTTTGTTCTTGGCTGGTCCCTGGCTTGTCCTTGGTTGGTCCTTGGCTTGTCCTTGGTTGGTCCTTGGTTGGTCCTTGGCTGGTCCCTGGCTTGTCCTTGCTTGGTCCTTGGCTGGTCCCTGGCTTGTCCTTGGTCGGTCCTCGGTCGGTCCTTGGCTTGTCCTTGGTTGGTCCTTGGCTGGTCCTTGGTTTGTCCTTGGTTGGTCCTTGGTTGGTCCTTGGCTGGTCCCTGGCTTGTCCTTGGTTGGTTCTTGGTTGGTCCTTGGCTGGTCCCTGGCTTGTCCTTGGCTGGTCCTTGGCTTGTCCTTGGTTGGTCCTTGTTTGGTCCTTGGCTGGTCCCTGGCTTGTCCTTGGTTGGTCCTTGGTACGTCCTTTGGTGGTCCTTGGCTTATCCCTGGCTGGTCCTTGGTTGGTCCTTGGCTGGTCCTTGGCTTGTCCTTGGCTGATCCCTGGCTTGACCTTGGTTGGTCCTTGGTTGATCCTTGGCTGGTCCTTGGCTTGTCCTTGGTTGGTCCTTGGCTGGTCCTTGGCTTGTCCTTGGCTGATCCCTGGCTTGTCCTTGGTTGGTCCTTGGCTGGTCCCTGGCTGGTCCTTGGTTGGTCCTTGGCTGGTCCTTGGCTGGTCCTTGGCTTGTCCTTGGCTGGTCCTTTGCTTGTCCTTGGTTGGTCCTTGGCTTGTCTTTGGTTGGTCCTTGGTTGGTCCTTGGCTTGTCCTTGGTTGGTCCTTGGCTGGTCCCTGGCTTGTCCATGGCTTGTCCTTGGTTGGTCCTTTGTTGGTCCTTGGCTGGTCCCTGGCTTGTCCTTGGTTGGTCCTTGACTGGTCCTTGGCTGGTCCCTGGCTTGTGCTTTATTGGTCCTTGGTTGGTCCTTGGTTGGTCCTTGGCTGGTCCTTGGCTGGTCCCTGGTTGGTCCTTGGCTGGTCCTTTGTTGGTCCTTGGTTGATCCTTGGCTGGTCCTTGGCTTGTCCTTGGTTGGTCCTTGGTTGGTCCTTGGCTTGTCCTTGGTTGGTCCTTGGTTGGTCCTTGGCTGGTCCCTGGCTTGTCCTTGGTTGGTCCTTGGCTTGTCCTTGGTTGGTCCTTAGTTGGTCCTTGGCTGGTCCCTGGCTTGTCCTTGGTTGGTCCTTGGTTGGTCCTTGGCTTGTCCTTGGTTGGTCCTTGGTTGGTCCTTGGCTGGTCCCTGGCTTGTCCTTGGTTGGTCCTTGGCTTGTCCTTGGTTGGTCCTTAGTTGGTCCTTGGCTGGTCCCTGGCTTGTCCTTGGTTGGTCCTTGGCTGGTCCCTGGCTTGTCCTTGGTCGGTCCTCGGTCGGTCCTTGGCTTGTCCTTTGTTGGTCCTTGGCTGATTCCTGGCTGGTCCTTGGTTAGTCCTTGGCTGGTCCCTGGCTTGTCCTTGGTTGGTCCTTGGCTTGTCCTTGGCTGATCCCTGGCTTGTCCTTGGTTGGTCCTTGGCTGGTCCCTTGCTGGTCCTTGGTTGGTCCTTGGCTGGTCCTCTGCTTGTCCTTGGTTGGTCCTTGGTTGGTCCTTGGCTGGTCCCTGGCTTGTCCTTGGTTGGTCCTTGGTTGGTCCTTGGCTGGTCCCTGGCTTGTCCTTGGTCGGTCCTTGGTTTTCTCTGGCTTGTCCTTGGTTGGTCCTTGTTTGGTCCTTGGCTGGTCCCTGGCTTGTCCTTGGTTGGTCCTTGGTACGTCCTTTGTTGGTCCTTGGCTGATCCCTGGCTGGTCCTTGGTTGGTCCTTGGCTGGTCCTTGGCTTGTCCTTGGCTGATCCCTGGCTTGACCTTGGTTGGTCCTTGGTTGGTCCTTGGCTGGTCCCTGGCTGGTCCTTGGTTTGTCCTTGGCTGGTCCTTGGCTTGTCCTTGGTTGGTACTTGGCTTGTCCTTGGTTAGTCCTTGGTTGGTCCTTGGCTGGTCCTTGGCTCTTCTTTGGTTGGTCCTTGGTTGGTCCCTGGCTTGTCCTTGGTTGGTCCTTGGCTGGTCCCTGGCTTGTCCTTGGCTTGTCCTTGGTTGGTCCTTGGTTGGTCCCTGGCTGGTCCCTGGCTTGTCCTTGGTTGGTCCTTGGTTGGTCCTTGGCTGGTCCCTGGCTGGTCCTTGGTTGGTCCTTGGCTGGTCCTTGGCTGGTCCTTGGTTGGTCCTTGGTTGGTCCTTGGCTGGTCCCTGGCTTGTCCTTGGTTGGTCCTTGGTTGGTCCTTGGCTGGTCCTTGGCTGGTTTTTCCTCAGTCCATTAGAAAGACATTAAAGCTACAGTGTGTAATTTTCAGCAACATCTAACGTCCAGACTGCAGACCGCAGTAACATGAACATCTCCCCCACACCGCTTCTCCCCCCCAACAGTACGGCGAGCGTTACGGGACAAAATGTCTTCCACGACGTCCGCATCACCTACCGTCTCAAGTGATGAGGTTTGTTTACATATTTGCGTTGCCTTACAATTTGTTATTTATAATTACATAGGAGGGGGTCTCGCAGCCATGGAGGCAGACATCTTTGCGCTACGGCAGCGCAGAGCCAACAAACTAGCGATTGCGAGATCGCCCATTACGCTCGATATTTATTATCTTAAGTGTACATGAAATCTATACCCTACACAGACTAATGAAATACTATCTGTAAAATTATCTATGTAAACAAACCTCATCACTTGAGAAGGTAGATAGTATTTCAATAGTCTGTGTAGGGTATAGATTTCATGTAGACTTAAGATAATAAATATCGAGTGCAATGGGGGATCTTGCAATCGCTAGTTTGTTGACTCTGCGCTGCCGTAGCGCAAAGATGTCTGCCTCCATGGCTGCGAGACCCGCTCCTATGTAATTATAAATAACGAATTCTAAGGCAACGCAAATATTAAGGTTAAGAGGCTGAGCTCATAGATGATGATAAATAACATACAGTGGGGCAAAAAAGTATTTAGTCAGCCACCAATAGTGCAAGTTCTCCCACTCAAAAAGATGAGAGAGGCCGGTAATTTTCATCATAGATATACCTCAACTATGAGAGACAAAATGAGAAAAAAAATCCAGAAAATCACATTGTCTGATTTTTTAAGAATTTATTTGCAAAATATGGTGGAAAATAAGTATTTGGTCAATAACAAACAAGCAAGATTTCTGGCTCTCACAGACCTGAAACTTCTTCTGTAAGAGGCTCCTCTGTCCTCCACTCGTTACCTTCATTAATGGCACCTGTTTGAACCCGTTATCAGTATAAAAGACACCTGTCCACAACCTCAAACAGTCACACTCTAAACTCCACCATGGCCAAAACTAGAGAGCTGTCAAAGGACACCCGAAACAAAATTATAGACCTGCACCAGGCTGGGAAGTCTGAATCTGCAATAGGTAAACAGCTTGGTGTGAAGAAATCAACTGTGGGATCAATTATTATCCATCCATCTATCCATCCATCCATCCATCCATCTTCCTCTGCTTATCCGGGTTCGGGTCGCGGGGGCAGCAGCTTAAGAAGGGAGGCCCAGACTTACCTCTCCCCAGCCACTTCTTCCAGCTCTTCAGGAGGAACCCCAAGGCCAGCCGAGAAACATAGTCTCTCCAGCGAGTCCTGGGTCTTCCCCGGGGCCTCCTCCCGGTGGGACGTGCCCGGAACACCTCACCAGGGAGACGTCCAGGAGGCATCCTAAACAGATGCCCAAGCCACCTCAACTGGCTCCTCTTGACGTGGAGGAGCAGCGGCTCTACTCCGAGTCCCTCCTGAGCTTCTCACCCTATCTCTAAGGGAGAGCCCAGCCACCCTACGGAGGAAACCCATTTCGGCCGCTTGTATCCGCGATCTCGTTCTTTCGGTCTTGACCCAGAGTTCATGACCATAGATGAGGGTAGGAACGTAGATTGACCGGTAAATCGAGAGCTTCGCTTTTTGACTCAGCTCTCTCTTCACCACGACGGACCGGTCCAGACTCTGACACCGGTCATACAGGGACCTGACAGCCCGTATCAAAGGGCCCGGCACCTCGTACTCCCGGAGAACCCCCCACAGGGCCCCCCGAGGGACACGGTCGAACGCCTTCTCCAAGTCCACAAAGCACATGTAGACTGGTTGGGCGAACTCCCATGCACCCTCCAGGACCCCGCTGAGGGTATAGAGCTGGTCCAGCGTTCCACGACCAGGACGGAAACCACACTGCTCTTCCTGAATCCGAGGTTCGACTATCCGACGGACCCTCCTCTCCAGCACCCCCGAATAGACCTTGCCGGGGAGGCTTAAGAGTGTGACTCCCCTGTAATTGGAGCACACCCTCCGGTCTCCCTTTTTGAATAGGGGGACCACCACCCCAGTCTGCCAATCCAGGGGGACTGCCCCCGATGTCCATGCAATGTTGAAGAGTCGCGTCAGCCAACACAACCCTACACCATCCAGGACCTTGAGGAACTCCGGGCAGATCTCATCCACCCCCGGGGCCCTGCCACCGAGGAGCTTTTTAACCACCTCGGCGACCTCGCCCACAGAGATTGGAGAGCCCAGTCCAGAGTCCCCAGGCCCAGCTTCCTCAATGGAAGACATGTTGGTGGGATTGAGGAGGTCTTCGAAGTATTCCGCCCACCGACCCACAACGTCCCGAGTCGAGGTCATCAGCACACCATCCCCACTATAAACAGGATCAATTATTAGAAAATGGAAAACATACAAGACCACTGATAATCTTCCTCGATCTGGGGCTCCACGCAAGATCTCACCCCGTGGGGTCAAAATGATCACAAGAACGGTGAGTAAAAATCCCAGAACCACACGGGGGGACCTAGTGAATGACCTGCAGAGAGCTGGGACCAAAGTAACAAAGGCTACCATCAGTAACAAACTACGCCGCCAGGGACTCAAATCCTGCAGTGCCAGACGTGTCCCCCTGCTTAAGCCAGTACATGTCAAGGCCCGTCTCAAGTTTGCTAGAGAGCATTTGGATGATCCAGACGATGACTGGGAGAATATCATATGGTCAGATGAAACCAAAATAGAACTTTTTGGTAAAAACTCTACTCGTCGTGTTTGGAGGAAAGAGAAGGCTGAGTTGCATCCAAAGAACACCATACCTACAGTGAAGCATGGGGGTGGAAACATCATGCTTTGGGGCTGTTTTTCTGCTAAGGGACCAGGACGACTGATCCGTGTGAAGGAAAGAATGAATGGGGCCATGTATCGTCAAATTTTGAGTGAAAACCTCCTTCCATCAGCAAGGCCATTGAAGATGAAACGTGGCTGGGTCTTTCAGCATGACAATGATCCCAAACACACCGCCCGGGTAATGAAGGAGTGGCTTCGTAAGAAGCATTTCAAGGTCCTGGAGTGGCCTAGCCAGTCTCCAGATCTCAACCCCATAGAAAATCTTTGGAGGGAGTTGAAAGTCCGTGTTGCCCAGCGACAGCCCCAGAACATCACTGCTCTAGAGGAGATCTGCATGGAGGAATGGGCCAAAATACCAGCAACAGTGTGTGAAAACCTTGTGAAGACTTACAGAAAACGTTTGATCTCTGTCATTGCCAACAAAGGGTATATAACAAAGTATTGAGATGAACGTTTGTAACTGACCAAATACTTATTTTCCACCATATTTTGCAAATAAATTCTTTAAAAATCAGACAATGTGATTTTCTGGATTTTTTTTCTCATTTTGTCTCTCATAGTTGAGGTATATCTATGATGAAAATTACCGGCCTCTCTCATCTTTTTGAGTGGGAGAACTTGCACTATTGGTGGCTGACTAAATACTTTTTTGCCCTACTGTAGTTATGTATATTACATTTCTGACTGTGTATCCCTATAATTATTACACACTGTAGCTTTAATTCACCTTTATAAACTATTTATCTCTTATTTAACTCATAATATATAAATCTGGAATTACAACACTTTAGAAGTCTGTATAAATGTGTATCTATATATTCTTTTTTATAAACCTTTTCTCCCCTTTTTTCCTAACTTTCTCTTTTTTAGTTTTCCCGCCCTTCAGCCTGTGATGGAGGAACAGGACAGATTATCTGTGGCTTTATCTCTAATTGTCCATCAGTGTGTTTCTTTATGCTGAGCAGGTCGCAGTGGAACACATGGAGGATGAATGTCTCTATCATTCTACATGTTATAGATCTAACCTGCAGTACTTTCCATGGCTCCACAGCAATCCCTGCCTGTTATTTCCTTTAATAAGCTGCTTCATGCTGAGGTGTATAATTTCCCGATCCAGAACCTCTGACCCAGGATCAGGCTGCAGCCTTCATGCAGGTTCTGGTTCTGGAAGGAACCAGCAGTCCCTTTCTGAGGAAACACTGACCTCTAGCGGTCAGGTCGGGTACCGCAGCTCTGCTGAACAACACCAGGTGAGTTCAGGCTGGGTTAATCAGACCGAACCGAACCGAACCAGAACAGGAATAAATCAGCTTTTTTCTCTGAGCAAACTGGTTCCAGCGAGGCGCTGTGCAGGAACCAGACTGGTTCCCAGTAACTGATCCAGGTCTGGGTCTACTAAGGCAGACATCAAAGTCTCCCAGAAGTTCAGGAGTCTCTCTGATATCGATAGTTGTTCACTGATGCGCGCGAGTCTGATTAATGATCCTGGATTTTAAACTACGGGAGGTGGAGTTTTTTTATTTATTTATTTTTTATGCGAGCAGGAAATACAATAATTGATGCCTCATGTGAGGGTTAGAACTACTGAGATTATGCAGGAACAATAAACGGTTTAGCAGGTTTTCTGTCTCCCTGCAGGTCTGGTCGATCCTTCAGTCCTCTGTGGTTTCTAGCTTGCAGGTGTTGCAGCTCTGCCTCCACCTGCTGATGGAGGCCTATGTTGACCTCTGCCTCTCCTTTGGGTGAGTGAAATGTTTCATTTAACCATCTGTGCTATCGGGTGGACAGTGTACTAGCATTTATTGACTGTATAGATAACCAGATGCAGAGGTCCAGAAACATTTAGACGGTCTGCTATCATCTATCAGGGATTTTTCAAATGTTATTTCCTGCATAAGATGAAACAGCTAATGACAGGTAGCAGTTATCACCCATCCATCTTTATCCACTATATATGGGGCCACTGGTCCACTGGAGACATAAAACCAACTATAGTTGATCATTATTCTGATTTAGTACAGTTATAAAA
Source organism: Cyprinodon diabolis (assembly GCA_030533445.1). Taxonomy (NCBI): domain Eukaryota; kingdom Metazoa; phylum Chordata; class Actinopteri; order Cyprinodontiformes; family Cyprinodontidae; genus Cyprinodon; species Cyprinodon diabolis. Next base: position 1,569,216 of record CM060082.1, read on the forward strand.
GATGCATTAACCTGGGTCTAGTATTTAGGCCTGTTTAAGAGGCCATGGAATCAAACCAGATGTTTCACCTTTAATCAGCTGAACCATTTCTATTAGTTTGCTGGTTGAGGGATAAGATTAAACCAGGAAAATAAGATGTCTCTGTATCATGTACAGAAAGAAAAGTCAAAGCTGCTGGCTAGGGGCCCCGATCAGAGGTCCCTTCCAGGATGACGTCACAGCCAAACAGGAACAGACCAGATGAAGCTACTATGAGAAAAAGCAGAGAGAGCAGAACGTTAGAGATTGAACTAACAGATTCTGCAGAGTGGGAGAATAGAGATAGAATGAAGCAGAATGATGAAAAAGGGGTCCCTATGTCCTCCAGCAGTCTAAGCCTATAGCAGCAGAACTATAGAGATAGATCAGGATAACCTGAGCCACTCTAACTAGAAGCTTTATCAAAAAGGAAAGTTTTAAGCCTAGTCTTAAAAGTAGACAGGGTGTCTGCCTCACGGACTAAAACTGGTAGTTGGTTCCACAGGAGAGGAGCCTGATAACTAAAAGATCTGCCTCCCATTCTACTTTTAGAAATTCTAGGAACCACTAGTAAACCTGCAGATTGAGAGCGAAGTGCTCTGTTAGGAACATAAGGAACAATCAGATCTCTGATATCAGATGGAGCTTGGCCATTTAAGGCTTTATATGTGAGAAGGAGGATTTTAAATTCTATTCTGGATTTAACAGGAAGCCAATGAAGAGAAGCCAGGATAGGAGAGATATGATCTCTCTTTTTCATTTTCATCAGAACTCTGGCTGCAGCATTTTGGATCAGCTGAAGGCTTTTAACTACAGTTTGTGGACTTCCTGATAGTAAAGAATTACAATAGTCCAGCCTTGAAGTCACAAATGCATGGACTACTTTCTCAGCATCACCCCTGGACAGGAGATTTCTAATTTTTGCAATATTCCTCAGATGAAAGAAGGAAATTCTAGAAACCTCTTTGATCTGGGATTTAAATGACAGGTCCTGATCAAAAATAACACCAAGATTTTTTACTTTATTATCTGAAATCAGTTTAATCCCATCCAAATGAAGTGACTGGCTAATCAGCTTCTTTTTCAGAGACTCTGGTCCAAAGACTATAACTTCTGTTTTGTCTGCATTCAGAAGCAGAAAGTTAAGAGTCATCCAGGTTTTTATGTCTTCAGACATGCCTGTAATCTATGTAATGGGTTAGCTTCATCTGGATTTATAGACAGATATAGCTGGGTATCATCAGCATAACAGTGGAAATTAATCCCATGCTGTCTAATAACTCTACCGATTGGGAGCATGTATAAAGTAAAGACAATTGGTCCTAGCACTGATCCCTGTGGTACTCCACAGGTAGCCCTGGTGTTGTGCAGTGATATCAGTCTTTACTGCTATTCTGAATGACAATAAATGAATTCAAATAAAGTTTTTCTATATATTTCAGTCTTTTCAATACCAGGCCAGTCTGTCTGTATTGTAGAAAATGGGTTATTAAAGGATTTAATAGGTTTGCTCTCACAGAAATAGAATAACACAAACTTCTCTAATACTAAATGAATGTAGAATGATCAGATTTAATATCAGAAACTGTAATATTTCAGTGATATCAATGATGGCTGTTGTGATAACGTGGATTTGAGCTGTTTTGATTCGTCCTCTTGGTTCAGACTTCCTGTGTGGATTGCATCTCTGCTCTGCGCTGCTCAGCGCCTCAGAAGTGACCACGCTCGACGTAAGAAGGTCTACCGCATCATGCAGAGGAGACTGGTAGGTGGAAACGACTCGGCGTCCTGCAGGCAGTCACAGTAGAGGGATATCTGTTATACTGGGCAGTCACATTCTCTTCTTCTTCTGTCCGGCTTTATATGTCTGCTCAGTGAATGCGTCACCAGGACTAAAAGAAGAATGGGTGTAGGCAGCAGATTATCCATATCAGTGAATCTAAAATAACTGAGATAAGCTCTTCCAATAACCTGATGATGTCATGCTAAAACGCGTTTAGCTTTAGCGTTCCAAAACTATTAAAAACAATCCACTGGACTTCGTTTCCAAGTTTGAAGACGTTTCTCTTCCATCCAGGAAGCTTTTTCAATTCAAAATGTCAGAAATAGCGTTGAGTTCCAGGTTTTATCCAGCAGCCCAACAAAGCCTGGTTTATGTTTAGAAAACATGCAAATAGAAACGGATGAACGGTCCAGCCCTTTGGAACGCCCCATAGCTGTCTATGTCTCTGAAAGGGGGGTCGTTAGAGGGAATTGTTGGCCTGGATGAACAGGAGAGGTCTTCTGTTCTCCTGTATCACCTCCACCAGCCTTGTTGGCCTGGCAGAAGAGCCCCTTCAATCAGATGTGAGGATCCGATCAGCTGAATAGACTTTACCCTCCCTGCTGCTGTGGTTCTGCTACCATCAGATGATCCATGGTGACCAACAGGCCAATAAATCAATCATTTTATGCATCAGACATAGAGTGGGATATTGGACCATGTTTAAACTCTTTAAACAATGTTTATGTGATGATGTCTGACTGAATATGTAGTTCAGATGTCTCAAATGCATTTCTTCCCGTTTCAGAAATCTAAAATGAACATTTCAGGTATCTGAGATGTAATTGTCACTAGTACGAATGACGTCGCGTTTCCCATTGATGTGTGTTGGGCTTTTACTTCCAGTTATCTACAATAACATTCTTCCTATCTAAAACTGAATTCTGACGAGGATGAACTCTAATATCAGATCTCTGTGAAGCCGGGCATACACTGTACGAATTTCTCAATGGTTGCACGCAGCTAAAGCTCAACTGTACAATGAAAAGTTCTCAGCTCACCATGTTTGTTCTCACGCTGTGCGACCCGACACGCTGATGCGATCTACCTGCTCACACTGTACGTCTGAAAACCAGGTGGGACTCAGCTCCCACCTGGTGAGCTTCATCTTCCTCCCAGAGGAAGATGAAGCTCACTAGAGTGAAACGCGCTGCCTTGGATATTTGGGCAATTTAGTGCTGAAAGCCCTAAAAAGAAAAGGAGACGACGTATTTGGACAAAGACATGGCTGAGCAAACGTGGCTACTACGGTCTGTCAGTTTGACAGAAAGAACTCCATTTCACTCATTGCCCCCCCGCCATGATGCTGGGTTTACATCTGAGAGGAAGAAGAAGAATCCTTGTTTACACACTGAGTGATTTGCCCGCGACCACCTTAAGATGGCGGAATTTCAAACATGTTTGATTTTCTTCTGATCTTACGATTCCTGATGGGGAAGTGGTCGTTAGAGGCTGATCGCCCCTCGTTATCCCCTGTACACTACAGCACGCACCATCAGGCTGAAAGTCGACCAAATAAAAAAATTCTCGCTCGAATGGAGAATTGGCCAGAAAAGGGCAAAATATCACACAGTCTACGCCCGGCTTAATAGAGCTAGATATAATAACTGATTCAGGTATACAGAATGAATATAACATTCTAGATATCCTCAAATCCAATTCTTGACAACAAAAATATATTTCTGCTTGTAGAAATATCATTTTAGATATAAACTACTTATTTTATACTTTATGACAACTTTAATTGTAATTTCAGATATCTACATTTTAATAATGATTACATAAAATGCAGTTTTAGATACTTGGAAAAGAGTAATGAGGCTCCTTATTAACATAAAATAGGCAGCCTAACTAGTCACATTTCTATTATAGATAGCATTAAAGCATTCTACCTAGTCACATTTCTATTATAGATAGCGCTAAAGCATTCGACCTAGTCACATTTCTATTATAGATAGCACTAAAGCATTCTACCTAGTCACATTTCTGTTATAGATAGCACTAAAGCATTCTACCTAGTCACATTTCTATTATAGATAGCGCTAAAGCATTCTACCTAGTCACATTTCTATTATAGATAGCACTAAAGCATTCTACCTAGTCACATTTCTGTTATAGATAGCACTAAAGCATTCTACCTAGTCACATTTCTGTTATAGATAGCACTAAAGCATTCTACCTAGTCACATTTCTGTTATAGATAGCACTAAAGCATTCTACCTAGTCACATTTCTATTATAGATAGCGCTAAAGCATTCTACCTAGTCACATTTCTATTATAGATAGCGCTAAAGCATTCGACCTAGTCACATTTCTATTATAGATAGCACTAAAGCATTCTACCTAGTCACATTTCTGTTATAGATAGCACTAAAGCATTCTACCTAGTCACATTTCTATTATAGATAGCGCTAAAGCATTCTACCTAGTCACATTTCTATTATAGATAGCGCTAAAGCATTCGACCTAGTCACATTTCTATTATAGATAGCACTAAAGCATTCTACCTAGTCACATTTCTATTATAGATAGCACTAAAGCATTCTACCTAGTCACATTTCTGTTATAGATAGCACTAAAGCATTCTACCTAGTCACATTTCTATTATAGATAGCGCTAAAGCATTCTACCTAGTCACATTTCTATTATAGATAGCGCTAAAGCATTCTACCTAGTCACATTTCTATTATAGATAGCGCTAAAGCATTCTACCTAGTCACATTTCTGTTATAGATAGCACTAAAGCATTCTACCTAGTCACATTTCTATTATAGATAGCGCTAAAGCATTCTACCTAGTCACATTTCTGTTATAGATAGCGCTAAAGCATTCTACCTAGTCACATTTCTATTATAGATGGCACTAAAGCATTCTACCTAGTCACATTTCTATTATAGATAGAACTAAAGCATTCTACCTAGTCACATTTCTGTTATAGATAGCGCTAAAGCATTCTACCTAGTCACATTTCTATTATAGATAGCGCTAAAGCATTCTACCTAGTCACATTTCTATTATAGATAGCGCTAAAGCATTCTACCTAGTCACATTTCTATTATAGATAGCGCTAAAGCATTCTACCTAGTCACATTTCTATTATAGATAGCGCTAAAGCATTCTACCTAGTCACATTTCTATTATAGATAGCGCTAAAGCATTCTACCTAGTCACATTTCTGTTATAGATAGCGCTAAAGCATTCTACCTAGTCACATTTCTATTATAGATAGCGCTAAAGCATTCTACCTAGTCACATTTCTATTATAGATAGCGCTAAAGCATTCTACCTAGTCACATTTCTATTATAGATAGCGCTAAAGCATTCTACCTAGTCACATTTCTATTATAGATAGCGCTAAAGCATTCTACCTAGTCACATTTCTATTATAGATAGCGCTAAAGCATTCTACCTAGTCACATTTCTATTATAGATAGCGCTAAAGCATTCTACCTAGTCACATTTCTATTATAGATAGCGCTAAAGCATTCTACCTAGTCACATTTCTATTATAGATAGCGCTAAAGCATTCTACCTAGTCACATTTCTATTATAGATAGCGCTAAAGCATTCTACCTAGTCACATTTCTATTATAGATAGCGCTAAAGCATTCTACCTAGTCACATTCCTATTATAGATAGCGCTAAAGCATTCTACCTAGTCACATTTCTATTATAGATAGCGCTAAAGCATTCTACCTAGTCACATTTCTATTATAGATAGCACTGAAGCATTCTACCTAGTCACATTTCTATTATAGATAGCGCTAAAGCATTCTACCTAGTCACATTTCTATTATAGATAGCGCTAAAGCATTCTACCTAGTCACATTTCTATTATAGATAGCGCTAAAGCATTCTACCTAGTCACATTTCTATTATAGATAGCGCTAAAGCATTCTACCTAGTCACATTTCTATTATAGATAGCACTGAAGCATTCTACCTAGTCACATTTCTATTATAGATAGCGCTAAAGCATTCTACCTAGTCACATTTCTATTATAGATAGCGCTAAAGCATTCTACCTAGTCACATTTCTATTATAGATAGCGCTAAAGCATTCTACCTAGTCACATTTCTATTATAGATAGCGCTAAAGCATTCTACCTAGTCACATTTCTATTATAGATAGCGCTAAAGCATTCTACCTAGTCACATTTCTATTATAGATAGCACTGAAGCATTCTACCTAGTCACATTTCTATTATAGATAGCGCTAAAGCATTCTACCTAGTCACATTTCTATTATAGATAGCGCTAAAGCATTCTACCTAGTCACATTTCTATTATAGATAGCGCTAAAGCATTCTACCTAGTCACATTTCTATTATAGATAGCGCTAAAGCATTCTACCTAGTCACATTTCTATTATAGATAGCACTGAAGCATTCTACCTAGTCACATTTCTATTATAGATAGCGCTAAAGCATTCTACCTAGTCACATTTCTATTATAGATAGCGCTAAAGCATTCTACCTAGTCACATTTCTATTATAGATAGCGCTAAAGCATTCTACCTAGTCACATTTCTATTATAGATAGCGCTAAAGCATTCTACCTAGTCACATTTCTATTATAGATAGCACTGAAGCATTCTACCTAGTCTCATTGACATCACTCCTAGCCAGAATTCTATTTTAGATTTCACTAATTAAATTTCTACCATTCGAAATCAAACTAAGTATTCTGGAATCAGATTTGTTTTAGTAAGAACTACATTTCAGAGATCTATAATCTTGAATCATTTTAGGCGGCCATTTTAACATATATTTGTTTGTATTTCATGTTCATTGGGCCGTTACTTTCAGATTACTGAAATGACATTACTCACATCTAATGTAAACACATTAGTCTAAAAATGAATTTTAGATCTCTGTAATCTAAATGTTTTCTAGCTGTAACTCTATTATAGAGATCTGAAATTAGAGTCTATCCTTGTTAGAATTCTTTTTTAGATGTTCATTTTGACTCAGAAGAAATGCATTTGAGACATTTGGAATATATATTCAGTCAAGCTAGTAGATGTGAAAAGGGCCGCCTAAAATTTGTAAAGATTTCAAGGTATCTTAACGTTTATTCTTAATAGTACAATAATAGTTTTAGCATCCTGAAATTTAATTTTTGCTTCCGAAAATGTAATTTAGGATATCTATATGTGCGGCTCTGACTGGTAGGAACGTAGTTTAGACCAGGAAGAATGTTTTTTAGAGATCAACAGATGACAGGACAGTGCTTCTAATAAATGTCAATACGGCCTGCCATAGCACTCGCTCTGTCTGTTCTCCCTTATTCCCAAATCCCTGTTAAGAACATAATGACGATGATAACTGTTCATCCTGACAGAGGGATCGTCCTAATTAGATAAACTACATGGAAAACGTTATCTTTAACACATAACCAGCAGGTATTATCAGACATCAATAAAAAAAAAATGGTTAATTTTCTGAACTACCAGCATTGGGCTAATCTTCATTAAAAACAGTTGGTTAAATAATGCCAGCGGTTGACATTTAACTGTTTCATTTTTCCATTGTTTTGTTATGATCGGCTGTTTTTGGTTTGATTTCAACATATTTATAGTCGTACATTTAGGAATCGATTTAAATCAATCTGTGAAACACGACTTAGCTAAGTAAAAGGATACTTATTATGTTGAATTTAATACGTACCCAGTAAGGCTGGGTATTATGTGATTTAATCAGATAACATTTAGACTGTGATAAATGTTTTATGACCACGCCCCCTGCTGGCTGTATGTTAGAACAACAAATAAAAGAGTGAATGGAGCTCCAATCCTGGCCAAACAGATAAGTCTGCACAGATATGGAATAAATTCATCACAACTTCCATTAAAATATAAGAGTTTATTCACAGAAATTAATCAGATCCAAGTCAAACAGATTTTAGTTAAAAACTCTTAGCTAAAACTAGTAGAACTCAACTAAACTAAACTACTATGAACAAAGAGGAAGGAATGATAAATTGTTGAAAGCCATAAAATGAAGCAATGACATCACAGTTTATCTGGATTTAAAGTTTGAGAATCAAAGTTTATCTTGAAGAATTTAGGATGAGATCAAATAAGCTAATTTAGAGCGACCGGAATGGTTTCAATTTAATTCCCATTGAAAATCCATGAGGTGCATAAAACATTATTTTGCCAAATAATGTTTTATTGAATGATTTGCTTAATTAAAGATCAATAACCTTTAAATGATTATAAGTCATCTTTGACTGAGCTAATAGCTAGCTGATTTAGTAATTTAATAATGAATTATAATGAGGAAACACCTGAACAGTGACATCATATTAGTGTTTAATCCTTAGTGAAATAAAGCTTGTTGGAGCTTTATAGACAACAGCTCCAAACATTCTGCTAAACCTGTTAGCTTGTCTTGATTGAATGGTCAAAAATCACCAGAAAGACAAAATGTTTAACTGGAAACTCTTTCTCTAAATGTGCCAGTCCTCTACCTGTGCTGGTCTCCAGTTAGGAAAAGCTGGTTTTACCAGTATTAGCATCTTAGCGTGTCAGGAAGTCCTTTGTTCTCAGGTGTTGATGTTGTGCTGCTATAGGCCTAGACTGCTGGAGGACATAGGGACCACTTTTTCGTATCTCTATTCTCCCACTCTGCAGAATCTGATTGATCTGATCTCTGACTGTGACTAACTGGATGTGCTCTCTTCATCCTCTGACATGGGAGCTGGCTCGGAGCTCGTCTGCCTGGCTGTGTGTTTCCTGGACGGGGCCGCCTGTGGAGCTGGTTGATTTTTGTATCTATGCTTATTTTTCTATCTCTGCTTCTGTCTCCTTGAACCCCAGTGGGCCTCAGCAGATGGCCGCTCACACTGAGCCTGGTTCTGCTGGAGGTTTCTTCCTGTTCAAAGGGAGTTTTTCCTCTCCACTGTCGCTACAAGCATGCTTAGTGTGAGGGATTGCTGAAGAGTCAATGAGTCGACGCAATCAGCTGGTTTTCCTTAGATAGAAAACTTTGAATCAATCTGACTGGATGATCTGGTGAACTGGAAAGTGACCTGAGATGACATGATGTGAATTGGAGCTATAGAAATAAACTGAATAGAATTGAATTGAATAGATGCTCCACACCTCCAACATCTTCAAGCATCTGAAAGTTTCTGAAACTCAGACAGAAGTTGTTTTTTTTTCAAATAAAACACATGCAAAAATAACATAACAATTTTAAGAGATTCAAAGATTATTATAATAAGAAACTTAGAGACAAAGGAAATATGAAAGCAACATGGAAACTATTAAATAAGTTACTAAGGTTTCATATTGAATACCTTTGCCCCATACTTCATTGGTCTCTATGAAACATTCTCCATTGTCAGTCCAACTGCCATCAGTCTTCATCCTACAGCCCACATCCTTCCATGTGTCTCAGACCAAACCTTGCAGCCTCTAGCTGAGCCCCTCTGCCTGCCCAGTACTTCAAAGGGCTCCCTGTCTGTTTGGTCTGACTGCTTTTTCAGACTTGTTCTGAGGCTGATCAATACTCTTTCTCCCTGGTCTCTCCAACTCCTCTTAGGCTCTAGTTTTTGTCTCTGGAACCGCCCCAGCAGTGGGACACTTGGCCTCTTGGTCCCTGTTTGGTGCCCAAGGAGTCTGACAAGCCAGCCAGAGTTGATAGGACTCCTCCTTCAGCTGACAGGATGTTCTTCTGCTGGTTTCCACCACTGAGGTTGGGTGTTGCAGCCCCACCAGGTTCTGCAGATCTCACAGCCACAGCAGCGACAATATGGGCAGAGATTTGTCCACTGAGACGCCATGTCCCCAGCCTCCCTCAAGGTCCAAGAGAAGCTCTCTCAGAGGTGGGAGTCCCTGACTATGGGTACCACCCACGTCTTTCAGGCTTCCCCCTATTCCAGCGTATTCAGCTCGCCACCAGGTAGTGTTCAGTGGAAACCTCCAGCAGAACCGTGGGTGAACATGGTGATCATTATGGACAATCCATGACCTGAATAATGAAAGTCCATTCAGGTTCAGAGGTGGGGGTCTGTTTGTCCAGATCACGCCCCTCAGGGTGTTTCTGTCGTTTCTCACCTGGTTCTCTGGGTGTTCTAGGTGATGTTTGGGTCTCATAATGATAGATAGTGGTATTAAATACTCAGAATAACTCCTCTGACTTTTTATTAATTTGTCTGAAGGAATAAAACTAGATATTTTTTAAGCAAAAAGAAAGCCAACCCCAGTTAAACATAACCTGCCTTGTAGAAGTCAGCGTTTGTCCTGTAGGAGAACTCCCTCAGCGTTCTCTGTTCTGCCTGTTCCAGGTGCGTCATGGGGTTGGTGTTAAAGAGGGGAATCACTGCCCACCAACCTACGTTTACCCTGAGGAAGTCAAGATGCTGCTGCGCTCTGCCTTCCCAGACGACGTCTGTGGCTACGCTGACCCCAACCATGACCATGTGAGTTTACACTATCTTAGACCCTTGGGTTCATTCTGGTGCATATCTGAGGTCATCCTGTAGACAGGAACTGTTTATGGAACTAGAACCACTTTCTCTCCATCAATGCCTCTTAGATTCTAAAGTTTCAGTGGCCAGAGGGAGGCTCCTATCCTACAGTGAGTTCTGGGACTTCATTGGGGTCTTCTGTCATTTGTTTTTTGGGTCAGGATCTGGACAGGACAAGGAGCTGGATCCCGCTATTGTTCTCCAGGAGAGGGTTATGTAGGTATGGAGAAACAACGACACAATAACTACAGACTAGGGTTGTCATGATATTACAAACTCCAGACAGATACTAAGAAAAATACTAAATACCATCTTTGATATTGAGACGGCAGTTTTTTCAATGTTAGGTTGTTTCTGGCTAAAAAGCAAATTACTTATAGTATGAAAAAACATATCTTTAATTCTATATTTTCTAGAATTTTCCCTGTATTTTATTTCCAGTGTTGTACAAACAAGGCTGTACATGATTGGAAATAGAATTAAAGCCGCAGGCGGCATCGGATGGCCCTCGCAGCTCAGCGCCACTCGGCCTATCGCAACCGCCGTACCCGTTCACCTCCGTCCCCGCACCTACAGTTAGCCATTCTAGCCATTTCCTATTCCGTAGGCCGTGCAGAGATAATCAAGGGCTTCCAACAGTGAGACATCGGACTTCCTGGTCTCAGGGGGCGGGGCTAAACTAACACCTTCAAATGTGGTTGTGGTGAAAGCTGAAACACAGAAAAAATGCACTCCTCTAACTTTGCTTATTGAGGCTATAAAACTAGGATGTTTTATGGCTCAAGATCATAATTTAATGTTTGGCCACGCCCACATGCTTAGATGTAGAGACATCTTTTGATAACCATTAGCCCGCTGCGCCTAAAGTCCATGCAAAGAGAATTTGAAGTCTGTAAGTCAAAAGCTTTAGCAGCCCCTTGCTGAGAAACCACATTAGTCAGTAACATGGTTGTGATTTTATGTTCAATGCTCATCCAGGTTGGATGCCATATTGATGTTGTGGATCCATATTCTATTCTATTCCCAGCCGGCTGGGAATTTATATTTCTGATACTTTAAGATGTATGTTGCCCTCCCCGGTGTTAACTTTATTCTTTAGACAGAGCAGAAGGCCTTCCTTCACATTGTGGATGTCACTGTGTGTTTGGAGGTCATCTAAGCAGGACAGCCTTCGTGTGTTTAAAAATACACAGGATATGGGCACATCTTGGTGCCGGACTGATAAAGGAGAGATATGTGTAATCCTGGGGTAAAGAGGCAAGATGCATAAAGGTCAGGGCATGGATGGTGTGTCAGTTTCTGATACGGACAGCTGAGCATCCACCTGATGCAACACATAGACTCATGAGGTATAAGAAGGAGGAGATGACCTTGTTCAGGGCTCACTTTTTGCTGGACGCCCGCTGACGTTTTTTGAGCCCACAGCTGTGCAAGCTCCAAGCAATTTCTCTTTCCTGTAATGATCTGACCTGGAATAAAATCTGTTACTTTTTTATTCCTGTTTTATAGTCGTATTTTATATGGTTTTACCCAGTTTGAGTTAAGAGTAGTGAATAACTTGCTCCCAGGGAAAGAACCGGTAGGGAAGTCCCGAGGCGCAGCCGCCTTCAGGGGGACCTAACTTCCATACTTCCATACTTCAAGGAAAGAGGTTCCATTGTTGCCAAAAAGGATCCAAGGCGCCCAAGAAAGACCAGCAAGCGCCAGTCTCTGAAAAGTGTTTCAGCTGCGGGATCGGACTGCTAGCAGTGCAGAGCTTGCTCGGGAATGGCAGCGGGCAGAGTGTTAATAAACAGCTGATGTTTTAACCAACTAATAAACTCTTGTTTTTGGTCAGGGCTAACAGGTATACCTTGATGCAGCCTGAAGCATACTTTACTGTCTTCAACCATCTGCTACATAATGTTTATGGTCTCCTTTCTGATTTTTCAGGTGGTCTTCATCACCATGGAGGACCTGCAGAGCATTGGAAACCATTGACCTGTCCCCAGTGTCTTTGGAGGAGAAGAAAAGCTTGTTTCTGGTTTCCATGTTTGGATCGTTTAATCCTGATTGTTTTCATTATGACTGAACAGCAGAATCAGTGATGCTGTTTAGTACTTTATGAGTCTAACTGCTGCTATTTCCAGCAGATTTCTGCTGTTTGTCACAGAAATCCATTAAACAGATGAAAAATCTTTAAAATTGCCAGTTTTGTTTCTAATGAACACCTCCCAACAGAGCTATATGACCACCAGCAGAGCTATATGACCACCAGCAGAGCTATATGTGACCACCAGCAGAGCTATATGACCACCAGCAGAGCTATATGTGACCACCAGCAGAGCTATATGTGACCACCAGTGCAGAGCTATATGACCACCAGCAGAGCTATATGTGACCACCAGTGCAGAGCTATATGACCACCAGCAGAGCTATGTGACCACCAGCAGAGCTATATGTGACCACCAGTGCAGAGCTATATGACCACCAGCAGAGCTATATGTGACCACCAGTGCAGAGCTATATGTGACCACCAGCAGAGCTATATGTGACCACCAGCAGAGCTATATGTGACACCAGCAGAGCTATATGTGACCACCAGTGCAGAGCTATATGACCACCAGCAGAGCTATATGTGACCAACGGCAGAGCTATATGTGACCACCAGTGCAGAGCTATGTGACCACCAGCAGAGCTATATGTGACCACCAGCAGAGCTATATGTGACACCAGCAGAGCTATATGTGACCACCACTGCAGAGCTATATGACCACCAGCAGAGCTATATGTGACCACCAGTGCAGAGCTATAGGACCACCAGCAGAGCTATATGTGACCACCAGTGCAGAGCTATATGACCACCAGCAGAGCTATATGTGACCACCAGCAGAGCTGTATGTGACCACCAGCAGAGCTGTATGTGACCACCAGTACAGAGCTATATGACCACCAGCAGAGCTATATGTGACCACCAGTGCAGAGCTATATGACCACCAGCAGAGCTATATGTGACCACCAGTGCAGAGCTATATGACCACCAGCAGAGCTATATGTGACCACCAGCAGAGCTATATGTGACCACCAGTGCAGAGCTATATGACCACCAGCAGAGCTATGTGTGACCACCAGTGCAGAACTATGTGACCACCAGCAGAGCTATATGTGACCACCAGCAGAGCTATATGTGACACCAGCAGAGCTATATGTGACTACCAGTGCAGAGCTATATGACCACCAGTGCAGAGCTATGTGACCACCAGTGGAGAGCTATATGTGACCACCAGTGCAGAGCTATATGTGACCAACGGTGGAGCTATATGTGACCACCATTGCAGAGCTATATGTGACCACCAGCAGAGCTATATGTGACCAGCAGCAGAGCTATATGTGACCAGCAGCAGAGCTATATGTGACCACCAGCAGAGCTATATTTGACCACTAGCAGAGCTATATGTGACCGCCAGCAGAGCTATATGTGACCACCAGTGCAAAGCTATATGACCACCAGCAGAGCTATATATGACCACCAGCAGAGCTATATGTGACACCAGTGCAGAGCTATGTGACCACCAGTGCAGAGCTATATGTGACCACCAGAAGAGCTGTATGTGACCACCAGTGCAGAGCTATATGACCACCAGCAGAGCTATATGTGACCACCAGCAGAGCTATATGTGACACCAGTGCAGAGCTTTGTGACCACCAGCAGAGCTATATGTGACCACCAGTGCAGAGCTATATGTGACCACCAGCAGAGCTATGTGTGACCACTAACAGAGCTACATGTGACCACCAGTGCAGAGCTATGTGACCACCAGCAGAGCTATATGTGACCACCAGCAGAGCTATATGTGACACCAGCAGAGCTATATGTGACCACCAGTGCAGAGCTATATGACCACCAGCAGAGCTATATGTGACCACCAGTGCAGAGCTATATGACCACCAGCAGAGCTATATGTGACCACCAGTGCAGAGCTATATGACCACCAGCAGAGCTATATGTGACCACCAGCAGAGCTGTATGTGACCACCAGTACAGAGCCATATGACCACCAGCAGAGCTATATGTGACCACCAGTGCAGAGCTATATGACCACCAGCAGAGCTATATGTGACCACGAGTGCAGAGCTATATGACCACCAGCAGAGCTATATGTGACCACCAGCAGAGCTATATGTGACACCAGCAGAGCTATATGACCACCAGCAGAGCTATATGTGACCACCAGTGCAGAGCTATATGACCACCAGCAGAGCTATGTGACCACCAGCAGAGCTATATGTGACCACCAGCAGAGCTATATTTGACCACCAGCAGAGCTATATGTGACCACCAGTGCAGAGCTATATGACCACCAGCAGAGCTATATGTGACCACCAGTGCAGAGCTATATGTGACCACCAGCAGAGCTATATGTGACCACCAGCAGAGCTATATGTGACACCAGCAGAGCTATATGTGACCACCAGTGCAGAGCTATATGACCACCAGCAGAGCTATATGTGACCAACGGCAGAGCTATATGTGACCACCAGTGCAGAGCTATGTGACCACCAGCAGAGCTATATGTGACCACCAGCAGAGCTATATGTGACACCAGCAGAGCTATATGTGACCACCACTGCAGAGCTATATGACCACCAGCAGAGCTATATGTGACCACCAGCAGAGCTGTATGTGACCACCAGTACAGAGCTATATGACCACCAGCAGAGCTATATGACCACCAGCAGAGCTATATGTGACCACCAGCAGAGCTGTATGTGACCACCAGTACAGAGCTATATGACCACCAGCAGAGCTATATGTGACCACCAGTGCAGAGCTATATGACCACCAGCAGAGCTATATGTGACCACCAGTGCAGAGCTATATGACCACCAGCAGAGCTATATGTGACCACCAGCAGAGCTATATGTGACCACCAGTGCAGAGCTATATGACCACCAGCAGAGCTATGTGTGACCACCAGTGCAGAGCTATGTGACCACCAGCAGAGCTATATGTGACCACCAGCAGAGCTATATGTGACACCAGCAGAGCTATATGTGACTACCAGTGCAGAGCTATATGACCACCAGTGCAGAGCTATGTGACCACCAGTGGAGAGCTATATGTGACCACCAGTGCAGAGCTATATGTGACCAACGGTGGAGCTATATGTGACCACCAGTGCAGAGCTATATGTGACCACCAGCAGAGCTATATGTGACCAGCAGCAGAGCTATATGTGACCACCAGTGCAGAGCTATATGACCACCAGCAGAGCTATATTTGACCACTAGCAGAGCTATATGTGACCACCAGCAGAGCTATATGTGACCACCAGTGCAGAGCTATATGACCACCAGCAGAGCTATATATGACCACCAGCAGAGCTATATGTGACACCAGTGCAGAGCTTTGTGACCACCAGCAGAGCTATATGTGACCACCAGTGCAGAGCTATATGTGACCACCAGCAGAGCTATGTGTGACCACCAACAGAGCTACATGTGACCACCAGTGCAGAGCTATGTGACCACCAGCAGAGCTATATGTGACCACCAGCAGAGCTATATGTGACACCAGCAGAGCTATATGTGACCACCAGTGCAGAGCTATATGGCCACCAGCAGAGCTATATGTGACCACCAGTGCAGAGCTATATGACCACCAGCAGAGCTATATGTGACCACCAGTACAGAGCCATATGACCACCAGCAGAGCTATATGTGACCACCAGTGCAGAGCTATATGACCACCAGCAGAGCTATATGTGACCACCAGTGCAGAGCTATATGACCACCAGCAGAGCTATATGTGACCACCAGCAGAGCTATATGTGACCACCACTGCAGAGCTATATGACCACCAGCAGAGCTATATGTGACCACCAGCAGAGCTGTATGTGACCACCAGTACAGAGCTATATGACCACCAGCAGAGCTATATGACCACCAGCAGAGCTATATGTGACCACCAGCAGAGCTGTATGTGACCACCAGCAGAGCTGTATGTGACCACCAGTACAGAGCTATATGACCACCAGCAGAGCTATATGTGACCACCAGTGCAGAGCTATATGACCACCAGCAGAGCTATATGTGACCACCAGTGCAGAGCTATATGACCACCAGCAGAGCTATGTGTGACCACCAGTGCAGAGCTATGTGACCACCAGCAGAGCTATATGTGACCACCAGCAGAGCTATATGTGACACCAGCAGAGCTATATGTGACTACCAGTGCAGAGCTATATGACCACCAGTGCAGAGCTATGTGACCACCAGTGGAGAGCTATATGTGACCACCAGTGCAGAGCTATATGTGACCAACGGTGGAGCTATATGTGACCACCAGTGCAGAGCTATATGTGACCACCAGCAGAGCTATATGTGACCAGCAGCAGAGCTATATGTGACCACCAGTGCAGAGCTATATGACCACCAGCAGAGCTATATTTGACCACTAGCAGAGCTATATGTGACCACCAGCAGAGCTATATGTGACCACCAGTGCAGAGCTATATGACCACCAGCAGAGCTATATATGACCACCAGCAGAGCTATATGTGACACCAGTGCAGAGCTTTGTGACCACCAGCAGAGCTATATGTGACCACCAGTGCAGAGCTATATGTGACCACCAGCAGAGCTATGTGTGACCACCAACAGAGCTACATGTGACCACCAGTGCAGAGCTATGTGACCACCAGCAGAGCTATATGTGACCACCAGCAGAGCTATATGTGACACCAGCAGAGCTATATGTGACCACCAGTGCAGAGCTATATGACCACCAGCAGAGCTATATGTGACCACCAGTGCAGAGCTATATGACCACCAGCAGAGCTATATGTGACCACCAGTACAGAGCCATATGACCACCAGCAGAGCTATATGTGACCACCAGTGCAGAGCTATATGACCACCAGCAGAGCTATATGTGACCACCAGTGCAGAGCTATATGACCACCAGCAGAGCTATATGTGACCACCAGCAGAGCTATATGTGACACCAGCAGAGCTATATGTGACCACCAGTGCAGAGCTATATATGACACCAGTGCAGAGCTTTGTGACCACCAGCAGAGCTATATGTGACCACCAGTAGAGCTATATGTGACACCAGTGCAGAGCTTTGTGACCAACAGCAGAGCTATATGTGACCACCAGCAGAGCTATATGTGACCACCAGTGCAGAGCTATGTGACCACCAGCAGAGCTATATGTGACCACCAGCAGAGCTATATGTGACACCAGCAGAGCTATATGTGACCACCACTGCAGAGCTATATGACCACCAGCAGAGCTATATGTGACCACCAGCAGAGCTGTATGTGACCACCAGTACAGAGCTATATGACCACCAGCAGAGCTATATGACCACCAGCAGAGCTATATGTGACCACCAGCAGAGCTGTATGTGACCACCAGCAGAGCTGTATGTGACCACCAGTACAGAGCTATATGACCACCAGCAGAGCTATATGTGACCACCAGTGCAGAGCTATATGACCACCAGCAGAGCTATATGTGACCACCAGTGCAGAGCTATATGACCACCAGCAGAGCTATATGTGACCACCAGCAGAGCTATATGTGACCACCAGTGCAGAGCTATATGACCACCAGCAGAGCTATGTGTGACCACCAGTGCAGAGCTATGTGACCACCAGCAGAGCTATATGTGACCACCAGCAGAGCTATATGTGACACCAGCAGAGCTATATGTGAGTACCAGTGCAGAGCTATATGACCACCAGTGCAGAGCTATGTGACCACCAGTGGAGAGCTATATGTGACCACCAGTGCAGAGCTATATGTGACCAACGGTGGAGCTATATGTGACCACCAGTACAGAGCTATATGTGAACACCAGCAGAGCTATATGTGACCAGCAGCAGAGCTATATGTGACCACCAGTGCAGAGCTATATGACCACCAGCAGAGCTATATTTGACCACTAGCAGAGCTATATGTGACCAACAGCAGAGCTATATGTGACCACCAGTGCAGAGCTATATGACCACCAGCAGAGGTATATATGACCACCAGCAGAGCTATATGTGACACCAGTGCAGAGCTATGTGACCACCAGTGCAGAGCTATATGTGACCACCAGAAGAGCTGTATGTGACCACCAGTGCAGAGCTATATGACCACCAGCAGAGCTATATGTGACCACCAGCAGAGCTATATGTGACACCAGTGCAGAGCTTTGTGACCACCAGCAGAGCTATATGTGACCACCAGTGCAGAGCTATATGTGACCACCAGCAGAGCTATGTGTGACCACCAACAGAGCTACATGTGACCACCAGTGCAGAGCTATGTGACCATCAGCAGAGCTATATGTGACCACCAGCAGAGCTATATGTGACACCAGCAGAGCTATATGTGACCACCAGTGCAGAGCTATATGACCACCAGCAGAGCTATATGTGACCACCAGTGCAGAGCTATATGACCACCAGCAGAGCTATATGTGACCACCAGTACAGAGCCATATGACCACCAGCAGAGCTATATGTGACCACCAGTGCAGAGCTATATGACCACCAGCAGAGCTATATGTGACCACCAGTGCAGAGCTATATGACCACCAGCAGAGCTATATGTGACCACCAGCAGAGCTATATGTGACCACCAGTGCAGAGCTATATATGACACCAGTGCAGAGCTTTGTGACCACCAGCAGAGCTATATGTGACCACCAGTAGAGCTATATGTGACACCAGTGCAGAGCTTTGTGACCAACAGCAGAGCTATATGTGACCACCAGCAGAGCTATATTTGACCACCAGCAGAGCTATATTTGACCACCAGCAGAGCTATATGTGACCACCAGCAGAGCTATATTTGACCACCAGCAGAGCTATATGTGACCACCAGTGTAGAGCTGTATGTCACCACCAGCAGAGCTATATGTGACCACCAGCAGAGCTATATGTGACCACCAGAAGAGCTATATGTGACACCAGTGCAGAGCTTTGTGACCACCAGCAGAGCTATATTTGACAGCAGTGCAGAGCTTTGTGACCACCAGCAGAGCTGTATGTGACACCAGTGCAGAGCTATGTGTGACCACCAGTGCAGAGCTATATGTGACCACCAGCAGAGCTATATTTGACCACCACCAGAGCTATATATGACCACCAGTGCAGAGCTATATGTGACCACCAGCAGAGCTATATGTGACCACCAGTGCAGAGCTATATGTGACCACCAGCAGAGCTATATGTGACCACCAGTGCAGAGCTATATGTGACCACCAGCAGAGCTATATGTGACCACCAGCAGAGCTATATATGACCACCAGTGCAGAGCTATATGTGACCACCAGCAGAGCTATATGTGACCACCAGTGCAGAGCCATATGTGACCACCAGCAGAGCTATATGTGACCACCAGTGCAGAGCTATATGTGACCACCAGCAGAGCTATATGTGACCACCAGCAGAGCTAAATGTGACCACCAGTGCAGAGCTATATGACCACCAGCAGAGCTATATTTGACCACCTGCAGAGCTATATGTGACCACCAGCAGAGCTATATGTGACCACCAGTGCAGAGCTATATGACCACCAGCAGAGCTATATATGACCACCAGCAGAGCTATATGTGACACCAGTGCAGAGCTATGTGACCACCAGTGCAGATCTATGTGACCACCAGTGCAGAGCTAAATGTGACCACCAGCAGAGCTATATGTGACCACCAGTGCAGAGCTATATGACCACCAGCAGAGCTATATGTGACCACCAGTGCAGAGCTATAGGACCACCAGCAGAGCTATATGTGACCACCAGTGCAGAGCTATATGACCACCAGCAGAGCTATATGTGACCACCAGCAGAGCTATATGTGACACCAGTGCAGAGCTTTGTGACCACCAGCAGAGCTATATGTGACCACCAGCAGAGCTGTATGTGACCACCAGCAGAGCTGTATGTGACCACCAGTACAGAGCTATATGACCACCAGCAGAGCTATATGTGACCACCAGTGCAGAGCTATATGACCACCAGCAGAGCTATATGTGACCACCAGTGCAGAGCTATATGACCACCAGCAGAGCTATATGTGACCACCAGCAGAGCTATATGTGACACCAGTGCAGAGCTTTGTGACCACCAGCAGAGCTATATGTGACCACCAGCAGAGCTATATTTGACCACCAGCAGAGCTATATGACCACCAGCAGAGCTATATGTGACCACCAGTGCAGAGCTATATGACCACCAGCAGAGCTATGTGTGACCACCAGTGCAGAGCTATGTGACCACCAGCAGAGCTATATGTGACCACCAGCAGAGCTATATGTGACACCAGCAGAGCTATATGTGACCACCAGTGCAGAGCTATATGACCACCAGTGCAGAGCTATGTGACCACCAATGGAGAGCTATATGTGACCACCAGTGCAGAGCTATATGTGACCAACGGTGGAGCTATATGTGACCACCAGTGCAGAGCTATATGTGACCACCAGCAGAGCTATGTGTGACCAGCAGCAGAGCTATATGTGACCACCAGTGTAGAGCTATATGACCACCAGCAGAGCTATATTTGACCACTAGCAGAGCTATATGTGACCACCAGCAGAGCTATATGTGACCACCAGTGCAGAGCTATATGACCACCGGCAGAGCTATATATGACCACCAGCAGAGCTATATGTGACACCAGTGCAGAGCTATGTGACCACCAGTGCAGAGCTATATGTGACCACCAGAAGAGCTGTATGTGACCACCAGTGCAGAGCTATATGACCACCAGCAGAGCTATATGTGACCACCAGCAGAGCTATATGTGACACCAGTGCAGAGCTTTGTGACCACCAGCAGAGCTATATGTGACCACCAGTGCAGAGCTATATGTGACCACCAGCAGAGCTATGTGTGACCACCAACAGAGCTACATGTGACCACCAGAGCAGAGCTATGTGACCACCAGCAGAGCTATATGTGACCACCAGCAGAGCTATATGTGACACCAGCAGAGCTATATGTGACCACCAGTGCAGAGCTATATGACCACCAGCAGAGCTATATGTGACCACCAGTGCAGAGCTATATGACCACCAGCAGAGCTATATGTGACCACCAGTGCAGAGCTATATGACCACCAGCAGAGCTATATGTGACCACCAGCAGAGCTGTATGTGACCACCAGTACAGAGCCATATGACCACCAGCAGAGCTATATGTGACCGCCAGTGCAGAGCTATATGACCACCAGCAGAGCTATATGTGACCACCAGTGCAGAGCTATATGACCACCAGCAGAGCTATATGTGACCACCAGCAGAGCTATATGTGACACCAGCAGAGCTATATGTGACCACCAGTGCAGAGCTATATATGACACCAGTGCAGAGCTTTGTGACCACCAGCAGAGCTATATGTGACCACCAGTAGAGCTATATGTGACACCAGTGCAGAGCTTTGTGACCAACAGCAGAGCTATATGTGACCACCAGCAGAGCTATATGTGACCACCAGTTCAGAGCTATATGACCACCAGCAGAGCTATATGTGACCATCAGTGCAGAGCTATGTGTCCATCAGCAGAGCTATATGTGACCACCAGCAGAGCTATATGTGACCACCAGTGCAGAGCTATGTGACCACCAGTGGAGAGCTATATGTGACCACCAGTGCAGAGCTATATGTGACCAACGGTAGAGCTATATGTGACCACCCGTGCAGAGCTATATGTGACCACCAGCAGAGCTATATGTGACCAGCAGCAGAGCTATATGTGACCACCAGTGCAGAGCTATATGACCACCAGCAGAGCTATATTTGACCACTAGCAGAGCTATATGTGACCACCAGCAGAGCTATATGTGACCACCAGTGCAGAGCTATATGACCACCAGCAGAGCTATATGTGACACCAGTGCAGAGCTATGTGACCACCAGTGCAGAGCTATGTGACCACCAGTGCAGAGCTATATGTGACCACCAGAAGAGCTGTATGTGACCACCAGTGCAGAGCTATATGACCACCAGCAGAGCTATATGTGACCACCAGCAGAGCTATATGTGACACCAGTGCAGAGCTTTGTGACCACCAGCAGAGCTATATGTGACCACCAGTGCAGAGCTATATGTGACCACCAGCAGAGCTATATGTGACACAAGTACAGAGCTTTCTGACCACAAGCAGAGCTATATGTGACCACCAGAAGAGCTATATGTGACCACCAGAAGAGCTATATGTGACACCAGTGCAGAGCTTTGTGACCACCAGCAGAGCTATATGTGACAGCAGTGCAGAGCTTTGTGACCACCAGCAGAGCTGTATGTGACACCAGTGCAGAGCTATGTGTGACCACCAGTGCAGAGCTATATGTGACCACCAGCAGAGCTATATTTGACCACCACCAGAGCTATATATGACCACCAGTGCAGAGCTATATGTGACCACCAGCAGAGCTATATGTGACCACCAGTGCAGAGCTATATGTGACCACCAGCAGAGCTATATGTGACCACCAGTGCAGAGCCATATGTGAACACCAGCAGAGCTATATGTGACCACCAGTACAGAGCTATATGTGACCACCAGTGCAGAGCTATATGTGACCACCAGAAGAGCTATATGTGACCACCAGCAGAGCTATATGTGACCACCAGTTCAGAGCTATATGACCACCAGCAGAGCTATATGTGACCATCAGTGCAGAGCTATGTGACCATCAGCAGAGCTATATGTGACCACCAGCAGAGCTATATGTGACCACCAGTGCAGAGCTATGTGACCACCAGTGGAGAGCTATATGTGACCACCAGTGCAGAGCTATATGTGACCAACGGTAGAGCTATATGTGACCACCCGTGCAGAGCTATATGTGACCACCAGCAGAGCTATATGTGACCAGCAGCAGAGCTATATGTGACCACCAGTGCAGAGCTATATGACCACCAGCAGAGCTATATTTGACCACTAGCAGAGCTATATGTGACCACCAGCAGAGCTATATGTGTCCACCAGTGCAGAGCTATATGACCACCAGCAGAGCTATATGTGACACCAGTGCAGAGCTATGTGACCACCAGTGCAGAGCTATGTGACCACCAGTGCAGAGCTATATGTGACCACCAGAAGAGCTGTATGTGACCACCAGTGCAGAGCTATATGTGACCACCAGCAGAGCTATATGTGACCAGCAGCAGAGCTATATGTGACCACCAGTGCAGAGCTATATGACCACCAGCAGAGCTATATGTGACCACCAGCAGAGCTATATGTGACACCAGTGCAGAGCTTTGTGACCACCAGCAGAGCTATATGTGACCACCAGTGCAGAGCTATATGTGACCACCAGCAGAGCTATATGTGACACAAATACAGAGCTTTCTGACCACAAGCAGAGCTATATGTGACCACCAGAAGAGCTATATGTGACCACCAGAAGAGCTATATGTGACACCAGTGCAGAGCTTTGTGACCACCAGCAGAGCTATATGTGACAGCAGTGCAGAGCTTTGTGACCACCAGCAGAGCTGTATGTGACACCAGTGCAGAGCTATGTGTGACCACCAGTGCAGAGCTATATGTGACCACCAGCAGAGCTATATTTGACCACCACCAGAGCTATATATGACCACCAGTGCAGAGCTATATGTGACCACCAGCAGAGCTATATGTGACCACCAGTGCAGAGCTATATGTGACCACCAGCAGAGTTATATGTGACCACCAGTGCAGAGCCATATGTGACCACCAGCAGAGCTATATGTGACCACCAGTACAGAGCTATATGTGACCACCAGTGCAGAGCTATATGTGACCACCAGAAGAGCTGTATGTGACCACCAGTGCAGAGCTATATGACCACCAGCAGAGCTATATGTGACCACCAGCAGAGCTATATGTGACACCAGTGCAGAGCTTTGTGACCACCAGCAGAGCTATATGTGACCACCAGTGCAGAGCTATATGTGACCACCAGCAGAGCTATATGTGACACAAGTACAGAGCTTTGTGACCACAAGCAGAGCTATATGTGACCACCAGAAGAGCTATATGTGACCACCAGAAGAGCTATATGTGACACCAGTGCAGAGCTTTGTGACCACCAGCAGAGCTATATGTGACAGCAGTGCAGAGCTTTGTGACCACCAGCAGAGCTGTATGTGACACCAGTGCAGAGCTATGTGTGACCACCAGTGCAGAGCTATATGTGACCACCAGCAGAGCTATATTTGACCACCACCAGAGCTATATATGACCACCAGTGCAGAGCTATATGTGACCACCAGCAGAGCTATATGTGACCACCAGTGCAGAGCTATATGTGACCACCAGCAGAGCTATATGTGACCACCAGTGCAGAGCCATATGTGACCACCAGCAGAGCTATATGTGACCACCAGTGCAGAGCTATATGTGACCACCAGCAGAGCTATATGTGACCACCAGCAGAGCTATATGTGACCACCAGTGCAGAGCTATATGACCACCAGCAGAGCTATATTTGACCACCTGCAGAGCTATATGTGACCACCAGCAGAGCTATATGTGACCACCAGTGCAGAGCTATATGACCACCAGCAGAGCTATATATGACCACCAGCAGAGCTATATGTGACACCAGTGCAGAGCTATGTGACCACCAGTGCAGATCTATGTGACCACCAGTGCAGAGCTAAATGTGACCACCAGCAGAGCTGTATGTGACCACCAGTGCAGAGCTATATGACCACCAGCAGAGCTATATGTGACCACCAGCAGAGCTATATGTGACACCAGTGCAGAGCTTTGTGACCACAAGCAGAGCTATATGTGACCACCAGTGCAGAGCTATATGTGACCACCAGCAGAGCTATATGTGACACCAGTGCAGAGCTTTGTGAACACCAGCAGAGCTATATGTGACCACCAGTACAGCTATATGTGACCACCAGCAGAGCTATATGTGACACCAGTGCAGAGCTTTGTGACCACCAGCAGAGCTATACATGACACCAGTGCAGAGCTATATGTGACCACCAGTGCAGAGCTATATGTGACCACCAGCAGAGCTATATATGACCACCAGTGCAGAGCTATATGTGACCACCAGCAGAGCTATATGTGACCACCAGTGCAGAGCTTTGTGACCACCAGCAGAGCTATATGTGACCACCAGTGCAGAGCTATATGTGACCACCAGCAGAGCTATAAGTGACACCAGTGCAGAGCTTTGTGACCACCAGCAGAGCTATATGTGACCACCAGTGCAGAGCTTTGTGACCACCAGCAGAGCTATATGTGACCACCAGTGCAGAGCTATATGTGACTACCAGCAGAGCTATAAGTGACACCAGTGCAGAGCTTTGTGACCACCAGCAGAGCTATATGTGACCACCAGTGCAGAGCTTTGTGACCACCAGCAGAGCTATATGTGACCACCAGTGCAGAGCTATATGTGACCACCAGCAGAGCTATATGTGACCACCAGTGCAGAGATATATGACCACCAGCAGAGCTATCTTTGACCATGAGCAGAGCTATATGTAACACCAGTGCAGAGCTTTGTGACCACCAGCAGAGCTATATGTGACCACCAGTGCAGAGCTATATGTGACCACCAGCAGAGCTATAAGTGACACCAGTGCAGAGCTTTGTGACCACCAGCAGAGCTATATGTGACCACCAGTGCAGAGCTTTGTGACCACCAGCAGAGCTATATGTGACCACCAGTGCAGAGCTATATGTGACTACCAGCAGAGCTATAAGTGACACCAGTGCAGAGCTTTGTGACCACCAGCAGAGCTATATGTGACCACCAGTGCAGAGCTTTGTGACCACCAGCAGAGCTATATGTGACCACCAGTGCAGAGCTATATGTGACCACCAGCAGAGCTATATGTGACCACCAGTGCAGAGATATATGACCACCAGCAGAGCTATATGTGACCACGAGCAGAGCTATATGTAACACCAGTGCAGAACTATGTGACCACCAGCAGAGCTAAATTTGACCACCAGTGCAGAGGTATATGTGACCACCAGCAGAGCTATATGTGACACCAGTGCAGAGCTTTGTGACCACCAGCAGAGCTATATGTGACCACCAGTGCAGAGCTATATGTGACCACCAGCAGAGCTAAATATGACCACCAGTGCAGAGCGATATGTGACCACCAGCAGAGCTATATGTGACTACCAGTGCAGAGCTATATGTGACCACCAGCAGAGCTATATGTGACCACCAGTGCAGAGCTATATGTGACCAACAGCAGAGCTATATATGACCACCAGTGCAGAGCTATATGTGACCACCAGCAGAGCTATATGTGACCACCAGTGCAGAGCTATATGTGACCACCAGCAGAGCTATATGTGACCACCAGTTCAGAGCTATATGACCACCAGCAGAGCTATATGTGACCATCAGTGCAGAGCTATGTGACCATCAGCAGAGCTATATGTGACCACCAGCAGAGCTATATGTGACCACCAGTGCAGAGCTATGTGACCACCAGTGGAGAGCTATATGTGACCACCAGTGCAGAGCTATATGTGACCAACGGTAGAGCTATATGTGACCACCCGTGCAGAGCTATATGTGACCACCAGCAGAGCTATATGTGACCAGCAGCAGAGCTATATGTGACCACCAGTGCAGAGCTATATGACCACCAGCAGAGCTATATTTGACCACTAGCAGAGCTATATGTGACCACCAGCAGAGCTATATGTGACCACCAGTGCAGAGCTATATGACCACCAGCAGAGCTATATGTGACACCAGTGCAGAGCTATGTGACCACCAGTGCAGAGCTATGTGACCACCAGTGCAGAGCTATATGTGACCACCAGAAGAGCTGTATGTGACCACCAGTGCAGAGCTATATGACCACCAGCAGAGCTATATGTGACCACCAGCAGAGCTATATGTGACACCAGTGCAGAGCTTTGTGACCACCAGCAGAGCTATATGTGACCACCAGTGCAGAGCTATATGTGACCACCAGCAGAGCTATATGTGACACAAGTACAGAGCTTTCTGACCACAAGCAGAGCTATATGTGACCACCAGAAGAGCTATATGTGACCACCAGAAGAGCTATATGTGACACCAGTGCAGAGCTTTGTGACCACCAGCAGAGCTATATGTGACAGCAGTGCAGAGCTTTGTGACCACCAGCAGAGCTGTATGTGACACCAGTGCAGAGCTATGTGTGACCACCAGTGCAGAGCTATATGTGACCACCAGCAGAGCTATATTTGACCACCACCAGAGCTATATATGACCACCAGTGCAGAGCTATATGTGACCACCAGCAGAGCTATATGTGACCACCAGTGCAGAGCTATATGTGACCACCAGCAGAGCTATATGTGACCACCAGTGCAGAGCCATATGTGACCACCAGCAGAGCTATATGTGACCACCAGTACAGAGCTATATGTGACCACCAGTGCAGAGCTATATGTGACCACCAGAAGAGCTGTATGTGACCACCAGTGCAGAGCTATATGACCACCAGCAGAGCTATATGTGACCACCAGCAGAGCTATATGTGACACCAGTGCAGAGCTTTGTGACCACCAGCAGAGCTATATGTGACCACCAGTGCAGAGCTATATGTGACCACCAGCAGAGCTATATGTGACACAAGTACAGAGCTTTGTGACCACAAGCAGAGCTATATGTGACCACCAGAAGAGCTATATGTGACCACCAGAAGAGGTATATGTGACACCAGTGCAGAGCTTTGTGACCACCAGCAGAGCTATATGTGACACCAGTGCAGAGCTATGTGTGACCACCAGTGCAGAGCTATATGTGACCACCAGCAGAGCTATATTTGACCACCACCAGAGCTATATATGACCACCAGTGCAGAGCTATATGTGACCACCAGCAGAGCTATATGTGACCACCAGTGCAGAGCTATATGTGACCACCAGCAGAGCTATATGTGACCACCAGTGCAGAGCCATATGTGACCACCAGCAGAGCTATATGTGACCACCAGTGCAGAGCTATATGTGACCACCAGCAGAGCTATATGTGACCACCAGCAGAGCTATATGTGACCACCAGTGCAGAGCTATATGACCACCAGCAGAGCTATATTTGACCACCTGCAGAGCTATATGTGACCACCAGCAGAGCTATATGTGACCACCAGTGCAGAGCTATATGACCACCAGCAGAGCTATATATGACCACCAGCAGAGCTATATGTGACACCAGTGCAGAGCTATGTGACCACCAGTGCAGATCTATGTGACCACCAGTGCAGAGCTAAATGTGACCACCAGCAGAGCTGTATGTGACCACCAGTGCAGAGCTATATGACCACCAGCAGAGCTATATGTGACCACCAGCAGAGCTATATGTGACACCAGTGCAGAGCTTTGTGACCACAAGCAGAGCTATATGTGACCACCAGTGCAGAGCTATATGTGACCACCAGCAGAGCTATATGTGACACCAGTGCAGAGCTTTGTGAACACCAGCAGAGCTATATGTGACCACCAGTACAGCTATATGTGACCACCAGCAGAGCTATATGTGACACCAGTGCAGAGCTTTGTGACCACCAGCAGAGCTATACATGACACCAGTGCAGAGCTATATGTGACCACCAGTGCAGAGCTATATGTGACCACCAGCAGAGCTATATTTGACCACCACCAGAGCTATATATGACCACCAGTGCAGAGCTATATGTGACCACCAGCAGAGCTATATGTGACCACCAGTGCAGAGCTATATGTGACCACCAGCAGAGCTATATGTGACCACCAGTGCAGAGCCATATGTGACCACCAGCAGAGCTATATGTGACCACCAGTGCAGAGCTATATGTGACCACCAGCAGAGCTATATGTGACCACCAGCAGAGCTATATGTGACCACCAGTGCAGAGCTATATGACCACCAGCAGAGCTATATTTGACCACCTGCAGAGCTATATGTGACCACCAGCAGAGCTATATGTGACCACCAGTGCAGAGCTATATGACCACCAGCAGAGCTATATATGACCACCAGCAGAGCTATATGTGACACCAGTGCAGAGCTATGTGACCACCAGTGCAGATCTATGTGACCACCAGTGCAGAGCTAAATGTGACCACCAGCAGAGCTGTATGTGACCACCAGTGCAGAGCTATATGACCACCAGCAGAGCTATATGTGACCACCAGCAGAGCTATATGTGACACCAGTGCAGAGCTTTGTGACCACAAGCAGAGCTATATGTGACCACCAGTGCAGAGCTATATGTGACCACCAGCAGAGCTATATGTGACACCAGTGCAGAGCTTTGTGAACACCAGCAGAGCTATATGTGACCACCAGTACAGCTATATGTGACCACCAGCAGAGCTATATGTGACACCAGTGCAGAGCTTTGTGACCACCAGCAGAGCTATACATGACACCAGTGCAGAGCTATATGTGACCACCAGTGCAGAGCTATATGTGACCACCAGCAGAGCTATATATGACCACCAGTGCAGAGCTATATGTGACCACCAGCAGAGCTATATGTGACCACCAGTGCAGAGCTTTGTGACCACCAGCAGAGCTATATGTGACCACCAGTGCAGAGCTATATGTGACCACCAGCAGAGCTATAAGTGACACCAGTGCAGAGCTTTGTGACCACCAGCAGAGCTATATGTGACCACCAGTGCAGAGCTTTGTGACCACCAGCAGAGCTATATGTGACCACCAGTGCAGAGCTATATGTGACTACCAGCAGAGCTATAAGTGACACCAGTGCAGAGCTTTGTGACCACCAGCAGAGCTATATGTGACCACCAGTGCAGAGCTTTGTGACCACCAGCAGAGCTATATGTGACCACCAGTGCAGAGCTATATGTGACCACCAGCAGAGCTATATGTGACCACCAGTGCAGAGATATATGACCACCAGCAGAGCTATCTTTGACCATGAGCAGAGCTATATGTAACACCAGTGCAGAGCTTTGTGACCACCAGCAGAGCTATATGTGACCACCAGTGCAGAGCTATATGTGACCACCAGCAGAGCTATAAGTGACACCAGTGCAGAGCTTTGTGACCACCAGCAGAGCTATATGTGACCACCAGTGCAGAGCTTTGTGACCACCAGCAGAGCTATATGTGACCACCAGTGCAGAGCTTTGTGACCACCAGCAGAGCTATATGTGACCACCAGTGCAGAGCTATATGTGACCACCAGCAGAGCTATATGTGACCACCAGTGCAGAGATATATGACCACCAGCAGAGCTATATGTGACCACGAGCAGAGCTATATGTAACACCAGTGCAGAACTATGTGACCACCAGCAGAGCTAAATTTGACCACCAGTGCAGAGGTATATGTGACCACCAGCAGAGCTATATGTGACACCAGTGCAGAGCTTTGTGACCACCAGCAGAGCTATATGTGACCACCAGTGCAGAGCTATATGTGACCACCAGCAGAGCTATATGTGACCAACGGCAGAGCTATATGTGACCACCAGCAGACCTATATGTGACCACCAGCAGAGCTATATGTGACCACCAGTGCAGAGCTGTATGTGACCACCAGCAGAGCTATATGTGACACCAGTGCAGAGCTTTGTTACCACCTCCAGAGCTATATGTGACCACCAGTGCAGAGCTATATGTGACCACCAGCAGAGCTAAATATGACCACCAGTGCAGAGCGATATGTGACCACCAGCAGAGCTATATGTGACCACCAGTGCAGAGCTATATGTGACCACCAGCAGAGCTATATGTGACCACCAGTGCAGAGCTATATGTGACCAACAGCAGAGCTATATATGACCACCAGTGCAGAGCTATATGTGACCACCAGCAGAGCTATATGTGACCACCAGTGCAGAGCTATATGTGACCACCAGCAGAGCTATATGTGACCACCAGTGCAGAGCTATATGTGACCAACAGCAGAGCTATATGTGACCACCAGCAGAGCTATATTTGACCACCAGTGCAGAGCTATATGTGACCACCAGCAGAGCTATATGTGACCACCAGTGCAGAGCTTTGTGACCAACAGCAGAGCTGTATGTGACCACCAGCAGAGCTATATTTGACCACCAGCAGAGCTATATTTGACCACCAGCAGAGCTATATGTGACCACCAGCAGAGCTATATTTGACCACCAGCAGAGCTATATGTGACCACCAGTGTAGAGCTGTATGTCACCACCAGCAGAGCTATATGTGACCACCAGCAGAGCTATATGTGACCATCAGTGCAGAGCTATGTGACCACCAGCAGAGCTATATGTGACCATCAGTGCAGAGCTATGTGACCACCAGCAGAGCTATATGTGACCACCAGCAGAGCTATATGTGACCACCAGTGGAGAGCTATATGTGACCACCAGTGCAGAGCTATATGTGACCAACGGCAGAGCTATATGTGACCACCAGTGCAGAGCTATATGTGACCAGCAGCAGAGCTATATGTGACCACCAGTGCAGAGCTATACGTGACCACCAGCAGAGCTATATGTGACCAGCAGCAGAGCTATATGTGACCACCAGTGCAGAGCTATATGACCACCAGCAGAGCTATATTTGACCACTAGAAGAGCTATATGTGACCACCAGTGCAGAGCTATGTGACCACCAGTGGAGAGCTATATGTGACCACCAGTGTAGAGCTGTATGTCACCACCAGCAGAGCTATATGTGACCATCAGTGCAGAGCTATGTGACCACCAGCAGAGCTATATGTGACCATCAGTGCAGAGCTATGTGACCACCAGCAGAGCTATATGTGACCACCAGCAGAGCTATATGTGACCACCAGTGCAGAGCTATGTGACCACCAGTGGAGAGCTATATGTGACCACCAGTGCAGAGCTATATGTGACCAACGGCAGAGCTATATGTGACCACCAGTGCAGAGCTATATGTGACCAGCAGCAGAGCTATATGTGACCACCAGTGCAGAGCTATATGTGACCACCAGCAGAGCTATATGTGACCAGCAGCAGAGCTATATGTGACCACCAGTGCAGAGCTATGTGACCACCAGCAGAGCTATATGTGACCACCAGCAGAGCTATATGTGACCACCAGTGCAGAGCTATGTGACCACCAGTGGAGAGCTGTATGTCACCACCAGCAGAGCTATATGTGACCACCAGCATAGCTATATGTGACCATCAGTGCAGAGCTATGTGACCACCAGCAGAGCTATATGTGACCATCAGTGCAGAGCTATGTGACCACCAGCAGAGCTATATGTGACCACCAGCAGAGCTATATGTGACCACCAGTGCAGAGCTATGTGACCACCAGTGGAGAGCTATATGTGACCACCAGTGCAGAGCTATATGTGACCAACGGCAGAGCTATATGTGACCACAAGTGCAGAGCTATATGTGACCAGCAGCAGAGCTATATGTGACCACCAGTGCAGAGCTATATGTGACCACCAGCAGAGCTATATGTGACCAGCAGCAGAGCTATATGTGACCACCAGTGCAGAGCTATATGACCACCAGCAGAGCTATATGTGACCACCAGAAGAGCTATATGTGACCACCAGTGCAGAGCTATTGACCACCAGCAGAGCTATATATGACCACCAGCAGAGCTATATGTGACACCAGTGCAGAGCTATGTGACCACCAGTGCAGAGCTATATGTGACCACCAGAAGAGCTGTATGTGACCACCAGTGCAGAGCTATATGACCACCAGCAGAGCTATATATGACCACCAGCAGAGCTATATGTGACACCAGTGCAGAGCTATGTGACCACCAGTGCAGAGCTATGTGACCACCAGTGCAGAGCTATGTGACCACCAGTGCAGAGCTATATGTGACCACCAGAAGAGCTGTATGTGACCACCAGTGCAGAGCTATATGACCACCAGCAGAGCTATATGTGACCACCAGCAGAGCTATATGTGACACCAGTGCAGAACTTTGTGACCACCAGCAGAGCTATATGTGACCACCAGTGCAGAGCTATATGTGACCACCAGCAGAGCTATATGTGACACCAGTGCAGAGCTTTGTGACCACCAGCAGAGCTATATGTGACCACCAGTGCAGAGCTATATGTGACCACCAGCAGAGCTATATGTGACCAACGGCAGAGCTATATGTGACCACCAGCAGACCTATATGTGACCACCAGCAGAGCTATATGTGACCACCAGTGCAGAGCTATATGTGACCACCAGCAGAGCTATATGTGACCAACGGCAGAGCTATATGTGACCACCAGCAGACCTATATGTGACCACCAGCAGAGCTATATGTGACCACCAGTGCAGAGCTATATGTGACCACCAGCAGAGCTATATGTGACACCAGTGCAGAGCTTTGTTACCACCACCAGAGCTATATGTGACCACCAGTGCAGAGCTATATGTGACCACCAGCAGAGCTAAATATGACCACCAGTGCAGAGCGATATGTGACCACCAGCAGAGCTATATGTGACCACAAGTGCAGAGCTATATGTGACCACCAGCAGAGCTATATGTGACCACCAGTGCAGAGCTATATGTGACCAACAGCAGAGCTATATATGACCACCAGTGCAGAGCTATATGTGACCACCAGCAGAGCTATATGTGACCACCAGTGCAGAGCTATATGTGACCACCAGCAGAGCTATATGTGACCACCAGTGCAGAGCTATATGTGACCAACAGCAGAGCTATATGTGACCACCAGCAGAGCTATATTTGACCACCAGTGCAGAGCTATATGTGACCACCAGCAGAGCTATATGTGACCACCAGTGCAGAGCTTTGTGACCAACAGCAGAGCTGTATGTGACCACCAGCAGAGCTATATTTGACCACCAGCAGAGCTATATTTGACCACCAGCAGAGCTATATGTGACCACCAGCAGAGCTATATTTGACCACCAGCAGAGCTATATGTGACCACCAGTGTAGAGCTGTATGTCACCACCAGCAGA
Source organism: Cyprinodon diabolis (assembly GCA_030533445.1). Lineage (NCBI taxonomy): Eukaryota > Metazoa > Chordata > Actinopteri > Cyprinodontiformes > Cyprinodontidae > Cyprinodon > Cyprinodon diabolis. The sequence goes on from CM060082.1 coordinate 1,603,418, forward strand.
GCTATATGTGACCACCAGCAGAGCTATATGTGACCATCAGTGCAGAGCTATGTGACCACCAGCAGAGCTATATGTGACCATCAGTGCAGAGCTATGTGACCACCAGCAGAGCTATATGTGACCACCAGCAGAGCTATATGTGACCACCAGTGCAGAGCTATGTGACCACCAGTGGAGAGCTATATGTGACCACCAGTGCAGAGCTATATGTGACCAACGGCAGAGTTATATGTGACCACCAGTGCAGAGCTATATGTGACCAGCAGCAGAGCTATATGTGACCACCAGTGCAGAGCTATATGTGACCACCAGCAGAGCTATATGTGACCAGCAGCAGAGCTATATGTGACCACCAGTGCAGAGCTATATGACCACCAGCAGAGCTATATTTGACCACTAGCAGAGCTATATGTGACCACCAGCAGAGCTATATGTGACCACCAGTGCAGAGCTATTGACCACCAGCAGAGCTATATATGACCACCAGCAGAGCTATATGTGACACCAGTGCAGAGCTATGTGACCACCAGTGCAGAGGTATGTGACCACCAGTGCAGAGCTATATGTGACCACCAGAAGAGCTGTATGTGACCACCAGTGCAGAGCTATATGACCACCAGCAGAGCTATATATGACCACCAGCAGAGCTATATGTGACACCAGGGCAGAGCTATGTGACCACCAGTGCAGAGCTATGTGACCACCAGTGCAGAGCTATGTGACCACCAGTGCAGAGCTATATGTGACCACCAGAAGAGCTGTATGTGACCACCAGTGCAGAGCTATATGACCACCAGCAGAGCTATATGTGACCACCAGCAGAGCTATATGTGACACCAGTGCAGAGCTTTGTGACCACCAGCAGAGCTATATGTGACCACCAGTGCAGAGCTATATTTGACCACCAGCAGAGCTATATGTGACACAAGCGCAGAGCTTTGTCACCACAAGCAGAGCTATATGTGACCACCAGAAGAGCTATATGTGACCACCAGCAGAGCTATATGTGACAGCAGTGCAGAGCTTTGTGACCACCAGCAGAGCTTTATGTCACACCAGTGCAGAGCTTTGTGACCACCAGCAGAGCTGTATGTGACACCAGTGCAGAGCTATGTGTGACCACCAGTGCAGAGCTATATGTGACCACCAGCATAGCTATATGTGACCACCAGTGCAGAGCTATATGACCACCAGCAGAGCTATATGTGACCACCAGCAGAGCTGTATGTGACCACCAGTACAGAGCCATATGACCACCAGCAGAGCTATATGTGACCGCCAGTGCAGAGCTATATGACCACCAGCAGAGCTATATGTGACCACCAGCAGAGCTATATGTGACACCAGCAGAGCTATATGTGACCACCAGTGCAGAGCTATATATGACACCAGTGCAGAGCTTTGTGACCACCAGTGTAGAGCTGTATGTCACCACCAGCAGAGCTATATGTGACCATCAGTGCAGAGCTATGTGACCACCAGCAGAGCTATATGTGACCATCAGTGCAGAGCTATGTGACCACCAGCAGAGCTATATGTGACCACCAGCAGAGCTATATGTGACCACCAGTGCAGAGCTATGTGACCACCAGTGGAGAGCTATATGTGACCACCAGTGCAGAGCTATATGTGACCAACGGCAGAGCTATATGTGACCACCAGTGCAGAGCTATATGTGACCAGCAGCAGAGCTATATGTGACCACCAGTGCAGAGCTATATGTGACCACCAGCAGAGCTATATGTGACCAGCAGCAGAGCTATATGTGACCACTAGTGCAGAGCTATGTGACCACCAGCAGAGCTATATGTGACCACCAGCAGAGCTATATGTGACCACCAGTGCAGAGCTATGTGACCACCAGTGGAGAGCTGTATGTCACCACCAGCAGAGCTATATGTGACCACCAGCATAGCTATATGTGACCATCAGTGCAGAGCTATGTGACCACCAGCAGAGCTATATGTGACCATCAGTGCAGAGCTATGTGACCACCAGCAGAGCTATATGTGACCACCAGCAGAGCTATATGTGACCACCAGTGCAGAGCTATGTGACCACCAGTGGAGAGCTATATGTGACCACCAGTGCAGAGCTATATGTGACCAACGGCAGAGCTATATGTGACCACAAGTGCAGAGCTATATGTGACCAGCAGCAGAGCTATATGTGACCACCAGTGCAGAGCTATATGTGACCACCAGCAGAGCTATATGTGACCAGCAGCAGAGCTATATGTGACCACCAGTGCAGAGCTATATGACCACCAGCAGAGCTATATGTGACCACCAGAAGAGCTATATGTGACCACCAGTGCAGAGCTATTGACCACCAGCAGAGCTATATATGACCACCAGCAGAGCTATATGTGACACCAGTGCAGAGCTATGTGACCACCAGTGCAGAGCTATATGTGACCACCAGAAGAGCTGTATGTGACCACCAGTGCAGAGCTATATGACCACCAGCAGAGCTATATATGACCACCAGCAGAGCTATATGTGACACCAGTGCAGAGCTATGTGACCACCAGTGCAGAGCTATGTGACCACCAGTGCAGAGCTATGTGACCACCAGTGCAGAGCTATATGTGACCACCAGAAGAGCTGTATGTGACCACCAGTGCAGAGCTATATGACCACCAGCAGAGCTATATGTGACCACCAGCAGAGCTATATGTGACACCAGTGCAGAACTTTGTGACCACCAGCAGAGCTATATGTGACCACCAGTGCAGAGCTATATGTGACCACCAGCAGAGCTATATGTGACACCAGTGCAGAGCTTTGTGACCACCAGCAGAGCTATATGTGACCACCAGTGCAGAGCTATATGTGACCACCAGCAGAGCTATATGTGACCAACGGCAGAGCTATATGTGACCACCAGCAGACCTATATGTGACCACCAGCAGAGCTATATGTGACCACCAGTGCAGAGCTATATGTGACCACCAGCAGAGCTATATGTGACCAACGGCAGAGCTATATGTGACCACCAGCAGACCTATATGTGACCACCAGCAGAGCTATATGTGACCACCAGTGCAGAGCTATATGTGACCACCAGCAGAGCTATATGTGACACCAGTGCAGAGCTTTGTTACCACCACCAGAGCTATATGTGACCACCAGTGCAGAGCTATATGTGACCACCAGCAGAGCTAAATATGACCACCAGTGCAGAGCGATATGTGACCACCAGCAGAGCTATATGTGACCACAAGTGCAGAGCTATATGTGACCACCAGCAGAGCTATATGTGACCACCAGTGCAGAGCTATATGTGACCAACAGCAGAGCTATATATGACCACCAGTGCAGAGCTATATGTGACCACCAGCAGAGCTATATGTGACCACCAGTGCAGAGCTATATGTGACCACCAGCAGAGCTATATGTGACCACCAGTGCAGAGCTATATGTGACCAACAGCAGAGCTATATGTGACCACCAGCAGAGCTATATTTGACCACCAGTGCAGAGCTATATGTGACCACCAGCAGAGCTATATGTGACCACCAGTGCAGAGCTTTGTGACCAACAGCAGAGCTGTATGTGACCACCAGCAGAGCTATATTTGACCACCAGCAGAGCTATATTTGACCACCAGCAGAGCTATATGTGACCACCAGCAGAGCTATATTTGACCACCAGCAGAGCTATATGTGACCACCAGTGTAGAGCTGTATGTCACCACCAGCAGAGCTATATGTGACCACCAGCAGAGCTATATGTGACCATCAGTGCAGAGCTATGTGACCACCAGCAGAGCTATATGTGACCATCAGTGCAGAGCTATGTGACCACCAGCAGAGCTATATGTGACCACCAGCAGAGCTATATGTGACCACCAGTGCAGAGCTATGTGACCACCAGTGGAGAGCTATATGTGACCACCAGTGCAGAGCTATATGTGACCAACGGCAGAGTTATATGTGACCACCAGTGCAGAGCTATATGTGACCAGCAGCAGAGCTATATGTGACCACCAGTGCAGAGCTATATGTGACCACCAGCAGAGCTATATGTGACCAGCAGCAGAGCTATATGTGACCACCAGTGCAGAGCTATATGACCACCAGCAGAGCTATATTTGACCACTAGCAGAGCTATATGTGACCACCAGCAGAGCTATATGTGACCACCAGTGCAGAGCTATTGACCACCAGCAGAGCTATATATGACCACCAGCAGAGCTATATGTGACACCAGTGCAGAGCTATGTGACCACCAGTGCAGAGGTATGTGACCACCAGTGCAGAGCTATATGTGACCACCAGAAGAGCTGTATGTGACCACCAGTGCAGAGCTATATGACCACCAGCAGAGCTATATATGACCACCAGCAGAGCTATATGTGACACCAGGGCAGAGCTATGTGACCACCAGTGCAGAGCTATGTGACCACCAGTGCAGAGCTATGTGACCACCAGTGCAGAGCTATATGTGACCACCAGAAGAGCTGTATGTGACCACCAGTGCAGAGCTATATGACCACCAGCAGAGCTATATGTGACCACCAGCAGAGCTATATGTGACACCAGTGCAGAGCTTTGTGACCACCAGCAGAGCTATATGTGACCACCAGTGCAGAGCTATATTTGACCACCAGCAGAGCTATATGTGACACAAGCGCAGAGCTTTGTCACCACAAGCAGAGCTATATGTGACCACCAGAAGAGCTATATGTGACCACCAGCAGAGCTATATGTGACAGCAGTGCAGAGCTTTGTGACCACCAGCAGAGCTTTATGTCACACCAGTGCAGAGCTTTGTGACCACCAGCAGAGCTGTATGTGACACCAGTGCAGAGCTATGTGTGACCACCAGTGCAGAGCTATATGTGACCACCAGCATAGCTATATGTGACCACCAGTGCAGAGCTATATGACCACCAGCAGAGCTATATGTGACCACCAGCAGAGCTGTATGTGACCACCAGTACAGAGCCATATGACCACCAGCAGAGCTATATGTGACCGCCAGTGCAGAGCTATATGACCACCAGCAGAGCTATATGTGACCACCAGCAGAGCTATATGTGACACCAGCAGAGCTATATGTGACCACCAGTGCAGAGCTATATATGACACCAGTGCAGAGCTTTGTGACCAACAGCAGAGCTATATGTGACCACCAGCAGAGCTATATGTGACCACCAGTAGAGCTATATGTGACACCAGTGCAGAGCTTTGTGACCAACAGCAGAGCTATATGTGACCACCAGCAGAGCTATATGTGACCACCAGTAGAGCTATATGTGACACCAGTGCAGAGCTTTGTGACCAACAGCAGAGCTATATTTGACCACCAGCAGAGCTATATTTGACCACCAGCAGAGCTATATGTGACCACCAGCAGAGCTATATGTGACCACCAGCAGAGCTATATTTGACAACCAGCAGAGCTATATGTGACCACCAGTGTAGAGCTGTATGTCACCACCAGCAGAGCTATATGTGACCACCAGCAGAGCTATATGTGACCACCAGTGCAGAGCTATATGACCACCAGCAGAGCTACGTATATGTGACCATCAGTGCAGAGCTATGTGACCACCAGCAGAGCTATATGTGACCACCCGCAGAGCTATATGTGACCACCAGTGCAGAGCTATGTGACCACCAGTGGAGAGCTATATGTGACCACCAGTGCAGAGCTATATGTGACCAACGGTAGAGGTATATGTGACCACCCGTGCAGAGCTATATGTGACCACCAGCAGAGCTATATGTGACCAGCAGCAGAGCTATATGTGACCCACAGTGCAGAGCTATATGACCACCAGCAGAGCTATATTTGACCACTAGCAGAGCTATTTGTGACCACCAGCAGAGCTATATGTGACCACCAGTGCAGAGCTATATGACCACCAGCAGAGCTATATGTGACACCAGTGCAGAGCTATGTGACCACCAGTGCAGAGCTATGTGACCACCAGTGCAGAGATATATGTGACCACCAGAAGAGCTGTATGTGACCACCAGTGCAGAGCTATATGACCACCAGCAGAGCTATATGTGACCACCAGCAGAGCTATATGTGACACCAGTGCAGAGCTTTGTGACCACCAGAAGAGCTATATGTGACCACCAGTGCAGAGCTATATGTGACCACCAGCAGAGCTATATGTGACACAAGTACAGAGCTTTGTGACCACAAGCAGAGCTATATGTGACCACCAGAAGAGCTATATGTGACCACCAGAAGAGCTATATGTGACACCAGTGCAGAGCTTTGTGACCACCAGCAGAGCTATATGTGACAGCAGTGCAGAGCTTTGTGACCACCAGCAGAGCTGTATGTGACACCAGTGCAGAGCTATGTGTGACCACCAGTGCAGAGCTATATGTGACCACCAGCAGAGCTATATTTGACCACCACCAGAGCTATATATGACCACCAGTGCAGAGCTATATGTGACCACCAGCAGAGCTATATGTGACCACCAGTGCAGAGCTATATGTGACCACCAGCAGAGCTATATGTGACCACCAGTGCAGAGCTATATGTGACCACCAGCAGAGCTATATGTGACCACCAGTGCAGAGCTATATGTGACCACCAGCAGAGCTATATGTGACCACCAGCAGAGCTATATGTGACCACCAGCAGAGCTATATGTGACCACCAGTGCAGAGCTATATGACCACCAGCAGAGCTATATTTGACCACCTGCAGAGCTATATGTGACCACCAGCAGAGCTATATGTGACCACCAGTGCAGAGCTATATGACCACCAGCAGAGCTATATATGACCACCAGCAGAGCTATATGTGACACCAGGGCAGAGCTATGTGACCACCAGTGCAGATCTATGTGACCACCAGTGCAGAGCTAAATGTGACCACCAGCAGAGCTGTATGTGACCACCAGTGCAGAGCTATATGACCACCAGCAGAGCTATATGTGACCACCAGCAGAGCTATATGTGACACCAGTGCAGAGCTCTGTGACCACAAGCAGAGCTATATGTGACCACCAGTGCAGAGCTACATGTGACCACCAGCAGAGCTATATGTGACACCAGTGCAGAGCTTTGTGAACACCAGCAGAGCTATATGTGACCACCAGTACAGCTATATGTGACCACCAGCAGAGCTATATGTGACACCAGTGCAGAGCTTTGTGAACACCAGCAGAGCTATATGTGACCACCAGTACAGCTATATGTGACCACCAGCAGAGCTATACATGACACCAGTGCAGAGCTATATGTGACCACCAGTGCAGAGCTATATGTGACCACCAGCAGAGCTATATATGACCACCAGTGCAGAGCTATATGTGACCACCAGCAGAGCTATATGTGACCACCAGTGCAGAGCTTTGTGACCACCAGCAGAGCTATATGTGACCACCAGTGCAGAGCTATATGTGACTACCAGCAGAGCTATAAGTGACACCAGTGCAGAGCTTTGTGACCACCAGCAGAGCTATATGTGACCACCAGTGCAGAGCTTTGTGACCACCAGCAGAGCTATATGTGACCACCAGTGCAGAGCTATATGTGACCACCAGCAGAGCTATATGTGACCACCAGTGCAGAGATATATGACCACCAGCAGAGCTAAATTTGACCACCAGTGCAGAGGTATATGTGACCACCAGCAGAGCTATATGTGACACCAGTGCAGAGCTTTGTGACCACCAGCAGAGCTATATGTGACCACCAGTGCAGAGCTATATGTGACCACCAGCAGAGCTATATGTGACCAACGGCAGAGCTATATGTGACCACCAGCAGACCTATATGTGACCACCAGCAGAGCTATATGTGACCACCAGTGCAGAGCTATATGTGACCACCAGCAGAGCTATATGTGACACCAGTGCAGAGCTTTGTTACCACCACCAGAGCTATATGTGACCACCAGTGCAGAGCTATATGTGACCACCAGCAGAGCTAAATATGACCACCAGTGCAGAGCTATATGACCACCAGCAGAGCTATATTTGACCACCTGCAGAGCTATATGTGACCACCAGCAGAGCTATATGTGACCACCAGCAGAGCTATATGTGACCACCAGCAGAGCTATATGTGACCACCAGTGCAGAGCTATATGACCACCAGCAGAGCTATATTTGACCACCTGCAGAGCTATATGTGACCACCAGCAGAGCTATATGTGACCACCAGTGCAGAGCTATATGACCACCAGCAGAGCTATATATGACCACCAGCAGAGCTATATGTGACACCAGTGCAGAGCTATGTGACCACCAGTGCAGATCTATGTGACCACCAGTGCAGGGCTAAATGTGACCACCAGCAGAGCTGTATGTGACCACCAGTGCAGAGCTATATGAACACCAGCAGAGCTATATGTGACCACCAGCAGAGCTATATGTGACACCAGTGCAGAGCTTTGTGACCACAAGCAGAGCTATATGTGACCACCAGTGCAGAGCTATATGTGACCACCAGCAGAGCTATATGTGACACCAGTGCAGAGCTTTGTGAACACCAGCAGAGCTATATGTGACCACCAGTACAGCTATATGTGACCACCAGCAGAGCTATATGTGACACCAGTGCAGAGCTTTGTGACCACCAGCAGAGCTATACATGACACCAGTGCAGAGCTATATGTGACCACCAGTGCAGAGCTATATGTGACCACCAGCAGAGCTATATATGACCACCAGTGCAGAGCTATATGTGACCACCAGCAGAGCTATATGTGACCACCAGTGCAGAGCTTTGTGACCACCAGCAGAGCTATATGTGACCACCAGTGCAGAGCTATATGTGACCACCAGCAGAGCTATAAGTGACACCAGTGCAGAGCTTTGTGACCACCAGCAGAGCTATATGTGACCACCAGTGCAGAGCTTTGTGACCACCAGCAGAGCTATATGTGACCACCAGTGCAGAGCTATATGTGACCACCAGCAGAGCTATATGTGACCACCAGTGCAGAGATATATGACCACCAGCAGAGCTATCTTTGACCACGAGCAGAGCTATATGTAACACCAGTGCAGAGCTTTGTGACCACCAGCAGAGCTATATGTGACCACGAGCAGAGCTATATGTAACACCAGTGCAGAACTTTGTGACCACCAGCAGAGCTAAATTTGACCACCAGTGCAGAGGTATATGTGACCACCAGCAGAGCTATATGTGACACCAGTGCAGAGCTTTGTGACCACCAGCAGAGCTATATGTGACCACCAGTGCAGAGCTATATGTGACCACCAGCAGAGCTATATGTGACCAACGGCAGAGCTATATGTGACCACCAGCAGACCTATATGTGACCACCAGCAGAGCTATATGTGACCACCAGTGCAGAGCTATATGTGACCACCAGCAGAGCTATATGTGACACCAGTGCAGAGCTTTGTTACCACCACCAGAGCTATATGTGACCACCAGTGCAGAGCTATATGTGACCACCAGCAGAGCTAAATATGACCACCAGTGCAGAGCGATATGTGACCACCAGCAGAGCTATATGTGACCACCAGTGCAGAGCTATATGTGACCACCAGCAGAGCTATATGTGACCACCAGTGCAGAGCTATATGTGACCAACAGCAGAGCTATATATGACCACCAGTGCAGAGCTATATGTGACCACCAGCAGAGCTATATGTGACCACCAGTGCAGAGCTATATGTGACCACCAGCAGAGCTATATGTGACCACCAGTGCAGAGCTATATGTGACTACCAGCAGAGCTATAAGTGACACCAGTGCAGAGCTTTGTGACCACCAGCAGAGCTATATGTGACCACCAGTGCAGAGCTTTGTGACCACCAGCAGAGCTATATGTGACCACCAGTGCAGAGCTATATGTGACCACCAGCAGAGCTATATGTGACCACCAGTGCAGAGATATATGACCACCAGCAGAGCTAAATTTGACCACCAGTGCAGAGGTATATGTGACCACCAGCAGAGCTATATGTGACACCAGTGCAGAGCTTTGTGACCACCAGCAGAGCTATATGTGACCACCAGTGCAGAGCTATATGTGACCACCAGCAGAGCTATATGTGACCAACGGCAGAGCTATATGTGACCACCAGCAGACCTATATGTGACCACCAGCAGAGCTATATGTGACCACCAGTGCAGAGCTATATGTGACCACCAGCAGAGCTATATGTGACACCAGTGCAGAGCTTTGTTACCACCACCAGAGCTATATGTGACCACCAGTGCAGAGCTATATGTGACCACCAGCAGAGCTAAATATGACCACCAGTGCAGAGCTATATGACCACCAGCAGAGCTATATTTGACCACCTGCAGAGCTATATGTGACCACCAGCAGAGCTATATGTGACCACCAGCAGAGCTATATGTGACCACCAGCAGAGCTATATGTGACCACCAGTGCAGAGCTATATGACCACCAGCAGAGCTATATTTGACCACCTGCAGAGCTATATGTGACCACCAGCAGAGCTATATGTGACCACCAGTGCAGAGCTATATGACCACCAGCAGAGCTATATATGACCACCAGCAGAGCTATATGTGACACCAGTGCAGAGCTATGTGACCACCAGTGCAGATCTATGTGACCACCAGTGCAGGGCTAAATGTGACCACCAGCAGAGCTGTATGTGACCACCAGTGCAGAGCTATATGAACACCAGCAGAGCTATATGTGACCACCAGCAGAGCTATATGTGACACCAGTGCAGAGCTTTGTGACCACAAGCAGAGCTATATGTGACCACCAGTGCAGAGCTATATGTGACCACCAGCAGAGCTATATGTGACACCAGTGCAGAGCTTTGTGAACACCAGCAGAGCTATATGTGACCACCAGTACAGCTATATGTGACCACCAGCAGAGCTATATGTGACACCAGTGCAGAGCTTTGTGACCACCAGCAGAGCTATACATGACACCAGTGCAGAGCTATATGTGACCACCAGTGCAGAGCTATATGTGACCACCAGCAGAGCTATATATGACCACCAGTGCAGAGCTATATGTGACCACCAGCAGAGCTATATGTGACCACCAGTGCAGAGCTTTGTGACCACCAGCAGAGCTATATGTGACCACCAGTGCAGAGGTATATGTGACCACCAGCAGAGCTATAAGTGACACCAGTGCAGAGCTTTGTGACCACCAGCAGAGCTATATGTGACCACCAGTGCAGAGCTTTGTGACCACCAGCAGAGCTATATGTGACCACCAGTGCAGAGCTATATGTGACCACCAGCAGAGCTATATGTGACCACCAGTGCAGAGATATATGACCACCAGCAGAGCTATCTTTGACCACGAGCAGAGCTATATGTAACACCAGTGCAGAGCTTTGTGACCACCAGCAGAGCTATATGTGACCACGAGCAGAGCTATATGTAACACCAGTGCAGAACTTTGTGACCACCAGCAGAGCTAAATTTGACCACCAGTGCAGAGGTATATGTGACCACCAGCAGAGCTATATGTGACACCAGTGCAGAGCTTTGTGACCACCAGCAGAGCTATATGTGACCACCAGTGCAGAGCTATATGTGACCACCAGCAGAGCTATATGTGACCAACGGCAGAGCTATATGTGACCACCAGCAGACCTATATGTGACCACCAGCAGAGCTATATGTGACCACCAGTGCAGAGCTATATGTGACCACCAGCAGAGCTATATGTGACACCAGTGCAGAGCTTTGTTACCACCACCAGAGCTATATGTGACCACCAGTGCAGAGCTATATGTGACCACCAGCAGAGCTAAATATGACCACCAGTGCAGAGCGATATGTGACCACCAGCAGAGCTATATGTGACCACCAGTGCAGAGCTATATGTGACCACCAGCAGAGCTATATGTGACCACCAGTGCAGAGCTATATGTGACCAACAGCAGAGCTATATATGACCACCAGTGCAGAGCTATATGTGACCACCAGCAGAGCTATATGTGACCACCAGTGCAGAGCTATATGTGACCACCAGCAGAGCTATATGTGACCACCAGTGCAGAGCTATATGTGACCAACAGCAGTGCTATATGTGACCACCAGCAGAGCTATATTTGACCACCAGTGCAGAGCTATATGTGACCACCAGCAGAGCTATAAGTGACCACCAGTGCAGAGCTTTGTGACCAACAGCAGAGCTGTATGTGACCACCAGCAGAGCTATATTTGACCACCAGCAGAGCTATATTTGACCACCAGCAGAGCTATATGTGACCACCAGCAGAGCTATATTTGACCACCAGCAGAGCTATATGTGACCACCAGTGTAGAGCTGTATGTCACCACCAGCAGAGCTATATGTGACCACCAGCAGAGCTATATGTGACCATCAGTGCAGAGCTATGTGACCACCAGCAGAGCTATATGTGACCATCAGTGCAGAGCTATGTGACCACCAGCAGAGCTATATGTGACCACCAGCAGAGCTATATGTGACCACCAGTGCAGAGCTATGTGACCACCAGTGGAGAGCTATATGTGACCACCAGTGCAGAGCTATATGTGACCAACGGCAGAGCTATATGTGACCACCAGTGCAGAGCTATATGTGACCACCAGCAGAGCTATATGTGACCAGCAGCAGAGCTATATGTGACCACCAGTGCAGAGCTATATGACCACCAGCAGAGCTATATTTGACCACTAGCAGAGCTATATGTGACCACCAGCAGAGCTATATGTGACCACCAGTGCAGAGCTATATGACCACCAGCAGAGCTATATATGACCACCAGCAGAGCTATATGTGACACCAGTGCAGAGCTATGTGACCACCAGTGCAGAGCTATGTGACCACCAGTGCAGAGCTATATGTGACCACCAGAAGAGCTGTATGTGACCACCAGTGCAGAGCTATATGACCACCAGCAGAGCTATATATGACCACCAGCAGAGCTATATGTGACACCAGTGCAGAGCTATGTGACCACCAGTGCAGAGCTATGTGACCACCAGTGCAGAGCTATATGACCACCAGCAGAGCTATATGTGACCACCAGCAGAGCTATATGTGACACCAGTGCAGAGCTTTGTGACCACCAGCAGAGCTATATGTGACCACCAGTGCAGAGCTATATTTGACCACCAGTGCAGAGCTATATATGACCACCAGCAGAGCTATATGTGACACAAGTGCAGAGCTTTGTGACCACAAGCAGAGCTATATGTGACCACCAGAAGAGCTATATGTGACCACCAGCAGAGCTATATGTGACACCAGTGCAGAGCTTTGTGACCACCAGCAGAGCTTTATGTCACACCAGTGCAGAGCTTTGTGACCACCAGCAGAGCTGTATGTGACACCAGTGCAGAGCTATGTGTGACCACCAGTGCAGAGCTATATGTGACCACCAGCAGAGCTATATTTGACCACCACCAGAGCTATATATGACCACCAGTGCAGAGCTATATGTGACCACCAGCAGAGCTATATGTGACCACCAGTGCAGAGCTATATGTGACCACCAGCAGAGCTATATGTGACCACCAGCAGAGCTATATGTGACCACCAGTGCAGAGCTATATGTGACCACCAGCGCAGAGCTATATGTGACCACCAGCAGAGCTATATGTTACCACCAGCAGAGCTATATGTGACCACCAGTGCAGAGCTATATGACCACCAGCAGAGCTATATTTGACCACCTGCAGAGCTATATGTGACACCAGTGCAGAGCTATATGTGACCACCAGCGCAGAGCTATATGTGACCACCAGCAGAGCTATATGTTACCACCAGCAGAGCTATATGTGACCACCAGTGCAGAGTTATATGACCACCAGCAGAGCTTTATGTGACCACCAGCAGAGCTGTATGTGACCACCAGTGCAGAGCTATATGACCACCAGCAGAGCTATATATGACCACCAGCAGAGCTATATGTGACACCAGTGCAGAGCTATGTGACCACCAGTGCAGATCTATGTGACCACCAGTGCAGAGCTAAATGTGACCACCAGCAGAGCTGTATGTGACCACCATTGCAGAGCTATATGACCACCAGCAGAGCTATATGTGACACCAGTGCAGAGCTTTGTGACCACCAGCAGAGCTATATGTGACCACCAGTGCAGAGCTATATGTGACCACCAGCAGAGCTATATGTGACACCAGTGCAGAGCTTTGTGACCACCAGCAGAGCTATATGTGACCACCAGTAGAGCTATATGTGACCACCAGCAGAGCTATATGTGACACCAGTGCAGAGCTTTGTGACCACCAGCAGAGCTATACATGACACCAGTGCAGAGCTATATGTGACCACCAGCAGAGCTATATGTGACCACCAGTGCAGAGCTATATGTGACCACCATTAGAGCTATATGTGACCACCAGTGCAGAGCTATATGTGACCACCAGCAGAGCTATATGTGACCACCAGTGCAGAGCTTTGTGACCACCAGCAGAGCTATATGTGACCACCAGTGCAGAGCTATATGTGACCACCAGCAGAGCTATAAGTGACACCAGTGCAGAGCTTTGTGATCACCAGCAGAGCTATATGTGACCACCAGTGCAGAGCTTTGTGACCACCAGCAGAGCTATATGTGACCACCAGTGCAGAGCTATATGTGACCACAAGCAGAGCTATAAGTGACACCAGTGCAGAGCTTTGTGACCACCAGAAGAGCTATATGTGACCATAAGTGCAGAGCTATATGTGACCACCAGCAGAGCTATAAGTGACACCAGTGCAGAGCTTTGTGACCACCAGCAGAGCTATATGTGACCACCAGTGCAGAGCTTTGTGACCACCAGCAGAGCTATATGTGACCACCAGTGCAGAGCTATATGTGACCACCAGCAGAGCTATAAGTGACACCAGTGCAGAGCTTTGTGACCACCAGCAGAGCTATATGTGACCACCAGTGCAGAGCTTTGTGACCACCAGCAGAGCTATATGTGACCACCAGTGCAGAGCTATATATGACCACCAGCAGAGATATATGTGACCACCAGTGCAGAGCTATATGTGACCACCAGCAGAGCTGTATGTGACCACCAGTGCAGAGCTATATGACCACCAGAAGAGCTATATGTGACCACCAGCAGAGCTATATGTGACCACCAGCAGAGCTATATGACCACCAGCAGAGCTATATTTGACCACCAGCAGAGCTATATGTGACCACCAGTGCAGAGCTATATGAACACAAGCAGAGCTATATGTGACACCAGTGCAGAGCTATGACCACAAGCAGAGATATATGTGACCACCAGTGCAGAGCTATATGTGACCAGCAGTGCAGAGCTTTGTGACCACCAGCAGAGCTATATGTGACCACCAGTGCAGAGCTATATTTGACCACAAGCAGAGCTATAAGTGACACCAGTGCAGAGCTTTGTGACCACCAGCAGAGCTATATGTGACCACCAGTGCAGAGCTATATGTGACCACCATTAGAGCTATATGTGACCACCAGTGCAGAGCTTTGTGACCACCAGCAGAGCTATATGTGACCACCAGTGCAGAGCTATATGTGACCACCAGCAGAGCTATAAGTGACACCAGTGCAGAGCTTTGTGACCACCAGCAGAGCTATATGTGACCACCAGTGCAGAGCTTTGTGACCACCAGCAGAGCTATATGTGACCACCAGTGCAGAGCTATATGTGACCACAAGCAGAGCTATAAGTGACACCAGTGCAGAGCTTTGTGACCACCAGCAGAGCTATATGTGACCACCAGTGCAGAGCTTTGTGACCACCAGAAGAGCTATATGTGACCACCAGTGCAGAGCTATATGTGACCACCAGCAGAGCTATAAGTGACACCAGTGCAGAGCTTTGTGACCACCAGCAGAGCTATATGTGACCACCAGTGCAGAGCTTTGTGACCACCAGCAGAGCTATATGTGACCACCAGTGCAGAGCTATATGTGACCACCAGCAGAGCTATAAGTGACACCAGTGCAGAGCTTTGTGACCACCAGCAGAGCTATATGTGACCACCAGTGCAGAGCTTTGTGACCACCAGCAGAGCTATATGTGACCACCAGTGCAGAGCTATATATGACCACCAGCAGAGATATATGTGACCACCAGTTCAGAGCTATATGTGACCACCAGCAGAGCTGTATGTGACCACCAGTGCAGAGCTATATGACCACCAGAAGAGCTATATGTGACCACCAGCAGAGCTATATGTGACCACCAGCAGAGCTATATATGACCACCAGTGCAGAGCTATATGACCACCAGCAGAGCTATATTTGACCACCAGCAGAGCTATATGTGACCACCAGTGCAGAGCTATATGAACACAAGCAGAGCTATATGTGACACCAGTGCAGAGCTATGACCACAAGCAGAGATATATGTGACCACCAGTGCAGAGCTATATGTGACCACCAGTGCAGAGCTATATATGACCAGCAGTGCAGAGCTATGTGACCACCAGTGCAGAGCTATATGTGACCACCAGCAGAGCTATATGTGACCACCAGTGCAGAGCTATATGTGACAACCAGCAGAGCTGTATGTGACCACCAGTGCAGAGCTATATGACCACCAGTGCAGAGCTATATATGACCACAAGCAGAACTATATGTGACCACCAGTGCAGAGCTATGTGACCACCAGTGCAGAGCTATATATGACCACCAGCAGAGCTATACGTGACCACCAGTGCAGAGCTATATGTGACCACCAGCAAAGCTGTATGTGACCACCAGCAGAGCTAAATATGACCACCAGTGCAGAGCTATATGACCCCCAGCAGAGCTATATTTGACCACCGGCAGAGCTATATGTGACCACCAGCAGAGCTATATGTGACACCAGTGCAGAGCTATGTGACCACCAGTGCAGAGCTATGTGACCACCAGTGCAGAGCTATATGTGACCACCAGAAGAGCGGTATGTGACCACCAGTGCAGAGCTATATGACCACCAGCAGAGCTATATGTGACCACCAGCAGAGCTATATGTGACACCAGTGCAGAGCTTTGTGACCACCAGCAGAGCTATATTTGACCACCAGTGCAGAGCTATATGTGACCACCAGTGCAGAGCTATATATGACCACCAGCAGAGCTATATGTGACACCAGTGCAGAGCTTTGTGACCACCAGCAGAGCTGTATGTGACACCAGTGCAGAGCTATGTGTTACCACCAGTGCAGAGCTATATGTGACCACTAGCAGAGCTATATTTGACCACCACCAGAGCTATATATGACCACCAGTGCAGAGCTATATGTGACCACCAGCAGAGCTATATGTGACCACCAGTGCAGAGCTATATGTGACCACCAGCAGAGCTATATGTGACCACCAGTGCAGAGCTATATGTGACCACCAGCGCAGAGCTATATGTGACCACCAGCAGAGCTATATGTTACCACCAGCAGAGCTATATGTGACCACCAGTGCAGACCTATATGACCACCAGCAGAACTATATTTGACCACCTGCAGAGCTATATGTGACCACCAGCAGAGCTATATGTGACCACCAGTGGAGAGCTATATGACCACCAGCAGAGCTATATATGACCACCAGCAGAGCTATATGTGACACCAGTGCAGAGCTATGTGACCACCAGTGCAGATCTATGTGACCACCAGTGCAGAGCTAAATGTGACCACCAGCAGAGCTGTATGTGACCACCAGTGCAGAGCTATATGACCACCAGCAGAGCTATATGTGACACCAGTGCAGAGCTTTGTGACCACCAGCAGAGCTATATGTGACCACCAGTGCAGAGCTATATGTGACCACCAGCAGAGCTATATGTGACACCAGTGCAGAGCTTTGTGACCACCAGCAGAGCTATACATGACACCAGTGCAGAGCTATATGTGACCACCAGTGCAGAGCTATATGTGACCACCATTAGAGCTATATGTGACCACCAGTGCAGAGCTATATGTGACCACCAGCAGAGCTATATGTGACCACCAGTGCAGAGCTTTGTGACCACCAGCAGAGCTATATGTGACCACCAGTGTAGAGCTATATGTGACCACCAGCAGAGCTGTAAGTGACACCAGTGCAGAGCTTAGTGACCAGCAGCAGACCTATATGTGACCACCAGTGCAGAGCTTTGTGACCACCAGCAGAGCTATATGTGACCACCAGTGCAGAGCTATATGTGACCACAAGCAGAGCTATAAGTGACAACAGTGCAGAGCTTTGTGACCACCAGCAGAGCTATATGTGACCACCAGTGCAGAGCTTTGTGACCACCAGCAGAGCATTATGTGACCACCAGTGCAGAGCTATATGTGACCACCAGCAGAGCTATAAGTGACACCAGTGCAGAGCTTTGTGACCACCAGCAGAGCCATATGTGACCACCAGTGCAGAGCTTTGTGACCACCAGCAGAGCTATATGTGACCACCAGTGCAGAGCTATATGTGACCACCAGCAGAGCTATAAGTGACACCAGTGCAGAGCTTTGTGACCACCAGCAGAGCTATATGTGACCACCAGTGCAGAGCTTTGTGACCACCAGCAGAGCTATATGTGACCACCAGTGCAGAGCTATATATGACCACCAGCAGAGATATATGTGACCACCAGTGCAGAGCTATATGTGACCACCAGCAGAGCTGTATGTGACCACCAGTGCAGAGCTATATGACCACCAGAAGAGCTATATGTGACCACCAGCAGAGCTATATGTGACCACCAGCAGAGCTATATATGACCACCAGTGCAGAGCTATATGACCACCAGCAGAGCTATATTTGACCACCAGCAGAGCTATATGTGACCACCAGTGCAGAGCTATATGAACACAAGCAGAGTTATATGTGACACCAGTGCAGAGCTATGACCACAAGCAGAGATATATGTGACCACCAGTGCAGAGCTATATGTGACCACCAGTGCAGAGCTATATGTGACCAGCAGTGCAGAGCTATATGTGACCACCAGCAGAGCTATATTTGACCACCATTAGAGCTATATGTGAAACCAGTGCAGAGCTATATGTGACCACCAGCAGAGCTATATGTGACCACCAGCAGAGCTATATGTGACCACCAGCAGAGCTATATATGACCACCAGTGCAGAGCTATATGTGACCACCAGCAGAGCTATATTTGACCACCATTAGAGCTATATGTGAAACCAGTGCAGAGCTATATGTGACCACCAGCAGAGCTATATGTGACCACCAGAAGAGTTATATGTGACCACCAGCAGAGCTATATGTGACCACCAGTGCAGAGCTATGTGACCACCAGTGCAGAGCTATATATGACCACCTGCAGAGCTATATGTGACCACCAGTGCAGAGCTACATGTGACCACCAGCAGAGCTGTATGTGACCACCAGTGCAGAGCTATATGACCACCAGCAGAGCTATATGTGACCACGAGCAGAGCTATATGTAACACCAGTGCAGAGCTATATATGACCACCAGCAGAGCTATCTGTGACCACCAGTGCAGAGCTATGTGACCACCAGTGCAGAGCTATATATGACCACCAGCAGAGCTATATGTGACCACCAGTGCAGAGCTATATGTGACCACCAGCAGAGCTGTATGTGACCACCAGTGCAGAGCTATATGACCACCAGAAGAGCTATATGTGACCACCAACAGAGCTATATGTGACCACCAGCAGAGCTATATATGACCACCAGTGCAGAGCTATATGACCACCAGCAGAGCTATATTTGACCACCAGCAGAGCTATATGTGACCACCAGTGCAGAGCTATATGAACACAAGCAGAGCTATATGTGACACCAGTGCAGAGCTATATGACCACAAGCAGAGATATATGTGACCACCAGTGCAGAGCTATATGTGACCACCAGCAGAGCTATATATGACCACCAGTACAGAGCTATATGACCACCAGCAGAGCTATATGACCACCAGCAAAGCTATATGTGACCACGAGCAGAGCTATATGTAACACCAGTGCAGAGCTATATATGACCACCAGCAGAGCTATCTGTGACCACCAGTGCAGAGCTATGTGACCACCAGTGCAGAGCTATATATGACCACCAGCAGAGCTATATGTGACCACCAGTGCAGAGCTATATGTGACCATAAGAAGAGCTGTATGTGACCACCAGTGCAGAGCTATATGACCACCAGAAGAGCTATATGTGACCACCAGCAGAGCTATATGTGACCACCAGCAGAGCTATATATGAGCACCAGTGCAGAGCTATATGACCAACAGCAGAGCTATATTTGACCACCAGCAGAGCTATATGTGACCACCAGTGCAGAGCTATATGAACACAAGCAGAGCTATATGTGACACCAGTGCAGAGCTATATGACCACAAGCAGAGATATATGTGACCACCAGTGCAGAGCTATATTCGACCACCAGTGCAGAGCTATATGTGACCAGCAGTGCAGAGCTTTGTGACCACCAACAGAGCTATATGTGACCACCAGCAGAGCTATATATGACCACCAGTACAGAGCTTTATGACCACCAGCAGAGCTATATGACTACCATCAGAGCTATATGTGACACCTATGCAGAGCTTTGTGACCACCAGCAGAGCTATATATGACCACGAGCAGAGCTATATGTGACTCCAGTGCAGAGCTATGTGACCACCAGTGCAGAGCTATATGTGACCACCAGCAGAGCTATATGTGACCACCAGTGCAGAGCTATATGTGACAACCAGCAGAGCTGTATGTGACCACCAGTGCAGAGCTATATGACCACCAGTGCAGAGCTATATATGACCACCAGCAGAACTATATGTGACCACCAGTGCAGAGCTATGTGACCACCAGTGCAGAGCTATATATGACCACCAGCAGAGCTATACGTGACCACCAGTGCAGAGCTATATGTGACCACCAGCAAAGCTGTATGTGACCACCAGCAGAGCTAAATATGACCACCAGTGCAGAGCTATATGACCCCCAGCAGAGCTATATTTGACCACCGGCAGAGCTATATGTGACCACCAGCAGAGCTGTATGACCACCAGCAGAGCTATATTTGACCACCAGCAGAGCTATATGTGATCACCAGTGCAGAGCTATATGTGACACCAGTGCAGAGCTATATGACCACCAGAAGAGCTATATGTGACCACCAGCAGAGCTATATGTGACCACCAGAAGAGCTAAATATGACCACCAGTGCAGAGCTATATGACCCCCAGCAGAGCTATATTTGACCACCGGCAGAGCTATATGTGACCACCAGCAGAGCTGTATGACCACCAGCAGAGCTATATTTGACCACCAGCAGAGCTATATGTGATCACCAGTGCAGAGCTATATGTGACACCAGTGCAGAGCTATATGACCACCAGAAGAGCTATATGTGACCACCAGCAGAGCTATATGTGACCACCAGAAGAGCTAAATATGACCACCAGTGCAGAGCTATATGACCACCAGCAGAGCTATATTTGACCACCAGCAGAGCTATATGTGACCACCAGCAGAGCTATATGACCACCAGCAGAGCTATATTTGACCACCAGCAGAGCTATATGTGATCACCAGTGCAGAGCTATATGTGACCACCAGCAGAGCTTTATGTGACCACCAGTACAGAGCTATATGACCACCAGCAGAGCTATATGACCACCAGCAGAGCTATATGTGACCACGAGCAGAGCTATATGTAACACCAGTGCAGAGCTATATATGACCACCAGCAGAGCTATCTGTGACCACCAGTGCAGAGCTATGTGACCACCAGTGCAGAGCTATATATGACCACCAGCAGAGCTATATGTGACCACCAGTGCAGAGCTATATGTGACCACCAGTGCAGAGGTATATGTGACCACCAGTGCAGAGCTATATGTGACCACCAGTGCAGAGCTATATGTGACCACCAGTGCAGAGCTATATGACCACAAGCAGAGATATATGTGACCAGCAGTGCAGAGCTTTGTGACCACCAACAGAGCTATATGTGACCACCAGCAGACCTATATATGACCACCAGTACAGAGCTATATGACCACCAGCAGAGCTATATGACTACCAGCAGAGCTATATGTGACACCTATGCAGAGCTTTGTGACCACCAGCAGAGCTATATATGACCACCAGCAGAGCTATATGTGACACCAGTGCAGAGCTATGTGACCACCAGTGCAGAGCTATATGTGACCACCAGCAGAGCTATATGTGACCACCAGTGCAGAGCTATATGTGACCACCAGCAGAGCTGTATGTGACCACCAGTGCAGAGCTATATGACCACCAGTGCAGAGCTATATATGACCACCAGCAGAACTATATGTGACCACCAGTGCAGAGCTACGTGACCACCAGTGCAGAGCTATATATGACCACCAGCAGAGCTATACGTGACCACCAGTGCAGAGCTGTATGTGACCACCAGCAGAGCTGTATGTGACCACCAGTGCAGAGCTATATGACCACCAGTGCAGAGCTATATATGACCACCAGCAGAACTATATGTGACCACCAGTGCAGAGCTACGTGACCACCAGTGCAGAGCTATATATGACCACCAGCAGAGCTATACGTGACCACCAGTGCAGAGCTATATGACCACCAGCAGAGCTAAATATGACCACCAGTGCAGAGCTATATGACCACCAGCAGAGCTATATTTGACCACCAGCAGAGCTATATGTGATCACCAGTGCAGAGCTATATGAACACCAGAAGAGCTACATGTGACCAGCAGCAGAGCTATATGTGACCACCAGCAGAGCTAAATATGACCACCAGTGCAGAGCTATATGACCACCAGCAGAGCTATATTTGACCACCAGCAGAGCTATATGTGATCACCAGTGCAGAGCTATATGAACATAAGCAGAGATATATGTGACCACCAGTGCAGAGCTTTATGTGACCACCAGTGCAGAGCTATATGTGACCACCAGTGCAGAGCTTTGTGACCACCAGCAGAGCTATATGTGACACCAGTGCAGAGTTTTGTGACCACCAGCAGAGCTATATGTGACCACCAGCAGAGCTATATATGACCACCAGTACAGAGCTATATGACCACCAGCAGAGCTATATTTGACCACCAGCAGAGCTATATGTGACCACCAGCAGAGCTATATGTGACCACCAGTGCAGAGCTATATGTGACCACCAGTGCAGAGCTGTATGTGACCACCAGTGCAGAGCTATATGAGACCACCAGCAGAGCTATATGTGACCACCAGTGCAGAGCTGTATGTCACCACCAGTGCAGAGCTCTGTGACGACCAGCCGAGCTATATGTGACCAACAGCAGAGCTATATGTGACCACCAATGCAGAGCTATGTGACCACCAGTGCAGAGCTATGTGACCACCAGTGCAGAGCTTTTTGACCACCAGTGCAGAGCTATGTGACCACCAGTGCATAGCTATATATGACCACCAGCAGAGCTATATGTGACCACTAGCAGAGCTATATGTGACCACCAGTGCAGAGCTTTGTGACCACCAGTGCAGAGCTATATGTGACCACCAGTGCAGAGCTATGTGACCTCCAGTGTAGAGCTATGTGACCTCCAGTGCAGAGCTATGTGACCACCAGTGCAGAGCGATATGAGACCACCAGTGCAGAGCTGTATGTCACCACCAGTGCAGAGCTCTGTGACGACCAGCAGAGCTATATGTGACCACTAGCAGAGCTATATGTGACCAACAGTGCAGAGCTATGTGACCACCAGTGCAGAGCTATGTGACCACCAGTGCAGAGCTTTGTGACCACCAGTGCAGAGCTATGTGACCACCAGTGCAGAGCTATATGTGACCACCAGCAGAGCTATATGTGACCACTAGCAGAGCTATATGTGACACCAGTGCAGAGCTTTGTGACCACCAGTGCAGAGCTATATGTGACCACCAGTGGAGAGCTATGTGACCTCCAGTGCAGAGCTATGTGACCACCAGTGCAGAGCGATATGTGACCACCAGCAGAGCTATATGTGACCACCAGCAGAGCTATATGTGACATCAGTGCAGAGCTATGTGACCACCAGTGCAGAGCTATATGTGACAACCAGTGCAGAGCTATGTGACATCAGTGCAGAGCTATATGTGACCACCAGTGCAGAGCTATGTGACCACCAGTGTAGAGCTATATGACCAACAGCAGAGCTATATTTGACCACCAGCAGAGCTATATGTGACCACCAGCAGAGCTATATATGACCACCAGTGCAGAGCTAAATGACCACCAGCAGAGCTATATGTTACACCAGTGCAGAGCTTTGTGACCACATGCAGAGCTATATATGACCACCAGCAGAGCTATATGTGACACTAGTGCAGAGCTATGTGACCACCAGTGCAGAGCTATGTGACCACCAGTGCAGAGCTATATGTGACCACCATCAGAGCTATATGTGACCACCAGTGCAGAGCTATATGTGACCACCAGCAGAGCTATATGTGACCACCAGTGCAGAGCTTTGTGACCACCAGCAGAGCTATATGTGCCACCAGTGCAGAGCTTTGTGACCACCAGCAGAACTATATGTGAAAACCAGTGCAGAGCTATTTGACCACCAGTGCAGAGCTATGTGACCACCAGCAGAGCTATATGTGACCGCCAATGCAAAGATTTGTGACCACCAGCAGAGCTAAATGTGACCACCAGTGCAGAGCTATGTCACCACCAGCAGAGCTATATGTGAAAACCAGTGCAGAGCTATATGTGACCACCAGCAGAGCTATATATGACCAGCAGTGCAGAGCTATATGTGACCACTAGCAGAGCTATATGTGACCACCAATGCAAAGATATGACCACCAACAGAGCTATATGTGACCACCAGCAGAGCTATATGTGACCACCAGTGCAGAGCTATATGTGACCACCAGCAGAGCTATATGTGACCACCAATGCAAAGATATGTAACCACCAGCAGAGCTATATGTGACCACCAGTGCAGAGCTATATGTGACCACCAGCAGAGCTATATGTGACCACCAGCAGAGCTATATGTGACCACCAGTGCAGAGCTATATTTGACCACCAGCAGAGCTATATGTGACCGCCAATGCAAAGATATGTAACCACCAGCAAAGCTATATGTGACCACCAGTGCAGAGCTATATGTGACCACCAGCAGAGCTATATGTGACCACCAATGCAAAACTATGTGACCACCAGCAGAGCTATATGTGACCACCAGTGCAGATCTATATGACCACCAGCAGAGCTAAATGTGACCACCAGTAGAGCTATATGTGACCACCAGTGCAGAGCTGTATGTGACCACCAGTGTAGAGATATGTGACCACCAGCACAGCTATATGTGACCAGCAATTAAAAAGATATGTGACCACCAGAAGAACTATATGTGACCAACAATGCAAAGATATGTCACCACCAGCAGAGCTATATGTGACCACCAATGCAAAGATATGTGACCACCAGCAGAGCTATATGTGACAACAAGTGCAGAGCTATATGTGACCACCAGCAGAGCTATATGTGACCACCAATGCAAAGATATGTAACCACCAGCAGAGCTATATGTGACCACCAGTGCAGAGCTGTATGTGACCACCAGGGTAGAGATATGTGACCACCAGCACAGCTATATGTGACCAGCAATGCAAAGATATGTGACCACCAGACGAACTATATGTGACCACCAATGCAAAGATATGTGACCACCAGCAGAGCTATATGTGACCACCAGTGCAGAGCTATATGTGACCACCAGCATAGCTATATGTGACCACCAGCAGAGCTATATGTGACACCAGTGCAGAGCTATGTGACCACCAGTGCAGAGTTATGTGACCACCAGTGCAGAGCTATGTGACCACCAGTGCAGAGCCCTATGTGACCACCAGCAGAGCTATATGTGACCACCAGTGCAGAGCTGTATGTGACAACCAGTGCAGAGCTATGTGACCACCAATGCAGAGCTAAGTGACCACGAATGCAGAGCTAAATTTGACTACCAGCAGACCTAAATGTGACCACCAGCAGAGCTATATGTCACCACCAGTGTAGAGATATGTGACCACAAGCACAGCTATATGTGACCACCAATGCAAAGATATGTGACCACATACATATATGTGACCACCAGTGCAGAGCTATTTGACCACCAGTGCAGACCTATGTGACCACCAGCAGAGCTATATATGACCGCCGATGCAAAGATATGTGACCACCAGCAAAGCTATATGTGACCACCAGTGCAGAGCTATGTGTGACCACCAGCAGAGCTATATGTGACCAGCAGCAGAGCTATATGTGACCACCAGTGCAGAGCTATATGACCACCAGCAGAGCTATATTTGACCACTAGCAGAGCTATATGTGACCACCAGCAGAGCTATATGTGACCACCAGTGCAGAGCTATATGACCACCAGCAGAGCTATATATGACCACCAGCAGAGCTATATGTGACACCAGTGCAGAGCTATGTGACCACCAGTGCAGAGCTATGTGACCACCAGTGCAGAGCTATATGTGACCACCAGAAGAGCTGTATGTGACCACCAGTGCAGAGCTATATGACCACCAGCAGAGCTATATATGACCACCAGCAGAGCTATATGTGACACCAGTGCAGAGCTATGTGACCACCAGTGCAGAGCTATGTGACCACCAGTGCAGAGCTATATGACCACCAGCAGAGCTATATGTGACCACCAGCAGAGCTATATGTGACACCAGTGCAGAGCTTTGTGACCACCAGCAGAGCTATATGTGACCACCAGTGCAGAGCTATATTTGACCACCAGTGCAGAGCTATATATGACCACCAGCAGAGCTATATATGACACAAGTGCAGAGCTTTGTGACCACAAGCAGAGCTATATGTGACCACCAGAAGAGCTATATGTGACCACCAGCAGAGCTATATGTGACACCAGTGCAGAGCTTTGTGACCACCAGCAGAGCTTTATGTCACACCAGTGCAGAGCTTTGTGACCACCAGCAGAGCTGTATGTGACACCAGTGCAGAGCTATGTGTGACCACCAGTGCAGAGCTATATGTGACCACCAGCAGAGCTATATTTGACCACCACCAGAGCTATATATGACCACCAGTGCAGAGCTATATGTGACCACCAGCAGAGCTATATGTGACCACCAGTGCAGAGCTATATGTGACCACCAGCAGAGCTATATGTGACCACCAGCAGAGCTATATGTGACCACCAGTGCAGAGCTATATGTGACCACCAGCGCAGAGCTATATGTGACCACCAGCAGAGCTATATGTTACCACCAGCAGAGCTATATGTGACCACCAGTGCAGAGCTATATGACCACCAGCAGAGCTATATTTGACCACCTGCAGAGCTATATGTGACACCAGTGCAGAGCTATATGTGACCACCAGCGCAGAGCTATATGTGACCACCAGCAGAGCTATATGTTACCACCAGCAGAGCTATATATGACCACCAGTGCAGAGCTAAATGACCACCAGCAGAGCTATATGTTACACCAGTGCAGAGCTTTGTGACCACATGCAGAGCTATATATGACCACCAGCAGAGCTATATGTGACACTAGTGCAGAGCTATGTGACCACCAGTGCAGAGCTATGTGACCACCAGTGCAGAGCTATATGTGACCACCATCAGAGCTATATGTGACCACCAGTGCAGAGCTATATGTGACCACCAGCAGAGCTATATGTGACCACCAGTGCAGAGCTTTGTGACCACCAGCAGAGCTGTATGTGACCACCAGTGCAGAGCTATATGACCACCAGCAGAGCTATATATGACCACCAGCAGAGCTATATGTGACACCAGTGCAGAGCTATGTGACCACCAGTGCAGATCTATGTGACCACCAGTGCAGAGCTAAATGTGACCACCAGCAGAGCTGTATGTGACCACCATTGCAGAGCTATATGACCACCAGCAGAGCTATATGTGACACCAGTGCAGAGCTTTGTGACCACCAGCAGAGCTATATGTGACCACCAGTGCAGAGCTATATGTGACCACCAGCAGAGCTATATGTGACACCAGTGCAGAGCTTTGTGACCACCAGCAGAGCTATATGTGACCACCAGTAGAGCTATATGTGACCACCAGCAGAGCTATATGTGACACCAGTGCAGAGCTTTGTGACCACCAGCAGAGCTATACATGACACCAGTGCAGAGCTATATGTGACCACCAGCAGAGCTATATGTGACCACCAGTGCAGAGCTATATGTGACCACCATTAGAGCTATATGTGACCACCAGTGCAGAGCTATATGTGACCACCAGCAGAGCTATATGTGACCACCAGTGCAGAGCTTTGTGACCACCAGCAGAGCTATATGTGACCACCAGTGCAGAGCTATATGTGACCACCAGCAGAGCTATAAGTGACACCAGTGCAGAGCTTTGTGATCACCAGCAGAGCTATATGTGACCACCAGTGCAGAGCTTTGTGACCACCAGCAGAGCTATATGTGACCACCAGTGCAGAGCTATATGTGACCACAAGCAGAGCTATAAGTGACACCAGTGCAGAGCTTTGTGACCACCAGCAGAGCTATATGTGACCACCAGTGCAGAGCTTTGTGACCACCAGCAGAGCTATATGTGACCACCAGTGCAGAGCTATATGTGACCACCAGCAGAGCTATAAGTGACACCAGTGCAGAGCTTTGTGACCACCAGCAGAGCTATATGTGACCACCAGTGCAGAGCTTTGTGACCACCAGCAGAGCTATATGTGACCACCAGTGCAGAGCTATATATGACCACCAGCAGAGATATATGTGACCACCAGTGCAGAGCTATATGTGACCACCAGCAGAGCTGTATGTGACCACCAGTGCAGAGCTATATGACCACCAGAAGAGCTATATGTGACCACCAGCAGAGCTATATGTGACCACCAGCAGAGCTATATGACCACCAGCAGAGCTATATTTGACCACCAGCAGAGCTATATGTGACCACCAGTGCAGAGCTATATGAACACAAGCAGAGCTATATGTGACACCAGTGCAGAGCTATGACCACAAGCAGAGATATATGTGACCACCAGTGCAGAGCTATATGTGACCAGCAGTGCAGAGCTTTGTGACCACCAGCAGAGCTATATGTGACCACCAGTGCAGAGCTATATTTGACCACAAGCAGAGCTATAAGTGACACCAGTGCAGAGCTTTGTGACCACCAGCAGAGCTATATGTGACCACCAGTGCAGAGCTATATGTGACCACCATTAGAGCTATATGTGACCACCAGTGCAGAGCTTTGTGACCACCAGCAGAGCTATATGTGACCACCAGTGCAGAGCTATATGTGACCACCAGCAGAGCTATAAGTGACACCAGTGCAGAGCTTTGTGACCACCAGCAGAGCTATATGTGACCACCAGTGCAGAGCTTTGTGACCACCAGCAGAGCTATATGTGACCACCAGTGCAGAGCTATATGTGACCACAAGCAGAGCTATAAGTGACACCAGTGCAGAGCTTTGTGACCACCAGCAGAGCTATATGTGACCACCAGTGCAGAGCTTTGTGACCACCAGCAGAGCTATATGTGACCACCAGTGCAGAGCTATATATGACCACCAGCAGAGATATATGTGACCACCAGTTCAGAGCTATATGTGACCACCAGCAGAGCTGTATGTGACCACCAGTGCAGAGCTATATGACCACCAGAAGAGCTATATGTGACCACCAGCAGAGCTATATGTGACCACCAGCAGAGCTATATATGACCACCAGTGCAGAGCTATATGACCACCAGCAGAGCTATATTTGACCACCAGCAGAGCTATATGTGACCACCAGTGCAGAGCTATATGAACACAAGCAGAGCTATATGTGACACCAGTGCAGAGCTATGACCACAAGCAGAGATATATGTGACCACCAGTGCAGAGCTATATGTGACCACCAGTGCAGAGCTATATATGACCAGCAGTGCAGAGCTATGTGACCACCAGTGCAGAGCTATATGTGACCACCAGCAGAGCTATATGTGACCACCAGTGCAGAGCTATATGTGACAACCAGCAGAGCTGTATGTGACCACCAGTGCAGAGCTATATGACCACCAGTGCAGAGCTATATATGACCACAAGCAGAACTATATGTGACCACCAGTGCAGAGCTATGTGACCACCAGTGCAGAGCTATATATGACCACCAGCAGAGCTATACGTGACCACCAGTGCAGAGCTATATGTGACCACCAGCAAAGCTGTATGTGACCACCAGCAGAGCTAAATATGACCACCAGTGCAGAGCTATATGACCCCCAGCAGAGCTATATTTGACCACCGGCAGAGCTATATGTGACCACCAGCAGAGCTATATGTGACACCAGTGCAGAGCTATGTGACCACCAGTGCAGAGCTATGTGACCACCAGTGCAGAGCTATATGTGACCACCAGAAGAGCGGTATGTGACCACCAGTGCAGAGCTATATGACCACCAGCAGAGCTATATGTGACCACCAGCAGAGCTATATGTGACACCAGTGCAGAGCTTTGTGACCACCAGCAGAGCTATATTTGACCACCAGTGCAGAGCTATATGTGACCACCAGTGCAGAGCTATATATGACCACCAGCAGAGCTATATGTGACACCAGTGCAGAGCTTTGTGACCACCAGCAGAGCTGTATGTGACACCAGTGCAGAGCTATGTGTTACCACCAGTGCAGAGCTATATGTGACCACTAGCAGAGCTATATTTGACCACCACCAGAGCTATATATGACCACCAGTGCAGAGCTATATGTGACCACCAGCAGAGCTATATGTGACCACCAGTGCAGAGCTATATGTGACCACCAGCAGAGCTATATGTGACCACCAGTGCAGAGCTATATGTGACCACCAGCGCAGAGCTATATGTGACCACCAGCAGAGCTATATGTTACCACCAGCAGAGCTATATGTGACCACCAGTGCAGACCTATATGACCACCAGCAGAGCTATATTTGACCACCTGCAGAGCTATATGTGACCACCAGCAGAGCTATATGTGACCACCAGTGGAGAGCTATATGACCACCAGCAGAGCTATATATGACCACCAGCAGAGCTATATGTGACACCAGTGCAGAGCTATGTGACCACCAGTGCAGATCTATGTGACCACCAGTGCAGAGCTAAATGTGACCACCAGCAGAGCTGTATGTGACCACCAGTGCAGAGCTATATGACCACCAGCAGAGCTATATGTGACACCAGTGCAGAGCTTTGTGACCACCAGCAGAGCTATATGTGACCACCAGTGCAGAGCTATATGTGACCACCAGCAGAGCTATATGTGACACCAGTGCAGAGCTTTGTGACCACCAGCAGAGCTATACATGACACCAGTGCAGAGCTATATGTGACCACCAGTGCAGAGCTATATGTGACCACCATTAGAGCTATATGTGACCACCAGTGCAGAGCTATATGTGACCACCAGTGCAGAGCTTTGTGACCACCAGCAGAGCTATATGTGACCACCAGTGCAGAGCTATATGTGACCACCAGCAGAGCTGTAAGTGACACCAGTGCAGAGCTTAGTGACCAGCAGCAGAGCTATATGTGACCACCAGTGCAGAGCTTTGTGACCACCAGCAGAGCTATATGTGACCACCAGTGCAGAGCTATATGTGACCACAAGCAGAGCTATAAGTGACAACAGTGCAGAGCTTTGTGACCACCAGCAGAGCTATATGTGACCACCAGTGCAGAGCTTTGTGACCACCAGCAGAGCATTATGTGACCACCAGTGCAGAGCTATATGTGACCACCAGCAGAGCTATAAGTGACACCAGTGCAGAGCTTTGTGACCACCAGCAGAGCTATATGTGACCACCAGTGCAGAGCTTTGTGACCACCAGCAGAGCTATATGTGACCACCAGTGCAGAGCTATATGTGACCACCAGCAGAGCTATAAGTGACACCAGTGCAGAGCTTTGTGACCACCAGCAGAGCTATATGTGACCACCAGTGCAGAGCTTTGTGACCACCAGCAGAGCTATATGTGACCACCAGTGCAGAGCTATATATGACCACCAGCAGAGATATATGTGACCACCAGTGCAGAGCTATATGTGACCACCAGCAGAGCTGTATGTGACCACCAGTGCAGAGCTATATGACCACCAGAAGAGCTATATGTGACCACCAGCAGAGCTATATGTGACCACCAGCAGAGCTATATATGACCACCAGTGCAGAGCTATATGACCACCAGCAGAGCTATATTTGACCACCAGCAGAGCTATATGTGACCACCAGTGCAGAGCTATATGAACACAAGCAGAGTTATATGTGACACCAGTGCAGAGCTATGACCACAAGCAGAGATATATGTGACCACCAGTGCAGAGCTATATGTGACCACCAGTGCAGAGCTATATGTGACCAGCAGTGCAGAGCTATATGTGACCACCAGCAGAGCTATATTTGACCACCATTAGAGCTATATGTGAAACCAGTGCAGAGCTATATGTGACCACCAGCAGAGCTATATGTGACCACCAGCAGAGCTATATGTGACCACCAGCAGAGCTATATGTGACCACCAGCAGAGCTATATATGACCACCAGTGCAGAGCTATATGTGACCACCAGCAGAGCTATATTTGACCACCATTAGAGCTATATGTGAAACCAGTGCAGAGCTATATGTGACCACCAGCAGAGCTATATGTGACCACCAGCAGAGTTATATGTGACCACCAGCAGAGCTATATGTGACCACCAGTGCAGAGCTATGTGACCACCAGTGCAGAGCTATATATGACCACCTGCAGAGCTATATGTGACCACCAGTGCAGAGCTACATGTGACCACCAGCAGAGCTGTATGTGACCACCAGTGCAGAGCTATATGACCACCAGCAGAGCTATATGTGACCACGAGCAGAGCTATATGTAACACCAGTGCAGAGCTATATATGACCACCAGCAGAGCTATCTGTGACCACCAGTGCAGAGCTATGTGACCACCAGTGCAGAGCTATATATGACCACCAGCAGAGCTATATGTGACCACCAGTGCAGAGCTATATGTGACCACCAGCAGAGCTGTATGTGACCACCAGTGCAGAGCTATATGACCACCAGAAGAGCTATATGTGACCACCAACAGAGCTATATGTGACCACCAGCAGAGCTATATATGACCACCAGTGCAGAGCTATATGACCACCAGCAGAGCTATATTTGACCACCAGCAGAGCTATATGTGACCACCAGTGCAGAGCTATATGAACACAAGCAGAGCTATATGTGACACCAGTGCAGAGCTATATGACCACAAGCAGAGATATATGTGACCACCAGTGCAGAGCTATATGTGACCACCAGCAGAGCTATATATGACCACCAGTACAGAGCTATATGACCACCAGCAGAGCTATATGACCACCAGCAAAGCTATATGTGACCACGAGCAGAGCTATATGTAACACCAGTGCAGAGCTATATATGACCACCAGCAGAGCTATCTGTGACCACCAGTGCAGAGCTATGTGACCACCAGTGCAGAGCTATATATGACCACCAGCAGAGCTATATGTGACCACCAGTGCAGAGCTATATGTGACCATCAGAAGAGCTGTATGTGACCACCAGTGCAGAGCTATATGACCACCAGAAGAGCTATATGTGACCACCAGCAGAGCTATATGTGACCACCAGCAGAGCTATATATGAGCACCAGTGCAGAGCTATATGACCAACAGCAGAGCTATATTTGACCACCAGCAGAGCTATATGTGACCACCAGTGCAGAGCTATATGAACACAAGCAGAGCTATATGTGACACCAGTGCAGAGCTATATTCGACCACCAGTGCAGAGCTATATGTGACCAGCAGTGCAGAGCTTTGTGACCACCAACAGAGCTATATGTGACCACCAGCAGAGCTATATATGACCACCAGTACAGAGCTATATGACTACCATCAGAGCTATATGTGACACCTATGCAGAGCTTTGTGACCACCAGCAGAGCTATATATGACCACGAGCAGAGCTATATGTGACTCCAGTGCAGAGCTATGTGACCACCAGTGCAGAGCTATATGTGACCACCAGCAGAGCTATATGTGACCACCAGTGCAGAGCTATATGTGACAACCAGCAGAGCTGTATGTGACCACCAGTGCAGAGCTATATGACCACCAGTGCAGAGCTATATATGACCACCAGCAGAACTATATGTGACCACCAGTGCAGAGCTATGTGACCACCAGTGCAGAGCTATATATGACCACCAGCAGAGCTATACGTGACCACCAGTGCAGAGCTATATGTGACCACCAGCAAAGCTGTATGTGACCACCAGCAGAGCTAAATATGACCACCAGTGCAGAGCTATATGACCCCCAGCAGAGCTATATTTGACCACCGGCAGAGCTATATGTGACCACCAGCAGAGCTGTATGACCACCAGCAGAGCTATATTTGACCACCAGCAGAGCTATATGTGATCACCAGTGCAGAGCTATATGTGACACCAGTGCAGAGCTATATGACCACCAGAAGAGCTATATGTGACCACCAGCAGAGCTATATGTGACCACCAGAAGAGCTAAATATGACCACCAGTGCAGAGCTATATGACCACCAGCAGAGCTATATTTGACCACCAGCAGAGCTATATGTGACCACCAGCAGAGCTATATGACCACCAGCAGAGCTATATTTGACCACCAGCAGAGCTATATGTGATCACCAGTGCAGAGCTATATGTGACCACCAGCAGAGCTTTATGTGACCACCAGTACAGAGCTATATGACCACCAGCAGAGCTATATGACCACCAGCAGAGCTATATGTGACCACGAGCAGAGCTATATGTAACACCAGTGCAGAGCTATATATGACCACCAGCAGAGCTATCTGTGACCACCAGTGCAGAGCTATGTGACCACCAGTGCAGAGCTATATATGACCACCAGCAGAGCTATATGTGACCACCAGTGCAGAGCTATATGTGACCACCAGTGCAGAGGTATATGTGACCACCAGTGCAGAGCTATATGTGACCACCAGTGCAGAGCTATATGTGACCACCAGTGCAGAGCTATATGACCACAAGCAGAGATATATGTGACCAGCAGTGCAGAGCTTTGTGACCACCAACAGAGCTATATGTGACCACCAGCAGACCTATATATGACCACCAGTACAGAGCTATATGACCACCAGCAGAGCTATATGACTACCAGCAGAGCTATATGTGACACCTATGCAGAGCTTTGTGACCACCAGCAGAGCTATATATGACCACCAGCAGAGCTATATGTGACACCAGTGCAGAGCTATGTGACCACCAGTGCAGAGCTATATGTGACCACCAGCAGAGCTATATGTGACCACCAGTGCAGAGCTATATGTGACCACCAGCAGAGCTGTATGTGACCACCAGTGCAGAGCTATATGACCACCAGTGCAGAGCTATATATGACCACCAGCAGAACTATATGTGACCACCAGTGCAGAGCTACGTGACCACCAGTGCAGAGCTATATATGACCACCAGCAGAGCTATACGTGACCACCAGTGCAGAGCTATATGTGACCACCAGCAGAGCTGTATGTGACCACCAGTGCAGAGCTATATGACCACCAGTGCAGAGCTATATATGACCACCAGCAGAACTATATGTGACCACCAGTGCAGAGCTACGTGACCACCAGTGCAGAGCTATATATGACCACCAGCAGAGCTATACGTGACCACCAGTGCAGAGCTATATGACCACCAGCAGAGCTAAATATGACCACCAGTGCAGAGCTATATGACCACCAGCAGAGCTATATTTGACCACCAGCAGAGCTATATGTGATCACCAGTGCAGAGCTATATGAACACCAGAAGAGCTACATGTGACCAGCAGCAGAGCTATATGTGACCACCAGCAGAGCTAAATATGACCACCAGTGCAGAGCTATATGACCACCAGCAGAGCTATATTTGACCACCAGCAGAGCTATATGTGATCACCAGTGCAGAGCTATATGAACATAAGCAGAGATATATGTGACCACCAGTGCAGAGCTTTATGTGACCACCAGTGCAGAGCTATATGTGACCACCAGTGCAGAGCTTTGTGACCACCAGCAGAGCTATATGTGACACCAGTGCAGAGTTTTGTGACCACCAGCAGAGCTATATGTGACCACCAGCAGAGCTATATATGACCACCAGTACAGAGCTATATGACCACCAGCAGAGCTATATTTGACCACCAGCAGAGCTATATGTGACCACCAGCAGAGCTATATGTGACCACCAGTGCAGAGCTATATGTGACCACCAGTGCAGAGCTGTATGTGACCACCAGTGCAGAGCTATATGAGACCACCAGCAGAGCTATATGTGACCACCAGTGCAGAGCTGTATGTCACCACCAGTGCAGAGCTCTGTGACGACCAGCAGAGCTATATGTGACCAACAGCAGAGCTATATGTGACCACCAATGCAGAGCTATGTGACCACCAGTGCAGAGCTATGTGACCACCAGTGCAGAGCTTTTTGACCACCAGTGCAGAGCTATGTGACCACCAGTGCATAGCTATATATGACCACCAGCAGAGCTATATGTGACCACTAGCAGAGCTATATGTGACCACCAGTGCAGAGCTTTGTGACCACCAGTGCAGAGCTATATGTGACCACCAGTGCAGAGCTATGTGACCTCCAGTGTAGAGCTATGTGACCTCCAGTGCAGAGCTATGTGACCACCAGTGCAGAGCGATATGAGACCACCAGTGCAGAGCTGTATGTCACCACCAGTGCAGAGCTCTGTGACGACCAGCAGAGCTATATGTGAACACTAGCAGAGCTATATGTGACCAACAGTGCAGAGCTATGTGACCACCAGTGCAGAGCTATGTGACCACCAGTGCAGAGCTTTGTGACCACCAGTGCAGAGCTATGTGACCACCAGTGCAGAGCTATATGTGACCACCAGCAGAGCTATATGTGACCACTAGCAGAGCTATATGTGACACCAGTGCAGAGCTTTGTGACCACCAGTGCAGAGCTATATGTGACCACCAGTGGAGAGCTATGTGACCTCCAGTGCAGAGCTATGTGACCACCAGTGCAGAGCGATATGTGACCACCAGCAGAGCTATATGTGACCACCAGCAGAGCTATATGTGACATCAGTGCAGAGCTATGTGACCACCAGTGCAGAGCTATATGTGACAACCAGTGCAGAGCTATG
This sequence comes from Cyprinodon diabolis, assembly GCA_030533445.1. Classification (NCBI taxonomy): domain Eukaryota; kingdom Metazoa; phylum Chordata; class Actinopteri; order Cyprinodontiformes; family Cyprinodontidae; genus Cyprinodon; species Cyprinodon diabolis. Next base: position 1,640,469 of record CM060082.1, read on the forward strand.
TGACATCAGTGCAGAGCTATATGTGACCACCAGTGCAGAGCTATGTGACCACCAGTGCAGAGCTATATGACCAACAGCAGAGCTATATTTGACCACCAGCAGAGCTATATGTGACCACCAGCAGAGCTATATATGACCACCAGTGCAGAGCTAAATGACCACCAGCAGAGCTATATGTTACACCAGTGCAGAGCTTTGTGACCACATGCAGAGCTATATATGACCACCAGCAGAGCTATATGTGACACTAGTGCAGAGCTATGTGACCACCAGTGCAGAGCTATGTGACCACCAGTGCAGAGCTATATGTGACCACCATCAGAGCTATATGTGACCACCAGTGCAGAGCTATATGTGACCACCAGCAGAGCTATATGTGACCACCAGTGCAGAGCTTTGTGACCACCAGCAGAGCTATATGTGCCACCAGTGCAGAGCTTTGTGACCACCAGCAGAACTATATGTGAAAACCAGTGCAGAGCTATTTGACCACCAGTGCAGAGCTATGTGACCACCAGCAGAGCTATATGTGACCGCCAATGCAAAGATTTGTGACCACCAGCAGAGCTAAATGTGACCACCAGTGCAGAGCTATGTCACCACCAGCAGAGCTATATGTGAAAACCAGTGCAGAGCTATATGTGACCACCAGCAGAGCTATATATGACCAGCAGTGCAGAGCTATATGTGACCACTAGCAGAGCTATATGTGACCACCAATGCAAAGATATGACCACCAACAGAGCTATATGTGACCACCAGCAGAGCTATATGTGACCACCAGTGCAGAGCTATATGTGACCACCAGCAGAGCTATATGTGACCACCAATGCAAAGATATGTAACCACCAGCAGAGCTATATGTGACCACCAGTGCAGAGCTATATGTGACCACCAGCAGAGCTATATGTGACCACCAGCAGAGCTATATGTGACCACCAGTGCAGAGCTATATTTGACCACCAGCAGAGCTATATGTGACCGCCAATGCAAAGATATGTAACCACCAGCAAAGCTATATGTGACCACCAGTGCAGAGCTATATGTGACCACCAGCAGAGCTATATGTGACCACCAATGCAAAACTATGTGACCACCAGCAGAGCTATATGTGACCACCAGTGCAGATCTATATGACCACCAGCAGAGCTAAATGTGACCACCAGTAGAGCTATATGTGACCACCAGTGCAGAGCTGTATGTGACCACCAGTGTAGAGATATGTGACCACCAGAACAGCTATATGTGACCAGCAATTAAAAAGATATGTGACCACCAGAAGAACTATATGTGACCAACAATGCAAAGATATGTCACCACCAGCAGAGGTATATGTGACCACCTGTGCAGAGCTATATGTGACCACCAGCAGAGCTATGTGACCACAAGTGCAGAGCTATATGTGACCACCAGCAGAGCTATGTGTGACCACCAGCAGAGCTATATGTGACACCAGTGCAGAGCTATGTGACCACCAGTGTAGACTTAGGTGACCACCAGTGCAGAGCTATGTGACCACCAGTGCATAGCTATATGTGACCACCAGCAGAGCTATATGTGACACCAGTGCAGAGCTATGTGACCACCAGTGCAGAGCTATATGTGACAACCAGTGCAGAGCTATGTGAAAACCAGTGCAGAGCTATGCGACCACCAGTGCAGAATTATATGTGACCACCAGCAGAGCTATATGTGACACCATTGCAGAGCTATGTGACCACCAGTGCAGAGCTATATGTGACCACCAGTGCAGAGCTATGTGACACCAGTGCAGAGCTATATGTGACCACCAGTGCAGAGCTATGTGACCACCAGTGCAGAGCTATGTGACCACCAGTGCAGAGCTATATGTGACCAACAGCAGAGCTATATGTGACACCAGTGCAGAGCTATATGACCACCAGTGCAGAGCTGTATGTGACCACCAGCAGAGCTATATGTGACCACCAGTGCAGAGCTGTATGTGACAACCATTGCAGAGCTATGTGACCACCAGCAGAGCTAAATGTGACCACCAATGCAGAGCTAAGTGACCACGAATGCAGAGCTAAATGTGACCACCAGCAGACCTAAATGTGACCACCAGCAGAGCTATATGTCACCACCAGTGTAGAGATATGTGACAACAAGCACAGCTATATAGGACCACCAATGCAAAGATATGTGACCACATACAAATATGTGACCACCAGTGCAGAGCTATTTGACCACCAGTGCAGAGCTATGTGACCACCAGCAGAGCTATATGTGACCACCAATGCAAAGATATGTGACCACCAGCAGAGCTATATGTGACAACAAGTGCAGAGCTATATGTGACCACCAGCAGAGCTATATGTGACCACCAATGCAAAGATATGTAACCACCAGCAGAGCTATATGTGACCACCAGTGCAGAGCTGTATGTGACCACCAGGGTAGAGATATGTGACCACCAGCACAGCTATATGTGACCAGCAATGCAAAGATATGTGACCACCAGACGAACTATATGTGACCACCAATGCAAAGATATGTGACCACCAGCAGAGCTATATGTGACCACCAGTGCAGAGCTATATGTGACCACCAGCATAGCTATATGTGACCACCAGCAGAGCTATATGTGACACCAGTGCAGAGCTATGTGACCACCAGTGCAGAGTTATGTGACCACCAGTGCAGAGCTATGTGACCACCAGTGCAGAGCCCTATGTGACCACCAGCAGAGCTATATGTGACCACCAGTGCAGAGCTGTATGTGACAACCAGTGCAGAGCTATGTGACCACCAATGCAGAGCTAAGTGACCACGAATGCAGAGCTAAATTTGACTACCAGCAGACCTAAATGTGACCACCAGCAGAGCTATATGTCACCACCAGTGTAGAGATATGTGACCACAAGCACAGCTATATGTGACCACCAATGCAAAGATATGTGACCACATACATATATGTGACCACCAGTGCAGAGCTATTTGACCACCAGTGCAGACCTATGTGACCACCAGCAGAGCTATATATGACCGCCGATGCAAAGATATGTGACCACCAGCAAAGCTATATGTGACCACCAGTGCAGAGCTATGTGACCACCAGCAGAGCTATATGTGACCACCAATGCAAAGATATGTGACCACCAGCAGAGCTATATGTGACAACCAGTGCAGAGCTATATGTGACCACCAGCAGAGCTATATGTGACCACCAGTGCAGAGCTATATGTGACCACCAGTGGAGCTATATGTGACCACCAGTGCAGAGCTATATGTGACCACCAGTGTAGAGCTATATGTGACCACCAGCAGAGCTATATGTGACCACCAGCAGAGCTATATGTGACCACCAATGCAAAAATATGTGACCACCAGCAGAGCTATATGTGACCATCAGTGCAGAGCTATATGACCACCAGCAGAGCTAAATGTGACCACCAGTGCAGAGCTATATGTGACCACCAGCAGAGCTATATGTGACCACCAGCAGAGCTATATGTGACCACCAGTGCAGAGCTATATTTGACCACCAGCAGAGCTATATGTGACCGCCAATGCAAAGATATGTAACCACCAGCAAAGCTATATGTGACCACCAGTGCAGAGCTATATGTGACCACCAGCAGAGCTATATGTGACCACCAATGCAAAACTATGTGACCACCAGCAGAGCTATATGTGACCACCAGTGCAGATCTATATGACCACCAGCAGAGCTAAATGTGACCACCAGTAGAGCTATATGTGACCACCAGTGCAGAGCTGTATGTGACCACCAGTGTAGAGATATGTGACCACCAGAACAGCTATATGTGACCAGCAATTAAAAAGATATGTGACCACCAGAAGAACTATATGTGACCAACAATGCAAAGATATGTCACCACCAGCAGAGGTATATGTGACCACCTGTGCAGAGCTATATGTGACCACCAGCAGAGCTATGTGACCACAAGTGCAGAGCTATATGTGACCACCAGCAGAGCTATGTGTGACCACCAGCAGAGCTATATGTGACACCAGTGCAGAGCTATGTGACCACCAGTGTAGACTTAGGTGACCACCAGTGCAGAGCTATGTGACCACCAGTGCATAGCTATATGTGACCACCAGCAGAGCTATATGTGACACCAGTGCAGAGCTATGTGACCACCAGTGCAGAGCTATATGTGACAACCAGTGCAGAGCTATGTGAAAACCAGTGCAGAGCTATGCGACCACCAGTGCAGAATTATATGTGACCACCAGCAGAGCTATATGTGACACCATTGCAGAGCTATGTGACCACCAGTGCAGAGCTATATGTGACCACCAGTGCAGAGCTATGTGACACCAGTGCAGAGCTATATGTGACCACCAGTGCAGAGCTATGTGACCACCAGTGCAGAGCTATGTGACCACCAGTGCAGAGCTATATGTGACCAACAGCAGAGCTATATGTGACACCAGTGCAGAGCTATATGACCACCAGTGCAGAGCTGTATGTGACCACCAGCAGAGCTATATGTGACCACCAGTGCAGAGCTGTATGTGACAACCATTGCAGAGCTATGTGACCACCAGCAGAGCTAAATGTGACCACCAATGCAGAGCTAAGTGACCACGAATGCAGAGCTAAATGTGACCACCAGCAGACCTAAATGTGACCACCAGCAGAGCTATATGTCACCACCAGTGTAGAGATATGTGACAACAAGCACAGCTATATAGGACCACCAATGCAAAGATATGTGACCACATACAAATATGTGACCACCAGTGCAGAGCTATTTGACCACCAGTGCAGAGCTATGTGACCACCAGCAGAGCTATATGTGACCACCAATGCAAAGATATGTGACCACCAGCAGAGCTATATGTGACAACAAGTGCAGAGCTATATGTGACCACCAGCAGAGCTATATGTGACCACCAATGCAAAGATATGTAACCACCAGCAGAGCTATATGTGACCACCAGTGCAGAGCTGTATGTGACCACCAGGGTAGAGATATGTGACCACCAGCACAGCTATATGTGACCAGCAATGCAAAGATATGTGACCACCAGACGAACTATATGTGACCACCAATGCAAAGATATGTGACCACCAGCAGAGCTATATGTGACCACCAGTGCAGAGCTATATGTGACCACCAGCATAGCTATATGTGACCACCAGCAGAGCTATATGTGACACCAGTGCAGAGCTATGTGACCACCAGTGCAGAGTTATGTGACCACCAGTGCAGAGCTATGTGACCACCAGTGCAGAGCCCTATGTGACCACCAGCAGAGCTATATGTGACCACCAGTGCAGAGCTGTATGTGACAACCAGTGCAGAGCTATGTGACCACCAATGCAGAGCTAAGTGACCACGAATGCAGAGCTAAATTTGACTACCAGCAGACCTAAATGTGACCACCAGCAGAGCTATATGTCACCACCAGTGTAGAGATATGTGACCACAAGCACAGCTATATGTGACCACCAATGCAAAGATATGTGACCACATACATATATGTGACCACCAGTGCAGAGCTATTTGACCACCAGTGCAGACCTATGTGACCACCAGCAGAGCTATATATGACCGCCGATGCAAAGATATGTGACCACCAGCAAAGCTATATGTGACCACCAGTGCAGAGCTATGTGACCACCAGCAGAGCTATATGTGACCACCAATGCAAAGATATGTGACCACCAGCAGAGCTATATGTGACAACCAGTGCAGAGCTATATGTGACCACCAGCAGAGCTATATGTGACCACCAGTGCAGAGCTATATGTGACCACCAGTGGAGCTATATGTGACCACCAGTGCAGAGCTATATGTGACCACCAGTGTAGAGCTATATGTGACCACCAGCAGAGCTATATGTGACCACCAGCAGAGCTATATGTGACCACCAATGCAAAAATATGTGACCACCAGCAGAGCTATATGTGACCATCAGTGCAGAGCTATATGACCACCAGCAGAGCTAAATGTGACCACCAGTAGAGCTATATGTGACCACCAGTGCAGAGCTGTATGTGATCACCAGTGTAGAGATATGTGACCACCAGAACAGCTATATGTGACCAGCAATGCAAAGATATGTGACCACCAGAAGAACTATATGTGACCACCAATGCAAAGATATGTGACCACCAGCAGAGCTATATGTGACCACCAGTGCAGAGCTATATGTGACCAACAGCAGAGCTATGTGACCACCACTGCAGAGCTATATGTGACCACCAGCAGAGCTATATGTGACCACCAGCAGAGCTATATGTGACACCAGTGCAGAGCTATGTGACCACCAGTGCAGAGTTAAGTGACCACCAGTGCAGAGCTATGTGACCACCAGTGCAGAGCTGTATGTTACCACCAGCAGAGTTATATGTCACCACCAGTGTAGAGATATGTGACCACAAGCACAGCTATATGTGACCACCAATGCAAAGATATATGACCACATACATATATGTGACCACCAGTGCAGAGCTGTTTGACCACCAGTGCAGAGCTATGTGACCACCAGCAGAGCTATATGTGACCACCAATGCAAAGATATGTGACCACCAGCAGAGCTAAATGTGACCACCAGTGCAGAGCTATGTGACCACAAGCAGAGCTATATGTGACCACCAATGCAAAGATATGTGACCACCAGCAGAGCTATATGTGACAACCAGTGCAGAGCTATATGTGACCACCAGAACAGCTATATATGACCAGCAGTGCAGAGCTATATGTGACCACCAGCAGAGCTATATGTGACAACCAATGCAAAGATATGACCACCAACAGAGCTATATGTGACCACCAGATTATAGATCTTTAATCTCCCCAATGGTCTGTTTATGGGTTTATAAACTGACCAATGATCTGTTTATGGGTTTATAAACTCACCAATGGTCTGTTTTTGGGTTTATAAACTCACCAATCGTCTGTTTACGGGTTTATAAACTCAATAGAGGTCTGTTTATGGGTTGATAAACTGAACAACGGTCTGTTTATGGGTTTATAAACTCAACAATGGTCTATTTATGGATCTTTAAACTCACCAATGTTCTGTTTATGGGTTTATAATCTCAACAATGATCTATTCCTGGATCTTTAAACTTACCAATGGTCTGTTTATGGGTTTATAAACTGACCATTGCTCTGTTTATGGGTTTATAAACTGACCATTGGTCTGTTTATGGGTTTATAAACTGACCAATGGTCTGTTTATGGGTTTATAAACTCAACAATCGTCTGTTTACGGGTTTATAAACTCAATAGAGGTCTGTTTATGGTTTGATAAACTGAACAACGGTCTGTTTATGGGTTTATAAACTCAACAATGGTCTATTTATGGGTCTTTAAACTCACCAATGGTCTGTTTATGGGTTTATAAACTCAACAATGGTCTATTTATGGGTTTATAAACTGACCAATGATCTGTTTACAGGTTTATAAACTCACCAATGGTCTGTTTTTGGGTTTATAAACTCAACAATCGTCTGTTTACGGGTTTATAAACTCAAAAGAGGTCTGTTTATGGGTTGATAAACTAAACAACGGTCTGTTTATGGGTTTATAAACTCATCAATGGTCTATTTATGGGTCTTTAAACTCACCAATGGTCTGTTTATGGGTTTATAAACTGAACATTGGTCTATTTATGGGTTTATAAATAGACCAATGATCTGTTTACGGGTTTATAAACTCACCAATGGTCTGTTTTTGGGTTTATAAACTCAACAATCGTCTGTTTACGGGTTTATAAACTCAATAGAGGTCTGTTTATGGGTTGATAAACTAAACAACGGTCTGTTTATGGGTTTATAAACTCAACAATGGTCTATTTATGGGTCTTTAAACTCACCAATGGTCTGTTTATGGGTTTATAAACTGACCATTGGTCTGTTTATGGGTTTATAAACTGACCAATGGTCTGTTTATGGGTTTATAAACTGACCATTGGTCTGTGTATGGGTTTATTAACTGACCATTGGTTTGTTTATGGGTTAATAAACTGACCAATGGTCTGTTTATGGGTTTATAAACTCAACAATGGTCTATTTATGGGTTTATGAACTTAACAATGGTCCATTTATGGATCTTTAAACTCACCAATGGTCTGTTTATGGGTTTATAAACTGACCAATGGTCTGTTTATGGGTTTATAAACTCAACAATGATCTATTTATGGATCTGTAAACTCACCAATGGTCTGTTTATGGGTTTAAAAACTGACCAATGGTCTGTTTATGGGTTTATAAACTGACCATTGGTCTGTTTATGGGTTTATAAACTCACCAATGGTCTGTTTTCAGTTTATAAACTCAACAATTGTCTGTATACGGGTTTATAAACTCAACAAAGATCTGTTTATGGGTTTATAAAATGACCAATGGTCTGTTTATGGGTTTATAAACTCAACAATGGTCTATTTATGGATCTTTAAACTCACCAATGGTCTGTTTATGGGTTTATAAACTGACCATTGGTCTGTTTATGGGTTTATAAACTGACCAATGGTCTGTTTATGGGTTTATAAACACAACAATGGTTTATTTATGAATCTTTAAACTCACCAATTGGTCTGTTTATGGGTTTATAAACTCACCAATGGTCTGTTTTTGGGTTTATAAACTCACCAATGGTCTGTTTACGGGTTTATAAACTCAATAAAGGTCTGTTTATGGGTTGATAAACTGAACAACGTTCTGTTTATGGGTTTATAAACTCAACAATGGTCTATTTATGGATCTTTACACTCACCAATGGTCTGTTTATGGGTTTATAAACTGACCAGTGGTCTGTTTATGGGTTTATAAACTCAACAATGGTCTATTTATGGATCTTTAAACTCACGAATGGTCTGTTTATGGATTTATAAACTGACCAATGGTATGTTTATGGGTTTATAAAATCAACAATGGTCTATTTATGGGTCTTTAAACTCACCATTGGTCTGTTTATGGGTTTATAAACTGACCAATGGTCTGTTTATGGGTTTATAAAGTCAACAATGGTCTATTTATGAATCTTTAAACTCATCAATGGTCTTTTTATGGGTTTATAAACTGACCAATGATCTGTTTATGGGTTTATAAACTGACCAATGGTCTGTTTATGGCTTTATAAACTCAACAATGGTCTATTTATGGATCTTTAAACTCACCAATGGTCTGTTTATGGGTTGATAAAATGAACAACGGTCTGTTTATGGGTTTATAAACTCAACAATGGTCTATTTATGGATCTTTAAACTCACCAATGGTCTTTTTATGGGTTTATAAACTGACCAATGATCTGTTTATGGGTATATAAACTCAACAATGGTCTATTTATGGATCTTTAAACTCACCAATGGTCTGTTTATGGGTTTATAAACTGACCATTGCTCTGGTTATGCGTTTATAAACTGACCACTGGTGTGTTTATGGGTTTATAAACTGACCAATGGTCTGTTTATGGGTTTATGAAATCAACAATGGTCTATTTATGGATCTTTAAACTCACCAATGGTCTGTTTTCGGGTTTATAAACTCACCAATTGTCTTTATACGGGCTTATAAACTCAACAATGGTTCATTTATGAATCTTTAAACTCACCAATGGTCTGTTTATGGGTTTATAAACTCACCAATGGTCTTTTTTTGGGTTAATAAACTCACCAATGGTCTGTTTACGGGTTTATAAACTCAAAAAAGGTCTGTTTATGGGTTTATAAACTGACCAAATGTCTGTTTATGGGTTTATAAACTCAATAATGGCCTATTTATGGATCTTTAAACTCACCAATGGTCTGTTTATGGGTTTATAAACTGACCAATGGTCTGTTTATGGGTTTATAAACTCAATAATGGCCTATTTATGGATCTTTAAACTCACCAATGGTCTGTTTATGGGTTTATAAACTGACCAATGGTCTGTTTATGGGTTTATAAACTGACCAATGGTCTGTTTATGGGTTTATAAAGTCAACAATGGTCTATTTATGAATCTTTAAACTCATCAATGGTCTTTTTATGGGTTTATAAACTGACCAATGATCTGTTTATGGGTTTATAAACTGACCAATGGTCTGTTTATGGCTTTATAAACTCAACAATGGTCTATTTATGGATCTTTAAACTCACCAATGGTCTGTTTATGGGTTGATAAAATGAACAACGGTCTGTTTATGGGTTTATAAACTCAACAATGGTCTATTTATGGATCTTTAAACTCACCAATGGTCTTTTTATGGGTTTATAAACTGACCAATGATCTGTTTATGGGTATATAAACTCAACAATGGTCTATTTATGGATCTTTAAACTCACCAATGGTCTGTTTATGGGTTTATAAACTGACCATTGCTCTGGTTATGCGTTTATAAACTGACCACTGGTGTGTTTATGGGTTTATAAACTGACCAATGGTCTGTTTATGGGTTTATGAAATCAACAATGGTCTATTTATGGATCTTTAAACTCACCAATGGTCTGTTTTCGGGTTTATAAACTCACCAATTGTCTTTATACGGGTTTATAAACTCAACAATGGTTTATTTATGAATCTTTAAACTCACCAATGGTCTGTTTATGGGTTTATAAACTCACCAATGGTCTTTTTTTGGGTTAATAAACTCACCAATGGTCTGTTTACGGGTTTATAAACTCAAAAAAGGTCTGTTTATGGGTTTATAAACTGACCAAATGTCTGTTTATGGGTTTATAAACTCAATAATGGCCTATTTATGGATCTTTAAACTCACCAATGGTCTGTTTATGGGTTTATAAACTGACCAATGGTCTGTTTATGGGTTTATAAACTCAATAATGGCCTATTTATGGATCTATAAACTCACCAATGGTCTGTTTATGGGTTTATAAACTGACCAATGGTCTGTTTATGGGTTTATAAACTCACCAATGGTCTGTTTTCGGGTTTATAAACTAACAAATTGTCTGTATACGGGTTTATAAACTCAACAAAGATCTGTTTATGGGTTTATAAACTGACCAATGGTCTGTTTATGGGTTTATAAACTCAACAATGGTTTATTTATGAATCTTTAAACTCATCAATGGTCTGTTTATGGGTTTATAAACTCACCAATGGTCTGTTTTTGGGTTTATAAACTCACCAATGGTCTGTTTACGGGTTTATAAACTGACCATTGGTCTGTTTATGGGTTTATAAACTCAACAATGGTCTATTTATGAATCTTTAAACTCATCAATGGTCTTTTTATGGGTTTATAAACTGACCAATGATCTGTTTATGGGTTTATAAACTGACCAATGGTCTGTTTATGGGTTTATAAACTCAACAATGGTCTGTTTATGTGTTTATAAACTGACCAATGGTCTGTTTATGGGTTTATAAAATCAACAATGGTCTATTTATGGGTCTTTAAACTCACCATTGGTCTGTTTATGGGTTTATAAACTGACCAATGGTCTGTTTATGGGTTTATAAACTCAACAATGGTCTATTTATGAATCTTTAAACTCATCAATGGTCTTTTTATGGGTTTATAAACTGACCAATGATCTGTTTATGGGTTTATAAACTGACCAATGGTCTGTTTATGGCTTTATAAACTCAACAATGGTCTATTTATGGATCTTTAAACTCACCAATGGTCTGTTTATGGGTTGATAAAATGAACAACGGTCTGTTTATGGGTTTATAAACTCAACAATGGTCTATTTATGGATCTTTAAACTCACCAATGGTCTTTTTATGGGTTTATAAACTGACCAATGATCTGTTTATGGGTATATAAACTCAACAATGGTCTATTTATGGATCTTTAAACTCACCAATGGTCTGTTTATGGGTTTATAAAATCAACAATGGTCTATTTATGGGTCTTTAAACTCACCATTGGTCTGTTTATGGGTTTATAAACTGACCAATGGTCTGTTTATGGGTTTATAAACTCAACAATGGTCTATTTATGAATCTTTAAACTCATCAATGGTCTTTTTATGGGTTTATAAACTGACCAATGATCTGTTTATGGGTTTATAAACTGACCAATGGTCTGTTTATGGCTTTATAAACTCAACAATGGTCTATTTATGGATCTTTAAACTCACCAATGGTCTGTTTATGGGTTGATAAAATGAACAACGGTCTGTTTATGGGTTTATAAACTCAACAATGGTCTATTTATGGATCTTTAAACTCACCAATGGTCTTTTTATGGGTTTATAAACTGACCAATGATCTGTTTATGGGTTTATAAACTGACCAATGGTCTGTTTATGGGTTTATAAACTCAACAATGGTCTGTTTATGTGTTTATAAACTGACCAATGGTCTGTTTATGGGTTTATAAAATCAACAATGGTCTATTTATGGGTCTTTAAACTCACCATTGGTCTGTTTATGGGTTTATAAACTGACCAATGGTCTGTTTATGGGTTTATAAACTCAACAATGGTCTATTTATGAATCTTTAAACTCATCAATGGTCTTTTTATGGGTTTATAAACTGACCAATGATCTGTTTATGGGTTTATAAACTGACCAATGGTCTGTTTATGGCTTTATAAACTCAACAATGGTCTATTTATGGATCTTTAAACTCACCAATGGTCTGTTTATGGGTTGATAAAATGAACAACGGTCTGTTTATGGGTTTATAAACTCAACAATGGTCTATTTATGGATCTTTAAACTCACCAATGGTCTTTTTATGGGTTTATAAACTGACCAATGATCTGTTTATGGGTATATAAACTCAACAATGGTCTATTTATGGATCTTTAAACTCACCAATGGTCTGTTTATGGGTTTATATATCTGACCATTGGTTTGTTTATGGGTTTATAAACTGACCATTGCTCTGGTTATGCGTTTATAAACTGACCACTGGTCTGTTTATGGGTTTATAAACTGACCAATGGTCTGTTTATGGGTTTATTAAATCAACAATGGTCTATTTATGGATCTTTAAACTCACCAATGGTCTGTTTTCGGGTTTATAAACTCACCAATTGTCTTTATACGGGTTTATAAACTCAACAATGGTTTATTTATGAATCTTTAAACTCACCAATGGTCTGTTTATGGGTTTATAAACTCACCAATGGTCTGTTTTTGGGTTAATAAACTCACCAATGGTCTGTTTACGGGTTTATAAACTCAATAAAGGTCTGTTTATGGGTTTATAAACTGACCAAATGTCTGTTTATGGGTTTATGAAATCAACAATGGTCTATTTATGGATCTTTAAACTCACCAATGGTCTGTTTATGGGTTTATAAACTGACCAATGGTCTGTTTATGGGTTTATAAACTCACCAATGGTCTGTTTTCGGGTTTATAAACTCACCAATTGTCTGTATACGGGTTTATAAACTCAACAAAGATCTGTTTATGGGTTTATAAACTGACCAATGGTCTGTTTATGGGTTTATAAACTCAACAATGGTCTTTTTATGGATCTTTAAACTCACCAATGGTCTGTTTATGGGTTTATAAACTCACCATTGGTCTTTTTATGGGTTTATAAACTGACCAATGGTCTGTTTATGGGTTTATAAACTCAACAATGGTTTATTTATGAATCTTTAAACTCATCAATGGTCTGTTTATGGGTTTATAAACTCACCAATGGTCTGTTTTTGGGTTTATAAACTCACCAATGGTCTGTTTACGGGTTTATAAACTCAATAAAGGTCTGTTTATGGGTTGATAAACTGAACAACGTTCTGTTTATGGGTTTATAAACTCAACAATGGTCTATTTATGGATCTTTAAACTCACCAATGGTCTGTTTATGGGTTTATAAACTGACCAATGGTCTGTTTATGGGTTTATAAACTCAATTATGGTCTATTTATGGATCTTTAAACTCACCAACGGTCAGTTTATGGATTTATAAACTGACCAATGGTCTGTTTATGGGTTTATAAACTCAACAATGGTCTATTTATGGGTCTTTAAACTCACCAATGGTCTGTTTATGGGTTTATAAACTGACCATTGGTCTGTTTATGGGTTTATAAACTCAACAATGGTCTATTTATGAATCTTTAAACTCATCAATGGTCTTTTTATGGGTTTATAAACTGACCAATGATCTGTTTATGGGTTTATAAACTGACCAATGGTCTGTTTATGGGTTTATAAACTCAACAAAGGTCTATTTATGGATCTTTAAACTCACCAATGGTCTGTTTATGGGTTGATAAAATGAACAACGGTCTGTTTATGGGTTTATAAACTCAACAATGGGCTATTTATGGATCTTTAAACTCACCAATGGTCTGTTTATGGGTTTATAAACTGACCAATGATCAGATTATGGGTATATAAACTCAACAATGGTCTATTTATGGATCTTTAAACTCACCAATGGTCTGTTTATGGGTTTATAAACTGACCATTGGTCTGTTTATGGGTTTATAAACTGACTATTGGTCTGGTTATGGGTTTATAAACTGACCAATGGTCTGTTTATGGGTTTATAAACTGACCAATGGTCTGTTTATGGGTTTATGAAATCAACAATGGTCTAATTATGGATCTTTAAACTCACCAATGGTCTGTTTAAGGGTTTATAAACTGACCAATGGTCTGTTTATTGGTTTATGAACTGACCATTGGTCTTTTTATGGGTTTATAAACTGACCAATGGTCTGTTTATGGGTTTATAAACTCACCAATGGTCTGTTTTCGGGTTTATAAACTCACCAATGGTTTGTATACGGGTTTATAAACTCAACAAAGGTATGTTTATTGGCTTATAGACTGACCAATGGTCTGTTTATGGGTTTATAAACTAACCATTGGTCTGTTTATGGGTTTATAAACTGACCATTGGTTTGTTTATGGGTTAATAAACAGACCAATGGTCTCTTTATGAGTTTATAAACTCAACAATGGTCTATTTATGGATCTTTATAATCACCAATGGTCTGTTTATGGGTTTATAAACTGACCAATGGTCTGTATACGGGTTTATAAACTCAAAAAAGGTATGTTTATTGGTTTATAGACTGACCAATGGTCTGTTTATGGGTTTATAAACTGACCATTGGTATGTTTATGGGTTAATAAACTGACCAATGGTCTGTTTATGGGTTTATAAACTCAACAATGGTCTATTTATGGATCTTTAAACTCACCAATGGTCTGTTTATGGGTTTATAAACTGACCATTGGTCTGTTTATGGGTTTATAAACTGACCAATGGTCTATTTATGGGTTTATAAATTCCACAATGGTCTATTTATGAATCTTTAAACTCACCAATGGTCTGTTTATTTGTTTATAAACTGACCATGGGTCTGTTTATGGGTTTATAAACTGACCAATGGTCTGTTTATGGGTTTATAAACTGACCAATGGTCTGTTTATGGGTTTATAAACTCCACAATGGTCTATTTATGAATCTTTAAACTCACCAATGGTCTGTTTATGGGTTTATAAACCGACCAATGATCTATTTATGGGTTTATAAACTCACCAATGGTCTTTTTTTGGGTTTATGAACTGACCATTGGTCTGTTTATGGGTTTATAAACTGACCAGTGGTCTATTTATGGGTTCATAAACTCAACAATGGTCTATTTATGTATCTTTAAACTCCCCAATGGTCTGTTTATGGGTTTATAAACTGACCAATGGTCTGTTTTCGGGTTTATAAACTCACCAATGGTCTGTATACGGTTTTATAAACTCAACAAAGGTATGTTTATTGGTTTATAGACTGACCAATGGTCTGTTTATGGGTTTATAAACTGACCATTGGTCTGTTTATGGGTTTATAAACTGACCATTGGTTTATTTATGGGTTAATAAACTGACCAATGGTCTCTTTATGATTTTATAAACTCAACAATGGTCTATTTATGGATCTTTAAACTCACCAATGGTCTGTTTATGGGTTTATAAACTGACCATTGGTCTGTTTATGGGTTTATAAACTGACCAATGGTCTGTTTATGGGTTTATAAACTGACCAATGGTCTGTTTATGGGTTTATAAAATCAACAATGGTCTATTTATGGATCTTTAAACTCACCAATGGTCTGTTTATGGGTTTATAAACTGACCATTGATCTGTTTATGGGTTTATAAACTGACCAATGGTCTGTTTATGGGTTTATAAACTGACCAATGGTCTGTTTATGGGTTTATAAACTCTACAATGGTCTATTTATGAATGTTTAAACTCACCAATGGTCTGTTTATGGGTTTATAAACTGACCAATGATCTGTTTATGGGTTTATAAACTCACCAATGGTCTGTTTTCGGGTTTATAAACTCACCAATGGTCTGTATGCGGTTTTATAAACTCAACAAAGGTATGTTTATTGGTTTATAGACTGACCAATGGTCTGTTTATGGGTTTATAAACTGACCATTGGTCTGTTTATGGGTTTATAAACTGACCATTGCTTTTTTTATGGGTTAATAAACTGACCAATGGTCTCTTTATGAGTTTATAAACTCAACAATGGTCTATTTATGGATCTTTAAACTCACCAATGGTCTGTTTATGGGTTTATAAACTGACCATTGGTCTGTTTATGGGTTAATAAACTGACCAATGGTGTGTTTATGGGTTTATAAACTGACCAATGGTCTGTTTATGGGTTTATAAACTGACCATTGATCTGTTTATGGGTTTATAAACTGACCAATGGTCTGTTTATGGGTTTATAAACTCTACAATGGTCTATTTATGAATCCTTAAACTCACCAATGGTCTGTTTATGGGTTTATAAACTGACCAATGATCTGTTTATGGGTTTATAAACTCACCAATGGTCTGTTTTCGGGTTTATAAACTCACCAATGGTTTGTATACGGGTTTATAAACTCAACAAAGGTATGTTTATTGGTTTATAGACTGACCAATGGTCTGTTTATGGGTTTATAAACTAACCATTGGTCTGTTTATGGGTTTATAAACTGACCATTGGTTTGTTTATGGGTTAATAAACTGACCAATGGTCTCTTTATGAGTTTATAAACTCAACAATGGTCTATTTATGGATCTTTAAACTCACCAATGGTCTGTTTATGGGTTTATAAACTGACCAATGGTCTGTATACGGGTTTTTTAAACTCAAAAAAGGTATGTTTATTGGTTTATAGACTGACCAATGGTCTGTTTATGGGTTTAAAAACTGCCCATTGGTATGTTTATGGGTTAATAAACTGACCAATGGTCTGTTTATGGGTTTATAAACTCAACAATGGTCTATTTATGGATCTTTAAACTCACCAATGGTCTATTTATGAATCTTTAAACTCACCAATGGTCTGTTTATGGGTTTATAAACCGACCAATGATCTGTTTATGGGTTTATAAACTCACCAATGGTCTTTTTTTGGGTTTATGAACTGACCATTGGTCTGTTTATGGGTTTATAAACTGACCAATGGTCTATTTATGGGTTCATAAACTCAACAATGGTCTATTTATGAATCTTTAAACTCACCAATGGTCTGTTTATTGGTTTATAGACTGACCAATGGTCTGTTTATGGGTTTATAAACTGACCATTGGTCTGTTTATGGGTTTATAAACTGACCATTGGTTTATTTATGGGTTAATAAACTGACCAATGGTCTCTTTATGAGTTTATAAACTCAACAATGGTCTATTTATGGATCTTTAAACTGACCAATGGTCTGTTTATGGGTTTATAAACTGACCATTGGTCTGTTTATGGGTTTATAAACTGACCATTGGTCTGTTTATGGGTTTATAAACTGACCAATGGTCTGTTTATGGGTTTATAAACTGACCAATGGTCTGTTTATGGGTTTATAAAATCAACAATGGTCTATTTATGGATCTTTAAACTCACCAATGGTCTGTTTATGGGTTTATAAACTGACCAATGGTCTGTTTATGGGTTTATAAACTGACCAATGGTCTGTTTATGGGTTTATAAACTCTACAATGGTCTATTTATGAATCTTTAAACTCACCAATGGTCTGTTTATGGGTTTATAAACTGACCAATGATCTGTTTATGGGTTTATAAACTCACCAATGGTCTGTTTTCGGGTTTATAAAGTCACCAATGGTCTGTATGCGGGTTTATAAACTCAACAAAGGTATGTTTATTGGTTTATAGACTGACCAATGGTCTGTTTATGGGTTTATAAACTGACCATTGGTCTGTTTATGGGTTTATAAACTGACCATTGGTTTGTTTATGGGTTTATAAACTGACCAATGGTCTGTTTATGGGTTTATAAGCTCAACAATGGTCTATTTATGAATCTTTAAACTCACCAATGGTCTGTTTATGGGTTTATAAACTGACCATTTGTCTGTTTATGGGTTTTTTAAACTGACCATTGGTTTGTTTATGGGTATATAAACTGACCAATGGTCTGTTTATGGGTTTATAAACTCAACAATGGTTTATTTATGAATCGTTAAACTCACCAATGGTCTTTTTATGGGTTTATAAACTGACCATTGGTCTATTTATGGGTTTATAAACTCAACAATGGTCTATTTATGGATCTTTAAACTCACCAATGGTCTGTTTATGGGTTTATAAACTCACCAATGGTCTGTTTACGGGTTTATAAACTCAATAAAGGTCTGTTTATGGGTTGATAAAC
Organism: Cyprinodon diabolis; assembly: GCA_030533445.1. Taxonomy (NCBI): domain Eukaryota; kingdom Metazoa; phylum Chordata; class Actinopteri; order Cyprinodontiformes; family Cyprinodontidae; genus Cyprinodon; species Cyprinodon diabolis. Next base: position 1,659,015 of record CM060082.1, read on the forward strand.
TGAACAACGTTCTGTTTATGGGTTTATAAACTCAACAATGGTCTATTTATGGATCTTTAAACTCACCAATGGTCTGATTATGGGTTTATAAACTGACCAAGGGTCTGTTTTTGGGTTTATAAACTCACCAATGGTTTGTTTACGGGTTTATAAACTCAATAAAGGTCTGTTTATGGGTTGATAAACTGAACAACGGTCTGTTTATGGGTTTATAAACTCAACAATGGTCTATTTATGGATCTTTAAACTCACCAATGGTCTGTTTATGGGTTTATAAACTCAACAATGGTCTATTTATGGATCTTTAAACTCACCAATGGTCTGTTTATGGGTTTATAAACTGACCAATGGTCTGTTTGTGGGTTTATAAACTCAACAATGGTCCATTTATGGATCTTTAAACTCACCAATGGTCTGTTTATGGGTTTATAAACTGACCAATGGTCTGTTTGTGGATTTATAAACTCAACAATGGTCCATTTATGGATCTTTAAACTCACCAATGGTCTGTTTATGGGTTTATAAACTGACCAATGGTCTGTTTATGGGTTTATAAACTCTACAATGGTCTATTTATGAATCTTTAAACTCACCAATGGTCTGTTTATGGGTTTATAAACTGACCAATTATCTGTTTATGGGTTTATAAACTCACCAATGGTCTGTTTTTGGGTTTATAAACTAACCAATCGTCTGTTTACGAGTTTATAAACTCAATAGAGGTCTGTTTATGGGTTGATAAACTGAACAACAGTCTGATATGGGTTTATAAACTGACCATTGGCCTGTTTATGGGTTTATAAACTGACCATTGGTCTGTTTATGGGTTTATAAACTGACCAATGGTCTGTTTATGGGTTTATAAACTGACCAATGGTCTGTTTATGGGTTTATAAACTCAACAATGGTCTATTTATGGATCTTTAAACTCACCAATGGTCTGTTTATGGGTTTATAAACTGACCAATGGTGTGTTTATGGGTTTATAAACTCAACAATGGCCTATTTATGGATCTTTAAACTCCCCAATGGTCTGTTTATGGGTTTATAAACTAACCAATGGTCTGTTTATGGGTTTATAAACTCACCAATGGTCTGTTTTCGGGTTTATAAACTCACCAATGGTCTGTATACGGGTTTATAAACTCAACAAAGGTATGTTTATTGGTTTATAGACTGACCAATGGTCTGTTTATGGGTTTATAAACTGACCATTGGTCTGTTTATGGGTTTATAAACTGACCATTGGTTTTTTTATGGGTTTATAAACTGACCAATGGTCTGTTTATGGGTTTATAAACTCAACAATGGTCTATTTATGAATCTTTAAACTCACCAATGGTCTGTTTATGGGTTTATAAACTGACCATTGGTCTGTTTATGGGTTTATTCACTGACCAATGGTCTGTTTATGGGTTTATAAACTGACCAATGGTATGTTTATGGGTTTATAAAATCAACAATGGTCTATTTATGGATCTTTAAACTCACCAATGGTCTGTTTATGGGTTTATAAACTGACCAATGGTCTGTTTATGGGTTTATAAACTGACCAATGGTCTGTTTATGGGTTTATAAACTCTACAATGGTCTATTTATGAATGTTTAAACTCACCAATGGTCTGTTTATGGGTTTATAAACTGACCAATGATCTGTTTATGGGTTTATAAACTCACCAATGGTCTGTTTTCGGGTTTATAAACTCACCAATGGTCTGTATGCGGGTTTATAAACTCAACAAAGGTATGTTTATTGGTTTATAGACTGACCAATGGTCTGTTTATGTGTTTATAAACTGACCATTGGTCTGTTTATGGGTTTATAAACTGACCATTGGTTTGTTTATGGGTTTATAAACTGACCAATGGTCTGTTTATGGGTTTATAAACTGACCAATGGTATGTTTATGGGTTTATAAAATCAACAATGGTCTATTTATGGATCTTTAAACTCACCAATGGTCTGTTTATGGGTTTATAAACTGACCAATGGTCTGTTTATGGGTTTATAAACTGACCAATGGTCTGTTTATGGGTTTATAAACTCTACAATGGTCTATTTATGAATCCTTAAACTCACCAATGGTCTGTTTATGGGTTTATAAACTGACCAATGATCTGTTTATGGGTTTATAAACTCACCAATGGTCTGTTTTCGGGTTTATAAACTCACCAATGGTTTGTATACGGGTTTATAAACTCAACAAAGGTATGTTTATTGGTTTATAGACTGACCAATGGTCTGTTTATGGGTTTATAAACTAACCATTGGTGTGTTTATGGGTTTATAAACTGACCATTGGTTTGTTTATGGGTTAATAAACTGACCAATGGTCTCTTTATGAGTTTATAAACTCAACAATGGTCTATTTATGGATCTTTAAACTCACCAATGGTCTGATTATGGGTTTATAAACTGACCAAGGGTCTGTTTTTGGGTTTATAAACTCACCAATGGTTTGTTTACGGGTTTATAAACTCAATAAAGGTCTGTTTATGGGTTGATAAACTGAACAACGGTCTGTTTATGGGTTTATAAACTCAACAATGGTCTATTTATGGATCTTTAAACTCACCAATGGTCTGTTTATGGGTTTATAAACTCAACAATGGTCTATTTATGGATCTTTAAACTCACCAATGGTCTGTTTATGGGTTTATAAACTGACCAATGGTCTGTTTGTGGGTTTATAAACTCAACAATGGTCCATTTATGGATCTTTAAACTCACCAATGGTCTGTTTATGGGTTTATAAACTGACCAATGGTCTGTTTGTGGATTTATAAACTCAACAATGGTCCATTTATGGATCTTTAAACTCACCAATGGTCTGTTTATGGGTTTATAAACTGACCAATGGTCTGTTTATGGGTTTATAAACTCTACAATGGTCTATTTATGAATCTTTAAACTCACCAATGGTCTGTTTATGGGTTTATAAACTGACCAATTATCTGTTTATGGGTTTATAAACTCACCAATGGTCTGTTTTTGGGTTTATAAACTAACCAATCGTCTGTTTACGAGTTTATAAACTCAATAGAGGTCTGTTTATGGGTTGATAAACTGAACAACAGTCTGATATGGGTTTATAAACTGACCATTGGCCTGTTTATGGGTTTATAAACTGACCATTGGTCTGTTTATGGGTTTATAAACTGACCAATGGTCTGTTTATGGGTTTATAAACTGACCAATGGTCTGTTTATGGGTTTATAAACTCAACAATGGTCTATTTATGGATCTTTAAACTCACCAATGGTCTGTTTATGGGTTTATAAACTGACCAATGGTGTGTTTATGGGTTTATAAACTCAACAATGGCCTATTTATGGATCTTTAAACTCCCCAATGGTCTGTTTATGGGTTTATAAACTAACCAATGGTCTGTTTATGGGTTTATAAACTCACCAATGGTCTGTTTTCGGGTTTATAAACTCACCAATGGTCTGTATACGGGTTTATAAACTCAACAAAGGTATGTTTATTGGTTTATAGACTGACCAATGGTCTGTTTATGGGTTTATAAACTGACCATTGGTCTGTTTATGGGTTTATAAACTGACCATTGGTTTTTTTATGGGTTTATAAACTGACCAATGGTCTGTTTATGGGTTTATAAACTCAACAATGGTCTATTTATGAATCTTTAAACTCACCAATGGTCTGTTTATGGGTTTATAAACTGACCATTGGTCTGTTTATGGGTTTATTCACTGACCAATGGTCTGTTTATGGGTTTATAAACTGACCAATGGTATGTTTATGGGTTTATAAAATCAACAATGGTCTATTTATGGATCTTTAAACTCACCAATGGTCTGTTTATGGGTTTATAAACTGACCAATGGTCTGTTTATGGGTTTATAAACTGACCAATGGTCTGTTTATGGGTTTATAAACTCTACAATGGTCTATTTATGAATGTTTAAACTCACCAATGGTCTGTTTATGGGTTTATAAATTGACCAATGATCTGTTTATGGGTTTATAAACTCACCAATGGTCTGTTTTCGGGTTTATAAACTCACCAATGGTCTGTATGCGGGTTTATAAACTCAACAAAGGTATGTTTATTGGTTTATAGACTGACCAATGGTCTGTTTATGTGTTTATAAACTGACCATTGGTCTGTTTATGGGTTTATAAACTGACCATTGGTTTGTTTATGGGTTTATAAACTGACCAATGGTCTGTTTATGGGTTTATAAACTGACCAATGGTATGTTTATGGGTTTATAAAATCAACAATGGTCTATTTATGGATCTTTAAACTCACCAATGGTCTGTTTATGGGTTTATAAACTGACCAATGGTCTGTTTATGGGTTTATAAACTGACCAATGGTCTGTTTATGGGTTTATAAACTCTACAATGGTCTATTTATGAATCCTTAAACTCACCAATGGTCTGTTTATGGGTTTATAAACTGACCAATGATCTGTTTATGGGTTTATAAACTCACCAATGGTCTGTTTTCGGGTTTATAAACTCACCAATGGTTTGTATACGGGTTTATAAACTCAACAAAGGTATGTTTATTGGTTTATAGACTGACCAATGGTCTGTTTATGGGTTTATAAACTAACCATTGGTGTGTTTATGGGTTTATAAACTGACCATTGGTTTGTTTATGGGTTAATAAACTGACCAATGGTCTCTTTATGAGTTTATAAACTCAACAATGGTCTATTTATGGATCTTTAAACTCACCAATGGTCTGATTATGGGTTTATAAACTGACCAAGGGTCTGTTTTTGGGTTTATAAACTCACCAATGGTTTGTTTACGGGTTTATAAACTCAATAAAGGTCTGTTTATGGGTTGATAAACTGAACAACGGTCTGTTTATGGGTTTATAAACTCAACAATGGTCTATTTATGGATCTTTAAACTCACCAATGGTCTGTTTATGGGTTTATAAACTCAACAATGGTCTATTTATGGATCTTTAAACTCACCAATGGTCTGTTTATGGGTTTATAAACTGACCAATGGTCTGTTTGTGGGTTTATAAACTCAACAATGGTCCATTTATGGATCTTTAAACTCACCAATGGTCTGTTTATGGGTTTATAAACTGACCAATGGTCTGTTTGTGGGTTTATAAACTCAACAATGGTCCATTTATGGATCTTTAAACTCACCAATGGTCTGTTTATGGGTTTATAAACTGACCAATGGTCTGTTTATGGGTTTATAAACTCTACAATGGTCTATTTATGAATCTTTAAACTCACCAATGGTCTGTTTATGGGTTTATAAACTGACCAATTATCTGTTTATGGGTTTATAAACTCACCAATGGTCTGTTTTTGGGTTTATAAACTAACCAATCGTCTGTTTACGAGTTTATAAACTCAATAGAGGTCTGTTTATGGGTTGATAAACTGAACAACAGTCTGTTTATGGGTTTATAAACTGACCATTGGCCTGTTTATGGGTTTATAAACTGACCATTGGTCTGTTTATGGGTTTATAAACTGACCAATGGTCTGTTTATGGGTTTATAAACTGACCAATGGTCTGTTTATGGGTTTATAAACTCAACAATGGTCTATTTATGGATCTTTAAACTCACCAATGGTCTGTTTATGGGTTTATAAACTGACCAATGGTGTGTTTATGGGTTTATAAACTCAACAATGGCCTATTTATGGATCTTTAAACTCCCCAATGGTCTGTTTATGGGTTTATAAACTAACCAATGGTCTGTTTATGGGTTTATAAACTCACCAATGGTCTGTTTTCGGGTTTATAAACTCACCAATGGTCTGTATACGGGTTTATAAACTCAACAAAGGTATGTTTATTGGTTTATAGACTGACCAATGGTCTGATTATGGGTTTATAAACTGACCATTGGTCTGTTTATGGGTTTATAAACTGACCATTGGTTTTTTTATGGGTTTATAAACTGACCAATGGTCTGTTTATGGGTTTATAAACTCAACAATGGTCTATTTATGAATCTTTAAACTCACCAATGGTCTGTTTATGGGTTTATAAACTGACCATTGGTCTGTTTATGGGTTTATAAACTGACCAATGGTCTGTTTATGGGTTTATAAACTGACCAATGGTATGTTTATGGGTTTATAAAATCAACAATGGTCTATTTATGGATCTTTAAACTCACCAATGGTATGTTTATGGGTTTATAAACTGACCAATGGTCTGTTTATGGGTTTATAAACTCTACAATGGTCTATTTATGAATGTTTAAACTCACCAATGGTCTGTTTATGGGATTATAAACTGACCAATGATCTGTTTATGGGTTTATAAACTCACCAATGGTCTGTTTTCGGGTTTATAAACTCACCAATGGTCTGTATGCGGGTTTATAAACTCAACAAAGGTATGTTTATTGGTTTATAGACTGACCAATGGTCTGTTTATGTGTTTATAAACTGACCATTGGTCTGTTTATGGGTTTATAAACTGACCATTGGTTTGTTTATGGGTTTATAAACTGACCAATGGTCTGTTTATGGGTTTATAAACTCAACAATGGTCTATTTTTGAATCTTTAAACTCACCAATGGTCTGTTTATGGGTTTATAAACTGACCATTGGTCTGTTTATGGGTTTTTTAAACTGACCATTGGTTTGTTTTTGGGTTTATAAACTGACCAATGGTCTGTTTATGGGTTTATAAACTCAACAATGGTTTATTTATGAATCGTTAAACTCACCAATGGTCTGTTTATGGGTTTATAAACTGACCATTGGTCTGTTTATGGGTTTATAAACTCAACAATGGTCTATTTATGGATCTTTAAACTCACCAATGGTCTGTTTATGGGTTTATAAACTCACCAATGGTCTGTTTACGGGTTTATAAACTCAATAAAGGTCTGTTTATGGGTTGATAAACTGAACAACGTTCTGTTTATGGGTTTATAAACTCAACAATGGTCTATTTATGGATCTTTAAACTCACCAATGGTCTGATTATGGGTTTATAAACTGACCAAGGGTCTGTTTTTGGGTTTATAAACTCACCAATGGTTTGTTTACGGGTTTATAAACTCAATAAAGGTCTGTTTATGGGTTGATAAACTGAACAACGGTCTGTTTATGGGTTTATGAACTCAACAACGGTCTATTTATGGATTTTTAAACTCACCAATGTTCTGTTTATGGGTTTATAAACTCAACAATGGTCTATTTATGGATCTTTAAACTCACCAATGGTCTGTTTATGGGTTTATAAACTGACCAATGGTCTGTTTGTGGGTTTATAAACTCAACAATGGTCCATTTATGGATCTTTAAACTCACCAATGGTCTGTTTATGGGTTTATAAACTGACCAATGGTCTGTTTGTGGGTTTATAAACTCAACAATGGTCCATTTATGGATCTTTAAACTCACCAATGGTCTGTTTATGGGTTTATAAACTGACCAATGGTCTGTTTATGGGTTTATAAACTTTACAATGGTCTATTTATGAATCTTTAAACTCACCAATGGTCTGTTTATGGGTTTATAAACTGACCAATTATCTGTTTATGGGTTTATAAACTCACCAATGGTCTGTTTTTGGGTTATAAACTAACCAATCGTCTGTTTACGAGTTTATAAACTCAATAGAGGTCTGTTTATGGGTTGATAAACTGAACAACAGTCTGTTTATGGGTTTATAAACTGACCATTGGCCTGTTTATGGGTTTATAAACTGACCATTGGTCTGTTTATGGGTTTATAAACTGACCAATGGTCTGTTTATGGGTTTATAAACTGACCAATGGTCTGTTTATGGGTTTATAAACTCAACAATGGTCTATTTATGGATCTTTAAACTCACCAATGGTCTGTTTATGGGTTTATAAACTGATCAATGGTGTGTTTATGGGTTTATAAACTCAACAATGGCCTATTTATGGATCTTTAAACTCCCCAATGGTCTGTTTATGGGTTTATAAACTAACCAATGGTCTGTTTATGGGTTTATCAACTCACCAATGGTCTGTTTTCGGGTTTATAAACTCACCAATGGTCTGTATACGGGTTTATAAACTCAACAAAGGTATGTTTATTGGTTTATAGACTGACCAATGGTCTGTTTATGGGTTTATAAACTGACCATTGGTCTGTTTATGGGTTTATAAACTGACCATTGGTCTGTTTATGGGTTTATAAACTGACCATTGGTTTTTTTATGGGTTTATAAACTGACCAATGGTCTGTTTATGGGTTTATAAACTCAACAATGGTCTATTTATGAATCTTTAAACTCACCAATGGTCTGTTTATGGGTTTATAAACTGACCATTGGTCTGTTTATGGGTTTATAATCTGACCATTGGTTTGTTTATGGGTTTATAAACTGACCAATGATCTGTTTATGGGTTTATAAACTCAACAATGGTCTATTTATGAATCGTTAAACTCACCAATGGTCTGTTTATGGGTTTATAAACTGACCAATGGTCTATTTATGGATCTTTAAACTCACCAATGGTCTGTTTATGGGTTTATAAACTCAACAATGGTCTATTTATGACTCTTTAAACTCACCAATGGTCTGTTCATGGGTTTATAAACTGACCAATGGTCTTTTTATGGATCTTTAAACTCACCAATGGTCTGTTTATGGGTTTATAAACTGACCATTGGTCTGTTTTATTGGTTTATAAACTGACCAATGGTCTGTTTATGGGTTTATAAACTGACCAATTGTCTAATTATGGATCTTTAAACTCACCAATGGTCTGTTTATGGCTTTATAAACTGACCATTGGTCTGTTTATGGCTTTATAAACTGACCAATGGTCTGTTTATGGGTTTATAAACTGACCAATGGTCTGTTTATGGGTTTATAAACTCAACAATGGTCTATTTATGGATCTTTAAACTCACCAATGGTCTGTTTATGGGTTTATAAAGTGACCAATGGTGTGTTTATGGGTTTATAAACTCAACAATGGCCTATTTATGGATCTTTAAACTCCCCAATGGTTAGTTTATGGGTTTATAAACTGACCAATGGTCTGTTTATGGGTTTATAAACTCACCAATGGTCTGTTTTCGGGTTTATAAACTCACCAATGGTCTGTATACGGGTTCATAAACTCAACAAAGGTATGTTTATTGGTTTATAGACTGACCAATGGTCTGTTTATGGGTTTATAAACTGACCATTGGTTTGTTTATGGGTTTATAAACTGACCAATGGTCTGTTTATGGGTTTATAAACTCAACAATGGTCTATTTATGAATCTTTAAACTCACCAATGGTCTGTTTATGGGTTTATAAACTGACCATTGGTCTGTTTATGGGTTTTTTAAACTGACCCTTGGTTTGTTTATGGGTTTATAAACTGACCAATGGTCTGTTTATGGGTTTATAAACTCAACAATGGTTTATTTATGAATCGTTAAACTCACCAATGGTCTGTTTATGGGTTTATAAACTGACCATTGGTTTGTTTATGGGTTTATAAACTCAACAATGGTCTATTTATGGATCTTTAAACTCACCAATGGTCTGTTTAAGGGTTTATAAACTCACCAATGGTCTGTTTACGGGTTTATAAACTCAATAAAGGTCTGTTTATGGGTTGATAAACTGAACAACGTTCTGTTTATGGGTTTATAAACTCAACAATGGTCTATTTATGGATCTTTAAACTCACCAATGGTCTGATTATGGGTTTATAAACTGACCAAGGGTCTGTTTTTGGGTTTATAAACTCACCAATGGTCTGTTTACGGGTTTATAAACTCAATAAAGGTCTGTTTATGGGTTGATAAACTGAACAACGGTCTGTTTATGGGTTTATAAACTCAACAATGGTCTATTTATGGATCTGTAAACTCACCAATGGTCTGTTTATGGGTTTATAAACTCAACAATGGTCTATTTATGGATCTTTAAACTCACCAATGGTCTGTTTATGGGTTTATAAACTGACCAATGGTCTGTTTGTGGGTTTATAAACTCAACAATGGTCCATTTATGGATCTTTAAACTCACCAATGGTCTGTTTATGGGTTTATAAACTGACCAATGGTCTGTTTGTGGGTTTATAAACTCAACAATGGTCCATTTATGGATCTTTAAACTCACCAATGGTCTGTTTATGGGTTTATAAACTGATCAATGGTCTGTTTATGGGTTTATAAACTCTACAATGGTCTATTTATGAATCTTTAAACTCACCAATGGTCTGTTTATGGGTTTATAAACTGACCAATGATCTGTTTATGGGTTTATAAACTCACCAATGGTCTGTTTTTGGGTTTATAAACTAACCAATCGTCTGTTTACGAGTTTATAAACTCAATAGAGGTCTGTTTATGGGTTGATAAACTGAACAACAGTCTGTTTATGGGTTTATAAACTCAACAATGGTCTATTTATGGATCTTTAAACTCACCAATGGTCTGTTTATGGGTTTATAAACTCAACAATGGTCCATTTATGGATCTTTAAACTCACCAATGGTCTGTTTATGGGTTTATAAACTGACCAATGGTCTGTTTGTGGGTTTATAAACTCAACAATGGTCCATTTATGGATCTTTAAACTCACCAATGGTCTGTTTATGGGTTTATAAACTGACCAATGGTCTGTTTATGGGTTTATAAACTCTACAATGGTCTATTTATGAATCTTTAAACTCACCAATGGTCTGTTTATGGGTTTATAAACTGACCAATTATCTGTTTATGGGTTTATAAACTCACCAATGGTCTGTTTTTGGGTTTATAAACTAACCAATCGTCTGTTTACGAGTTTATAAACTCAATAGAGGTCTGTTTATGGGTTGATAAACTGAACAACAGTCTGTTTATGGGTTTATAAACTGACCATTGGCCTGTTTATGGGTTTATAAACTGACCATTGGTCTGTTTATGGGTTTATAAACTGACCAATGGTCTGTTTATGGGTTTATAAACTGACCAATGGTCTGTTTATGGGTTTATAAACTCAACAATGGTCTATTTATGGATCTTTAAACTCACCAATGGTCTGTTTATGGGTTTATAAACTGACCAATGGTGTGTTTATGGGTTTATAAACTCAACAATGGCCTATTTATGGATCTTTAAACTCCCCAATGGTCTGTTTATGGGTTTATAAACTAACCAATGGTCTGTTTATGGGTTTATAAACTCACCAATGGTCTGTTTTCGGGTTTATAAACTCACCAATGGTCTGTATACGGGTTTATAAACTCAACAAAGGTATGTTTATTGGTTTATAGACTGACCAATGGTCTGATTATGGGTTTATAAACTGACCATTGGTCTGTTTATGGGTTTATAAACTGACCATTGGTTTTTTTATGGGTTTATAAACTGACCAATGGTCTGTTTATGGGTTTATAAACTCAACAATGGTCTATTTATGAATCTTTAAACTCACCAATGGTCTGTTTATAGGTTTATAAACTGACCATTGGTCTGTTTATGGGTTTATAAACTGACCAATGGTCTGTTTATGGGTTTATAAACTGACCAATGGTATGTTTATGGGTTTATAAAATCAACAATGGTCTATTTATGGATCTTTAAACTCACCAATGGTCTGTTTATGGGTTTATAAACTGACCAATGGTCTGTTTATGGGTTTATAAACTCTACAATGGTCTATTTATGAATGTTTAAACTCACCAATGGTCTGTTTATGGGTTTATAAACTGACCAATGATCTGTTTATGGGTTTATAAACTCACCAATGGTCTGTTTTCGGGTTTATAAACTCACCAATGGTCTGTATGCGGGTTTATAAACTCAACAAAGGTATGTTTATTGGTTTATAGACTGACCAATGGTCTGTTTATGTGTTTATAAACTGACCATTGGTCTGTTTATGGGTTAATAAACTGACCATTGGTTTGTTTATGGGTTTATAAACTGACCAATGGTCTGTTTATGGGTTTATAAACTCAACAATGGTCTATTTATGAATCTTTAAACTCACCAATGGTCTGTTTATGGGTTTATAAACTGACCATTGGTCTGTTTATGGGTTTTTTAAACTGACCATTGGTTTGTTTTTGGGTTTATAAACTGACCAATGGTCTGTTTATGGGTTTATAAACTCAACAATGGTTTATTTATGAATCGTTAAACTCACCAATGGTCTGTTTATGGGTTTATAAACTGACCATTGGTCTGTTTATGGGTTTATAAACTCAACAATGGTCTATTTATGGATCTTTAAACTCACCAATGGTCTGTTTATGGGTTTATAAACTCACCAATGGTCTGTTTACGGGTTTATAAACTCAATAAAGGTCTGTTTATTGGTTGATAAACTGAACAACGTTCTGTTTATGGGTTTATAAATTCAACAATGGTCTATTTATGGATCTTTAAACTCACCAATGGTCTGATTATGGGTTTATAAACTGACCAAGGGTCTGTTTTTGGGTTTATAAACTCACCAATGGTTTGTTTACGGGTTTATAAACTCAATAAAGGTCTGTTTATGGGTTGATAAACTGAACAACGGTCTGTTTATGGGTTTATGAACTCAACAACGGTCTATTTATGGATTTTTAAACTCACCAATGTTCTGTTTATGGGTTTATAAACTCAACAATGGTCTATTTATGGATCTTTAAACTCACCAATGGTCTGTTTATGGGTTTATAAACTGACCAATGGTCTGTTTGTGGGTTTATAAACTCAACAATGGTCCATTTATGGATCTTTAAACTCACCAATGGTCTGTTTATGGGTTTATAAACTGACCAATGGTCTGTTTGTGGGTTTATAAACTCAACAATGGTCCATTTATGGATCTTTAAACTCACCAATGGTCTGTTTATGGGTTTATAAACTGACCAATGGTCTGTTTATGGGTTTATAAACTTTACAATGGTCTATTTATGAATCTTTAAACTCACCAATGGTCTGTTTATGGGTTTATAAACTGACCAATTATCTGTTTATGGGTTTATAAACTCACCAATGGTCTGTTTTTGGGTTTATAAACTAACCAATCGTCTGTTTACGAGTTTATAAACTCAATAGAGGTCTGTTTATGGGTTGATAAACTGAACAACAGTCTGTTTATGGGTTTATAAACTGACCATTGGCCTGTTTATGGGTTTATAAACTGACCATTGGTCTGTTTATGGGTTTATAAACTGACCAATGGTCTGTTTATGGGTTTATAAACTGACCAATGGTCTGTTTATGGGTTTATAAACTCAACAATGGTCTATTTATGGATCTTTAAACTCACCAATGGTCTGTTTATGGGTTTATAAACTGATCAATGGTGTGTTTATGGGTTTATAAACTCAACAATGGCCTATTTATGGATCTTTAAACTCCCCAATGGTCTGTTTATGGGTTTATAAACTAACCAATGGTCTGTTTATGGGTTTATCAACTCACCAATGGTCTGTTTTCGGGTTTATAAACTCACCAATGGTCTGTATACGGGTTTATAAACTCAACAAAGGTATGTTTATTGGTTTATAGACTGACCAATGGTCTGTTTATGGGTTTATAAACTGACCATTGGTCTGTTTATGGGTTTATAAACTGACCATTGGTCTGTTTATGGGTTTATAAACTGACCATTGGTTTTTTTATGGGTTTATAAACTGACCAATGGTCTGTTTATGGGTTTATAAACTCAACAATGGTCTATTTATGAATCTTTAAACTCACCAATGGTCTGTTTATGGGTTTATAAACTGACCATTGGTCTGTTTATGGGTTTATAATCTGACCATTGGTTTGTTTATGGGTTTATAAACTGACCAATGATCTGTTTATGGGTTTATAAACTCAACAATGGTCTATTTATGAATCGTTAAACTCACCAATGGTCTGTTTATGGGTTTATAAACTGACCAATGGTCTATTTATGGATCTTTAAACTCACCAATGGTCTGTTTATGGGTTTATAAACTGACCAATTATCTGTTTATGGGTTTATAAACTCACCAATGGTCTGTTTTTGGGTTATAAACTAACCAATCGTCTGTTTACGAGTTTATAAACTCAATAGAGGTCTGTTTATGGGTTGATAAACTGAACAACAGTCTGTTTATGGGTTTATAAACTGACCATTGGCCTGTTTATGGGTTTATAAACTGACCATTGGTCTGTTTATGGGTTTATAAACTGACCAATGGTCTGTTTATGGGTTTATAAACTGACCAATGGTCTGTTTATGGGTTTATAAACTCAACAATGGTCTATTTATGGATCTTTAAACTCACCAATGGTCTGTTTATGGGTTTATAAACTGATCAATGGTGTGTTTATGGGTTTATAAACTCAACAATGGCCTATTTATGGATCTTTAAACTCCCCAATGGTCTGTTTATGGGTTTATAAACTAACCAATGGTCTGTTTATGGGTTTATCAACTCACCAATGGTCTGTTTTCGGGTTTATAAACTCACCAATGGTCTGTATACGGGTTTATAAACTCAACAAAGGTATGTTTATTGGTTTATAGACTGACCAATGGTCTGTTTATGGGTTTATAAACTGACCATTGGTCTGTTTATGGGTTTATAAACTGACCATTGGTCTGTTTATGGGTTTATAAACTGACCATTGGTTTTTTTATGGGTTTATAAACTGACCAATGGTCTGTTTATGGGTTTATAAACTCAACAATGGTCTATTTATGAATCTTTAAACTCACCAATGGTCTGTTTATGGGTTTATAAACTGACCATTGGTCTGTTTATGGGTTTATAATCTGACCATTGGTTTGTTTATGGGTTTATAAACTGACCAATGATCTGTTTATGGGTTTATAAACTCAACAATGGTCTATTTATGAATCGTTAAACTCACCAATGGTCTGTTTATGGGTTTATAAACTGACCAATGGTCTATTTATGGATCTTTAAACTCACCAATGGTCTGTTTATGGGTTTATAAACTCAACAATGGTCTATTTATGACTCTTTAAACTCACCAATGGTCTGTTCATGGGTTTATAAACTGACCAATGGTCTTTTTATGGATCTTTAAACTCACCAATGGTCTGTTTATGGGTTTATAAACTGACCATTGGTCTGTTTTATTGGTTTATAAACTGACCAATGGTCTGTTTATGGGTTTATAAACTGACCAATTGTCTAATTATGGATCTTTAAACTCACCAATGGTCTGTTTATGGCTTTATAAACTGACCATTGGTCTGTTTATGGCTTTATAAACTGACCAATGGTCTGTTTATGGGTTTATAAACTGACCAATGGTCTGTTTATGGGTTTATAAACTCAACAATGGTCTATTTATGGATCTTTAAACTCACCAATGGTCTGTTTATGGGTTTATAAAGTGACCAATGGTGTGTTTATGGGTTTATAAACTCAACAATGGCCTATTTATGGATCTTTAAACTCCCCAATGGTTAGTTTATGGGTTTATAAACTGACCAATGGTCTGTTTATGGGTTTATAAACTCACCAATGGTCTGTTTTCGGGTTTATAAACTCACCAATGGTCTGTATACGGGTTCATAAACTCAACAAAGTTATGTTTATTGGTTTATAGACTGACCAATGGTCTGTTTATGGGTTTATAAACTGACCATTGGTTTGTTTATGGGTTTATAAACTGACCAATGGTCTGTTTATGGGTTTATAAACTCAACAATGGTCTATTTATGAATCTTTAAACTCACCAATGGTCTGTTTATGGGTTTATAAACTGACCATTGGTCTGTTTATGGGTTTTTTAAACTGACCCTTGGTTTGTTTATGGGTTTATAAACTGACCAATGGTCTGTTTATGGGTTTATAAACTCAACAATGGTTTATTTATGAATCGTTAAACTCACCAATGGTCTGTTTATGGGTTTATAAACTGACCATTGGTCTGTTTATGGGTTTATAAACTCAACAATGGTCTATTCATGGATCTTTAAACTCACCAATGGTCTGTTTAAGGGTTTATAAACTCACCAATGGTCTGTTTACGGGTTTATAAACTCAATAAAGGTCTGTTTATGGGTTGATAAACTGAACAACGTTCTGTTTATGGGTTTATAAACTCAACAATGGTCTATTTATGGATCTTTAAACTCACCAATGGTCTGATTATGGGTTTATAAACTGACCAAGGGTCTGTTTTTGGGTTTATAAACTCACCAATGGTCTGTTTACGGGTTTATAAACTCAATAAAGGTCTGTTTATGGGTTGATAAACTGAACAACGGTCTGTTTATGGGTTTATAAACTCAACAATGGTCTATTTATGGATCTGTAAACTCACCAATGGTCTGTTTATGGGTTTATAAACTCAACAATGGTCTATTTATGGATCTTTAAACTCACCAATGGTCTGTTTATGGGTTTATAAACTGACCAATGGTCTGTTTGTGGGTTTATAAACTCAACAATGGTCCATTTATGGATCTTTAAACTCACCAATGGTCTGTTTATGGGTTTATAAACTGACCAATGGTCTGTTTGTGGGTTTATAAACTCAACAATGGTCCATTTATGGATCTTTAAACTCACCAATGGTCTGTTTATGGGTTTATAAACTGATCAATGGTCTGTTTATGGGTTTATAAACTCTACAATGGTCTATTTATGAATCTTTAAACTCACCAATGGTCTGTTTATGGGTTTATAAACTGACCAATGATCTGTTTATGGGTTTATAAACTCACCAATGGTCTGTTTTTGGGTTTATAAACTAACCAATCGTCTGTTTACGAGTTTATAAACTCAATAGAGGTCTGTTTATGGGTTGATAAACTGAACAACAGTCTGTTTATGGGTTTATAAACTCAACAATGGTCTATTTATGGATCTTTAAACTCACCAATGGTCTGTTTATGGGTTTATAAACTGACCATTGGTCTGTTTATTGGTTTATAAACTGACCAATGGCCTGTTTATGGGTTTATAAACTGACCATTGGTCTGTTTATGGGTTTATAAACTGACCAATGGTCTGTTTATGGGTTTATAAACTCAACAATGGTCTATTTATGGATCTTTAAACTCACCAATGGTCTGTTTATGGGTTTATAAACTGACCAATGGTGTGTTTATGGGTTTATAAACTCAACAATGGCCTATTTATGGATCTTTAAACTCCCCAATGGTCTGTTTATGGGTTTATAAACTAACCAATGGTCTGTTTATGGGTTTATCAACTCACCAATGGTCTGTTTTCGGGTTTATAAACTCACCAATGGTCTGTATACGGGTTTATAAACTCAACAAAGGTATGTTTATTGGTTTATAGACTGACCAATGGTCTGTTTATGGGTTTATAAACTGACCATTGGTCTGTTTATGGGTTTATACACTGACCATTGGTTTTTTTATGGGTTTATAAACTGACCAATGGTCTGTTTATGGGTTTATAAACTCAACAATGGTCTATTTATGAATCTTTAAACTCACCAATGGTCTGTTTATGGGTTTATAAACTGACCATTGGTCTGTTTATGGGTTTATAATCTGACCATTGGTTTGTTTATGGGTTTATAAACTGACCAATGATCTGTTTATGGGTTTATAAACTCAACAATGGTCTATTTATGAATCGTTAAACTCACCAATGGTATGTTTATGGGTTTATAAACTGACCAATGGTCTATTTATGGATCTTTAAACTCACCAATGGTCTGTTTATGGGTTTATAAACTCAACAATGGTCTGTATACGGGTTCATAAACTCAACAAAGGTATGTTTATTGGTTTATAGACTGACCAATGGTCTGTTTATGGGTTTATAAACTGACCATTGGTCTGTTTATGGGTTTTTAAACTGACCATTGGTTTGTTTATGGGTTTATAAACTGACCAATGGTCTGTTTATGGGTTTATTAACTCAACAATGGTCTATTTATGAATCTTTAAACTCACCAATGGTCTGTTTATGGGTTTATAAACTGACCATTGGTCTGTTTATGGGTTTATAAACTGACCATTGGTTTGTTTATGGGTTTATAAACTGACCAATGGTCTGTTTATGGGTTTATAAACTCAACAATGGTCTATTTATTAATCGTTAAACTCACCAATGGTCTGTTTATGGG
The DNA here is from genome assembly GCA_030533445.1 of Cyprinodon diabolis. NCBI lineage: Eukaryota > Metazoa > Chordata > Actinopteri > Cyprinodontiformes > Cyprinodontidae > Cyprinodon > Cyprinodon diabolis. The sequence continues at coordinate 1,677,019 of CM060082.1, forward strand.
TTTATAAACTGACCAATGGTCTATTTATGGATCTTTAAACTCACCAATGGTCTGTTTATGGGTTTATAAACTCAACAATGGTCTATTTATGACTCTTTAAACTCACCAATGGTCTGTTTATGGGTTTATAAACTGACCATTGGTCTGTTTATGGCTTTATAAACTGACCAATGGTCTGTTTATGGGTTTATAAACTCAACAATGGTCTATTTATGGATCTTTAAACTCACCAATGGTCTGTTTATGGGTTTATAAACTGACCAATGGTGTGTTTATGGGTTTATAAACTCAACAATGGCCTATTTATGGATCTTTAAACTCCCCAATTGTTAGTTTATGGGTTTATAAACTGACCAATGGTCTGTTTATGGGTTTATAAACTCACCAATGGTCTGTTTTCGGGTTTATAAACTCACCAATGGTCTGTATACGGGTTCATAAACTCAACAAAGGTATGTTTATTGGTTTATAGACTAACCAATGGTCTATTTATGGGTTTATAAACTGACCATTGGTCTGTTTATGGGTTTATAAACTGACCATTGGTTTGTTTATGGGTTTATAAACTGACCAATGGTCTGTTTATGGGTTTATAAACTCAACAATGGTCTATTTATGAATCTTTAAACTCACCAATGGTCTGTTTATGGGTTTATAAACTGACCATTGGTTTGTTTATGGGTTTATAAACTGACCAATGGTCTGTTTATGGGTTTATAAACTCAACAATGGTCTATTTATGAATCGTTAAACTCACCAATGGTCTGTTTATGGGTTTATGAACTGACCAATGGTCTATTTATGGATCTTTAAACTCACCAATGGTCTGTTTATGGGTTTATAAACTCAACAATGGTCTATTTATGACTATTTAAACTCACCAATGGTCTGTTTATGGGTTTATAAACTGACCAATGGTCTATTTATGGATCTTTAAACTCACCAATGGTCTGTTTATGGGTTTATAAACTGACCATTGGTCTGTTTTATTGGTTTAAAAACTGACCAATGGTCTGTTTATGGGTTTATAAACTGACCAATGGTCTAATTATGGATCTTTAAACTCACCAATGGTCTGTTTATGGGTTTATAAACTGACCATTGGTCTCTTTATGGCTTTATAAACTGACCAATGGTCTGTTTTTGGGTTTATAAACTGACCAATGGTCTGTTTATTGGTTTATAAACTGACCAATGGTCTGTTTATTGGTTTATAAACTGACCAATGGTCTTTTTGTAACTTTGTATCATCCACCAGGTCCTTACTCTTAATTTTTAGATGTGTTTTCAGAGTTCCTTTCTGATTTGGTATTAAATACTGACAGGGCCATCAAAGTGGGAGATTTTAACATCCATGCTGACATTGAAGGCGATAGCTTAAGAGCAGCCTTTAATGCTATCTTAGACACTATTGGCTTTGTTCAAAATGTGAATAGTCCCACACATTCTCATCTTCATACTTTGGATCTTGTGCTTACATACGGCATAGAATGGGAAGAAATAACAGTATTTCCTCACAACCCTGTCCTCTCTGACCACTTTCTAATAACCTTCAGGATTACTTTAACAGAGTTCTCCTCCCCCAAAAGAATGTTCAATTTTAGTAGATCTTTATCAGATAGTGCAGTTATAAATTTTAAAGAATCTGCTTCACTTTCTCTCTCCTCTGTGTCGCTGAGCAGTGCTGCAGAATGCAAAAGCATAGCTTATTCCCCTTCACAGGTTGATGATTTTGTTGATGGGGTTGCTAGTTCTCTGCGTACTGCCTTAGACAACACAGCTCCCTTGAAAATGAAAACCGTTAAAAATAGAAAGCTTGCTCCTTGGTTTAATGCAGAGCTGCGTACTTTGAAGCAAAATGCTAGGAAACTGGAGAGAAAATATCGCTCCACAGGCCTGCGGGAGTCCTTCCTAGTCTGGAAAAATGGTTTACTGCTGTATAAGAGGACCCTTTGTAAAGCAAGAGCAGCATACTTCTCCTCATTAATAGAGGAGAATAAGAATAATCCTAGATCTCTTTTTAATACAATTGCCAAACTCACCCAGAGCCATAGCTCTGTTAAACCATCCATTCCACCTGCTCTTAGCAGCAATGATTTTATGGGATTCTTTATAAATAAGATTGATCTTATTAAAAATAAGATCATAAGCACTCCTCTATCCGCGATTGTACCTGAGGTAGTCATGGAATCTGAACCGGGTTTAGACTGCTTTGATCCAGTTGAACTTTCTGAATTAGCAAAATGATTGTCTTCATCTAAACCTTCAACTTGTATGTTAGATCCAGTTCCAACCAGGTTATTTAAGGAGGTATTCCCTTTGATCTCCCCCTCCATTTTAGATGTGATTAATCTATCTCTGTTACAGGGATATGTACCTAAAGCTTTTAAGGTTGCTGTAATTAAACCTCTGCTTAAGAAACCGTCTCTTGACCCAGATGACTTGGTTAATTATAGACCTATATCCAATCTTCCTTTCTTATCCAAAATTCTTGAGAAAGTAGTTGCCAAACAAGTTTGCAATATTTTGTTGGAATTAAAGGAACAGCTCTAGACTGGTTTAACTCTGATCTATCTGATCGAATTCAGTTTGTTCATGTTAATAATAGATCTTCAACACGCTCAAAGGTTACCTGTGGAGTACCACAGGGATAAGTGCTAGGACCAATTCTCTTTACTATATACATGCTCCCAATTTGTAGAGTTATTAGACAGCATGGGATTAATTTTCACTGTTATTCAATTCAGTTCAATTCAGTTTATTTATATAGCGCCAAATTCACAACACATGTCATCTCAAGGCACTTTACAGTTCAATCAGATCATACAGTCAAATTGATACAAAGTTTTCTATCTAAGGAAAACCAGTTGATTGCATTGACTCATTGACTCAAATACAATCCCTCACACTAAGCATGCTTGTAGCGACAGTGGAGAGGAAAAACTCCCTTTTAACAGGAAGAAACCTCCAGCAGAACCAGGCTCAGTGTGAGCGGCCATCTGCCAAGGCCGACTGGGGTTCAAGGAGACAGAAGCAGAGATATAAAAAGCAGCTGTAAAAGGCGGCCCCGTCCAGGAAACACACAGCCAGGCAGACGAGCTCCAAGGCAGCTCCCATGCCAGAGGATGAAGAGAGCACATCCACCCAGCCACGGCCAGAGAAACAGGACCACACTGGAAGACAGGCCGATCAACAACATCTACAAACAAGGGTGTTGATGGAAGCAGCACAGCTGATGTTTCTTTCCTGGATGACGTCACAGCCAAACAGGAACAGACGAGGCAAAGCTACTCTGAGGAAAAGCAGAGAGAGCAGAAGGTTAGAGATTGAACAAACAGATTCTGCAGAATAGGAGAACAGAGAGAGAATGAAGCAGAATGATGAAATGGGGGTCCCTATGTCCTCCAAAAGTCTAAGCCTATAGCAGCATAACTATAGAGAGAGAGCTCAGGATAACCTGAGCCACCCTAACTATAAGCTTTATCAAAAAGGAAAGTTTTAAGCCTAGTCTTAAAAGTAGACAGAGTGTCTGCCTCACGGACTAAAACTGGTAGTTGGTTCCACAGGAGAGGAGCCTGATAACTAAAAGATCTGCCTCCCATTCTACTTTTAGAAATTCTAGGAACCACTAGTAAACCTGCAGATTGAGAGTGAAGTGCTCTGTTAGGAACATAAGGAACAATCAGATCTCTGATATAAGATGGAGCTTGCGCCATTTAAGGCTTTATATGTGAGAAGGAGGATTTTAAATTCTATTCTGGATTTAACAGGAAGCCAATGAAGAGAAGCCAGGATAGGAGAGATATGATCTCTCTTTTTAATTTTCATCAGAACTCTGGCTGCAGCATTTTGGATCAGCTGAAGGCTTTTAACTACAGTTTGTGGACTTCCTGATAGTAAAGAATTACAATAGTCCAGCCTTGAAGTAACAAATGCATGGACTAGTTTCTCAGCATCACCCCTGGACAGGAGATTTGTAATTTTTGCAATGTTCCTCAGATGAAAGAAGGAAATTCTAGAAACCTCTTTGATCTGGGATTTAAATGACAGGTCCTGATCAAAAATAACACCAAGATTTTTTACTTTATTATCTGAAATCAGTTTAATCCCATCCAAATGAAGTGACTGGCTAATCAGCTTCTTTTTCAGAGACTCTGGTCCAAAGACTATAACTTCTGTTTTGTCTGCATTCAGAAGCAGAAAGTTAAGAGTCATCCAGGTTTTTATGTCTTCAAGACATGCTTGTAATCTATGTAATGGGTTAGCTTCATCTGGATTTATAGACAGATATAGCTGGGTATCATCAGCATAACAGTGGAAATTAATCCCATGCTGTCTAATAACTCTACCAATTGGGAGCATGTATAAAGTAAAGAGAATTGGTCCTAGCACTGATCCCTGTGGTACTCCACAGGTAACCTTTGAGTGTGTTGAAGATCTATCATTAACATAAACAAACTGAATTCGATCAGAGAGATCAGAGTTAAACCAGTCTAGTGCTGTTCCTTTAATTCCAACAAAATATTCAAGTCTTTCTAAAAGAATATTATGGTCAACTGTATCAAATGCAGCACTAAGATCCAACAGGACGAGCACAGATACAAGTCCATTATCTGAGGCCATGAGAATATCATTAGTTACTTTCACCAGAGCTGTTTCAGTGCTATGATGAGCTCTAAAGCCAGACTGAAACTCTTCAAAAAGTTCATTATGGTGTAAGTGGTCGCAAACTTGTTTGGCAACTACTTTGTCAAGAATTTTGGATAAGAAAGGAAGATTGGATATAGGTCTATAATTAACCAAGTTCTCTGGGTCAAGAGACGGTTTCTTAAGCAGAGGTTTAATTACAGCAACCTTAAAAGCTTTAGGTACATATCCCTGTAACAGAGATAGATTAATCACATCTAAAATGGAGGAGGAGATCAAAGGGAATACCTCCTTAAATAACCTGGTTGGAACTGGATCTAACATACAAGTTGAAGGCTTAGATGAAGACAATAATTTTGCTAATTCAGAAAGTTCAACTGGATCAAAGCAGTCTAAACCCGGTTCAGATTCCATGACTACCTCAGGTACAATCGCGGATAGAGGAGTGCTTATGATCTTATTTTTAATAAGATCAATCTTATTTATAAAGAATCCCATAAAATCATTGCTGTTAAGAGCAGGTGGAATGGACGGTTCAACAGAGCTATGGCTCTGGGTGAGTTTGGCAACTGTATTAAAAAGAAATCTAGGATTATTCTTATTCTCCTCTATTAATGAGGAGAAGTATGCTGCTCTTGCTTTACAAAGGGTCCTCTTATACAGCAGTAAACCATTTTTCCAGACTAGGAAGGACTCCTGCAGGCCTGTGGAGCGATATTTTCTCTCCAGTTTCCTAGCATTTTGCTTCAAAGTACGCAGCTCTGCATTAAACCAAGGAGCAAGCTTTCTATTTTTAACGGTTTTCATTTTCAAAGGAGCTGCGTTGTCTAAGGCAGTACGCAGAGAACTAGCAACCCCATCAACAAAATCATCAACCTGTGAAGGGGAATAAGCTATACTTTTGCACTCTGCAGCACTGTTCAGCGACACAGAGGAGAGAGAAAGTGAAGCCGATTCTTTAAAATTTATAACTGCACTATCTGATAAAGATCTACTAAAATTGAACCTTCTTTTGGGGGAGGAGAACTCTGTTAAAGTAATCCTGAAGGTTATTAGAAAGTGGTCAGAGAGGACAGGGTTGTGAGGAAATACTGTTATTTCTTCACATTCTATGCCGTATGTCAGCACAAGATCCAAAGTATGAAGATGAGAATGTGTGGGACTATTCACATTTTGAACAAAGCCAATAGTGTCTAAGATAGCATTAAAGGCTGCTCTTAAGCTATCGCCTTCAATGTCAGCATGGATGTTAAAATCTCCCACTATGATGACCCTGTCAGTATTTAATACCAAATCAGAAAGGAACTCTGAAAACTCATCTAAAAATTCAGAGTAAGGACCTGGCGGACGATACAAAGTTACAAGAAGAAGAGGTTTTCTTGCCTTGAAATTTGGATGAGGGAACTTAAGGGTTAAATGTTCAAAAGAGTTGTAGGTATTAACTGTTTTGGGAGTAATCAGTAAGTCAGACTGGAAGATTGTTGCTACTCCTCCTCCTCGCCCAGAACTTCTGGGTATGTGAAAATTTAAATAGCTTGAAGGAGTTGCCTCATTTATGCTCACATAATCCTCTTGCTGCAGCCAGGTTTCTGTAAGGCAAAACAAGTCAATGTGATTATCACAAATCAAGTCATTAACTAGCAGACTTTTAGAGGAAAGCGATCTTATGTTAAACAGACCGCATTTAATTGTTTTAACTTTTTCCCCAATTGGAGTTATTTTGATTTTAATTAGATTATCATGATTTACTTCTTCATCGTTATGTTGATGATACCCAGCTATATCTGTCTATAATCCAGATGAAGCTAACCCATTACATAGATTACAGGCATGTCTTGAAGACATAAAAACCTGGATGACTCTTAACTTTCTGCTTCTGAATGCAGACAAAACAGAAGTTATAGTCTTTGGACCAGAGTCTCTGAAAAAGAAGCTGATTAGCCAGTCACTTCATTTGGATGGGATTAAACTGATTTCAGATAATAAAGTAAAAAATCTTGGTGTTGTTTTTGATCAGGACCTGTCATTTAAATCCCAGATCAAAGAGGTTTCTAGAATTTCCTTCTTTCATCTGAGGAACATTGGAAAAATTTGAAATCTCCTGTCCAGGGGTGATGCTGAGAAACTAGTCCATGGATTTGTTACTTCAAGGCTGGACTATTGTAATTCTTTACTATCAGGAAGTCCACAAACTGTAGTTAAAAGCCTTCAGCTGATCCAAAATGCTGCAGCCAGAGTTCTGATGAAAATGAAAAAGAGAGATCATATCTCTCCTATCCTGGCTTCTCTTCATTGGCTTCCTGTTAAATCCAGAATAGAATTTAAAATCCTCCTTCTCACATATAAAGCCTTAAATGGCCAAGCTCCATCTGATATCAGAGATCTGATTGTTCCTTATGTTCCTAACAGAGCACTTCGCTCTCAATCTGCAGGTTTACTAGTGGTTCCTAGAATTTCTAAAAGTAGAATGGGAGGCAGATCTTTTAGTTATCAGGCTCCTCTCCTGTGGAACCAACTACCAGTTTTAGTCCGTGAGGCAGACACCCTGTCTACTTTTAAGACTAGGCTTAAAACTTTCCTTTTTGATAAAGCTTCTAGTTAGAGTGGCTCAGGTTATCCTGATCTATCTCTATAGTTCTGCTGCTATAGGCTTAGACTGCTGGAGGACATAGGGACCCCTTTTTCATCATTCTGCTTCATTCTCTCTCTATTCTCCCACTCTGCAGAATCTGTTAGTTCAATCTCTAACGTTCTGCTCTCTCTGCTTTTCCTCATAGTAGCTTCATCTGGTCTGTTCCTGTTTGGCTGTGACGTCATCCTGGAAAGAAATATCAGCTGTGCTGCTTCCATCAACACCCTTGTTTATAGATGTTGGAGATCGGCCTGTTTTCCAGTGTGGTCCTGTTTCTCTGACCATGACTAACTGGATGTGCCTTCTTCGTCCTCTGGCATGGGAGCTGCCTTGGAGCTCGTCTGCCTGGCTGTGCGTTTCCTAGACGGGGCCGCCTTTTACAGCTGCTTTTTGTATCTCTGCTTCTGTCTCCTTGAACCCCAGTCGGCAGATGGCCACTCACACTGAGCCTGGTTCTGCTGGAGGTTTCTTCCTGTTAAAAGGGAGTTTTTCCTCTCCACTGTCGCTACAAGCATGCTTAGTGTGAGGGATTTTATTTGAGTCAATGAGTCAATGCAATCAACTGGTTTTCCTTAGATAGAAAACTTTGTATCAATTTGACTGTATGATCTGGTTGAACTGTAAAGTGCCTTGAGATGACATGTGTTGTGAATTTGGCGCTATATAAATAAACTGAATTGAATTGAAATTGTTTATGGGTTTATAAACTGACCAATGGTCTGGTTATGGGTTTATAAACTGACCATTGGGCTGTTTATGGGTTTATAAACTCAACAATGGTCTATTTATGGATCTTTAAACTCACCAATGGTCTGTTTATGGGTTTATAAACAGTTTAGTGCTGCTCTTTTAGAGACAACACTAATAACATCTGTCTGTTCTGTACTAAGCTGTAGGAGAGTCTGACCTGTCCATCCATGATATAGTGGACGTTCTGACTCAGATACTGTACAGGACTCTGTGGGGATGCAAAAATAATCTCATCATCAGTGTATTTACGTAAACAGAATTTAAAAAGAGGTCAAGAAAGGATCCTTGTTTGTCATAAAACACAAATATCAAGTGACACAAAATAGTTCTGGTCTGTTAAGTAACATCTAAAGCAGAGAAGGAGTCTGGAAGATAACCATAAGACCATAAAGTGTCTCCACTCCTTCATCGGTCAATATTTCCCCCTCCTTTGCACTTTGTCATGACTGGAGTATTTTAGCACGTTGGTAATCTGGATTATGTTGAGGCTCAGATGGCCGCAGTGAGGAGTCAATCTACTACTCCACTATTTGCTGGAAAGGTAGCTCTGCTAAGCTTTTAAGCTCTTTATAAACACTCATCTGTGCTTGATTCAAGAGAAATAAAAATGTTGATGAACTAGTGTTGTTCACAGGCATGGTTGGTTAGAGGCAGAACATGCAGATTGGAAAACCAGCTCCTTCAGGGTGGATTTACTGTCATTTGATACAACTCAGAGTGAGGGGACCACAAAACTAAGTGTTGACTTAATAAAAAAAAATGTAAATCCTTTATTGTCCCACTATGGGGAAATTATCCCTCTGCATTTAACCCATCCCCTAGGGGAGCAGTGGGCTGCCATTGTGTGGCGCCTGCCGGGAGCAGTGTGGAGTTAAAGGTCTTGCTCAGGGACATGAAAAACTAACTTGGGTTTTTGCTCAATGACTCCATGGTGCCTAATTCCTGGCCTCTAATGTTAGCTAATCTGATTTGTGTTAGCTCTCATTAGAGAGCGTGTCCTCATGTGGTGGAGCTAACGGCCTGAAGCTGCAGCGCTGTATTTATAGCAGGGCTGCTAAGCGTCTCTCTCCGTTACGCACAGGTCACTCTTATAATGTTTGGAGGCTGGAGTAGGGCGGAGCTGCTGAAGGACCACACTGTTACTTTCAGTAGAGCTTGTGGATGAGTTCCTCTACCTGATGGCAAGGAGCAACCATGCAGGCAGAAGGTACTAGCATGTGGTGGTGGTAGGAGAAACCTGCAGAGGAACCATGGGAGCAGCTCTGAGCTGGTTTGCTGCACGTATTTGTGCAGCAGTTCTGAGCACAAGTGATGCACTGAGAATCTGGAGAGTAAGTAGAACTTTTAAAATGTTTTATGTTTCTCCTAAGAAGGACATAGGGACCCTACCAATCATGCTACCCCTTGTCTTCATGTCTAAATTACAGTTGATTGATTTTTTTTCAATTATTTTCTTTATTTGTTGTCTTCTGTGAACCTCCCAAATATTCTATTCTCTTCTTCCCTTTAGGATCCATTCTTCTGAGTAAAATCTTCTCCAGAGCCACAAAACAGCTGTCAATTACAGGCAGCCGTACTTTGGCTAAGCTTTTTTTTTTAAATTGTATGATAATTATCAGCTAAAATGAAATTCGTTTTCAAAGCTCATTTGCTCTCATAAGCTAAACTCAAAAGTAAAAAAACGGTTAGACAGGACAGGGTTGTGAGGGCGTACTGTTATTAATCAAGCGAAGCCTGTGTCAGAACAAGGTCCAAAGTATGACTATAAACATGAGTAGCTGTAAGGATGTTTTGTAGGACATTCAATTAAGTTTAATGCCACTCATCCATCAGTACCAACTTAGAACAACTCTCTACATCAATTCTTTATTGGGGGTTTTCCATTAATAACGTGGAAAGTCGCTTTTTTTTTTTTTTTGCAGTTTCATTTGTTCTGAGTAGCAAAGAAGACGATCGATAGATCAATGGTTGGTCAGGGAGGCAGTTTCACCTGTAACAGTATGTTGCACAGTTCCGCAATTACAGCTCTCAAGATCCTGGATCATGAACCTTTTATATCTGCCTCGGCATTAACCCACCTTAGTCAAGCATGCGGTCTGGAGAACTTGACCGCATGCTGAGCTCCAATCTAGGATGTTGCTGTATTGTTCTCTGCAGCTCATTTCACTTTGGACTGTGGGGTCGCATTGCAATTAAACATACAACTACGGTTGTGATATTTCTCCTTTGTTATACAAAATGAACCAAAGGTAAAAGAGGAATAGTATAGCATGAAGTAATCTAAAAATGAAAAGCTGCCGCCAGGTTTCTGTGAGACCAAATAAATTCATCTGATGATCACAAACCAAGTGCTTCTCCAGAGTTTTTTCTCCAGATAAGACAGCATTTACCACCTCCAACATATCTGTTTATTGTTTGTGTTCACTGGTTTTGGTGTAGCTGAACCCATTCTCCCCTCTATCTTAAGTTAAGGACAACAATGACTAGAAATTGACCATCATCAGAATTCTGCCACCAAAATGTAATCATGTGAAATGAAATGAAGTTGCTCTCACAATTTAAAACCCAGGATTTATTCTGTTTTGAGTAAAGTCCTGCTTATTCTACATGACTGACGTCTGTCTTTCCCTCTCCTTCTCTGCAGTCCCATGAGACCCTCAGAGGGCCGCTAAGCCTTGGTGAACAGCTGGCCCTGAAGGAGGGTTATTCTCTGGACCGGTGTGAGAGAAGCATAGAGGAAGGCGGCACATTTAAGGAAAATGTTGACTCCTTCAGAAGCTACTGTGTTAGCTTGTTAGGAGAGACCTACCCTCAAAGGAGAGAGTCAGTTTTAGTCAGAACCAGCTACATAGAAGCAACGGAGACTTATGCAAGGCGGTCAAGTTTTAGCAGAAGGAGAAGCCCAGACATAGAGGCTAATATTTCCTTCAAGCTCCCTCTGAGGCCAGAAATATTTGATGCTAATGTTAAACGTCTGCAGGAGGCTCCAAGTCTTACAATGCATGAGCATCCTGCAGAAAGCAATCTCTGTCCTATGGATGGAGATCATAATTCAGAGACCTGCACTGTACCAATATATTTAACCAAGGACAACATGAGGGACACAAAGAAAAAGCAAATCTTGCCTAATCACAAATCATGGCCTCTCATCAGAGAGATAGATCTGAAAATTCCCAGGATGAAACATGATGAGGCGTCTAAAATGTTGGATGGTGAGAACAGAAACGTGTTCAGCAGCTTCTACCAGGAGAAAAACTCTGCCTTAAAAAGATGCAACAGCTCTGGAGGCAAAACTCTTTCTGTGGAGAATAAAATGGTGGAGGATTATAAAGACAAAACAGATCAATGTTTTACAAAGTTTGATCATGTAACAGAATGTGACAGAATGAATATATTCACAGTCTGTCAACCCCTTAAAGAAGGTGGTTCTATGAGCCTAAATACCCCAGAGGTACCTGGCACAAAGACGAACACAAAAAGGCAGAAAGGACAGGTTCAGGAGCTGGAGGATGTCTGTGGCTCACAGACAGTGACCCTGCCAACAACATGCGGGTCAGATCCGTGTCTCCCAGAAGAGCCAGAACCCACCCCACTGAATGAAACCTCATCTACAGAGAGAACATCCTCTCTTCCACATGTAGCTCAGAAGGTTTCTCAGGATGTCCCACCTCCTTCGGTGTCCATGGAGGAGGAACTCCTTGAGGAGGAGACAGGCTCTGATTCATGCTTAGAGCAGGAGGCTGCAGAGGATGATCAGCCCTATAGTTTTTCAACTTGGACAACAGTAGTCATCGGTAAGGATCTGTTGGTATGCCGGAGCCATTCCTATGACGACCGGATTAGTTTGTCTGACATCCGAGAAATGGAGGAACCTCCCTTGCTGTTCTCTGGAGCTTTCAGTGTTGGGTCTTTCATTAGACAAGAACAAGTTCCTCAGAGGGATGAAGAGATCAGTGGTCACTGTCATCTGAATAGAAGCCCAGCTGGTTTGGATACTGTGGGTGAAGGTGTGGTCTCTAATGAACCAGATGCCCCAGAGAGTTCAGAGTCTGAGAGTCAGCTGAAGGAAGCAGAGTGCTCTATGGGTTTGCCATCTCACAGGAGCCTTCATCAAACAACAGAGAACTACTCAGCCTCATCTGATGATGGACCAGCTCAGAACCAAGAGAAGACACATTCAACCTCACAACCAGAGGTCAACACGCTTAAGCATCCATATTCTGTTATGGGCCTCAGTCTGCCTGCTAGCATCAGTGTGTGCCCAGGATACCTGATATCCTCTAAGGGACTGATAGATGCTTCACCCCTTTTAGGAGACATCCACTGCTCTGGTCTCCTAAACCACCCGACTGGGTTGAAAAAGGCAGAGCTGGAGTCAGAGATGAGGCATGGTCTCCAGGGAGACCGTATGTCTTCCCCGGTCAGTGAGGGAGAGAGGACGGACTGCCCTTCTAGCCAACCTGTTGTAGACGATTCCAGTCTGTCCTCATCAACCATAGGAAGTCATCAGCATTGGTCCGGTCAGTCCAGGCTCCAGCCAGGAGCCTTTCAGGGTGTGACTGAGAGTCCTCTGAGTCCAGACAGCCAAAAGCCTAACAGCCGAAGGTTGGTAGCTCCTACCTCTCACTGCACCAGAGCCAATCTGAGAGGTCCATCAGTCGCCGTGGTGCGACGGACACGCCTTCCTCAACGACCCAAGAGCCTCAAACCAGCTGTTAGTCCTCTGGCTCTGGGGTTCAGACTTCTGAAGGGAACCAGAAGGTGGACAGACAGTCAGTGCCACATCTGCCTCTATGACGGCGGCTCCATCCATCAGCTGCAGGTGAGAGAGAAAACATCTACTAGGTCAACAGACTGTAACCTGACTGATATGGAGTGCCTGTTAGCATGGTGATGTGGGGTAATGGGTCAGAGTATCAGGAGCGGCCTCTCTCTGCCCTGTCAGCCTAGATAGGATGGTTTTAGCTCTAACGCCCTCTGGGTGGTGGGGGGTGGTGGTGGATTAGCTTCGGGCTTTCATGTGTTTTGGTTAGGATTGAACTCGTGTTTAACAAATCCATGTAACTGGCTTCAAGCCGGTTCCCATTTAGTCCCTTTGTACTTGGAGACATGTGTCCTTTATCTGTCTTATTCATTTTGCTTTGGGATCATTTCAGTATTTTCAGAGGTGAGCAGTAACAAGTTATAATTACTTGGTTACAGTTAATAGAGTAAAATGTCTGGTTACTAACAATGAGTAACATCACTGAATAATGACTTGTTTTAAAATCTAATTATCAGCAGAGACCCAATATGTTAAATAGGATTGATGTATTGTCTGCTGTTCTGCTGTCATTAGATGTCAGATTAATTTGCAGTGAAGCTTTGCTGTTACTGAATTTAATCGTATAATCTTATTCTACTTCCAAAAAAGTAAAAAAAAAAATCCACTGGACTTTGTTTCCAAGTTAGAGACGTTTCTCTTCCCACCAATGAAGCTTATTCAAGTCAAAATGTCAGAAATAGCGTTGAGTTCCAGGTTTTATACAGTAGCCCAAAAAAGCCTTGTTTAAGTTTAGAAAACATGCTAATTCAAACAGAAGTGCCCATCCCTTTGGAATGGGGGGTCTTTTGGGTTTTTTGTTGGCCTGTGTTGTGCCACTTAGCTAACCAGAAGATTATGAATATATTAAATAACTAGAACTTGAAGTTAGTTAATCAATGAGTTATTCAAACCAGGGGTAAAACTAGTTATTATTATCAGTTGATTATAACTGTAACTTGCTTACTGACCAGGGTTTTAGCCTCTTTCCTAAAAGGTTGGACTCCTCAATCGGCTGTTAAAAATCCAGTTGTCTTTCACCAGTTTAGTAATATAGGCTTTGGCTCTTAGCAACGTTATTAATCACCAACCAAATAAATGTGTCTCAGTTCATTCGGATGTTACAGAAAGAAGAGTGAATCCAACCTGAGTGATAAATCGTTCACTGTGTATAATAAGCGCAAAAGACCACGAGTTAAAATGCACCTTTATTAGCTACAATCACACAGTATTATATCTAATATCTAAGCCAAACACTGAACACTACTGAAAATAAGTGAAATAAAGAAATAAAAGAGGAAGAGGGGTTTAAGAGTCCGTTCAAAGTCTATTGATGTTTGAAGTTTAAGCTTAATGCATTTGAAAGTGTCCTTTATAATAGGAGCAGATAAAATGTAAATAAACCCTGACACACACACAGATGTTAACTGCAGTCAAAACAGTGAAGTTTCGTTCAGTTTATTGTGGAAAATGAATAATGACTCAGGAATGCATTAAACTATGATGAGGCTGAAAGAACGTTAGCTTAGCTGGCCCCAGGGGTACTGTTTGGTTTGGTGGAGGGAAGGCCTTCAGCTCGGTCCGGTTCTCTGCAGGCCTGTCTTCAGTCCAGTCTGTTCGTCCAACAGCAGCTCAAATAGATTTGGATCAATCGGATGCAACAATTAGAGGCGATTTGCAAGGGGGTTCATTTTATAACTAATAGTAGCATGCCGGACGTCTCCCTTTTAGCTACGGTGGTTAGCACATAGCCGCAGCTTTTAGCAGCACTTCTTCAGCACTACTCCATCTCTCTGTCTCACAGGCGGTCACGGTCCACAGCTCCTTTGGCGAACAGAGATCGGGGCCCCCGTTGTTCGGTGGTTAGCAGAGCTGGATTAGCTCTTTTGTCCTAAATCCTGATGCAGCAGGTTTCAGGATACACTGCGTTCAGCTCCTTCTGAATCGCAGGAAAAAGGCAGTCTGGCTCAGTCCAGCTACCACAGACTTCTCTGATTTGGTTAGTATGTAGCGTAGCCTACAGCTGGGAGCGCTTCTGTCTAGCCGTTAGCGGTGCAGAGCCACCGGCAAAAGAGAACACTAATATAGGAAGCTAGTGTTTTTAAAAGCTACACCGAAGGGGTGTGTCTTCAGAGCGGCATACTCCGGGTCAGGGACAATGTATCACAACACCTGTAATGCCCCATACCTGTCTATGTCTCTGAAAGGGGGGGTCGTTGGAGGGAATTGTTGGCCTGGCTGAATAGGGGGGTTGGTGTTGCAATGATAACGGGAATCAACTCTATCGATGCATTGTAGGTTTTTGAAATCTGAAATCTGAGTCGACCCCCTCGGTTTACGGTTAAGGTTGTTGGTTGGCTGCCTTCACACCCCTCTCAAACTCCTGTCTTCTTTGTCCAACATGCCATCTATGTTAAGAAAGAAAAACCAACCTTAAACAGAGTGGCTGGACTAAAAAATCCAGCTTTCATTGCAACAAAGCTTCTGGAATGGGAAGCGAGACGTCATTGACTATCTCTATAGTTATGCTGCTATAGGCTTAGACTGCTGGAGGACATATGGACCCCTTTTTCATGATTCTGCTTCATTCTATCTCTATTCTCCCACTCTGCACAATCTGTTAGTTTCTTGGAGCTCGTCTGCCTGGCTGTGTGTTTCCTGGACGGGGCCGCCTGTGGAGCTGGTTGACAGTTGCCTTTTGTATCTATGCTTCTTTTTCTATGTCTGCTTCTGTCTCCTTGAACCCCAGTGGGCCTCAGTAGATGGCCGCTCACACTGAGCCTGGTTCTGCTGGAGGTTTCTACCTGTTCAAAGGGAGTTTTTCCTCTCCACTGTCGCTACAAGCATGCTTAGTGTGAGGGATTGCTGAAGAGTCAATGAGTCGATGCAATCAGCTGGTTTTCCTTAGATAGAAAACTTTGAACCAATCTGACTGGATGGTCTGGTTGATCTGGATCTATAAATTGACCTGAGATGGTATGATGTGAATTGGAGCTGTAGAAATAAGCTGATTAGATAAGATTTTTGAAAGATAATTTATAATAAATAATCAAATAAAAGCACTTCCCTCTTCTTAGACTCTGACTGTTTCTCTCTGCTCTTCTGAAAGCTGTGTGTGTTTGTTCTATCTGGTGTTTTTAGATCTAGTTTCTCAACAGATCTCTGCTAGAAACATGTTTTCCTCAGTTTCTCTTTGAGTGTCAGAGATCCTCCCATTGTTGCTTTCTGCAGCCTGACTAATAGATTCTCCCTCCTGGTGTGATTAAATGCTACTGTGATCTAAGTGATGCCAGCAAACACAGACCAACAGGCTGCAGATCCTGTTTCCTCTCTTTTATTTTCTGAATGTTTTCGAGTTTCTGTGGGAAGTGTGGCGGTAGACGGAGCTGCTTTGACTAACCGCTCATTCTGCACTCTAAAGGTGACACAGAACAATGCCGCCCTGCCTGCCAGCCCAGACAAAGGCCTCTGTGTGTGGCTGTGGGAGCACCAGCTCCTGGCTGGAGGAGAGCTTCCACGGCATTTCCCAGCAACAAAGAGCAAAGTGTTCAGATGCTGTTTGGATGGAGGCGCTGAGGCCATGCAGAGGGAGAGGCAGCATCTCTGACAACGTTCCCAAAGTAACACAGGAAGTTTGGCTCCATCAGACCTGCCCTCCGCCTCCATCTGATGTCTTCCAGCTCTTTCTACCCTAACCTCCTCCTGCTTCATGCTCACTTTGTTAATATAAAGTCCTGATGTTTCCTCAGGCAGTCTCCATGGAGCACAGCGGGGCGTTCTGGGGGAGGTCTCTGCAGAACCACTGCTTCTCACACAGCACCCCCACCGATCTGGACTGCCTGGGCTGGACGAAGCACGTCTCCTCACTCTGTGAGTACAGCATTTCTCCAGGGTCCATGTCACTGAATCAGAGGAACCTTTATCAGTTAGTCAGCAGACGCTTTGATTTTAGAAACCAGGAGAAACCACACCCCTTCTGGACCTCTTTGTAGCTTAGTCCCACCCACTGTTGAGATTTTTTTTTTTTTTTACCTGGAGTCTAGGTGAAGCGGAGGTGCGTCCTTACGGTAGCGATAGCCTCCCCCTGCTGGTGGCTTTTAGCCCCATTTCCACAACCCTATGTGAACCGTGCAGAGATCAGTCTGAGCACGGCAACCCAGATAACTGTTGAGTGTAAATGATACGCACAACTGAAGCGGACCGTGCCAGACCCAACCAAACCGCGCTACACTGGTACTAGTTCATCAGTAGGGCTTGGCGCGGTACAGTTCTGGCTCTGTTCTCTATGAGCAGACTGCGTCATCTCCTTACAGCCAGCCTCCAGTAGTTGGTGGTAGGGATGCAGGATATTGCCTTTTTTGCCAATATGGCGATATTCCAAACACTAAACTAAACTAATATAAAAACATGCGAGTCACGAAATTTAAGCATAACCACCTTCACTGTGACGCCCCACTGGTTACTGTATATTCCAAAAATTCAGGAAAACTTCAGGAAAATGTAAAATGTTAACATTTACTTTGAAGACTGCCTGGTCTTTTAGCCGTGAGTCATTTCCAGGTTGTTTGGCTTTACTTTGCTAAAGAAACGCTGTGTTTCTCCGAGTGGTGCTTCCCTAACTGAGATATTAAATTAGAAGTGTTGAAGGACAAAGTCTTGGTTCCCCCATGCATGACAAGGACCTTACATTCATTGCAAACCGCAAAATTCAAGTCATCATCTGAAACTCTTAGAAAAGTTCCACACTGCAGACATTTTTATATTTGTTAGCTGCCTTCTGCTACACAGTTAGTCGGGTGACGCAGTTTAATGATGACTTCTTCTTGTTCTTCTACTTGTTTGGCGGGTTTAATGACGTCATCCGGGATCGGGGAGCGGCAGTGGAAGTGCTAATTCTGGCATATTTCACAAAAATCTAGGCATTATATTATTGGCTTTTCATTATCAGGGGAAAAATCAATAA
Organism: Cyprinodon diabolis; assembly: GCA_030533445.1. Classification (NCBI taxonomy): domain Eukaryota; kingdom Metazoa; phylum Chordata; class Actinopteri; order Cyprinodontiformes; family Cyprinodontidae; genus Cyprinodon; species Cyprinodon diabolis. The sequence goes on from CM060082.1 coordinate 1,694,812, forward strand.
GAATATGGAGAGATATTACATAATTATGCTAATGTTGGCCAATAATATCAGGCAGCTTATTGGACATCCCTAGTTGGTGGGAAAGCACATCAGTAACCGCCACAAAACATTTTTTAAAATGGCGTCTAAAGAGCTTTGTCCGACCCGGACTGACTGAGGTCTGTTGGTGAGGAAGTCTAGCAGCCAATAGCAGAGGGGTGTATTGAAGCCCAGCTGTTCCAGTTTGCCCATCAGATGCTGTGGGATGATGGTGCTGAAAGCTGAACTGAAGTCCAGGAACAGCATCCGCACGTGGGTGTTCTTCTCCTCCAGGTGTACCAGGCTCAGGTGGAGAGCAGCAGAGACGGCGTCCTCAGTGGAGCGGTCCCGTCGGTAGGCGAACTGGAACGGGTGGAATGTTGGCGGCAGACTGGAGACTGGTGACGATGTGTTCTTTAACCAGCCTTTGGAAGTGAGGTGACCTGAGGCTTCTTTGGGACTGGAATAATGGAGGCAGACTGGAAGCATGCTGGCACTATGGATTGGTCCAGCCAGGTGTTAAAGATGTCTGTGAGGACACCAGCCAGCATAGGCGGATCTACATGGGTGGCATAGGGTGGCAAATGCCACCCTAAATGACAGCCTTGCCACCCCTACTGCCACCCCAGTTGGCGGTAGGGGTGGCGAGGCTTATAAATTATGGATCATTTGAGAATTACGACCGCTAATTTCCAATGTCGGACTGCAGTGAATGCAGCATGAGATGACGCGAGAGCGACTGAGACTGATTGTTTTGAAAACCGAATGGGGCAAAGCGAGGGAGCCAGGGGTCATGGGGAGAGGAGACACGGGATGAAACAGGTAAAAACTGATTAACTATCTATTGAGAAATGAAATCATAATGAAAGCACAATGTTGCTAGCATAGCTGCAATGCTGATTTTATGATGATAAAAATCAGGTTGCAGAACGTCATTTCTCTATGATGTTAGTTAGGCCTGACGTCTCAGGCTCATAAAGACATATTTGCAGTCAACTATGACAGAAAAGAGACGATCACGTTTGGTTGTACTCAAATCAAAATGCACAAAGGCTTTGGATCTAAATAAAGTTGTGAAGCGTTTTGCTGAGCAACATGGAAATCACTGCATTCAGCTGTTATAGTCATGTTAACTTTATGTTATGCTCTCTGCTGAGCCTTTACAGAGCTGCTACATTTTGTTTTGGCACCTGAGGAAATCTGATATTTCCTTTAATAAAACCAAAGTGTTAAAAGTTAAAAATGTGATACTGGTGTGAATCCTGCTTAATATGAAGCAGTGTTGTTGTTTCTTTTTTGTATATATAATATGAAACTATCCAGAAATGACCTGTATGAACCTACTCACAAGCAAAATGTATTTTTATGTTGCTTCTTTTCAGATTTGTGGAGATTTTGATGTAACATCCAGAACCCGCCTTTTTGTTGATTTGTTGATACAGCAGTATGGAGGACCAACTCTGCCATATTTAAAAATAAATACAGAAATAAATAAATGCTTAATAAATAAATAAGCATACAATTAATTGCCACCAAAATACAAACAACAAATAAATGTAAGTAGAAATTAAATTATACAGCTAGTCATAAAGGTATATAACTCTTTTAATTGGCTTCTTTATTTCTTTGCCTTTTTAATATTTACCTTATTTATTTTTTTGTCATTTATTATCTTCAACTTCATTTTTTAATTACTTATATTTGTAAGTATTTATTTATGTGCATGTTATCATATTTTTGTCTGTTTTATTCTTCCTTTGTATTTTTTTACCCTAGTTATTTCTTCGCCGCTATTTCTTTCTGCCTGCCCTTTTAACATTTCTGCCTGCCATTATAATATAATTTCTAATTACATTTATTTGTTGATTGTATTTTTGGTGGCAATTAATTGTATGCTTATTTATTTATTGAGCATTTATTTATTTCTGTATTTATTTTTAAATATGGCAGAGTTGGTCCTCCATATATAGCTCTATCTACAGCATATTTACATGCATGAAATGTCCCTTTCATGTTGCCGTAACTGCTGTATGTCAAGTTCCTGAGGAACAAATGGGGTAAATGTGTGTTCAGAGTAAACATTACATAGATGTCTGGTACCTTGTTCGGAGCCTTGACCCATTTATTTCTACTGTGTAGTTCTGCTCACTTTAGTCCAGCTCAGTCCATAGATCTCTGATGGGAAACTTTTTCTTTCTATAGTTTCTTCTTGTGCAAATGCTGCAAAGCTGCCTCTCTGACAGTCAATCTCACACATCTGCGACTCAGCACCTGTGTCTTACCTTAATACCTTTCCTGTCATAAGGCCCCTCTAGAAGTAGTGTTATCATTCTTCTATCTCCTATTAAGTGAGATCACATTGTACGATGTATTATTAATAGGAACTGTTTCACATGAAACACTAGTACTGTACATACTATTCTCACCAAACTGTGATAACTGTGATTAAATTCAGTGTAAACAAATTCCATATGTTGCCACCCCTAAAAAATTCCTGCCACCCCATAAATATTTTTCTAGATCCGCCCCTGCCAGCCAGCTGATTTGCACACTCCTTATACACCTGCCCAGGTGTGTTATCAGGCCCTGGGGCCTTCCTTGGGTTGACTCTAATAATATCAGCAGGCAGAGGGTCTCCTCCCCCTGATGGGGAACAGCTTTCACTGCTGGAGGCTGTTTAGTGACGTGAACAAGAAACCTGAAAAAATGCCAGAAACACCATCTATAGAGAAGACATGAGCAGAGCAATGGCCAACTGCTATCCAGAGCAGGAGACGAAGCTCTAAAAGAAACATTTATGGCCCCCATTTAAAGGTATACCCCCAATGGAAGCCACTGGCTAGTTAAAGTGGTGAGTCCCCCGTCCTGCAAACAGGAAGCCTGGGTTCCTATCCCAACTGGGGGAAATGAGCTGCCAGTGGGGGTCCTTAGGTTTGAGTTTGAGCCCCACAGCCTGCCACTCTAGGTCCCTGAGTAAGACCCTTAACCGCACACTGCTCCCCGAATGCTGCACAATGGCTGCCCACTGCTCTCCAACGGGATGGGTTTAAAGCAGAGAGTGAATTTCGTTGCTTTGTATGTGTGACAGTGGAATGATGATAAAACGCTGGTAATAAATAAAAATAAAATAAAGAAAGATCCCCTTAGCCAATATCCTCTCCCAGGGTTATAACAGACTAACTGCTTTAAAAAAACGAAAAGGCTTTAAAATGCGTTCAGACCATTCTTTTACCTCGGTTCCAAGAAACTGTCCATCTTTCTCCTTTCCTAAAGCCGTATACTGTACGATTTTTTCAATCATTGCACGCAGCTACAGCTCAACTGTACAATGAAAAGTTCAAACCTCAAAATGTTTGCTCTCACACTGTGAGACCCGATGCTCTGATGCGATCTACCTGCTCACACTGTACGGCTAAAAACCAGGTGGGACTCAGCTCCGCAGTGAGATGGTGCTACTCAGACTCGTCTATCCAGAAGCCAAACCAGTAGAAGAGGAATATGAAGCTCACTAGAGTGAAACGTGCTGCCTTGAATATTTGGATTATTTTTTGCTGAAAGCCATCAGGCTGAAAGTCAGCCCGATCAAAAAATTTCTCGCATGACTGGAGAATCGACAGTGGTGTCAAAAGTTCACACATTGTTACTTCAGTAGAAGTATAGATGCTGCAGTTTAAAAACACTCTGGTAAAAGTTGAAGCATCAACTTGACCTCTTTACTCAAGTAAACGTAAAAAAGTATGTGCTCCAAAAACTACTTAAAGTATAAAAGTATAAAGTAACCTTTAAAAAAACAGTCACATGCCACTAGATGAACTGAAAGCTCAATTCTTAGACTATTTCTACAAATTCTTAGAGATAGGGCCCAGGATGAGGGAGGTCTGGTTGGTCTCCGTCTCCCGATACGCTCTCGCCTGTGTCCGACCTTTCAGACATTTCAGCATCTTTTTCTGAATCCCACATTGTAGCATGGCATAGACAATTCACGTTAGCAGTTTGAAGAACACCTGCTTGCTTCTGATGATCGTACAGTGAAAGGCCGACTTAAACGCCTCACACACCGACTAACGGTCTGTTTCTCCACCCTAACCTCAGAGAAAGTATGCTACTGTTATTAAAAGGTCCCTCATTCACCCTCAACCAACACTATTGTTCAATACCTCACAGGTAACCAGGTGACATAGATGGGTTTCATCTCTGTACATCCGTAGAAACATGCTTCTCTACTTTCAGCTGGAAAGGCAGCATTAGGCTCATAAGGGTGGAGACTCAAGCATGGTTTTGCTGGAGTTTAGGTGACAGACGTGGTTCTTGTAGTGGGGAAAAAGTATTCAACTATTAACCCTAGTTAAATGAACTGAAATAGATGGATTTCACTCAGTCGGCACATTTATTTATATCTTTGCAAAGAGAGAACAGTTCATCATACAGCCCTAATGGCATAGCATTCAGCCCTGTTCTGCCTGGGCAGCGTTCGTTCCTCCTTACTTACAACGATGGAAAAGTAGTCAGATTTAAAACTAATTACAAACACTTTGGTTAAACAGTAAAATGTTCTGAATAAACCCGAGAAAGAATCTGGCTTATCATGGGAAGAAGCTATGTCTGCTCTACAAACACCATCCAGCTGAGAATTGTGTGGCCTTGAGAGAAACAGACTGAGTGAAAACTTTTATGGTGAGTAAATATGATAAATTAATATATAATAGAAGAGAAATCTAAATTTTCTGACAATATTCTATAAAGCTGATTGGTTGTAGTTGAGGCGCTCATGTTTGCTGGAGTTTGCAGCCTAGCAGAAGTTCCTGTTCTAGGAGCCTAAACCATCCAGCAATAAGACATTTGGCTCAATCTGTTGTCTGCAGTCCCTTCATGGAGGTTCAGTGCAGCTTCCAGTCAGTCACTGCCGGCCAGCCAGCTCTGCGAGCAGCGAAAACCCCCCTACAGGGCCCCCACTGATGTCAGGCAGAGAGAGGGAGGGAGAGCTGGGAGGAGAGGGAGGCATGCAGGTCCTTTAGCACAGAGTGAGGCAGCAGCTTAGGGAGAGAGCAGGGAGGCTCTGAAGCTACCACACCTCCCCCTCCTCTTCCTCCTCTGCTCCTCTTCGCTTCCTCCACATCCTCCCTGTGAACTTCTGGCCCCCCCTCCCTGTTCAGCATCCACGCAGGGATGCGGACCCAGCAGGGCTCAGAGGGGGGCGAGCCCCTGCCCGGGGACAGTAGCGGCAGCTCCTGTCTGTCGCCTGGCTCCGAGTCAGGCGGTGGGAGCCCGGCCAGAGCGGCGGACGGAGGTCTGGGTGGATGCATGGGTGGAGGCGGAGGCAGCCTGGGCGGCACTCTGAGGGGCGTCCTGTCTCGCTATTGGAGCCTGGAGAGTCTGCACTCCACCACAGGTAAGGCTGATCTGCATCAGGATGGTCAGGTGGCATCCACAGCCTCCTCTGGGTGTTGGCAGGGAGCTGTCCTATCAGAACCACCTTAGGGAGAACATCACCTGATCGCTCCGGTTCATCCTGCATGATGCTGTCCCTTTACCGGCTATCTGAGCCGACATCACCTGCTACACCTGACCTCAGCTCAGCTCCTCTAGGAACGTTCAGGAAGCAGACGTGTCCAGGTCCAGACCCAGTGGTCGTCCTGTTTGGCACGGTACCGTCCTGCTGCACACTGATACCGTCCTACTGGGCCCTGTACCGTTCTACTGCACACCGGTACCCTCCTGTTTGGCACTGTACTGTCCTGCTGCACACTGATACCGTCCTACTGGGCCCGGTGCCGTGCCAAACAGGACGGACCTGCTGCACACCAGGCATCGTCCTGTTGGCCCAGTACTGTCCTACTGGGCCCTGTACCCTTCTACTGCACACCGGTACCCGCCTGTTTGGCACTGTACTGTCCTGCTGCACACAGACACTGTCCTACTGGGCCCGGTGCCGTGCCAAACAGGACGGACCTGCTGCACACCAGGCATCGTCCTGTTTGGCACATGACCATCCGGCTGCACACCTATACCATCTTACTGGGCCCGGTACCGTCCTACTGCACACCAGTACCGTCCTACTGCACACCAGTACCGTCCTACTGCATACCGGCATCATCCTGCTGGGCCCGGTACCGTCCTACTGCACACCGGTACTGTCTTGTTTGGCACGGTACTGTCCTGCTGCACACCGATACCATCCTGCTGGGCCCGGTTCCGTCCTACTGCACACCAGTACCATCCTACTGCACACCGGCACCGTCCAACTGGGCCTGGTACCATCCTACTGGGCCCGGTACCGTCCTACTGCACACCAGTACCGTCCTACTGCACACCAGCACTATCCTACTGCACACCGGCACCGTCCAACTGGGCCTGGTACCGTCCTACTGCACACCAGTACCGTCATACTGCACACCGGCACCATCCTGCTGGGCCCGGTACCGTCCTGTTTGGAACGGTACTGCCCTGCTGCACACCGATACCATCCTGCTGGGTCCGGTTCCGTCCTACTGCACACCAGTACCGTCCTACTGCACACCGGCACCGTCCAACTGGGCCTGGTACCGTCCTACTGGGCCCGGTTCCGTCCTACTGAACACCAGCATCATCCTACTGCACACCGGCACCGTTCAACTGGGCCTGGTACCGTCCTACTGGGCCTGGTACCGTCCTACTGCACACCAGTACCCTCGTACTGCACACCGGCACCATCCTGCTGGGCCCGGTACCGTCCTGTTTGGAACGGTACTGCCCTGCTGCACACCGATACCATCCTGCTGGGTCCGGTTCCGTCCTACTGCACACCAGTACCGTCCTACTGCACACCGGCACCGTCCAACTGGGCCTGGTACCGTCCTACTGGGCCCAGTTCCGTCCTACTGAACACCAGCACCATCCTACTGCACACCGGCACCGTTCAACTGGGCCTGGTACCGTCCTACTGGGCCCGGTTCCGTCCTACTGCACACCAGCACCATCCTACTGCACACCGGCACCGTCCAACTGGGTCTGGTACCGTCCTACTGGGCCCGGTACCGTCCTACTGCACTCTGATACCATCCTACTGGGCCCGGTACTGTCCTGCTGCACACCGATAGCGTCCTACTGCACACCACGCATCGTCCTGTTGGGCCCAGTAGTAAAAGTTCAGAGCTAAGTCTTTGCAGAGGGGGCAGTGTTTGCGAAACTGTAGGAAAATGGAGCAATCCAGACCTGGGGCAGAGGAAGCCAAGCGTTTGTAGTCATCAGGTTCTGTATCACCAGAACCCAGCTGTGGTTTGGACCTCCACCCATAAAGCAGACTGGGACAAGGAAAGCTCTGCAGACCACAGTGGTCTGGCTGTTGTTCTGTAGTAGGACCCATGTTCCTGATCCTGTTTCTAATGAACGGCCTGGATTGTTCTAGAAGGTGTTGGAAACAGCAGAACTGATTGGTCCAAAGGGCCAAGAGAACATGTCCAATGAGCAGATAGGGACCCTAGGAATCCAGTGGACTGGTACTGGTACCGATATTGGCACTGATGCTGGTACTGGTACTGCTAATGGTACCAGTATTAGTACTGGTACTGCTACTGTTACTACTATTTGTGCTGGTATTGTACTGGCACACAGGGTTATTTATTCACAGGTTCCGGGTCAGAGCCAGGAGCACTAAGCTCATCTGTGTCCTATCTAGGTGAAGCGTGTCTACGTCCTGTTCTCCCTGTGCTCAGGGTTCTGTGTGGATTTGGACCTGGAGCCGGCCGGCCCATTTCTGAGCTGATGGACTCCTCTCCTCCTGCTGTGGAGCATTTCCCATAGCAGTGGAAGGAAGGGTCAACTGGGAGGGGGCAGAGCTACTGGGATCAAACTGGGCCTGACGATAAACACAGCAACACAGCTGGATGTTGTCATGGTGATGAGGCTAATGAAGTGTTGTGAGCATGTAGCAGATGAGGGAGGTAACAGCATTCATAGCAAACATGGATGATGGTGAATCCCAGTTCTTCATATCTGCTACAGCTTTGCCTAGAAAACTTCCAGCTGCTGTTTTCACTATGGTGTCCAATGATCCTGACCTTTTCCTTCCACAACTACAGAGCTTCCATCAGACTGTGGTCTGCTTCAGATGTGGGTGGATGTTACTGGAGCTTTAGCTTCTCCTTCTCAAAGGATGCAGGCCTTAGTTTGTTAAGGTCGACCTGAGCTTCAGCATTGGGCTGTTGCCATGGTAATCAAGGTTTCATGTGCTGCTGTTTTCTCCTGTCAGGCTTGGAATTTTTACACTGCATTCACTCTCTGGTCACTATATAGATCCAGATAAATCAGATCACCCACTGAGATTAAAAGTTTAACATTTCTATCTAAGGAAAACCAGCTGATTGCATCAGGATATACAGGATTTTTTCCTCCTGCATGAGCATCTAGAGACAGAAGATATTGACTCTTCAGCAATCCCTCACACCAAGAATGCTTGTAGCAGCAGTGGAGAGGAAAACTCCCTTTGAACAGGAAAAAATCTCATCAATAGCTGGCTAATGTTTGCTGGCTGGGTTAGCTGGCCTCGTTAACTGGCTACATTAGCTGGCTATGTTAGCTGCTAGCTGGGAGGTTTTAGGATGGATGGTGCAGAACTGAACAGACGGACGATTTATCCACAGAAAAGTTCTGCTTTGGGCTTTAGTTCCTCCTCAGCCAGCTGTTAATTTAAATCCCTGAACTTTAACGTTTCAAATCATGTCTAGAAACACTCTGTAAAGGCTGTGTTTCTTCCCAGGCCTCTCCTTCTCTGTTGCTCTCTGTGTTTTTACCCAGAGTGCGTCAGGAGGGTGCTTTGCTTCTTCCCCGTGTGGAATTCTGGGATTCAGATGCTAACAAGGATCTGACAGCTTTTTTGATAATGAAGATTTTACCTCCAGTGATTCACAGGAGGTGCTGAGAATCAGAAAGAGCCCTTCTAGAGATCAGAGGACCGAGCCGCTCCAGCTAAGCCTGACCTAACTGAGCTTTGCAGCTGCTGATCCATTAATGAAGTGATTGATTGTCTGGCTTAGCAGCGCTGCCCCCCTGATGTGGAACCAAGTATCTCTCTGCCTATCGTCCTCTGCACCTGAATGACCCAGGGCCTTTCTAGTAGGAAGCTGAGCAGTAATGGAGGAGAACGCTGGGCTGCCCATGCACACACACACATTACCCGCCGCCCTCATATCTGAGGCAGGAAGCAGTGATGAGAGGACTGTCTGAAAGCATCCATCACAGAGACCTTCAGACGCGCGGCTTTGTAGAAAATAGGTCGCCTTTGTAGCGCTGAGCCTGAGGCGTCTGTTTTCCTGCTGAAGTTTCACTGCAAGTTTAGTCCAGGAACACAAAGCCTGCAGTGAGTTCTGTTCGAGCGTGTTTAATCAATCTGCACACGTCACTCTGCTGGTTTAACGCCTCTGAACATCATGGTTTGATCTACTGCTGAAGCATCATGGGGTCCACTCAGGGACCATTCCAGGGGATCCACCATCACCACAGAGACATATACAGGGTTCACCCGGTCCTTACAAGGCCGGAAAGCTTCCAAAGTCGCAATCTGGTGGCAGGACTGACTCACTGCTCCATCGTCTCAGCATCAGTGAACAAACCTTCACCTTGTGTTCCATTGTTTCTCATCTATGATCCCTCTCAGTGTCAAACATTCTTCTGCTCCTTGTCACCGGATCTTGGACCTATCTATGGGAGGTCCTTGTACCTTCCCACAGGGAGTTCTCGGACCTTTCCACTGGGAGTTTTTCGACCTTTCCACTGAGAGTCCTTGGACCTTTCCTCTGGGAGTTCTCTGACCTTTCCACTGGGAGTTCTTGGACCTTTCCATTGGGAGTTCTCGGACCTTTCCTCTGGGAGTTCTCAGACCTTTCCACTGGGAGTTCTTAGACGTTGCCATTGGGAGTTCTCGGACCTTTCCACTGGGAGTTCTTGGACCTTTCCACTGGGAGTTCTTGGACCTTTCCACTGGGAGTTCTCGGACCTTTCCACTGGGAGTTCTCAGACCTTTCCACTGGGAGTTCTTGGACCTTTCCACTGGGAGTTTTTCGACCTTTCCACTGGGAGTTCTTGGATCTTTTCACTGGGAGTTCTTGGACCTTTCCACTGGGAGTTCTCAGACCTTTCCACTGGGAGTTTTTCTACCTTTCCACTGGGAGTTCTCGGACCTTTCCACTGGGAGTTCTTGGACCTTTCCACTGGGAGTTCTCGGACCTTTCCACTGGGAGTTTTTCGACCTTTCCACTGAGAGTCCTTGGACCTTTCCACTGGGAGTTCTCTGACCTTTCCACTGGGAGTTCTTGGACCTTTCCATTGGGAGTTCTCGGACCTTTCCACTGGGAGCTCTTGGACCTTTCCACTGGGAGCTCTTGGACCTTTCCACTGGGAGTTCTTGGATCTTTCCACTGGGAGTTCTTGGACCTCTCCACTGGGAGTTCTTGGGCCTCTCCACTGGGAGTTCTCGGACCTTTCCACTGGGAGTTCTCCAGAGGTGTCAAGTAACGAAGTACAAATACTTTGTTACTGTACTTAAGTACACTTTTTTGCTATCTATACTTTACTCCATTACTTATTTTTCTTCCTACTTCTGACTTCTACTCATTACATTTTCACACAAGTATCTGTACTTTTTATTCCTTACATTTTAAAACAAATGTTACGCGTTGCTTTTGTCTTCGGTTTAATGCTGAGGTCACAGATTAGCGGACCGCAGTCCGGTGTTATGCCGAAAAGTGCATCTCTGCCGAGATATGCATCCCAGGTCGAGGGACCGCGCCTCGCTTTTTACAACGGCGACTACCGAGGAAAACGGATTAAAATAAGACCAATGGAGCTACTTGGTTATATTAATGATATAACAACGTTTAAATATTCCTCTCGTGGGAAAAAAATTGTGGTTATTTGGCAGATTCATTTACAAATGTATGGGTGTCATGAACAACATTAAATCCAAAGATTTTTTCCGCAATACGGCTGATTAATTTGTTGTAGTCTCTTGTTGTTCACACACAACAAGAAACAGTGATAGCCGACGGGAGTTTGCAAACTGTAGCGCTTTGTCTTAACCGGAAAATCAAACGTGCATCTAGACAGCACAGCGTTCACAGACCAGTATGATGTATTAACGAGCATTAGATGGCTATGGTGCATTCAGGAGCATGGGACATTTTATACTTAGGAAAGAGACATAAACGGAACAGAACTTAACACAAAATAATGTATTTATTCAGAAACATTGTGGGTTTCTTATAATACTGAATGCTTTATAATTGTATTTCTGTCATTTTTTGAATATGCACATCTGCTAGCTTTTTATTCTAAAAAAAATAATAATTTACAGGGGCAAATTATCAAACTTTTTTCAAAAGCCAGTTTAGAAGCTCCAAATGAGGCTTCAGATCAGACAGCGACAATTACACTGTTATTGTTTTACAGGCAGTATTAACATTTGCTGACCCTTGACCTTTAACTACTGATTGATATAAAGGAATACAGTCATACAAGTGTCAACTCCTCTGAGATAGCACGGGATGCAATTTTTGGCAATTTCTATATATATATATATATATTTTTTTTATTTAGTGTATAACATGAATGCATTAATACCTAATTATATTTCAGTGTTAAATTCTGTTTAAAGCAACAGATCAAATGTCTCCTGACCTTTACTGGTTGATGATTTTCTTTATTCAGACACCGCTGATTTTAAATTGATTACCCCTGGTTTAATGTTTGTAAACGTTTATTTTGCGTTATGTGCTCCATCCAATGCAGATCTTTGGCTCCACCCACATCTAGTGAAAACTAGTGTCATTGGATGAGTCATATAACGCAAACACTCATTGGTTAGCTAAAGGAAATCATCAGAAGCCAGCAGGTGTTCTTCAAACTGCTAACTAGAATTGTCTATGCCATGCTACAATGTGGGATTCAGAAAAAGATGCTGAAATGTCTGAAAGGTCGGACACAGGCGAGAGCGTATCGGGAAATGAAGACGTGACATGGAGATCCTTGGCCCTATCTCAAAGAATTTTTAGAAATAGTTGAAAACTTGAGCTTTTAATTCATATAGTGGCATCTGGCTGTTTTTTAAAGGTTACTTTCTACTTTTATACTTTAAGTAGTTTTTGGAGCACATACTTTTTCACTTTTACCTGAGTAAAGAGGTCAAGTTGATACTTCAACTTTTACCAGAGTGTTTTTAAACTGCAGTATCTATACTTCTACTTAAGTAACAAATGTGGGTACTGGGAACTGGGAGTTCTTGGACCTTGGACCTTGGACCTTTCCACAGGGAGTTCTCGGACCTTTCCACTGGGAGCTCTTGGACCTTTCCCCTGGGAGCTCTTGGACCTTTCCACTGGGAGTTCTTGGATCTTTCCACTGGGAGTTCTTGGACCTCTCCACTGGGAGTTCTCGGACCTTTCCACTGGGAGTTCTCGGACCTTTCCACTGGGAGTTCTTGGACCTTTCCACTGGGAGTTTTTCGACCTTTCCACTAGGAGTTCTTGGATCTTTTAACTGGGAGTTCCTGGACCTTTCCACTGGGAGTTCTCGGACCTTTCCACTGGGAGTTCTTGGACCTTTCCATTGGGAGTTTTTCGACCTTTCCACTAGGAGTTCTTGGATCTTTTCACTGGGAGTTCCTGGACCTTTCTACTGGGAGTTCTTGTATCTTTCCACTGGGAGTTCTCGGACCTTTCCACTGGGAGTTCTCGGACCTTTCCACTGGGAGTTCTCGGACATTTCCACTGGGAGTTTTTCGACCTTTCCACTGGGAGTTCTTGGATCTTTTCACTGGGAGCTCTTGGACTTTTCCACTGGGAGTTCTCAGACCTTTCCACTGGGAGTTTTTCGACCTTTCCACTGGGAGTTCTCGGACCTTTCCACTGGGAGTTCTTGGACCTTTTCACTGGGAGTTCCTTGGCTCCAGTAACTTCCTTGTTTGCTCATTGTGAGCATGTGCAGCATGTGGTCTAGCTTGTAAAATCCTAAGAAAGGCCTTACGTAGGTTTGCTAAGAAATAGAGCAGGACACAGTCACTGGAAATTTTTCATTTCTCATTTTGTGACCTGTTTTAAAGTTACTCAAAGTGAAAAGAACTGAACTTCTGCTCTGATTTGTGATCTTTGCCAAAATTTCAGTAAACAAAAGGCAGAAGGTCTAAAAATGCTCAGCATGTTAGATAAGGTCTGATTCTGTCTGGGTCCTGTTGGCTGGTATTGATAAGGCAGGAATCCGTGCTTTTTTGTTCTGCTGGTTGTTGGTTTCAGTGTTCTGGATGTCTGGAGACAAACTGGAAGCAAACTGGAACAATTACAGTAGCATTATTAACAACATGCCCAGATCCACCATTAATTAATTTATTTTTTTAACAGTGTCCTGTCTGGCAATGTGGCAATAATAATAATTGTCTTGATGCCAAAAAGAGCCCAACAGATTTTACTTTCACAAGTGGAGCAGTACGGCTATCGCCATAGTGTTCTGCTTGATTTATGGGTATAAATAGCTTTATTATAATTCATGCAAGGAGTTTTACAGATTATATGGACACTGCAATGTAAGTAGAACAGGAAAGGAAAAACAGCAAAAAGGAGAAAAGATGAAAGAAAGAGGAGATAAAATGGAGATAATGATAAAACATTTTCAGTCTGCTTCATCACCTGCAAAGAGATGTAAAAAGAACAGCACAACCAACAGACATGCTACGAGACATACAATAAAGTAAAACATAGATACTATCACTGAAGTAGTATTATTAAGTCTGACATGTACTCTGTGTTACCTGAAGATCAGAATATGGGCTTTCTGTGTGGAAGTGAATCTCTAAGTACCTGGAACCAAGCACCTGTAGTTTGTGAGGGTGCACTTGTGCATGTAAAGTTTATCCAAAGGAAAAATGCTCAAAAGTGGTTTAGCCACCCTAGTGCCCCCACTCACACCACACAGGAAAAAAAAAAAAAGAAAAGAAAAAAAAACGCAGACGCACATTGACACATACTCACATCCATCTATTTATGGTTTCTGCTGCTGGACTCTGAGGGCCTCCACAGTCACCCGGCTTTCAGCACCGTTGCTGTCAAACTGCAAAACATAGAGGAGCTGTTAGCATGTTAGCTGCTGTTTGCTAGCTGTGTTTAGCTGCTGACACTAGTTTTGGATGTTTACCCAGTCAGACCATTCCAGAACTCCCAGCGCTCCGAGAATTTCTCCCCTGAGACCTTTGGAAGGACCTCTGCTAGACGACGGATCCAACCGCTGCTATGTTTACCGTCAGTGTTAGCCGAGGAGCAGAGGGGCTGCTGCCTGTCCCCCGCCGCCTAAAAAGCAGAGAGCAGAACGTTAGAGATTGAAGTAACAGATTCTGCAGAGTTGGAGAATAGAGATAGAATGAAGCAGAATGATGAAAAAGGGGTCCCTATGTCCTCCAGCAGTCTAAGTCTATAGCAGCAGAACTATAGAGATAACTCAGGATAACCTGAGCCACTCTAACTAGAAGCTTTATCAAAAAGGAAAGTTTTAAGGCTTCATGGCCACGTACCAGTGGATCCACTGGTTTACTCTCTGTGCTGCCACCCCAGTGTCACCACTGTACCCAGGTTGAAATCAGTTTAACACCTTTACTGGTGCAGAGTCCAGATGATGGTGGGAGATGGACATTAGGACCTCTTCTGAGGATCCTGTTAGGCTGGAAGATGGACGAGGCGAGGCGTTTGATAACCGTAGGAATAATCCTGGACTTTTTACAGCACTTCAACAACCTCTGATTCTTTTAAAAAATTCTACTTTTGTCATTTTGTTGATCCATAATTTTATTTGTTTTCAAGCTTTTAGAATAAAAGTAAAGATAAAATGAGGATGGATGGATTCCCAGCATGGGGAGCACTGCTTCTCAGCTGATCTTAGAACATATAAACTAAACTTGTTAGGTGAAATCTCTAAAACCAGCATTATATCTGTGTCTAAAAGCAGTGGAGCCTTTGTTGAGGGACCACGGGGCGGCCTGAGTGGTTCCGGAGCGCACCCTCGCTGCCTGCAGACATGCGGCTCTAATGGAAGCGCTGCTCTTCCGCTTCAACTGGCCCAACCCACACCAATCTATATCTGCAGCTCTGTCTGTGAAGGCTAGCATGATTTACCCTACATTCAGAGGCTGATTCATGGCTCTGGTCCCCCTCAGGATCACGGTGCAGTCAGTGGCAGGTCCCTCAGTCCCTTTCAATCAGTCCTCATTTGGTTCCGTCACCATGGTGACAACACGTGCCTCCAGGTTGGAGAGAGAAGGTTTACAGGATGCCAAACTGTGGACCTTCATGGACTCACCTCCTGTTATCTCAGTGTTATATCATCAGAAAAGAACGGTTTCTCATTTAATAATGAACAGAATAATGAAGGACATAGATCTGGTCTTTCTCATTAAGAAACCTGAAAAAGCTGCAAAGGTTTTTTTTTCTCATTCAGGTTTAAAAAAAAGGAAAACAGTAAAATGATGAAAGAACGTGGAGAGGAAGGAGTCTGAACTATGGCGGCAACATTACCCTCCATTCCTTCTTATAACGATGTCCCTTACAATTACCATTAGGTGATACTAGGCAGCTGCCTAGGGCCCCAAGTTCCTGGGGGCCCCATAAAACTCTGTTTCCATGTATGGTTAATACAACTATGCCTTATTTGTGCACATTAATTATAAAAATGCTTTTGTTAAAATGCCATCAGAACGCTGATAATATTAAGTGTCTCAGCCCCCCCCTTCAGTGTCCACCATATTGGATCAGTCCATTTGCTGCACATGTTCAGAAAGGTCCAAACAGACAGCAGCAAACCATTTGAAAACAAACCATGCAAAGAGCAGTGTTGCCAACTTAGCGCTTTAGTCGCTATATTTAGCCACTTTTCAGACCCCTCTAGCACTTTGATTTCTAAAAAGCTCCTAGCGCCAAATCTAGAGACTTTTTTCTGCTACTGGAGACTTTGGAGACAACATCTAAAAGCAGCGAACTCTGCTCTCCAGAGCAAGTAGATTGGTAACCCCGCCTCCTGCTCTCCTCTATCTTGTCTGCTGTCATGATTCATGCAGCTATTATTTCATCCAAATGAAAAATGGAGAACAGATAAGCAGATCATGGCTTGTCTACAGTGAAAAGAAGGACTGGGTTATTTACTTTGGCCTTTTTGGAAACACAGGAAGGAGCAATCAGCTAAGTGAGCTAGGGATGGACTCCTCTGAGGTACTGTTTTCATGTGGATGATCAGTTCTCTTACTGCGGCTCTCTTAGGGAACAACTGTCCCCGACCAATGGAGGAGTTTGTTTCTCATCTGGTCACGGCCTGCTTCAGGCTGTCACACAGGTACTGTTAAAGCGCCTCCTTGTGGAAGCCGTCAGGCCTGAGAGGCCAGCAGAAACTCAACCAGGACTGTTAGGAAAAACTGAGTGTTTGACTATGAAGGTGACAGCAGCATAAATCTCTGGGTATGAATACTTGTGTAAATCATAATCAGTTTTCACATGAAGATCAAACACTGGGTGGAAGTTAAACACATTCATGCTTCAGTCAGATGATCCTATTGACTGTTTCATCTCTAAATGAAAGTTAGGGTTCAAAACTTGATAATTTGATGTTTAAAGTCTTAAAGCAGGAGATGAATGATTAGTTCACCTTCACCACACATGTGAATCATGGCACCACTGCTGGAGATTCTCTAGGAGGAAATATAGAAAAACAAAACTCAGGTTCCAGACAACATTAACACATTAAAAAACTCATTGCTCTGCAGGTTTACTAGTGGTTCCTAGAATTTCTCAAAGTAGAATGGGAGGCAGATCTTTTAGTTATCAGGCTCCTCTCCTGTGGAACCAACTACCAGTTTTACATCATTTTTCATCATTCTGCTTCATTCTATCTCTATTCTCCCACTTTTTAATCCCTTGGACTCAATGAGTCGATGCAATCAGCTGGTTTTCGTTAGATAGAAAACTTTGAGTCAATCTGACTGGATGATCTGGTTGATCTGGATCTATAAAGGGACCTGAAATGATATGATGTGAAGTAGAGCTATAGAAATAAACTGAATTGAATTGAGGTCATGACCCCGATCCTTCTAGCCAAAGATATTCTACAAAGATGCTAGTTTTTGACTTTTTGTCTTAAGTTCAGGTGTTTATTTCCTGCACACTGTGCTACACTGCCCCACCTTTCTCTGTACGATCATTCTGTAGAGATGAATCATTAGGAACCGTGACAGAAGTAGATCTGTGTTGGTATGTCTATATCAGGATGAATGGCCTTAAAGAACAAAGGTTTAGGATCCTTTGGGTTTCCTGATCCATGCTGTCATTGTTGCTAGGCAACAGATGTTACTCTGGTGGGGGCGTGGACGGCTGCTGGATTCACAGCTGATCTCTTGTCATCTCCTTAGGAGGCGAAGCAGCAGGTGGAGAAGAAAGGATAAAGCTCCTTCCTGTTGTTCTCCATAGATAGAACCTGCTGCTTTTTTTCCACTTTCATCAGGAGGAGGGAGTCCATCCTCTGGGATGTTCTGGATGTCCAGGATTAGCAGCAGGGCGTCGGGCTGGAGGAGCCCCCTCTGCCCCCCCTACACAGAAGGCCATCATTTCTCAGCAGTCAGGGTGCCACACTGCCCTCTTCAGGCCACTTTCTGTTACAGCCTCCTGTGCTTATTCTGCTCTGGCATGGAGCTCCATAATTATCCAGGTGATAAAGTGTCATCCATTTCTGATGAGGCTGAGCTGCTCGCCTCTCTCTCCGCTGCTCTATGCTCCTCCCTCCCACCTGTCTGCGCTGCCTTCAGTGAACCCAGTCACATCCATTCCCAGAGTTAGCGGTCGTCCATGGAAACGGCTGTCTGCAGACTGTGACGCCTCTCATCCAGGGAGTATTTTTAGCTCATCAGGCAGGTAGATATAACACTTTAAAGGGTTGGCACAACCAAACCAAACCCTCTCTGTGTGGAAGCAGTCTCTATTTATACAGCTATAACAATCAGATCTCTGGAATAAACGGCCACATTTAAGCTGCTGCTACATTTTAGTATTCCCTGCTATTGTTTTTTCTGGATGGAGTGGTGGTAAGAACGGCACATTACTGGCCCAGGGATGGAGCGGTCATGGACTGGGTCAGCAGGACGACCACCCAGTGAGCCAATCAGGACTGCTTTTTCCTCAGCATGGTCTTTATAAGGTGGAACCATCCTGCTTTGGTCTGAATATCTTTGGCCTGATGGAGCTAATATAAAGAGTCCAGATAGAGACAGGATATGGTGGAACAGTAAACAGAACATGGTAGAGTGGTCAGGTCCTTTATGTCCAGCAGCCTCTGCAGCGTTTGGGATCAGCTGAAGGCTTTTATCTACAGTTTATGGGCCTCCTGATGGTATACTTCTATCAACAAATACTTCCTACAAAATCCCATCAGCCCCTGCTGTTGTCTGATAAAGCTTCTAGTTAGAGTGGCTCAGGTTATCCTGATCTATCTCTATAGTTCTGCTGCTATAGGCTTAGACTGCTGGAGGACACAGGGACCCCTTTTTCATCATTCTGCTTCATTCTATCTCTATTCTCCCACTCTGCTTAATCTATTAGTTCAATCTCTAACGTTCTGCTCTCTCTGCTTTTTCTCATAGTAGCTTCATCTGGTCTGTTCCTGTTTGGCTGTGACTCCATCCTGGAGAGAAATATCAGCTGTGCTGCTGCCATCAACACCTTTGTTTCTAGATGTTGGAGATCTGCCTGTTTTTCAGTGTAGACCCATTTCTCTGACTGTGACTAACTGGATGTGCTATTTTTAATCTTTTGACTGAAAACTGACTCAGAGTTCATCTGAGTAACTGTTTCTTCCTGTTCAAAGGAAGTTTTTCCTCTCCACTGTCGCTGCAAGCATGTTTAGTGTGAGGGATTGCTGAAGAGTCAATGAGTCGATGCAATCAGCTGGTTTTCCTTAGAAAACTTTGAATCAATCTGACTGGATGATCTGGTGACCTGGAAAGAGCCTTGAGATGACATGATGTGAATTGGCGCTATAGAAATAAACCAAATAGAATTGTTAAACAGACGAGTTTCACCAGGATCTATAGACATATTTCTATCTATCATCAGCATAACAATGAAAGGTGACAATTATCTTCATCCTGAGTTTGATTCTTCCCTTCAGATTGTTAAAAATAGAACCGATCATTAAAAGGCGTCAGCATGAAACACCTTTTTTTCCAGTGTATCAGCCTTTTAAATGTTTATCATTCTTTTCTGTTACACGTCAATACCATGGACTACCCGTCAAAGACAAAAACAGTCTGAACAGTGGCTAAAATGTGTAGCCAGATTACAGGAATCCAGATGTCAGACCTGAGCTCCATTGGAGGAAAAGTGTCCTTCTGAAAACTAAATCCAAGCTAAGCTAAGCTAACCATGTCTTAAGAGCTCAGTTGATGCTAATGCCCCTACTTTGGCACTACGTTGGTTTTAAGCTCTGTTTTGCCACTTGGCTCCTCTCTCTTGGTTTTTGGTTCCTTTTTCTCTGTGAATGAGATTGTTTATACTCTGTTATTTTTCTTTCTTTTTGGGGATGAATAAAATTGTTTGTTTGAGCTGAAATTAATCCCATGCTGTCTAATAATTCTACCGGGAGCATGTATAAAGTAAAGAGAATTGGTCCTAGCACTGATCCCTGTGGTACTCCACAGGTAACCTTTGAGCATGAGGAAGATCTGTCATTATGTGAACAAACTGAATTCGATCAGATAGATCAGATTTAAACCAGTCTATTGCTGTCCCTTTAATTCCAACAAAATATTCAAGTCTTTCTAAAAGAATATTATGATCAACTGGATCAAATGCAGCACTGAGAACCAACAGGACAAGCTTGTTGAAGAACAGACCAAGCACATAGAAAGCAACAAGTGCAGCGAGTTCTGAGGACAGAACCTCTTCATACATTGTAAAGTGCTGCAAAAACTCGGAATCTATCAAAACAATCCTGTATGTACAAGAACAAAAGTTTTTAGTGAAATAATGATGTTATTATATACCCCAATAATGATGTAGGCATGTCACAGTTGATGTTCTCACTAGACCTCGATTCAAATAATTACTGATTTTAACTGCTTCTGGTTTATAGAAATCACAAATTTACTCCCCTTAATCACTTCTGTGAACAGATTGAATTTAAAAGTGCTTTTCTGATTTTCTGGTGCAACTTGCCCTCAGAGCTCTTTTACTAGATCCACATTCACCAAATGACAATCCGATACTGTCACAGTCATGGTTTTGTTATGTTTATTTAGAGTATTCAGCTTTACTTTGCTTCTTGTTTTAGTGTTTAATTATTATTTTCTTGTTAGTTCCTGTCTTCCAGGTTTTCCATTTGTTGTCCTCTGCTGCCCTCTTGTGTCCTCTTTCCCTAGCTCTGTTTTCTGCTCTGTCCTCACATGTTTTCAATCCTCTCGTTAGCCCTCTCTTTGTCTCTATCCCTTCTAAAAACCCTCCCTCTTCAATTCCTGTTTGCTGGATCCTCGTCTAACGTCTGTCTGCTTACCTCGTCTCTCCCTGGCTCCTAGAGTTTGGTTTTTCCCCTGATGTCTCCTTGGTTCTGGTTTGTTTGTTATTTTTTGTTGGATTTCTTTTATTCCTGCCTCTGTTCCTGTGAACCTCATTAAACCCACCTAAATTCACCTCTGCCTACTTGCCTCTGCATTTGGGTCCTCAACCAACATCAAATCCTGACAGATACACAGACCAGTACGGTTCAGAGAAAGGTCCAGAGAACAGTTCAGAGAACAGATCATCAAACTTGATTCTGGACAGTTCTCTGGACCAAACAACGGTCCAGAGAACCCTTCAGTGAGAGCGGTCCAGAGAACAGTTCAGAGAACGATTCAGAGAGCAGTTCAAAGAGCGGTCCAGAGAACGGTCCAGAGAGCGGTTAAGAGAGCGGTTAAGAGAGCGGTTCAGAGAACGGTCCAGAGAACGGTTCAGAGAGCGGTCAAGAGAGCGGTTCAGAGAACGGTCCAGAGAGCGGTCCAGAGAACGGTTCAGAGAGCAGTTCAGAGAGCGGTACAGAGAATGGTCCAGAGAACGGTCCAGAGAGCGGTTAAGAGAGCAGTTCAGAGAACGGTCCAGAGAGCGGTTAAGAGAGCAGTTCAGAGAACGGTCCAGAGAGCGGTCCAGAGAACGATTCAGAGAGCGGTTCAGAGAGCGGTACAGAGAACGGTTCAGAGAGCGGTTCAGAGAGCGGTTCAGAGAGCGGTTCAGAGAGCGGTACAGAGAACGGCCCAGAGAACGGTCCAGAGAGCAGTTAAGAGAGCGGTTCAGATAGGGTTCAGAGAGCGGTTCAGAGAACGGTCCAGAGAGCAGTTCAGAGAACGGTCCAGAGAGCGGTCCAGAGAGCGGTTCAGAGAGCGGTTCAGAGAGCGGTACAGAGAGCAGTTCAGAGAACGGTCCAGAGAACGGTCCAGAGAGCGGTCCAGAGAACGGTTCAGATAGGGTTCAGAGAGCGGTTCAGAGAACGGTCCAGAGAGCAGTTCAGAGAGCGGTCCAGAGAGCGGTCCAGAGAGCGGTCCAGAGAGCGGTTCAGAGAGCGGTTCAGAGAGCGGTACAGAGAACGGTCCAGAGAGCGGTTCAGAGAGCGGTTCAGAGAACGGTCCAGAGAGCAGTTCAGAGAGCGGTCCAGAGAGCGGTCCAGAGAGCGGTCCAGAGAGCGGTTCAGAGAGCGGTTCAGAGAGCGGTACAGAGAACGGTCCAGAGAGCGGTCCAGAGAGCTGTCCAGAGAGCGGTTCAGAGAGCGGTACAGAGAACGGTCCAGAGAGCGGTTCAGAGAGCGGTTCAGAGAGCGGTTCAGAGAACGGTCCATAGAACGGTCCAGAGAGCGGTCCAGAGAGCGGTCCAGAGAGCGGTTAAGAGAGCGGTCCAGAGAACGGTCCAGAGAGCGGTCCAGAGAATGGTCCAGAGAGCGGTCCAGAGAATGGTCCAGAGAGTGGTCCATAGAACGGTCCAGAGAGCGGTCCAGAGAATGGTCCAGAGAGCGGTCCAGAGAGCGGTCCAGAGAATGGTCCAGAGAGTGGTCCAGAGAGCGGTCCAGAGAATGGTCCAGAGAGTGGTCCAGAGAGCGGTCCAGAGAGCGGTCCAGAGAATGGTCCAGAGAGCGGTCCAGAGAATGGTCCAGAGAGCAGTCCAGAGAATGGTCCAGAGAGCGGTCCAGAGAATGGTCCAGAGAGTGGTCCATAGAACGGTCCAGAGAGCGGTCCAGAGAGCGGTCCAGAGAGCGGTCCAGAGAATGGTCCAGAGAGCGGTCCAGAGAACGGTCCAGAGAGCGGTCCAGAGAATGGTCCAGAGAGCGGTCCAGAGAGCGGTCCAGAGAATGGTCCAGAGAGTGGTCCAGAGAGTGGTCCAGAGAGCGGTTAAGAGAGCGGTTCAGAGAACGGTCCAGAGAACGGTCCAGAGAGCGGTCCAGAGAACGGTCCAGAGAGCGGTCCAGAGAGCGGTCCAGAGAGCGGTCCAGAGAAGGGTCCAAAGAGTGGTCCAGAGAGCGGTCCAGAGAACGGTCCAGAGAGCGGTCCAGAGAACGGTCCAGAGAGCGGTTAAGAGAGCGGTTCAGAGAGCGGTCCAGAGAACGGTCCAGAGAACGGATATTTTGGGATTCCATTGCTCCAGTTTCTATCTGATTGAAAAGAAGACAGTCTGTCTTTTAGAGATGATGTTGCTGTTTTGGTATTCACATGTTGTCCTACTCCAGTCTCTACCACTTAGTATTTTTTCATCTTTTGTCTCCTGATTGACGTTCTTACTTTGTTGGATTACTGCTCTCTCATTCACTCATCCCTCCTTTCTCCTTTTTCTCCTTTGGATCAGCACTGATTGTTCCCGACAGCACGTCTGAAAAGTCGGGCCTTGGAGACGAACTGGGCGCTGAGGAGGATTTCCTGTACGAGGAGTTCCGTTCTTCTGGACATCGGTTTGGGCAGCCGGGTGGAGGCGGAGGGGAGCAGCTGGCCATTAACGAGGTAACTATTTCTGGATAAGGATTGCTGGGCTGTTGGTCTGTGTCAGTCTCAAGACCTCTGAAAATCACATGAGCTGATCCAGGGACCTGGATCTGTTCTATGTCCCTGAGTAGTCAACTTTTTCACATCAAACTGTATGCAGACGATGCAGCCCTATCCAGCTCAGACAGAAGGGTTCATTTCTTGCTATTGTAAATGACTTATATTCTCAGAGAGTGACCCATAGAACTTCCCTTTGCATTCAGTCATCCACATGCTGCTAGTGGTGAGCTATGCTAACAGAAACCAGGCAGCCAGCGGTGCCCTCTGACGTCCAACAGCAGGTAGGCAGGTGAAGAGTCGAGCAGGGGGGAAACACTGGGTGCAGAACCAAGCCCTCCACCTGAGCCCTATAGGCTGACGCCCTGCAAACTTTCTATAGACCAGTATAACTAGTATATCACAGCTCAGTTACACGTCTTCACTAATGAACCTTCAGCTTCTCTGCTTTGATTATTTAATAATAGGAATTAAATCTATGTAAGAAAATCCTTGATGATTAAATCTTTCGTCGGTTTCCTTTTCTTCCATCCATTTTAAATGCTATCTCACCATTCCGGTTCCACATCCTGGGTCAAAGTAATTGTTCCCACATGGTGGCGCTGCTCCTGCTCTGTTCCTTCAGCCATCAAAGAATACTTGAACTCAGATGGAAACAAAGCCACGGTCCTGCTGCTACCATCCATAGAGCAATGCCCGCTGCTCACGACCAGCGCTGCCTTCAACCAATTGGTCAAACAGGAGATGGCAAATAGACATAGAAGGGTAGAACGGAACCCTTTCTGCAACAAACATTCCATTGGTGGAAAACCACATATTTAAGTTCATGATTAAGACTGTAGACCGAAGCTGGAGTACCCAGGGAGACCCCGGATTCCAGGCCTGGAATCGACTCCAGGACGTCTATTGGATTCCTATGTGACTTCTTTTGGTTTCCTATGGGATTTCTATTGGATTTCTATGGAACTCTTTTGGAATTCCTATGGGATTCCTATAGGATTCCTTTTGGATTCCTTTGGGCTTTCTATTGGATTCCTATTTTATTCCTTTGGGATTATATTGGATTCCTATGGGAATCCTTTTTCTATGTCTGCTTCTGTCTCCTTGAACCCCAGTGGGCCTCAGCAGATGGCCGCTCACACTGAGCCTGGTTCTGCTGGAGGTTTCTGCCTGTTTAAATGGAGTTTTTCCTCTCCACTGTCGCTACAAGCATGCTTAGTGTGAGGGATTGCTGAAGAGTCAATGAGTTGATGCAATCAGCTGGTTTTCCTTAGATAGAAAACTTTAAACCAATCTGACTGGATGATCTGGTGAACTGGAAAGTGACCTGAGATGAGATGATGTGAATTGGCATCAAGTCAGCCTCGGAATATTATGAAAAATCTGACATTTTGCTCTAAACGCTGCAGAGCAGCATCTGGGACCGAAGCAGTAGCAGTTTATGGAGCAGTTTATTAAAAACAGCTGATTTTCATTCAGCTTTTCTGTGTTTTCCTGATGGATGCAGCAAGTCAGCAGTAGATGATCACAGTAAACCAGGGAAGGACATGAAAAGGCTCTCAGTGGGGGTCGGATGGCACTGGGTCAGGACTGCCAGCTCTGCCTCTAAAACAGACATGAAACTAAAAGCACAATTTGAAAGAAAAAGTAGTTTAAAACTTTTATTTTCAGTTCCTCTGATTATATATTTCAAGTCTATTTTTAAAGTATTTTATGTTTTTGGTTTCAAATCTTTGTTTCAGTTTCAAAAATGTTTTTATTTTAATTTTTAATCTTTTCAGTTTCAGATCTTTTTTCACTTTTTTCAGTCTTGTTTTCCTTTTTTTATTCCCTGCTGAAAAGTTTTGGATCAAACCTCTTCAGCTCTGTAGTTTTTAATGTCCTGCAGCAGGTTTTCAATGCATAGCTGCAGGATGCAAACAATAAGAACACATTTCTCTATCTGATCTCCAGGTTGAAGCCAAACCAGAATTGTGTTTTCTAGATCTGAACCTCTGCAGACTTTGATATTCTATGTTCTAGCTGATGCTTAAAGGGAGGGCAGCCACATTAACCCCCCCCCCCCCCCCCCCCCCCCCCACCCCACCCACAAACCGCACCGTTCTTTATTACAGATCAGCCTGCATGGCCTCCTCTGCACCCCACCCCCACTCTGCTCACCTCCCTCCCTCCCAGGGGTTGCTATGGTCTTGTCTCAACCAGTCTGGTATCCAGGATGTGCTGACACACTACAGACTCTGATTGGCTGTTGGCGATGCAGGGGCGGGCCTACAAAGACAGAAGGAAAGGAAGGAGGAAAAAAATCCTCCAGTTGTGGTGGTTAGATGGATGGTTGAGGGAGCAGCGCTGAGCTCCATCTTAGAGTCAGAGAGGAAAGTCGCTGACATCCAGAGAGAGCAAAGCGTGTCGGACAGAGAAGCAGAGCAATTTTCTAGAAAAGCAGCACAGAGACTGAGGAGAGCAGGAGGAATGATCATGTCTGGAGGAGAAGGACCATCCCCTCCCCCAGTCTTCATCCTGACATCCTGACTAAAGGCAGCCTGAGACGAAGCCAACAGAGGGGCGCTTCCTGAGCACAGATAGGAAAGCAAATGGTGCTGAGCTCCCAGAGATAGCTCTATAGATCCACCCTGACTGACATAGATTGGCTCCCAGCCTCCAGGGGCCACAGAGAGCAGCGGCAAAGTGGCAGGAGAAGCAGGGGAGGTGGCCCTTCTACAGGACGACGATCCAGGAGCGGGACGAGGTGACGCGGTGTGGTGTGGAGGTTCAGTGCTCAGAGAACGGCGGCCGGGGACGGGCGGCGCTGAGGAGGAGGAGGAGGAGGAAGCCAGGGCACTCATGGCTCGTGGAAATGGCTCTGGGAGGTGGAGCAGGCAGAAGATAGGCTTCTTCAACACCCTCCTGCGCTGTAACCTCCCCCCAGACACCCAGAAGGTGGTGGTGTTTGTCATCATGATGCTGCTCATCATCATCAACGTGGTGCTGATGTTCCTACTGGCCTTCCAGTAGAACCCGACCCAAAAACAGACACCTGGGTCGCACAGGAGGAGCCGCTGAGTTTCTGAGAGCGGATGGAGGCGGAGCTCCTGGAGGTCCATGATGCCTGAAGCAGAACCCAGGTCCATCTGGAGGAACTGAGGGAGAGTAAGAACCTGTCTGCTTAGGTGTTCTCCAGGAGGAGAGGAGACCAGCTCTGCCCACCAGCTTGGTCACTAATGGTGGTACTGGTGGTGAAGATGATAGCGGTGAAGGTGGTAATGATAATGGTGATGATGCTGGAGATGGTGATAGTGATAGTGGTATTAATACATTTTATGATGGTGGTGGTGAAGATGGTGGTGATGATGTTGGTGGTGATTGTTGTAATGGTGATAGTGGCAATAATAATTATGGTGATAATGGAGGATAATAATGGTGATGGTGATAGTGTTAATAATGATGTTGATGATGGATGTGGTGATAATGGTGATGATGATCCTAATGATGAGGGTGATAGCTGTAATAAGGATTTGAACGATAGAGGTGATGATGATTGTTGTAATGGTGATAGTGGTAATAATAATGATGTTGATAATGGTGGTCATGGTGAGGATAATAATGGTGATGGTGGTAATAATGTTGATGGTGAAAAAGTTGTTTGTGGTGATGATGCTAATGGTGATGGTGATAGTGGTAATAATGATGGATGTTGGTGATAATGCTGATGATGATGGTAATGGTGGTAATGGTGGTGATAATGATATTTGTAATAATGATGTTAACAATGGATGTGGTGATAATTGTGGTAATGGTGGTCAAATGCTAATGGTGAGGGTTATAGTGGTAATAAGGATGTTGATGATGATGGTGGTGAAGATGGTGGTCGTAAATATAATGCTAATCTCGATAGTGATGATGATGGTGGGGTGAGGGTGAAGATGGTGGTTATGGTGGTGAGGATCGTGATGATGGGGATGGTGGTTGTGGTGATAAGGGTGGTGGTGGTAGTGGTGATAATGGTGATGTAGTGATGGTAACGATGATGGTGATAATAGTGGTGGTGGGGATGGTGGTTATGATGGTGATGGGGATTGTGGTGATAATGGTGGTGGTGGTAGTGGTGATAATGGTGATGTAGTGATAATAACGATGATAATGATAATAGTGGTGGTGGGGATGCTGGTTATGATGGTGATGGGGGTTGTGGTGATAATGGTGATGGAGGTATTGGTGATAATGGTGATGTAGTGATGGTAACAATGATGGTGATAATAGTGGTGGTGGGGATGGTGGTTATGATGGTGCTTGGGATTGTGGTGATAATGGTGGTGGTGGTATTGGTGATAATGGTGATGTAGTGATGGTAACGATGATGGTGATAATAGTGGTGGTGGGGATGGTGGTTATGATGGTGATGGGGATTGTGGTGATAATGGTGGTGGTGGTAGTGGTGATAATGGTGATGTAGTGATGGTAATGATGATGGTAATAATGGTGCTGGGGATGGTGGTTATGATGGTGATGGGGGTTGTGGTGATAATGGTGGTGGTGGTAGTGGTGATAATGGTGATGTAGTGATGATAATGATAATAGTGGTGGTGGGGATGGTGGTGATAATGGTGATGTAGTGATGATAACGATGATAATGATAATAGTGGTGGTGGGGATGGTGGTTATGATGGTGATGGGGATTGTGGTGATAATGTTGGTGGTGGTAGTGGTGATAATGGTGATGTAGTGATGGTAACGATGATGGTGATAATAGTGGTTCTGGGGATGGTGGTTATGATGGTGATGGGGGTTGTGGTGATAATGGTGGTGGTGGTAGTGGTGATAATGGTGATGTAGTGATGATAATGATAATAGTGGTGGTGGGGATGGTGGTGATAAGGGTGATGTAGTGATGATAACGATGATAATGATAATAGTGGTGGTGGGGATGGTGGTTATGATGGTGATGGGGATTATGGTGATAATGGTGGTGGTGGTAGTGGTGATAATGGTGATGTAGTGATGGTAACGATGATGGTGATAATAGTGGTGGTGGGGATGGTGGTTATGATGGTGATGGGGATTGTTGTGATAATGGTGGTGGTAGTAGTGGTGATAATGGTGATGTAGTGATGGTAACGATGATGGTGATAATAGTGGTGCTAGAGATGGTGGTTATGATGGTGATGGGGGTTGATGTAGTGATGATAACTATGATGGTGATAATAGTGGTGGTGGGGATGGTGGTTATGATGGTGATGTAGTGATGATAACGATGGTGGTGATAATGTAGTGATGATAAAGATGATAATAGTGGTGGTTGGGGTTGTGGTGATAATGGTGGTGGTGGTAGTGGTGATAATGGTGATGTAGTGATGATAACTATGATGGCGATAATGGTTGTGGCAGTAGTGGTGACGGTGGTGAGGCTGGTGTCTAATGAGTTCTACAGGAAGTTCTGCATCAAAGGCAATGTTTTAACGTTTCACTGTCTGTAAAAATGGGGTCAGACCCTCAAAGAACAGAGCATGTCCTCGTCGCTGTGCGTCAGCTAACGGGGTCAGGTGCTCTGCTCTGCTCCAGGGTTAGACCCATTTATTCAGCATAGACCAGAATGTAAAGACAGACCTCTTCTTCTACCTTCCAAAGTCTAGGCATCATACGGGGGTTCTGGTTCTGGTTTTAGGTGTACGACAGTGGTGACGGTGTAGGGTTAGGGAAATGGTCTCTTCATCATCAGAGAGTTTTTTTGACTTGTGGTAAAAGATACCAGAATATACAATTTAATCATTTTTCTTTAAAGGTTTTAACATTTTTAGTTAATTTAGCTGTTTATAAAAAAGTTTTAGAAGACTAATAATGACCAGAGATCTTTGTACATTTAAAATTCTTCCTTTTTAAAAGCGTTTGAGTTGTTTCATTCTGCATAGTTTCCTGCTCACTGCTCTGTAGATGCTGAGGTCTCTGCTTTCATGTAGTTTCTGCCTCCCAGGCAGCTCCTGGAGCAGCTTCTCTGATTGGTTGACGCTCAACATGCAGCTGCAAAAGGATGCTGAAAGCTGGACCGCTACAACCACTGGAAACAAAACTGTACTCCCGCCTCCTGCTAGAATGGTGCAGCTGGACCTCTGAATGCTCCTAAACTTCATCTCTAATAGTTTTTGCATGTTAACCAGACGCTCCATTAGGGTTAGCTACGCTCTGTGAATGCTTAGGGATCAGGGGATGAATAGAAGATAATACACAGTCCTAGTAAATACAAAAAAACAAAACAGTTTGTCTGTTGGTTTGTTGTACTTGCAGAAAAAAAAAATTGGTAAGGACACTATTGGTCCTCAGTTTCATTAATGTCATTTTACCTATGCAAAAATATGCATGCTTTTTTAATGCTTGACGTGAGCATCAGAGGGGTATTTCGTAAAAGAGAAAAGCAGCACCTGTTGCTACCTTTATACTAATTTTATAAGCACTACACACACTAGATGTTGTTTATCAATGACTGAAGCTTAACTGGCTCTGATCAATGTGGAATTAGGACTTTTTTCCACTTTGAAAAGGTTTGCATTTAAACGTACCAGTGACTAAGAACTAGGCAAATATGTGCCAGTTTAACCACATATAGTCTAAATATGCCTGTTATATAGGATTTATCCTGTATTTTCTTTTGCAGATATATAACTGTGCAAAGGTAAACAGGTGAAACACATTCTTTTTTTAATGCTCTCTCTGTATCATGAACTGCATAAAATAAAATAAAACTGCAAATACATTTATTTTATTTACATTTAGTGGCATCATCTGCAAAACACAACACTGAGAATGGGATTAAATTTATTCCAATATAAAATCACTTTTAACAATTATTAACAGAAAATATAACGTCATCTTGTCTGTAATGTAATAATATCCAAAAAAAAAACAGCCGGATTCAAGCATTTTGACCAAACGTTAATGTTTGTACTAATTAAATTATGGACCGTGTGGAAATCTTTGTAAAATAAAATCAGTTTGGTATTGGCTTTATTCTATTTTTAAAAGTAGAAATAGTCAAAGAAAAAAAAGCAACATTATGTGGAACCGTAATTATGCTTTCTAAACAAAAAATATCAGACGTTAAGGCGCCATCTTGTGTTGTTATACTCTATGAAAGAAATAACAACTGCTATTTGTAGCTGAACTGCCCTTAAAGGGTAGACAGAAAATGAAAACAGTGATTGAAATGAATTATTGTTAAAAGGGAATCCCTCACATTTTCTTTTTCAGTCGGCTGTGGCTAAGAATCAGCAATCAGCAGCTTTCAGTTCAGTTCAGTTTAGTTTCACCTGTTTTAGTGTAGATAGAATTAAGTTTTTTTTTTTTTTCAGTAGGACTAGTTTCGTAGCCTAATATTATTTGATGTAACTAGCGTAAATAAAAGTCTTATTTCGTGCTCAAAGCACGCACACACGCATGTGGACAAGAAAACAGCCAATCAGGAAGAGAGAAGGCGGAACTTGAGGCAAAACAACCAATGAGAGTGGAGTTAAACAGCACAGTTACTGATTTAAGGGACAGGACAGACGGGCCAGCAGTCAGACGGAGCGGCAGCAGCAGCTACTAACACAGTGGCTGTGTGTGATCCACCACGCTGAATTGTAAATTATAAACATGTTATATAAACATTTTATTCAAATCGAATTATTGGTAGGGACAAATAGGTCGGTCCAAAATTTTGGTAGGGACATGTCCCTATGGTCTCTATGCAAACCTACGCCCATGCTTGCAGATGATGAGACACCATTTGTTACTTGTAAAATGAGGACTACGAAATAAAGTGAGAACCTTCTTCTAGTCCTTGTTGTTCTCTAGAGCAGGGACTAAGGTGCTAAAGCCAAGCTTAGACTAGGGTAAGACTTTAGACCCAGTTAGGGTTAGGCAACAAATAAGGGTGAAAATAACTGGAAGTCAGTTCCAGATCCTCTACTGGTAACTAAAACATAGGTGTGTGTTTTTCTGGGTTTGTGTGTGCTCATGATTTCATGTCAGTGTAAGAACCATAGTGTGCTGTTGACCTCAACTCGGGACGTCGTATGTCGGTGGGCGGAGTACTTCGAAGACCTCCTTAATCCCACCAACACGTCTTCCATCGAGGAAGCAGAGCCTGGGGGCTCCGGCTTGGGTCCTCCCATCTCTGTTGCTTTAGTGACTGTGGTTAAAAAGCTCTTCGGTGGCAAGGCTCCAGGGGTGGATGAGATTCACATTGAGTACCTTAGGGCTCTGGATGTGGTGGGGTTGTGTTTGTTAACGCTGCTCTGCAACATTGCGTGGACATTAGGGGCAGTTCCCCTGGATTGGCAGACTGGGGTGGTGGTCCCTCTATTTAAAAAAGGGGAGCGGAGGGTGTGCTCCAACTAGAGAGTAATCACAGCCTTAAGCCTCCCTGGTAAGGTCTATTCCGGGGTTCTGGAAAGGAGGGTCTGTCGGATAGTCGAATCTGGGATTCAGGCGGAGCAGTGTGATTTTCATCCTGGCCGTGGAACACTGGATCAGCTCTATACCCTCAGCAGGATTCTGAATGGTGCATGGGAGTTTGCCCAACACGTCTACATGCGTTTTGTGGATCTGGTGAAGGCATTTGACAGTGTCCCTCGGGGGGGTACTCCGGGAGTATGGAGTACCGGGCCCTTTAA
The DNA here is from genome assembly GCA_030533445.1 of Cyprinodon diabolis. NCBI lineage: Eukaryota > Metazoa > Chordata > Actinopteri > Cyprinodontiformes > Cyprinodontidae > Cyprinodon > Cyprinodon diabolis. The sequence goes on from CM060082.1 coordinate 1,726,510, forward strand.
TAGGGGCTGTTAGGTCTCTGTATTACCGCTGTCAGAGTCTGGTCCGCATTACCAGCAGTAAGTCGGACTTGTTTCCGGTGAGTGTTGGACTCCGCCAAGGTTGCCCTTTGTCACCGATTCTGTTCAGAATTTTTATGGACAGAATTTCTAGGTGCAGCCAATGTGTTGAGGGCATTTGTCTTGGTGGCCTCAGGATTGCATGTTGTTGCTCTGTTATTCGCAGATGATGTGGTTCTGTTGGCTCCATCAGGGCATCATCTACAGCTCTTACTGGAGCGGTTCGCAGCAGAGTGTGAAGCAGCTGAGATGAGGATCAGTGCCTGGTCTTGAGCCGGAAAAGGGTAGAGTGCCTTCTCCGGGTTTGGAGAGGATGTACTGCCCCTAGTGGAGGAGTTTAAGTATCTTGGGGTCTTGTTCACTTGGGAAGATGGAGCGGGAGATTGATAGGCGGATTGGTGCAGCGTCTGCTGTGAAGTGGGCCCTGTAAAAAAGTTTGTTTGGGAGGAGTATAAGGAGTATACTGTAGTTAGGTTTATGGTAAGATAAGTACTGGTGATAGTAGGTCTAGGGTTAGCTATGCTGTGGTGATTGTAGAGTTAGATTTAGCTATGCTGTGGTTATTGTAGGGTTAGAGTTAGCTATGCTGTGGTTATTGTAGGGTTAGCTATGCTATGGTGATGGTAGGTCTAGGGTTTGCTATGTTATTGTGATTGTAGGGTTGGAGGTAGCTATGCTATGGTGATAATAGTGTTAGAGTTAGCTACGCTATGGTCACTGTAGGATTAGGCTTAGCTAGTTTATGGTGACTGTAGGGTTAGGCCTAGCTATGCTATGGTGACTCTAGGGTTAGGCTTAGCTATGCTATGGTGATGGTAAGTTTATTGTCGGGTTTTTTGTCATGTCCCCATTACTGACATAACAACCTATGTAGCATAGCAGCATCGTGTTTGCCACAGTTTGTGGTGACATGCAGTCAAAGTGGGATTTTTCAGATGTGGCATCAAAACGGCTAGATGGTGTGCATGTGTTGCTTAGCAACAGCCACATAGCCTGTTGTCCTCATTAGCATGAGAGCTCAGTGTAGCAGCCTGGCTTTTAAAGCAGCACTGAGCTGAAGGGAACAGGAAAATGGAGCTGATGTGCAGGCAGAGAGAGCCGCCATCATTACAGAGCAGGTTGTTGGGGTTAGGTCTGTCAGGTCTGAGCAGACGGTCTACACCTAGGGTGGTCATTTCTTTATCACCAAAAAGGAAGACATTATGCAGCATAGCATTAAAATACTAAGATAAAAAAAACAAATCTTACATACTCTTATTTATAGTACAATTTTGAAGGGTTTCAAGAGGATGCTTCTGTAGCTGAATGTGAAAATATATGAATGAAAAGTACTGGTTCATAGTATTTGTATTTACTAAATACATTGTGGTGTTCAATAAATTATCACTGAGATCAATATTTCAAACTGTAGAAATCCACAAAGCATAACATGTGGATTTAAAGGTTAAATACACACTGCCTGGCCAATAAAAATGTCGCCACCATAACAAAGGTCATTCACTCTTATACTTTGTTGGAGCGCCTTTAGCTCTTTACAGCACGCATTCGTTGTGGCATTGTTTCGATAAGCTTCTGCAATGTCAAAAGATTTATTTCCATCCAGTGTTGCATTAATTTTTCACCAAGATCTTGCATTGATGATGGTAGAGTCTGACCGCTGCGCAAAGCCCTATCTAGCACATCCCAAAGATTCTCAATTAGGTTGAGGTCTGGACTCTGTGGTGGCCAATCCATGTGTGAAAATGATGAGTCATGCTCCCTGAACCAGTCTTTCCCAATCTGAGCCCGATGAATCCTGGCATTGTCATCTTGGAATATGCCTGTGCCATCAGGGCAGAAAAAGTGCATTGATGGAATAACCTGGTCATTCAGTATATTCAGGTAGTCAGTTGACCTCATTCTTTGAGCACATACTGTTGCTGAACCTATACCTGAGCAACTGCAGCAACCCCAGATCACAACCCCGCCCCCACAGGCTTGTACAGTAGGCACTAGGCATGGTGGGTGCATCACTTCACCTGCCTCTCTTCTTACCCTGATTGGCCCATCACTCTGGAACAGGGTCAATCTGGACTCATCAGACCACATGACATTCTTCCATTGCTCCACAGTCCAATCTTTTTGCTCCCTGCAAACTGAAGTCTTTTTTTCCGGTTAGCCTCACTGATTAGTGGTTTTCATACGGCTACACTGCTGTTCAGTCCCGATCCCTTGAGTTCCCTTCGCATTGTGCTTGTGGAAATGCTCTTACTTTCAGTATTAAACATAGCCCTGAGTTCTACTGTTGTTTTTCTACCATTTGATCTCACCGCACGTTTAAGTGATCGCTGATCACCATCATTCAGGATTTTTTTTCCGGCCACATTTCTTCCTTGAAGATGATGGGTCCCCACTATCCTTCCAGTTTTTATTAATGCGTTGGACAGTTCTTAACCCAATTTTAGTAGTTTCGCATCTCTTTAGATGTTTTCTCTGCTTGATGCATGCCAATGATTTGACCCATCTCAAACAGACCAACATATTTTTCACGACCACAGGATGTGTCTTTCCACATGGTTGTTTAGGAAATGAGAAGCAAGTCATTGCACCAGTTGGGGTTAAATAACTTGTTGCCAGCTGAAAGATAATCGCCCATGCAGTAATTATCCAATAGGAGGCTCCTACCTGTTTGCTTAGTTGAATCCAGGTGGCGACTTTTTTTTGGCCAGGCAGTGTATATATATATTTAAATGGATAACATACATAATAAAAAATCCTAATATTTATTTAAACAACAAAAGATTTGTTTCTAAAGTCTTCATTGTCTGTGCAGCAGACCTGCTATCTTTAAGGTTTAGCTGTGGGAGAGTCCCTGAAAATCTCCACAGTCTCCACTTCTGTAGGACTGCTAATGTTTTACGATCTGTCCACCTTGCAGCTCTGCAGCAGTTATTTAAGCATCCAGGGGGAACAAAACGTCATGAAATAAAGCACTCATTGATGAGCTACCTGCTGCACGTTTATTACTTTTATGCTAATCCGTCCTCACATGTTTTTAAACTGCAGCTTTTCCTCAACCAAGTCTGCAGAAGTAATAGATTCTTGCTCTTTTGTCTGTTCAGTCTTGGCATGATGCTAACTTTCTATTCATGTCCTTAGCAGCACTCTAATGCCTGAGTGGTCATTTAACCATTGACACGCAGATACACCACTCTAAATGCCTGGTTATCCTCCTGCAGCAGTGTCTTGCAGTTAGCATGTCGCAGGTATGACGCAGATATTTTTGATTTATGCCCAATATTGAAGCCTGGTCTGCGCTATGTTATTCCACGCCACAACGCCAGAGGGACAATCAGGAACTAGCTAGGATGGTGGGTGTGGTGGGTGGCGTGTCTCTTTTCCAGTTTCGGAGGTCATTCAACAACAATGCCGACTGCAGCGATGCGCACATTGACTGAGATGCAGCTGATCCATCTAGAAATAGAAGACCATGCAGACTCGCTCTTCTAGCTGGTCCATCTTCACAAGTCCTTTTCCTCAATGGCGGTCATAAGAACAAAACAAGCCGGTAAGGTACCAAACAGGAAATACGCATAGTGTAGAGCGGAAGTGGATTTGACCAATCAGAGGCCCCCTGTGTGCGGCACTGTCTGCAGTCAGCTACTGCTGAGAGGTGCAGCAGAGTGTCTGTTGAGGGGGCGGGGCATATCTGCGTTAACTGCGACACACATGCAGACGACCTGGTTTCTGAGCATAAACCAGGCTTTAGCCAATCATCTGTTAGAACAGATAGTCAATGCATTTTTTACATTCTATGATTGGATATTGGGCTGCAGCTCAGCAAAAATAGAAATAAGGCTTTAAGCCCAGTTCCCTAACAAGGGAGGACAACTATGCGTCCAGCTGGACATTGGACAGTGCAATGAAAATCACCAACATCATCTTCTTGTTTCATTGGCTTCATTTTCATTCCTATTCTGCTTTGTTCTCTGGTTCCTCATCCTGATGAGTCCCGCTGTGTCTCTCGGCTCTGACATCACTAATGCCATCACAGGGACACAAGGCTGGTCAGAGCTTTGCATACAAGCATGGGATGAGCCAGTCAATGGATCATTGAGATGACCCAATGAGTCATTATGAGTCATTCTGACCATCTTCATCACTCTCAGCGTGATGCTTGGATATGCCCCCTTAACCCCAACCAGGGGCCCCAGGACCTAAAGCACTGTCAGACAGCACAGGGGCCCTGGATCACAGGCAGCGACCTTAAGGCAGCCACTGGTTTGGCCCGGTCTGGCTGGGCTTGGGAAACCTTTGCTTCCCCAGGAGCTACCGGCTAACCTTTCCTAGATCCGTATGTCCAAAAATGGTGTTCATGATGCAGAAGTTCAGAGGTCAGCAGGCAGACATGGTAGAAACGGGTAGTCCCGCCTGCTCTGACCGACCTGCTGTCTTGTTGTCTGGGTTTGATCCCTCAGCTGATCAGCGACGGCAGCGTGGTGTACGCCGAAGCCCTGTGGGACCACGTCACCATGGACATCCAGGAGCTAGGCTTCAAGGCCGGTGATGTCATCGAGGTCATCGATGCCACAAACAAGGAGTGGTGGTGGGGACGGATCGTGGAAAGCGAGGGCTGGTTTCCTGCCAGCTTTGTTCGGGTGAGCGATCCAGAACCGTTTCCTGACGCCTGGAGCCCTAGCTGCTCTTTAGGTGCTGACGCTGCCTGTGTGTTACCTCTGTTCACATAGCTGCGGGTGAATCAGGACGAACCCATGGAGAAGTTCTCCAGCCACCTGGATGAGGCCCAGTGTGGAGAGCAGGACCTAGCCGCTCTGGGCCGGCTGCTAGGACCTGGATTACCCTGCAAAGAGGAGATGAGGGCCAACGTCATCAATGAGATCATGAGCACGGAGCGGGACTACATCAAGCACCTGAAGGACATCTGTGAGGTGAGTGACCGGCTGAGTCTAGAACAGACGCTTAAGAACCAGAGATACCAGCTTAGAGCAGCTTCCTGTGTTCAGGTCTTTTCTAAGTTTCCATGTGATGTTCTGCAGCCTGGTTTTGATGTGGAACCCTCCCTTACCTAACTTGGACAGGTTAGTATCAGCTAAGAGCCGCCTTCCATAATACGCTTTCAGCCAATCGTAGCAGCGAATCGTGATGTTTCAGTGGATTAAGGTGATCAATCAAATCTTTTGGGAAGAAAAATACAGACATCTTTTCCATCAAAGGCACAAAGTGCTTCTTTGCTCCTTTTTAAAACTAGAAATTGTCGGTATTTTAGCTAAAACCAAGCTAGAATTGCGATATTGACAGGTGAGTCCTCCAGCGTAGCCATGTTTGCCCTTCTGACTGTCCTTATTCTTACATGCCCCGCCCCTAAAAACACTGCTGGCCTCTCATTGGTCCGACCCGCTGGTTGTTACAAGACAGACGTATAACCGGGGGCCTTTCAAGATAGGAGCTGTTGTGAGACTCAAAACTCAGATCTTGCAACAATCCAGTTTGCAGAGCAAAGTTATTCCTCACCTGATCTCACGCAGTTTTATGGTTCCTACCAGCCCTGTTCTGGTAGGAGCAGTCCATGGTGCAGGCCATCTCAGCCATCTCTGAGCCTGGTTCCGCTCCTACCCTGGTTCCGCTCTGACCCTGGTTCTAGTTCTGCTCTGACCCTGGTTCTGCTCTGAAACTGGTTCTAGTTCTGCTCTGACCCTGGTTCTAGTTCTGCTCTGACCCTGGTTCTGCTCTGACACTGGTTCTAGTTCTGCTCTGACCCTGGTTCTAGTTTTGCTCTGACCCTGGTTCTGCTCTGACACTGGTTCTAGTTCTGCTCTGACCCTGGTTGTAGTTCTGCTCTGACCTTGGTTCTGCTCTGACCCTGGTTCTGCTCTGACCCTGGTTGTAGTTCTGCTCTGACCCTGGTTCTGCTCTGACCGTGGTTGTAGTTCTGTTCTGGCCCTGGTTGTAGTTCTGCTCTGACCCTGGTTCTAGTTCTGCTCTGACCCTGGTTCTAGTTCTGATCTGACCCTGGTTCTGCTCTGACCCTGGTTGTAGTTCTGCTCTGACCCTGGTTTTGGTTCTGCTCTGACCCTGGTTCTAGTTCTGCTCTGACCCTGGTTGTAGTTCTGTTCTGACCCTGGTTCTAGTTCTGCTCTGACCCTGGTTGTAGTTCTGCTCTGACCCTGGTTCTAGTTCTGCTCTGACCCTGGTTCTAGTTCTGCTCTGACCCTGGTTCTGCTTTGACACTGGTTCTAGTTCTGCTCTGACCCTCGTTGTGGTTCTGCTCTGACCCTGGTTGTAGTTCTGCTCTGACCCTGGTTGTAGTTCTGCTCTTACCTTGGTTCTGCTCTGACCCTGGTTCTGCTTTGACACTAGTTCTAGTTCTGCTCTGACCCTGGTTGTAGTTCTGCTCTGACCCTGGTTGTAGTTCTGTTCTGACCCTGGTTGTAGTTCTGCTCTGACCCTGGTTCTAGTTCTGCTCTGACCCTGGTTCTAGTTCTGATCTGACCCTGGTTCTGCTCTGACACTGGTTCTAGTTCTGCTCTGACCCTGGTTGTGGTTCTGCTCTGACCCTGGTTCTAGTTCTGCTCTGACCCTGGTTGTAGTTCTGCTCTGACCCTGGTTGTAGTTCTGCTCTGACCTTGGTTCTGTTCTGACCCTGGTTCTGCTCTCACACTAGTTCTAGTTCTGCTCTGACCCTGGTTGTAGTTCTGCTCTGACCCTGGTTGTAGTTCTGTTCTGACCCTGGTTGTAGTTCTGCTCTGACCCTGGTTCTAGTTCTGCTCTTACCCTGTTTCTAGTTCTGATCTGACCCTGGTTCTGCTCTGACACTGGTTCTAGTTCTGCTCTGACCCTGGTTGTGGTTCTGCTCTGACCCTGGTTGTAGTTCTGCTCTGACCCTGGTTGTAGTTCTGTTCTGACCCTGGTTCTAGTTCTGCTCTGACCCTGGTTGTAGTTCTGCTCTGACCCTGGTTGTAGTTCTGATCTGACCCTGGTTGTAGTTCTGCTCTGACCCTGGTTCTAGTTCTGCTCTGACCCTGGTTGTAGTTCTGATCTGACCCTGGTTCTGCTCTGACACTGGTTCTAGTTCTGCTCTGACCGTGGTTGTGGTTCTGCTCTGACCCTGGTTCTAGTTCTGCTCTGACCCTGGTTGTAGTTCTGCTCTGACCCCGGTTCTAGTTCTGCTCTGACCCTGGTTGTAGTTCTGCTCTGACCTTGGTTCTGGTTCTCTCAGGGCTACATCAAACAGTGCCGGAGGAGGACAGACATGTTCAGTGAGGAGCAGCTTCGGACCATCTTTGGCAACATTGAGGACATCTATAGGTTCCAGAGGAAGTTCCTGAAGGGCCTGGAAAGAAGGTTTAACCAAGATCAGCCCCACCTCAGCGAGATCGGCTGCTGCTTCCTGGAACACGTGAGTTCCTGCTTCCAGTTCAGCCTCCCTCAGACAGGGCACCCCTACTGGAGGTAAGCCTCCTGACTGCCTGTCTCTTCTGTCCAGCAAACAGATTTCCAGATTTACTCCGAGTACTGCAACAACCACCCCAACGCCTGCGTCCAGCTCTCCAGGCTGATGAAAGTCAACAAGTATGTGTTTTTCTTCGAGGCCTGTCGGCTGCTACAGAGGATGATTCACATCTCCTTAGATGGCTTCCTGCTCACCCCGGTGCAGAAGATCTGCAAGTACCCTCTGCAGCTGGCCGAGCTCCTCAAGTACACCAAACCCCAGCACAGGTGACTGGCTGAGCGGAACCCGTCAGAACCTAGAGCCGGGTAGAACCGTCCAGAACCTAGTGCTAATATAACCCAACAGGTCTGTTGAGATGTTTTCTTTAGCAGAACCGCTCTAACCTCTCAAAAACCTCCATTTTAAAGGGTTTACATATTATAACTCAGAAAGCATGACATTTCTAGCGGTAAGATGTTTACCATTATTAACATGTTAGACATCTTTGGAAAGCTTAGATTCTCCACAATTGAACCACCTAGTTCATTTTACGGACATAGCGAGCACCAAAGCACAATCACAGCAGCATGTCAAAATGTAGCATGACAAAGCAGCCCTAACAAGCAAGCATGTCTTTATTACTGCTGTTCAAAAATGACCTATTGATTTGGAGAATGAAAAAATAACTTTGAGTCTTGTTTGAACTGATGCAGCTTGGGTATTTTACTCACCCAAGTTTCATGTATATATTCAGAATCTAGAAGGTGTTAGCTTTCAAATAACGTATCACACATGTTATTTGGACTTACAGTTACTCAGTTATTTGCTTTTCCATTTGGGTATGCCAAATAGGCGAATTTCCCAGAAATGAGGTGGATGTTAAGAGGCTAAAGCATGGTAAACATTTAGTTTTCACGTGGGTTCTGCATTCGGTCGGGTTCCCCCTCCTCGAAGTAGAAATGGACCAGAATTAGCTCTCCTGTTCTCTGTAGATCAGGTTTTTGTGATCTAGATCTAGAGCAACCTGTTCAGTCATGTTTGTCATCCAGAATGACAGACGTTTTCCCAAAGGAAGCTCAGAGTTTGAGCTTGTTGACTGAAGGTTTTTTGGCTCCTCTTGCGGTTCAGCTTAGTATTCATTGATTCAGTCATCCATTCCATAAAATAGAATAATAAAATAGAATCAAATTATATATAATATAATAAGGTCTAGACAGACCAATCTAGATCAGCAAGTCTAGATGAACCGGTCTAGATGAATCGGTCCAGATGAACCAGCCTAGATAAATCGGTCTAGATGAACCAGTCTAGATGATTGGTCTAGATGAACCAGCCTAGATGACTTGGTTTAGATGAACCAGTCTAGATGAATCGGTCCAGATGAACCAGCCTAGATGACTCGGTCTGGATAACCCAGTCTAGATGAATCTCTCTAGATTAACCAGTCTAGATGAATCGGTCCAGATGAACCAGCCTAGATGACTTGGTCTGGATGAACCAATCTAGATGAATCTCTCTAGATTAACCAGTCTAGATGAATGGGTCTCGATGAAACAGCCTAGATGACTTGATCTAGATGAACCAGTCTAGCTAAATTGGTCCAGATGAACCAGCCTAGATGACTCTCTGTAGATGAACCAGTCTAGATCAATCGGTCTAGATTAACCAGCCTAGATGACTCCGTCCAGATGAGCCAGCCTAGATGAATCGGTCCAGATGAACCAGTCTAGATGAGTCGGTCTAGATGAACCCGTCTAGATGAATCGGTCTAGATGAACCAATCTAGATGAATCAGTCCAGATGAACCAGCCTAGATGACTCGGTCTAGATGAACCAGTCTAGATGAATAGGTCTAGATGAACCAGTCTAGATGAATCAGTCTAGATGAATCAGTCTAGATGAATCAGTCCAGATGAACCAGCCTAGATGAATCGGTCTAGATGAACCGGTCTAGATGAATCGGTGTACATGAACCAGTCTAGATGAACCAGTCTAGATGAATCGGTCCAGATGAACCAGTCTACATGAATCGGTCCAGATGAACAAGCCTAAATGAATTGGTCTAGATGAACCAGTCTAGATGAATCGGTCTAGATGAATCGGTCCAGATGAACCAGTCTAGATGAATCGGTCTAGATGAACCAGCCTAGATTAATCGGTCTAGATGAACCAGTTTAAATGTACTGGTCTAGATGAACCAGCCTAGATGAATGGGTCTAGATGAACCAGTCTAGATGAATCGGTATAGATGAACCAGCCTAGATGACTCGCTCTAGATGAACCAGTCTAGATTATTCGGTCTAGATGAATCGGTCCAGATGAACCAGTCTAGATGAATCGGTCTAGATGAACCGGTCTAGATGAATCGGTCCAGATGAACCGGTCTAGATGAACCAGTCTAGATGAAATGGTCCAGATGAACCAGCCTAGATGACTCGGTCTAGATGAACTAGTCTAGATGAACCGGTCTAGATGAATCGGTCCAGATGAACCAGTCTAGATGACTCGATCTAGATGAACCAGTCTAGATGAACTGGTCTAGATGAATCAGTCTAAATTAATCAGTCCAGATGAACCAGTCTAGATGACTCCGTGTAGATGAACCAGTCTAGATGACTCGGTCTAGATGAATCGGTCCAGTTGAACCATCCTAGATGACTCGGTCTAGATGAACCAGTCTAGATGAATCAGTCTAGATGAATCAGTCTAGATGAATCAGTCCAGATGAACCAGCCTAGATGAATCGATCTAGATGAACCGGTCTAGATGAATCGGTGTACACGAACCAGTCTAAATGACTCGGTCTAGATGAACCAGTCTAGATGACTCGGTCTAGATGAATCGGTCCAGATGAACCAGTCTAGATGAATCGGTCTAGATGAACCAGCCTAGATGAATCGGTCTAGATGAACCAGTTTAGATGTATCGGTCTAGATGAACCAGCCTAGACGACTGGGTCTAGATGAACCAGTCTAGATGAATCGGTCTAGATAAACCAGTCTAGATGAATCGGTCCAGATGAAGCAGCCTAGATGACTCGCTCTAGATGAACCAGTCTAGATGATTCGGTGTAGATGAATCGGTCCAGATGAACCAGTCTAGATGAATCGGTCTAGATGAACCGGTCTAGATGAATCGGTCCAGATGAACCAGTCTAGATGAATCGGTCTAGATGAACCAGTCTAGATGAAATGGTCCACATGAACCAGCCTAGATGACTCGGTCTAGATGAACCGGTCTAGATGAATCGTCCAGATGAACCAGTCTAGATGACTCGGTCTAGATGAACCTGTCTAGATGAATTCTGTATAGATGAATTGGTCCAGATGAACCAGTCTAGATGAACTGGTCTAGATGAATCAGTCTAAATTAATCAGTCCAGATGAACCAGTCTAGATGGCTCCATCTAGATTAACCAGTCTAGATGACTCAGTCTAAATGAATCGGTCAAGATGACTCTGTCTAGATAAACTGGTCTAGATGAATCAGTCTAAATTAATCAGTCCAGATGAACCAGTCTAGATGAATCGGTCCAGATGAACCAGTCTAGATGAATCTGTCTAGATGAACCAGTCTAGATGAAATGGTCCAGATGAACCAGCCTAGATGACTCGGTCTAGATGAACCAGTCTAGATGACTCGGTCTAGATGAACCAGTCTAGATGAACTGGTCTAGATGAATCAGTCTAAATTAATCAGTCCAGATGAACCAGTCTAGATGACTCGGTCTAGATGAACCAGTCTAGATGAATCGGTGTACATGAACCAGTCTAGATGAATCAGTCTAGATGAATCGGTCTAGATGAATCAGTCCAGATGAACCAGCCTAGATGAATCGATCTAGATGAACCGGTCTAGATGAATCGGTATACATGAACCAGTCTAAATGACTCGGTCTAGGTGAAGCAGTCTAGATGAATCGGTCTAGATGAATCGGTCCAGATAAACCAGTCTAGATGAATTGGTCTAGATGAACCAGCCTAGATGAATCGGTCTAGATGAACCAGTTTAGATGTATCGGTCTAGATGAACCAGCCTAGACGACTGGGTCTAGATGAACCAGTCTAGATGAATCGGTCTAGATAAACCAGTCTAGATGAATCGGTCCAGATGAAGCAGCCTAGATGACTCGCTCTAGATGAACCAGTCTAGATGATTCGGTGTAGATGAATCGGTCCAGATGAACCAGTCTAGATGAATCGGTCTAGATGAACCGGTCTAGATGAATCGGTCCAGATGAACCAGTCTAGATGAATCGGTCTAGATGAACCAGTCTAGATGAAATGGTCCACATGAACCAGCCTAGATGACTCGGTCTAGATGAACCGGTCTAGATGAATCGTCCAGATGAACCAGTCTAGATGACTCGGTCTAGATGAACCTGTCTAGATGAATTCTGTATAGATGAATTGGTCCAGATGAACCAGTCTAGATGAACTGGTCTAGATGAATCAGTCTAAATTAATCAGTCCAGATGAACCAGTCTAGATGGCTCCATCTAGATTAACCAGTCTAGATGACTCAGTCTAAATGAATCGGTCAAGATGACTCTGTCTAGATAAACTGGTCTAGATGAATCAGTCTAAATTAATCAGTCCAGATGAACCAGTCTAGATGAATCGGTCCAGATGAACCAGTCTAGATGAATCTGTCTAGATGAACCAGTCTAGATGAAATGGTCCAGATGAACCAGCCTAGATGACTCGGTCTAGATGAACCAGTCTAGATGACTCGGTCTAGATGAACCAGTCTAGATGAACTGGTCTAGATGAATCAGTCTAAATTAATCAGTCCAGATGAACCAGTCTAGATGACTCGGTCTAGATGAACCAGTCTAGATGAATCGGTGTACATGAACCAGTCTAGATGAATCAGTCTAGATGAATCGGTCTAGATGAATCAGTCCAGATGAACCAGCCTAGATGAATCGATCTAGATGAACCGGTCTAGATGAATCGGTATACATGAACCAGTCTAAATGACTCGGTCTAGGTGAAGCAGTCTAGATGAATCGGTCTAGATGAATCGGTCCAGATAAACCAGTCTAGATGAATTGGTCTAGATGAACCAGCCTAGATTAATCGGTCTAGATGAACCAGTTTAGATGTATCGGTCTAGATGAACCAGTCTAGATGACTCGGTCTAGATGAACCAGTCTAGATGACTCGGTCTAGATGAACCGGTCTAGATGAATTCTGTATAGATGAATCGGTCCAGATGAACCAATCTAGATGAACTGGTCTAGATGAATAAGTCTAATTTAATCAGTCCAGATGACTCCGTCTAGATAAACTGGTCTAGATGAATCAGTCTAAATTAATCAGTCCAGATGAACCAGTCTAGATGAACTGGTCTAGATGAATCAGTCTAAATTAATCAGTCCAGATGAACCAGTCTAGATGACTCCGTCTAGATGAACCAGTCTAGATGACTCAGTCTAAATGAATCGGTCCAGATGAACCAGTCTAGATGACTCGGTCTAGATGAAACAGTCTAGATGAATTCTGTCTAGATGAATCGGTCCAGATGAACCAGCCTAGATGCACCGCTCTAGATGAATCAGTCTAAATTAATCAGTCCAGATGAACCAGTCTAGATGACTCAGTCTAAATTAATCGGTCCAGATGAACCAGTCTAGATGGATCGGTCTAGATATACCAGACTACATCAACCAGTTTTACTGAACCAGTTTAGATCAACCAGTCTACATTGACTAGTCTAACTGAACCAGTTTTCAGTCCTGGCTGACCTTTACTGTGGGCCTTGGTGGTATTTACCTAATCAGTCAGTGAACCCAGTGATCTAACCAGCAGCTTCTATCTAACCAAAATCTGCTGTATCCATCAGTTCTCTGTCTAGATGAACCAGCCTAGATGACTGGGTCTAGATGAACCAGTCTAGATGAATCGGTCTAGATAAACCAGTCTAGATGAATCGGCCAGATGAACCAGCCTAGATGAATCGGTCTAGATGAATCGGTCCAGATGAACCAGTCTAGATGAATCGGTCTAGATGAACCAGTCTAGATGAACCGGTCTAGATGAACTGGTCTAGATGAATCAGTCTAAATTAATCAGTCCAGATGAACCAGTGTAGATGACTCCGTCTAGATGAACCAGTCTAGATGACTCAGTCTAAATGAATCGGTCCAGATGACTCAGTCTAGATAAACTGGTCTAGATGAATCAGTCTAAATTAATCAGTCCAGATGAACCAGTCTAGATGAACTGGTCTAGATGAATCAGTCTAAATTAATCAGTCCAGATCAACCAGTCTAGATTACTCAGTCTAAATGAATCTGTCCAGATGAACCAGTCTAGATGACTCGGTCTAGATGAACCAGTCTAGATGAATTCTGTCTAGATGAATCGGTCCAGATGAACCAGCCTGGATGAACTGCTCTAGATGAATCAGTCCAAATTAATCAGTCCAGATGAACCAGTCTAGATGACTCAGTCTAAATGAATCGGTCCATATGAACCAGTCTAGATGAAACGGTCTAGATGAACCGGTCTATATGGATCGGTCTAGATATACCAGACTACATCAACCAGTTTTACTGAACCAGTTTAGATCAACCAGTCTACATTGACTAGTCTAACTGAACCAGTCTTCAGTCCTGGCTGACCTTTACTGTGGGCCTTGGTGGTATTTACCTAATCAGTCAGTGAACCCAGTGATCTAACCAGCAGCTTCTATCTAACTAAAATCTGCTCTATCCATCAGTTCTAGGTAAATTGTCTCTATGGTTTTAATAATCTCTCCCAGCAGAGATCAGAGACCTTGTTCAACCTCTAGATTGTAGATGTTGTGTCTAAATATTAAAGTCAGCAATCATATCAGATACGGAGGGACCTGAACGGTGGTGTTGAAGGACTGTTCTGATTCCTGCAGGGACTACCAGGATGTGGAGGCAGCCTTGGACGCCATGAAGAACGTGGCCAGGCTCATCAACGAGAGGAAACGGCGCCTGGAAAACATTGACAAGATCGCCCAGTGGCAGAGTTCAATAGAAGACTGGGAGGTCTGTCCCCAACGCTGTTCTGACATCTGTTAGCGGGCTGAGGAAGAGGTAGCATGAGTGTCTGTTCTGGTTCCCGCAGGGTGAGGACGTTCTGGTCAGAAGCTCTGAGCTCATCTTCTCTGGGGAGATGACCAAGTTGTCCCAGCCACAGACCAAGGGCCAGCAGAGGATGTTCTTCCTCTTTGACCATCAGATGGTTTATTGCAAAAAGGTACTGAAGCCATTTTCTATGAGATCTGAGGCTCAGAAAGTATTAATGGTCTTCACCTTCCAGGCATTTGGTTGTCCTCCTAGCAGAGGGAAGCCCTTCTTAGAGCAGCTAGTATACAGTTGTTGTGCAAAATGATATCCTGCAGATAATGAATAAATGATTAACTAGAACTGGAGTTATAGTTAATTATTTAACTTATTCAAAATTGGGGGTGAAATCGATTTAGGGTTCTTAGTTAAATAATTGTAGCTTTAATCTGCTTACTTACCAGGGTTTGTGGTTTCACCTCTGGATGGTTCCTGGAGCGGCTGTTAAAGTCAGGCTAAGTTATCAGCAGAGCTATTAATTATCAATAAAAAAGCTTTTATCTCTGTTTATTCACACAGTTACCAAAGGGGGTGGATCTGACCTGAGTGATTAATCGTCCGCTATATGAAACACAGAACCACTACAAGTTAAACAATGGCGTCTTTATTCTAATAATTCAGGATTACAGAAATCTAACATCTATGCAAACACTACACGCTAGAAAATAAACACAAGGAAGAATAAATGAATAGTTTAAAAATAAAACCCTAAGAGTCAGTTTAACTGGCTTCTGAGACTGTTTAAGATAGGCCAGATGTTAATACATTCACTAATGTCTGTTGGAATAGCAGCAGGTATGATAACAGTGCAATTAATCAACATTAAAATAATACATTCAGCTTCAAACGGTAAATGGTTAAAATACATTAAACAAACAGCAGCAGAAGTCGTTTTAGCAAAGGTATGTGTGTGTGGGGAAGGCATGTTAATGTATGAGAGACTCCCTCTTCATGTGATGAAAGGAGGGGGGGAGGCGGTAACACTGGCCCTCACCCACGTGATCACACATGGTTGAATGTGATAACTCTACAACTACTTTAAAGCAGAAATAAATGAAAACAGGAAAGGAAAGAGACAGAGGAAGAAATATCACCTGCAGCTTTCACAGCACAGTTATTCCAACCAATGAACCAGAACTCTTATAACCAACACAGATTAAAATCAGCATCAATTTAAATCACTGACCACCTGTCTCTCTCGCCGAGCGCAGCACCTCATTAATGCATCGAAAGAAAAGTGGAGGGATATTATTTTGAGATGCTTTCAGTCCGGGAATGAGGGGGGTGGTTACGAGGGGGCGCGTGGGTCTTCTCCACCACAGGATCCGCTCTTGGAAAAGTTTCAGTTTGATGCTACAGCAGAGAGCTGATGTGCTTGTTGGTGGAGGAAGTTAACTTACAGAGACTATCAAACAAAAGGCGTCCCTTTGCCGATAGACCGTTATGTCCGTAGCAAGGTCCTCAAAAGGGGGGTGGGGGGTGGGGGGGACTCCACTCAGCAGTCAGCTCGGGAGGTTTCTGTCTCCCCAGTTAGTTGGGCCGCTATGCACGATGGGACACTGCAATCCGTGACTTTTGACGCAGGAAAACGAAAGCTACTTCCAGTTAGCTTTCTTGTAGCATTTCATGTGAAATGGGGTCTCTCCTGACAGGCGATGGAACCCAGGAGAAGGAGGAAGATTTAGTTTGCGCTCTGAGTTTTATTTATTTATTTATTTTTTCTGAGTTTTAAACCATGAGTGACGTAGGGGTATTCCTGTTAAAGTATCAGCCTCCTCAATCAGCTGATTGGTCCATGCATGAGCTGACCCCTACGGCCGGAAGTTCCAGAACTTTCCAGCAAATCTTTTGTTCTCTTTGTGAAAAAGCAAGGGGTATGGTTTTAGATGATTCATCCAATTGATTTGGGCTCTATTGTGGCAATATATCCCAACACAGTTTATCTGAGCAGTCCCAGCCTCCTGGTCCACCAACACCACCCTACAACTCCTTCTGAAGCTACGGGTCGGTCTCAGGAGCTCATGGTGGTCCACTGCTAAGGTTTCCTTTCCAGTGAGGCGCATACTTGCATGGCTAGCAGGGCCCACAGAGACACGAAGAAGAGCAAATTCAAAATATAATCCCAACATCAACATGAGAGACTTTAGTGTGCAACCAAATTTCTGGTTACAGTAGCAACAGGTGGGGCAGCACCTTGACTGCTCTGGATTAGGAAGGATATTAAATGGCTGTTGTTCTCTGATTGGCTCCCTGACATCCAATTGTCTCCAATGGTTATCTGAGGATGGGCAACTCTGGTCTTAGATCACAGGTCAGGTCTGTCGGTTCATTGGTCGAGTCTGTAAAACTGTCAGTCCGTCGCCCTGTCAGTCCACCGGTCTGTTGGTCTGTCAATCTCTTGGTCCATCAAGCTGTCAGTCCGTCGCCCTGTCAGTCCACCGGTCTGTCAATCCGTTGGTCTTTCGGTCCCATGGTCAGTCAGTTCATCGGTCTGTCAGTCTGTCGATATGTCAGTCCTTTGATCTGTCAGTCTCTCAGTCCGTCGGTCTGTCGATCTGTCAGTCTACCAGTCAGTTGGTCCGTCGGTCTGTTTTGGCTGGATCTCAGGTAGGAACTGGTTCCTACAACGCTGAAACCCAGAAGGTCACTGACTCTGCAGCAATCCCTCAAAGCGAGCAGCATTCAGGTCAGGTTCTCCTGATCCAGAGGAACTTTCTATGTTCGCCTTTAGGGGATCCATCCTGGAGAGGAATAGATGAGCTGTGATCCAGGATCCAGAGTCCAGGTCCAGTTCAGCCAGAGGAGACCGGTGGGAAACAGAAGCAGCTGCATAGGAAGGACAGGGCCAGGAGGGGGTCTCGTGCTGAACCTTCTGTTGTTTTTTCAGGACCTTCTGCGCAGAGACATCCTGTACTACAAGGGACGCATGGACATGGACCTGATGGATGTGATGGACGTGGAGGATGGCAGAGAGAAGGACTTCAACATCAGTGTGAAGAACGGTCTGAAGCTGCGGGTCCGGGGCAGCGACGAGGTCCACCTCCTGTGTACCAAGAAACCCGAACAGAAGCAGCGCTGGATCCGGGCCTTTGCAGAAGAGAGGAAGCAGGTCCACCAGGATCAGGAGACAGGTTTGACTTTATCTCAGCTTCCGGTTTAGTTCTGGGTAGAGGGAGCCGTTCAAAGCAGAACCTCCCCCCGACCCATCTGCAGGTCCCCAGGAAGCTGATGTTCTCTGAAGAACCTTTGAGGCCAGAACCAGAACTTCCATCCAGGTTCTACAGGTTCAACAGTTATCTTTGACTTTCAGGTTGTTTCGAGGTTCTTCTGGGTGACCCATTCTATTCAGTTTATTTCTACAGCTCTAGCCCACAACATCTAGTCTCGAGTCGCTCTCCAGAAACAATCCAATCAGTTCAGTCAGCAGAACCAGAACCAGAGTCAGTGTGGGCGGCCCTGTGCTGAGACTGACTGGTGTTCATGGGGACAGAAGCGGACAGAGAAAAATAACATAGAAGCTCTGATCTATAAGCATTTTCTCTACTAACGGTAACAGTCTTAAGTGCTGATGACAGCAGATCAGCTTGCTGCCGTCCCTCTGACCTGGATGAGATGAAGGACGTAATCTGAAGGCTGATCTCAGCTTAAGAACTTTTCTCCATCTGTTTTTCAGGCTTCTCTCTCACCGAAGTCCAGAAGAAACAAGCCATGGTGAATGCCTTCAGAGGTCATCCAGCAGGGAAACCCAAAGGTCAGCAGCCTGGTTGCTCTTATAGTTCCAGAGCAGAACATCCAGTCTGTAGACCACCCAACATCAGCAAACACCTCTTTGGTCCCTGTTCAGGGCGACAGTGGAAGAGTTTGGACCACAACCAAGGAATCTGACTTTTCTGCCACTCTGAGCTCAATAAACAAACATTAAATATGGTGGGAGGGAAAAGTTCTAATGTCAAAACATAGAAATAAAGTATTGACCTTGGACCGGTACCGGTACAGAAAGAGGGACAGCTGGCCCTGATGATCCCCTGCAGACTTTTTAGATTGGACCTGTCCTTTTTGGGAATAAGACAAACCACACAGAGATGCAATGCTGCAAGACTTTTTATCTTCAGGTCATGTTAGAACAGGTAATTAAACTTTAGAACCAGGCAGATGTTCTCTACTTTCATAGTACTAGTGAGGACAGCGGCAGCAGTGTCTGGATCAGCTGCAGCTGTCTGATCTACTTTCTTAGTTCTAGTGAGGATGCAGCCAGCAGCATCTAAATCAGCTGTCTGGTCTACTTTCTTAAATGACATTTAAGTGACAGGTGACCCCGTACAGGAAACACATCCAGGCAAATGAGCTCTGAGGAACTAACAGACTCTGCAGAGTGGGAGAATAGAGATAGAATGAAGCAGAATGATGAAAAAGGGGTCCCTATGTCCTCCAGCAGTCTAAGCCTATAGCAGCAGAACTAAAGAGATAGCTCAGGATAACCTGAGCCACCCTAACTAGAAGCTTTATCAAAAAGGAAAGTTTTAAGCCTAGCCTTAAAAGTAGACAGGGTGTCTGCCTCACGGACTAAAACTGGTAGTTGGTTCCACAGGAGAGGAGCCTGATAACTAAAAGATCTGCCTCCCATTCTACTTTTAGAAATTCTAGGAACCACTAGTAAACCGGCAGATTGAGAGCGAAGTGCTCTGTTAGCAACATAAGGAACAATCAGATCTCTGATATCAGATGGAGCTTGGCCATTTAAGGCTTTATATGTGAGAAGGAGGATTTTAAATTCTATTCTGGATTTAACAGGAAGCCAATGTAGAGAAGCCAGTATAGGAGAGATATGATCTCTCTTTTTCATTTTCATCAGAACTCTGGCTGCAGCATTTTGGATCAGCTGAAGGCTTTTAACTACAGTTTGTGGACTTCCTGATAGTAAAGAATTACAATAGTCCAGCCTTGAAGTAACAAATGGGCCAGTGGTTCTGGATGTTCTGCTCATTGATAAATGATGGAGCTTCACTTGTAGAGTCCGTGTTTGAAGGCAGCAGTGCTGGTCCAGCCTCTCATGTTCCGCTCTCTCTGCCCGCAGTGACCCGGCCGTATTGCGACTTCCTGCTACGTCAGAAACATCCGTCCCTCCCCACCGCCCTGCCCCAGCAGCAGGTCTTTATGCTGGCCGAGCCGAAGCGCAAAACCACCTTCTGGCATAACATAGGTAGACTGACACCTTTCAAGAAATGAACCAAAGCAGAGAGGAGCTCTCTGCTGGTGCCTGCATGGACCCTTTCAATGGTTCCTCTTTTCTTTCCCATCTAAACCTTTGATGGCTCATGGACCGGACATGTGAAGCTGACTGTGATGGGAT
Source organism: Cyprinodon diabolis (assembly GCA_030533445.1). Taxonomy (NCBI): domain Eukaryota; kingdom Metazoa; phylum Chordata; class Actinopteri; order Cyprinodontiformes; family Cyprinodontidae; genus Cyprinodon; species Cyprinodon diabolis. Next base: position 1,746,448 of record CM060082.1, read on the forward strand.
GGGGGCGGGCTGGTTTGAAAGCACTTTATTGGTTGGATAACAATCAGACATGGGAGCAGTCTCTGTGGACACTGGTCTAAACAGCAGAGGGAACCACTCTGCTCCTTTAGACCTTCGACCTCTGCTGGGTGTAATGGATTTCTGACTGAAAATGTTTCCTCCACTTCTCTATGCTTCTGTTCTATGATTTGCCAACTTCTTCTTCTGTTATTATCTGATAATGTGATATGGTTGCCTCCATGTTCATGCTGGTTCTGTCTGCTTTAAAAGGGAAACAGGTTGTGTTTTTGGATCCTTTCCAAGTTGTTTTCAGTGTCTTGTGGACTCTGTCTTTGGATCGTCTTTGGAAGAACGATGCACCAAACTTGACTCCAGCCAAAGAAGATAAGGAAATTCCATTTCCTCATCAGACGAAGGTCCGCGGTCCGGAGGAACCATTAGCACTTTGCTTCAGTCTGATGTTTGACTCTCCTCTCGTCTCCCACTGACTGAGAGAAACCAGCCGCTCTGAGCTCCTCTCCATGCCATGTTCTGTTGTTTTACACAGTGCCATCTGAGATGTGACACACATAGATATAACTATACTGTGAAGAAGTGTTTTTTATCACTCTGGTGAGTGCTGATGTAACCGAGCAGCCTCCTCCTCTTCTGGTTCTTTGATCTAGCAGTGCTTCTCGTCTCCAGTGTTTCTGCTCCGTGCTGGAGTCTGACCTCAGATCAGCACAGCAGCTATGTCAACAACTTCTACTTTCTGTTGAAATGTTATCTGATATTAAACATTCCTTACAGAAACACTGACTCCTTATTAACATGGTTCCAGCTCTATATTCTAACAACTTTGTTTTATTTCTCAGTGTTTGTAGGTGGTGGAACAGATCCTGGAAATCTCTAATTAAACGAATGACAAGATTTCAATTATCCATCCTGTAGATCTACTGTAGTGAGATACTGTGGTGAACTTATTGATTCAATTTAATTTATTTCTATAGCTCCAGTTCATATCATATCGTCTCAGGAGAGCCTAATAGTAGAATCGTATGGTAGAGCGTAATGGTTAACTCTAATGGTAAGGCCTAATAGTAGAGCCTAATGGTTGAGCCTAATAGTAGAGCCTAATGCTAGACTGTAATGGTAAGGCAAAATGGTGGAGCCTAAAAGTAGTACCGAAAAATGAAATGACGTTTCCTTATCATTAAGGATCAAATATTGATCTTGCACATCTAAAAAAAATCTATATATTTTGAAATATTTTAAATTATAATTTAACATAAGATTATAAAAACATATCTATGTTAAAATCTTGTTATAGTGTAATGGTAGAGCCTAATAGTAGAATCTAATGGTAGGGCCTACTGGTAGAACATAATGGCAGAGCCCAATGGTAGAACCTTATGGTGGAACCTAATGGAAGATCCCAATGATAGAGCCCAATGTTATAACCTAATGTTACAGCCTAATGGTGGAACCTAATGTTAGAGCCTAATAGTAGAGCCCAACAGTAGAGCCCAATGTTAGAACCTAACAGTAGAACCCTAATGGTAGAGCCCAATGTTAGAACCTAACCATAGAGCCTAAATGTAGAGCCCAATGTTATAACCTAACCGTAGAACTTAATGGTAGAGACTTATGTTGGAGCCCAATGGTAGGACCTAATGGTAGAGTTTAAAGGTAGAATCTAATGGTAGAGCCTAATAGTACAGCCCATTGGAAGAACCTAACGATAGAGCCTAATAGTAAAACTTAACAGTAGGGCCTAATGGTAGAGCCTTATGTCATGACCTAATGGTAGAGGCTAATGGTAGAGCCCAAAGGTACAGCCTAACGGTAGGGCCAGATGGTAGATCCCCATGGTAGAGCCCAATGGTAGAACCTAATGGTAAAGCGTAATGGTAGAATCTAATGGTAGAGGCCAGTGGTAGAACCAAATGGTAGAGCGTAATGGTAGAATCCAATGTTAGACCCAAATGGTAGATCCCTATGGTAGAGCCCAATTGTAGAACCTAACTGTAGAGCGTAATGGTAGAATCTAATGGTAGAGCCTATTGGAAGAACCTAATGGTAGAGCTTAAAGGTAGAATCTAATGTTAGAGCCTAATGGTAGAGCCTATTGAAAGAACATAATGGTAGAGCCTAATAGTAGAATCTAATGGTAGAGGCTAATGGTAGACTCTAATAGTAGAGCCTAATGTTCGAGCCCAATGGTAGAGCCCAATGTTAGAACCTAACCATAGAGCCTAATGGTAGAGCCCAATGGTACAACCTAATGGTAGAGCCTAATGGTAGATCCCTATGGTAGAGCCAAATAGTAGAACCTAATTGTAGAGCCTAATGGTAGAATGTAACGGTAGAGTCTAATGGTAGAACCTAATTGTAGGATCTAATGGTAGAACATAATGGTAGAACCTAATGGTAAATTATAATGGTATTATCTAAAGCTAGAGTATAATGGTATAGCTGAATGGAAGGGCCTAATGGTAGAGCCTAGTGGTAGAACATAATGGTAGAGGCTAATTGTTATGATTCTGGCCTCCCTGCTGGTTTTACCCTCTGCTCTGTGTCAGCAATGAAGTTTAATTTAAGTCTAAAGGTAGACTCTAATGGTAGATGCTAATGGTAGAGCCTATTAGTAGAATCTAATGGTAGACTCTAAAGGTAGAGCCTAATGGTAGAGCCCAATGCTAGAACCTAATAGTAGAGCGTAATGGTAGAATCTAATGGTAGAGCCTAATGGTAGAATCTAATGGTAAAGCCTAATAGTAGAATCTAACGGTAGAGGCTAATGGTAGACTCTAATAGTAGAGGCTAATGTTAGAGCCTAATGGTAGAGCACAATGTTAGAACCTAACCATAGAGCCTAATGGTAGAGCCTAATGGTAGAATCTAATAGTAGAGCCAAATGGTAGATCCCTATGGTAAAGCCCAATAGTAGAATCTATTGGTAGAGCCTAATGTCAGAACCTAATTGTAGGGTCTAATGGTAGAACATAATGGTAGAGCCTAATGTTAAATTATAATGGTATAATCTAATGCTAGAGTATAATGGTAGAGCTGAATGAAAGGACCTAATGGTAGAGCCTAGTAGTAGAACATAATGGTAGAGGTTAATTGTTATGATTCTGGCCTTCCTGCTGGTTTTACCCTCTGCTTTTTGTCAGCAATGAAGTTTAGTTTAAGGCTAAAGGTAGACTCTAATGGTAGATGTTAATGGTAGAGCCTAATAGTAGAATATAATGGTAGAGGCTAATGGTAGACTCTAACGGTAGAGGCTAATGGTAGACTCTAATGGTAGAGCCTAATGGTAGAGCCCAATGGTAGAGCCTATGGTACAACCTAATGGTAGAGCCCTATGTTAGAGCCCAGTGGTAAAACATAATGTTAGAGCCAAATGGTAGACTCTAACGGTAGAGGCTGATGGTAAAGCCTAATAGTAGAATCTAACGGTAGAGGCTAATGGTAGACTTTAATGGTAGAGCCCAATGGTAGAGCCCAATGTTGGAACCTAACCATAGAGCCTAATGGTAGAGCCCAATGGTACAACCTAATGGTAGAGCCTAATGGTAGAATCCAAAAGTAGAGCCAAATCGCAGATCCCTATGAGCCCAATAATAGAACCTAATGGTGGAGCCTAATGGTAGAATCTAATGGTAGAGCCTAATGGCAGAACCTAATTGTAGGGTCTAATGGTAGAACATAATGGTAGAGCCTAATGGTAAATTATAATAGTATAATCTAATGCTAGAGTATAATGGTAGATCTGAATGAAAGGACCTAATGGTAGAGCCTATTGGTAGAACATAATGGTAGTGGTTAATTGTTATGATTCTGGCCTCCTCTGCTCTGTGTCAGCAATGAAGTTTAGTTTAAGGCTAAAGGTAGACTCTGATGGTAGAGGCTAATGGTAGAGCCTAATAGTAGAATCTAATGGTAGAGGCTAAGGGTAGACTCTAATGGTAGAGCCTAATGGTAGAACCCAATGTTAGAGCCCAATGTTAGAACCTAACCATAGAGCCTAATGGTAGAGCCTATGGTACAACCTAATGGTAGAGCCCAATGATAAAATCTAATGTTAGAGCCAAATGGTAGACTCTAATGGTAGAAGCTAATGGTAGAGCCTAATAGTAGAATCTAATGGTAGAGGCTAATTGTAGACTGTAATGGTAGAGCCTAATGGTAGAGCCCAATGGTAGAGCCCAATGTTAGAACCAAACTGTAGAGCCTAATGGTAGAGCCCTAATGGTAGACCTCTCACGGTAGAGCCCTAATGGTAGACTCCTAACAGAAGGCCCTAAAAGTAGACCCCTAACGGTAGACCCCAAATGGTAGAGCCCTAACGGTAGACCCCTAATGGTAGACCCTAATGGTAGACCTCTCACGGTAGAGCCCTAATGGTAGACCCCTAACGGTAAAGCCCTAACAGTAGATCCCTAATAGTAGATCCCTAATAGTAGACCCCTAATGGTAGACCTCTCACGGTAGAGCCCTAATGGTAGAGCCCTAATCGTAGAGCCCTAACAGTAGACCCCTAACAGTAGACACTTAATGGTAGAGCCCTAACAGTAGACCCCTAACAGTTGAGCCCTAATGGTAGACCCCTAACGGTAGAACCCTAATGGTAGACCTCTCACGGTAGAGACCTAATAGTACAGCCCTAATGGTAGACCCCTAACAGTAGACCCCTAATGGTAGACACCTAACGTTAGAGCCCTAATGGTAGAGCCCTAATGGTTGACCCCTAATGGTAGAGCCCTAATGGTAGATCCCTAATGGTAGACCCCTAATGGTAAAGCCCTAACAGTAGACACCTAATGGTAGACTATTAATGGTAGAGCCCTAACAGTAGACCCCTAACAGTTGAGCCCTAATGGTAGACCTCTCACGGTAGAGCCCTAATGGTACAGCCCTAATGGTAGACCCCTAACAGTAGACACCTAATGGTAGGCACCTAATGTCAGAGCCCTAATGGTAGAGTCCTAACGGTAGAGCCCCAATTGTAGAGCCCTTATGGTAGAGCCCTAACAGTAGTAGCCTAACGGTAGAAAAACAGAGACATCTAATAGGAGACTTTGTCGGCAGAGGACCGTTAAAGTTCTTCAGAAATTCAGTGTGGAGCCATGCAGAGGTTAACAAATTTCGGATTACAGAAACAGGAAGTTGGGACTTTGTTAAATTTTATTCTATGATATTCCATATCATCTGCTCATGATAACAGAGTTACACCAACTACTGAATCAAGATCCTATTCTAAATTCTCAGAGCTATGTGGCAGTATAACAGTGGAAACAGTTCTAGCTCAGTAGATGTAGCAGACAGCAGTTCCAACGTTAGGATGGTATAGGATTCAGCAGAATCTAAAGGGCATTAAAAGTTTTCTGCCTAATATCGAAATCCAGCTAAGATGAGGCAGACATATTTTATATGAGGCTGTGTGCGTGATGGAGAACAAAACAAGGGCAGACTGGAACTGAGCTGCTGCCCTAGAAAGATGTTTCCCCTCTGTTCAGGACGCTTACTTCACCTCAGGGGCGTCAATACTATACAGCGGCACAATAGGGCACCAAAAAAAAATGCGGGCACGCAAGGCGCGTGGGCAAAAAAAATTTTTGGGAAATTATTTATTTAAAAAAAGCATTGGCTCAGATCATTAATGCAAGCATGCAAGGAAATACTTTAAAGCACCTATTTATTATTATAAAGCGTCATAAATTTATTGTACAATCAGATTATTTTCTGCATCATTAAATATCTACCTGAACCAAACTGAATTGAATTGACCCACTTGTGAACTTAACTGTATGTAATTAACTACTGATGAGAGCACAATTTATCTCCATAAATATCTGTCAGCAAACATGAACCTGAAAACTTGAAATGTGCAACTGTAAAAGAAAACAACAAACAAAAGACACCTCTATATGTATACATGTCTGTGTTTATCATTTCATTTCGGTGTGATGGTGATGATCCTATGACGGTGTGATGGGGATGATCCTATGACGGTGTGATGGTGATGATCCTATGACGGTGTGATGAGGATGATCCTATGACGGTGTGATGGGGATGATCCTATGACGGTGTGATGGGGATGATCCTATGACGGTTCTGATGGTGAAGATCCAATGACCGTGTGATGGTAAGGATCCTATGACGATGTGATGGTGACAATCTTATGACGTTGTGATGGTGATGATCCTATGACGGTGTGATGGGGATGATTCTATGACGGTTCTGATGGTGAAGATCCTATGACGGTGTGATGGTGATGATCCTATGACGGTTCTGATGGTGAAGATCCTATGACCGTGTGATGGTAATGATCCTATGACGATGTGATGGTGACGATCTTATGACGGTGTGATGGTGAAGATCCTATGACGGTTCTGATGGTGAAGATCCTATGACGGTGTGATGGTGATGATCCTATGACGATGTGATGGTGAAGATCCTATGACGATGTGATGGTGAAGATCCTATGACGATGTGATGGTGACGATCCTATGACGATGTGATGGTGACAATCCTATGACGATGTGATGGCGACGATCCTATGACGATGTGATGGTGATGATCCTATGACAATGTGATGGCGACAATCCTATGACGATGTGATGGTGACGATCCTATGACGGTGTGATGGTGACGATCCTATGACGATGTGATGGAGACGATCCTATGACGATGTGATGGTGATGATCCTATGACGATGTGATGGCGACGATCCTATGACGGTGTGATGGTGATGATCCTATGACGGTGTGATGGTGACGATCCTATGACGATGTGATGGCGACGATCCTATGACGATGTGATGGCGACAATCCTATGACGATGTGATGGCGACGATCCTATGACGGTGTGATGGTGATGATCCTATGACGATGTGATGGCGACGATCCTATGACGGTGTGATGGTGACGATCCTATGACGATGTGATGGCGACAATCCTATGACGATGTGATGGCGACGATCCTATGACGATGTGATGGCGACAATCCTATGACGATGTGATGGCGACGATCCTATGACGGTGTGATGGTGACGATCCTATGACGGTGTGATGGTGACGATCCTATGACGATGTGATGGTGACGATCCTATGACGATGTGATGGTGATGATCCTATGACGATGTGATGGCGACGATCCTATGACGGTGTGATGGTGATGATCCTATGACGGTGTGATGGTGACAATCCTATGACGATGTGATGGTGATGATCCTATGACGATGTGATGGCGACGATCCTATGACGATGTGATGATGATGACCCTATGACGATGTGATGGTGATGATCCTATGACGGTGTGATGGTGAAGATCCTATGATGGTGTGTATATCATGGCCAGAAAGATGGGAGAGCTGGAGTTAGCGTCTCGGCTTCATTTTAGCAAAGCTGTCGATCAGCTGTGACTGGCTTAATTTGGAGAGTTCTCCAAACCAACCGACATGATGGCGGATGGTGAAGGCTGTCTTGCCCCATTCGGCTCCTCATAATTATGATCTTCATTAAATTTCTGCCCAACGGGATTCATACATTGTTTTCTGAATTCAACGGTAATCGGCATTAATTATAAACTTGCTGCCGTTTCTCCTCTTTCTCCTCTCAGCAGTGGGAGCGCTCACCCGGCTGGAGGAGCGTCTGTTGAGCTGGTGAGGCCAGGCAGCTCATCCACCTGTACTGCGGATCTTACAGTTGGAGCCAGAGCAGACCTGGCATTACATGGCTTAGTTTCTGCATCCATCGCTAACTTCTAATCTAACCTGAGGATTTTTCTCTTGCCTCATTTGTTCCCCACCCGGTTATCATTTAGGTTGTACAACCAATGTTATAATCAGTGATTCTTTATTAGGACCACTGTGTTTCTTAATGATAAGATATGACAAACTCCTGGCTCTGTGTTAAAGGCAACTCTGGGGCTGCTGCATGCTCAGAGTGGCCGTTACTGGAAGTGGATTCTGATTACTCCGTCTGCATATGTCAGATTTAAATTCTAACTACAGTGGTAGTCTATAGGACTATTTTAAGAAAAAAAATGTAAACATACATTCTGTAGATTTCCCCATTTTTTTAAAAGGCATAATTAAATAAATCAATAAAAAAATCAGTGACCCAGGCATACCCAGGCACCGCAGATCCACAACAGGGCACGTGCCCCTGTTAAAAGCCGATGCTTCACCTCTTGGCTGATTGGGCATACTGAGAAGCATAGGACCTCCTGATGTTCTCATCCTCTTCCATCTCTGCTCCAGATTCCTCCTCTTCATCCTCGTCTTCTTCATCTTCATCCTCCTCCTGTGCTAGCTCCTCCTCCTCCATGCCTTCATGGCGTTTTGGGTTGATGTGAGGCTGTAAAAGAAGACAAGCATGTCCAGCATGTGTTCTTCATTAGCCAAGATCATGCTCAGACTTACTGTGCTCACTGATCCATGGTGCTGACTGGGCTGCTGTCTGCGGCTGTGGTCAGAGGTCTCTGGGGAGTCCAGGGCCCGGCCCCTCCAGGAGCCCAGAGGAAGGCTGGAGTAATGGGCTGTTGGGGGAGGCGAGCGGCTGCTGATGGAGCGTTCTAGAGGCCAAATCTGGGAGTCAAAAATCCTAATTCTGCCAGTGAAGAGCTGTGACGGGAGGAGGTCATACCATTCACTGCTGAAGCCTAACTGAGCTAACTCTACAGATTTCAGATCATCCTGTGGGCGGCAGCATTAAAGAACACCTGAGTTCAAACTTTTTTCAAATCTAGACATCATTAGTTACAGAAAAATGCTAATGACATCATCAACAGAGGGAGAAAACCTGAAAGATACTGGGCCTTCAGCTGTTCAAGTCATTGTACTGAAGCTTGTAGTTCTAAATTGACTTGCATCATTTAGGTGTGTTTCTGTCTCATAATGGCATTCATTAAGGCAAAGTGTTCTACTGTGGTCCCAAGAAAGATAAAGGATCAGGAACTACACTAACTACACAGACTGGAACTACAGGAACAGGAACAATAACAACAGGAAATACAGGATAGGAAATACAGGAACGGTAACTACAGGAACAATAGTGAAAGGAACTACAGGAACAGGAGCTACAGAAACTACAAGAACAGAAACTCTAGGAAAATGAACTATAGGAACAGGAACTACAGGAACAATAGTGAAAGGAACTACAGGAACAGGAGCTACAGAAACTACAAGAACAGAAACTCTAGGAAAAGGAACTAAAGGAGCTACAGGAACAGGATCTGTAGGAACAGGTACTACAGAAACAGGAACTACAGGAAAAGGAACTATAGGAACAGTACCTACGGTAGCAGGAACTATAAGAAAAGGAACTGTAGGAACAGGAACTACAGGAAGAGGATCTACAGAAACAACAGGAACTGTAGGAACAGGAACTACAGGAACAGGGACTATAAGAACAGGAACTATAGGAACAGAAACTATGGGAACGGGAACGATGGGAACAGGAACTACAGGAAATAAAAGAACAGAAACTAAAGGAACTAGAAGAACATGAACTACAGGAACTAGAAGAACAGGAAATACAAGAACAGGAACTATAGGACCAAGAACTATAGGAACAGGAACTAGAAGAACAGCAACTGTAGGACCAGGAACTCTAGGAACAGGAAATTAGCAGCTCCGTTCTGCTGAGTAGACCACATGGTTGGTAGATGAGGCCCTTGAAGTTTCCGCTTCCTCTCTTGATTCATTATTTCAGTTGTTGGTTTTATTTGTTTATTTTTTTATTCAGGTTCATCTTTTCTGATGCCAGCGTTCATTTGATGATCTGAAATAGTTCTGTTCTTTTTCTGTTCCGACTGTTCCAGCTTGGATACAGACCTCCAGGTCCTTCTCTGCATTCATGGCCTCCATGTTTTGGTACGTGTGGGAGAAGACCTCCAATACTTTAGCATGAAAGAGCATCTCAACTGTGAGGAACTCTCTGAAAATGTTCTGCAATGAGAAAGAAGAAAGGGAGTTTAAAGAAGGAAGCAGTATCTGCTCAGCGATGTGTCAACAGATCCAGACTTTAACATCTTCCAGTTTCTGCCTCTGGAAATGGGTCATGGTCTCCTCGATGTGCTTGATGCTTTGCTGGGCGTTGGTGGAAGCCCTCTGAGCATCAACCTCTGCCTGCAAAAGCAACACGGTCTCATCTCAAGGACTGTTGGCCCTGAAATACCAGGCTTTTCAAAATGATTTTACCTGAGCCTGCAGACATGAAGGAAGTCAAGGAAAATAATCTCAGTTAGATGATTGATCGGAGCGTATCGGCAGCCCTGGTCCTTCTGTGCACCCCTGATCAGACCAGGATGGACAAACCAAACCCTGGGAAGGCGCATTGGGCAGGTCAGAGTGTTTACGTGTCTGCTTCTAATACTTCTACAGCAGGACTGATGTTGATGCTGTTCTTTTAACCCAGATAAAAACACAGTAAAAGGAGTTAATGTTAAAGTTTTTCTGAGTGTCAGAGATAGCTCCTGGTTGGAGGAGCAAAAGCCAGCCTTATTTGAATAAATTAAATACAAGAGGTTAAAACTTTCTACATAGAAGTAAAAAATCAGATTTGCTCTTGCAACTCTCCAAAGATGTCTTTGTACGTCTTTGCTTTCTTTCCTTCTCTCCATTTATGTCAGGTAATTGAATGTATGTCTCCGTTGTTCTGCAGATTCTGGTGTAAGTTTGTGCATTGTCTTATTTCTAAGTTTGTGCATTGTCTTATATTGGATTAAACTCTGTAATTCTGTGACGTCAACAAGCAAAGCTGGTTTTCCTTGTGGCCACATGCAGCTCGCCGAGATGAACCTGGGAAAGGAAGAGAGAAGCCAACCTTTTTCCAAAGTTAACTATTTTAGAATATTTTCTTCCTTAACAAAACGCAGTGAAATGAGTTGATGTCGTTCCCTTAACTAGGATAGAAACGCAGTAAAAGGAGTTAATGTTGTTCCCTTAACTTGGATAGAAACACAGTGAAAGGAGTTGATGTTGTTCCCTTAACTTGGATAGAAACGCAGTGAAAGGAGTTGATGTCGTTCCCTTAACTAGGATAGAAACGCAGTGAAATTAGTTCATGTTGTTCCCCTAACTTGGATAGAAACGCAGTGAAAGGAGTTGATGTCGTTCCTTTAACTTGGATAGAAACGCAGTGAAAGGAGTTGATGTCGTTCTCTTAACTAGGATAGAAACGCAGTGAAAGGAGTTGATGTCGTTCTCCTAACTCGGATAGAGACGCAGTGAAAGGAGTTGATGTTGTTCTCTTAACTAGGATAGAAATGCAGTAAAAGGAGTTGATGTCGTTCCCTTAACTAGGATAGAAACGCAATGAAATGAGTTGATGTTGTTCCCTTAACTAGGATAGAAAAGCAGTGAAATGAGTTGATGTTGTCCCCTTAACTAGGATAGAAACGCAGTGAAATGAGTTGATGTGTTCCCTTAACTAGGATAGAGACGCAGTGAAAGGAGTTGATGTCGTTCCCTTAACTAGGATAGAAACGCAATGAAATGAGTTGATGTTGTTCCCTTAACTAGGATAGAAAAGCAGTGAAATGAGTTGATGTTGTCCCCTTAACTAGGATAGAAACGCAGTGAAATGAGTTGATGTGTTCCCTTAACTAGGATAGAGACGCAGTGAAAGGAGTTGATGTCGTTCCCTTAACTAGGATAGAAACGCAGTAAAAGGAGTTAATGTTGTTCCCTTAACTTGGATAGAAACGCAGTGAAATGAGTTGTTGTTTCCTTAACTAGGATAGAAACACAGTGAAAGGAGTTGATGTTGTTCCCTTAACTTGGATAGAAACGCAGTGAAATGAGTTGATGTCGTTCCCTTAACTAGGATAGAAACGCAGTAAAAGGAGTTAATGTTGTTCCCTTAAATAGTATAGAAACGCAGTGAAATGAGTTGATGTTGTTCCCTTAACTTGGATAGAAACGCAGTGAAATGAGTTGATGTTGTTCCCTTGACTAGGATAGAAACGCAGTGAAATGAGTTGATGTTGTTCCCTTGACTTGGATAGAAACGCAGTGAAATGAGTTGATGTTGTTCCCTTAACTAGGATAGAAACGCAATGAAATGAGTTGATGTTGTTCCCTTAACTAGGACAGAAACGCAGTGAAATGAGTTGATGTTGTTCCCTTAACTAGGATAGAAACGCAGTAAAAGGAGTTAATGTTGTTCCCTTAACTAGGATAGAAACGCATTGAAATGAGTTGATGTTGTTCCCCTAACTTGGATAGAAATGCAGTGAAAGGAGTTGATGTCGTTCCTTTAACTTGGATAGAAACGCAGTGAAAGGAGTTGATGTCGTTCCTTTAACTAGGATAGAAATGCAGTGAATGGAGTTGATGTCGTTCTCTTAACTAGGATAGAAATGCAGTGAATGGAGTTGATGTCGTTCCTTTCACTCAGATAGAGACGCAGTGAAAGGAGTTGATGTTTTTCCCTTAACTAGGATAGAAACGCAGGGAAATGGGTTGATGTCGTTCCCTTAACTTGGTTAGAAACGCAGTGAAATGAGTTGATGTTGTTCCCCTAACTTGGATAAAAACGCAGTGAAAGGAGTTGATGTCGTTCCTTTAACTTGGATAGAAACGCAGTGAAAGGAGTTGATGTTGTTCCTTTAACTTGGATAGAAACGCAGTGAAAGGAGTTGATGTCGTTCCTTTAACTCGGATAGAGACGCAAGTGAAAGGAGTTGATGTCGTTCCCCTAACTAGGATTGAAACGCAGTAAAAGGAGTCAATGTTGTTCCCTTAACTAGGATAGAAACGCAGTGAAATTAGTTCATGTTGTTCCCCTAACTTGGATAGAAACGCAGTGAAAGGAGTTGATCTCGTTCTCCTAACTCGGATAGAGACGCAGTGAAAGGAGTTGATGTCGTTCTCCTAACTCGGATAGAGACGCAGTGAAAGGAGTTGATGTCGTTCCCTTAACTAGGCTAGAAACGCAATGAAATGAGTTGATGTTGTTCCTTTAACTAGGATAGAAACGCAGTGAAATGAGTTGATGTTGTTCCCTTAACTAGGATAGAAAAGCAGTGAAATGAGTTGATGTTGTTCCCTTAACTAGGATAGAGACGCAGTGAAAGGAAATGATGTTGTTCCCTTAACTAGGATAGAAACACAGTGAAAGGAGTTGATGTTGTTCCCTTAACTTGGATAGAAACGCAGTGAAATGAGTTGATGTCGTTCCCTTAACTAGGATAGAAACGCAGTAAAAGGAGTTAATGTTGTTCCCTTAACTAGGACAGAAACGCAGTGAAATGAGTTGATGTTGTTCCCTTAACTAGGATAGAAACGCAGTAAAAGGAGTTAATGTTGTTCCCTTAACTAGGATAGAAACGCATTGAAATGAGTTGATGTTGTTCCCCTAACTTGGATAGAAATGCAGTGAAAGGAGTTGATGTCGTTCCTTTAACTTGGATAGAAACGCAGTGAAAGGAGTTGATGTCGTTCCTTTAACTAGGATAGAAATGCAGTGAATGGAGTTGATGTCGTTCTCTTAACTAGGATAGAAATGCAGTGAATGGAGTTGATGTCGTTCCTTTCACTCAGATAGAGAAGCAGTGAAAGGAGTTGATGTTGTTCCCTTAACTAGGATAGAAACGCAGGGAAATGAGTTGATGTCGTTCCCTTAACTTGGTTAGAAACGCAGTGAAATTAGTTGATGTTGTTCCCCTAACTTGGATAAAAACGCAGTGAAAGGAGTTGATGTCGTTCCTTTAACTTGGATAGAAACGCAGTGAAAGGAGTTGATGTTGTTCCTTTAACTTGGATAGAAACGCAGTGAAAGGAGTTGATGTCGTTCCTTTAACTCGGATAGAGACGCAAGTGAAAGGAGTTGATGTCGTTCCCCTAACTAGGATTGAAACGCAGTAAAAGGAGTCAATTTTGTTCCCTTAACTAGGATAGAAACGCAGTGAAATTAATTCATGTTGTTCCCCTAACTTGGATAGAAACGCAGTGAAAGGAGTTGATGTCGTTCTCCTAACTCGGATAGAGACGCAGTGAAAGGTGTTGATGTCGTTCTCCTAACTTGGATAGAGACGCAGTGAAAGGAGTTGATGTCGTTCCCTTAACTAGGATAGAAACGCAATGAAATCAGTTGATGTTGTTCCCTTAACTAGGATAGAAACGCAGTGAAATGAGTTGATGTTGTTCCCTTAACTAGGATAGAAACGCAGTGAAATGAGTTGATGTGTTCCCTTAACTAGGATAGAGACGCAGTGAAAGGAAATGATGTTGTTCCCTTAACTAGGATAGAAACGCAGTAAAAGGAGTTAATGTTCCCTTAACTTGGATAGAAACACAGTGAAATGAGTTGATGTTGTTCCCTTAACTAGGATAGAAACACAGTGAAAGGAGTAAATGTTGTTCCCTTAACTTGGATAGAAACGCAATGAAATGAGTTGATGTTGTTCCCTTAACTAGGATAGAAACGCAGTGAAATGAGTTGATGGCGTTCCCTTAACTAGGATAGAAACGCAGTAAAAGGAGTTAATGTTGTTCCCTTAACTTGGATAGAAACGCAGTGAAATGAATTGATGTTGTTCCCTTAACTAGGATAGAAACATAGTGAAAGGAGTTGATGTTGTTCCCTTAACTTGGATAGAAACGCAGTGAAATGAGTTGATGTTGTTCCCTTATCTAGGATAGAAACACAGTGAAAGGAGTTGATGTCGTTCCCTTAACTAGGATAGAAACCCAGTGAAATGAGTTGATGTTGTTCCCTTGACTAGGATAGAAACGCAGTGAAATGAGTTGATGTTGTTCCCTTAACTAGGATAGAAACACAGTGAAAGGAGTTGATGTCGTTCCCTTAACTAGGATAGAAACCCAGTGAAATGAGTTGATGTTGTTCCCTTGACTAGGATAGAAACGCAGTGAAATGAGTTGATGTTGTTCCCTTAACTTGGATAGAAACGCAGTGAAATGAGTTGATGTTGTTCCCTTAACTAGGATAGAAACGCAGTGAAATGAGTTGATGTTGTTCCCTTAACTAGGACAGAAACGCAGTGAAATGAGTTGATGTTGTTCCCTTAACTAGGATAGAAACGCAGTAAAAGGAGTTAATGTTGTTCCCTTAACTAGGATAGAAACGCATTGAAATGAGTTGATGTTGTTCCCCTAACTTGGATAGAAATGCAGTGAAAGGAGTTGATGTCGTTCCTTTAACTTGGATAGAAACGCAGTGAAAGGAGTTGATGTCGTTCCTTTAACTAAGATATAAATGCAGTGAATGGAGTTGATGTCGTTCTCTTAACTAGGATAGAAATGCAGTGAATGGAGTTGATGTCGTTCCTTTCACTCAGATAGAGACGCAGTGAAAGGAGTTGATGTTGTTCCCTTAACTAGGATAGAAACGCAGGGAAATGAGTTGATGTCGTTCCCTTAACTTGGTTAGAAACACAGTGAAATTAGTTGATGTTGTTCCCCTAACTTGGATAAAAACGCAGTGAAAGGAGTTGATGTCGTTCCTTTAACTTGGATAGAAACGCAGTGAAAGGAGTTGATGTTGTTCCTTTAACTTGGATAGAAACGCAGTGAAAGGAGTTGATGTCGTTCCTTTAACTCGGATAGAGACGCAAGTGAAAGGAGTTGATGTCGTTCCCCTAACTAGTATTGAAACGCAGTAAAGGGAGTCAATGTTGTTCCCTTAACTAGGATAGAAACACAGTGAAATTAGTTCATGTTGTTCCCCTAACTTGGATTGAAACACAGTGAAAGGAGTTGATGTCGTTCTCCTAACTCGGATAGAGACGCAGTGAAAGGAGTTGATGTCGTTCTCCTAACTCGGATAGAGACGCAGTGAAAGGAGTTGATGTCGTTCCCTTAACTAGGATAGAAACGCAATGAAATGAGTTGATGTTGTTCCCTTAACTAGGATAGAAACGCAGTGAAATGAGTTGATGTTGTTCCCTTAACTAGGATAGAAACGCAGTGAAATGAGTTGATGTGTTCCCTTAACTAGGATAGAGACGCAGTGAAAGGAAATGATGTTGTTCCCTTAACTAGGATAGAAACGCAGTAAAAGGAGTTAATGTTCCCTTAACTTGGATAGAAACACAGTGAAATGAGTTGATGTTGTTCCCTTAACTAGGATAGAAACACAGTGAAAGGAGTTGATGTTGTTCCCTTAACTTGGATAGAAACGCAGTGAAATGAGTTGATGTCGTTCCCTTAACTAGGATAGAAACGCAGTAAAAGGAGTTAATGTTGTTCCCTTAAATAATATAGAAACGCAGTGAAATGAGTTGATGTTGTTCCCTTAACTTGGATAGAAACGCAGTGAAATGAGTTGATGTTGTTCCCTTGACTAGGATAGAAACGCAGTGAAATGAGTTGATGTTGTTCCCTTAACTTGGATAGAAACGCAGTGAAATGAGTTGATGTTGTTCCCTTAACTAGGATAGAAACGCAGTGAAATGAGTTGATGTTGTTCCCTTAACTAGGACAGAAACGCAGTGAAATGAGTTGATGTTGTTCCCTTAACTAGGATAGAAACGCAGTAAAAGGAGTTAATGTTGTTCCCTTAACTAGGATAGAAACGCATTGAAATGAGTTGATGTTGTTCCCCTAACTTGGATAGAAATGCAGTGAAAGGAGTTGATGTCGTTCCTTTAACTTGGATAGAAACGCAGTGAAAGGAGTTGATGTCGTTCCTTTAACTAGGATAGAAATGCAGTGAATGGAGTTGATGTCGTTCTCTTAACTAGGATAGAAATGCAGTGAATGGAGTTGATGTCGTTCCTTTCACTCAGATAGAGACGCAGTGAAAGGAGTTGATGTTGTTCCCTTAACTAGGATAGAAACGCAGGGAAATGAGTTGATGTCGTTCCCTTAACTTGGTTAGAAACGCAGTGAAATTAGTTGATGTTGTTCCCCTAACTTGGATAAAAACGCAGTGAAAGGAGTTGATGTCGTTCCTTTAACTTGGATAGAAACGCAGTGAAAGGAGTTGATGTTGTTCCTTTAACTTGGATAGAAACGCAGTGAAAGGAGTTGATGTCGTTCCTTTAACTCGGATAGAGACGCAAGTGAAAGGAGTTGATGTCGTTCCCCTAACTAGGATTGAAACGCAGTAAAAGGAGTCAATTTTGTTCCCTTAACTAGGATAGAAACGCAGTGAAATTAGTTCATGTTGTTCCCCTAACTTGGATAGAAACGCAGTGAAAGGAGTTGATGTCGTTCTCCTAACTCGGATAGAGACGCAGTGAAAGGAGTTGATGTTGTTCTCCTAACTTGGATAGAGACGCAGTGAAAGGAGTTGATGTCGTTCCCTTAACTAGGATAGAAACGCAATGAAATCAGTTGATGTTGTTCCCTTAACTAGGATAGAAACGCAGTGAAATGAGTTGATGTTGTTCCCTTAACTAGGATAGAAACGCAGTGAAATGAGTTGATGTGTTCCCTTAACTAGGATAGAGACGCAGTGAAAGGAAATGATGTTGTTCCCTTAACTAGGATAGAAACGCAGTAAAAGGAGTTAATGTTCCCTTAACTTGGATAGAAACACAGTGAAATGAGTTGATGTTGTTCCCTTAACTAGGATAGAAACACAGTGAAAGGAGTAAATGTTGTTCCCTTAACTTGGATAGAAACGCAATGAAATGAGTTGATGTTGTTCCCTTAACTAGGATAGAAACGCAGTGAAATGAGTTGATGGCGTTCCCTTAACTAGGATAGAGACGCAGTAAAAGGAGTTAATGTTGTTCCCTTAACTTGGATAGAAACGCAGTGAAATGAATTGATGTTGTTCCCTTAACTAGGATAGAAACATAGTGAAAGGAGTTGATGTTGTTCCCTTAACTTGGATAGAAACGCAGTGAAATGAGTTGATGTTGTTCCCTTATCTAGGATAGAAACACAGTGAAAGGAGTTGATGTCGTTCCCTTAACTAGGATAGAAACCCAGTGAAATGAGTTGATGTTGTTCCCTTGACTAGGATAGAAACGCAGTGAAATGAGTTGATGTTGTTCCCTTAACTAGGATAGAAACACAGTGAAAGGAGTTGATGTCGTTCCCTTAACTAGGATAGAAACCCAGTGAAATGAGTTGATGTTGTTCCCTTGACTAGGATAGAAACACA
Source organism: Cyprinodon diabolis (assembly GCA_030533445.1). Taxonomy (NCBI): domain Eukaryota; kingdom Metazoa; phylum Chordata; class Actinopteri; order Cyprinodontiformes; family Cyprinodontidae; genus Cyprinodon; species Cyprinodon diabolis. The sequence goes on from CM060082.1 coordinate 1,764,516, forward strand.
GTGAAATGAGTTGATGTTGTTCCCTTAACTTGGATAGAAACGCAGTGAAATGAGTTGATGTTGTTCCCTTAACTAGGATAGAAACGCAGTGAAATGAGTTGATGTTGTTCCCTTAACTAGGACAGAAACGCAGTGAAATGAGTTGATGTTGTTCCCTTAACTAGGATAGAAACGCAGTAAAAGGAGTTAATGTTGTTCCCTTAACTAGGATAGAAACGCATTGAAATGAGTTGATGTTGTTCCCCTAACTTGGATAGAAATGCAGTGAAAGGAGTTGATGTCGTTCCTTTAACTTGGATAGAAACGCAGTGAAAGGAGTTGATGTCGTTCCTTTAACTAAGATATAAATGCAGTGAATGGAGTTGATGTCGTTCTCTTAACTAGGATAGAAATGCAGTGAATGGAGTTGATGTCGTTCCTTTCACTCAGATAGAGACGCAGTGAAAGGAGTTGATGTTGTTCCCTTAACTAGGATAGAAACGCAGGGAAATGAGTTGATGTCGTTCCCTTAACTTGGTTAGAAACACAGTGAAATTAGTTGATGTTGTTCCCCTAACTTGGATAAAAACGCAGTGAAAGGAGTTGATGTCGTTCCTTTAACTTGGATAGAAACGCAGTGAAAGGAGTTGATGTTGTTCCTTTAACTTGGATAGAAACGCAGTGAAAGGAGTTGATGTCGTTCCTTTAACTCGGATAGAGACGCAAGTGAAAGGAGTTGATGTCGTTCCCCTAACTAGTATTGAAACGCAGTAAAGGGAGTCAATGTTGTTCCCTTAACTAGGATAGAAACGCAGTGAAATTAGTTCATGTTGTTCCCCTAACTTGGATTGAAACGCAGTGAAAGGAGTTGATGTCGTTCTCCTAACTCGGATAGAGACGCAGTGAAAGGAGTTGATGTCGTTCTCCTAACTCGGATAGAGACGCAGTGAAAGGAGTTGATGTCGTTCCCTTAACTAGGATAGAAACGCAATGAAATGAGTTGATGTTGTTCCCTTAACTAGGATAGAAACGCAGTGAAATGAGTTGATGTTGTTCCCTTAACTAGGATAGAAACGCAGTGAAATGAGTTGATGTGTTCCCTTAACTAGGATAGAGACGCAGTGAAAGGAAATGATGTTGTTCCCTTAACTAGGATAGAAACGCAGTAAAAGGAGTTAATGTTCCCTTAACTTGGATAGAAACACAGTGAAATGAGTTGATGTTGTTCCCTTAACTAGGATAGAAACACAGTGAAAGGAGTAAATGTTGTTCCCTTAACTTGGATAGAAACGCAGTGAAATGAGTTGATGTTGTTCCCTTAACTAGGATAGAAACGCAGTGAAATGAGTTGATAGCGTTCCCTTAACTAGGATAGAAACGCAGTAAAAGGAGTTAATGTTGTTCCCTTAACTTGGATAGAAACGCAGTGAAATGAATTGATGTTGTTCCCTTAACTAGGATAGAAACATAGTGAAAGGAGTTGATGTTGTTCCCTTAACTTGGATAGAAACGCAGTGAAATGAGTTGATGTTGTTCCCTTAACTAGGATAGAAACACAGTGAAAGGAGTTGATGTCGTTCCCTTAACTAGGATAGAAACCCAGTGAAATGAGTTGATGTTGTTCCCTTGACTAGGATAGAAACACAATGAAATGAGTTGATGTTGTTCCCTTAACTTGGATAGAAACGCAGTGAAATGAGTTGATGTTGTTCCCTTAACTGGGATAGAAATGCAGTGAAATGAGTTGATGTTGTTCCTTTAACTTGGATAGAAACGCAGTGAAAGGAGTTGATGTTGTTCCTTTAACTCGGATAGAGACGCAAGTGAAAGGAGTTGATGTCGTTCCTTTAACTAGGATTGAAACGCAGTAAAAGGAGTCAATGTTGTTCCCTTAACTAGGATAGAAACGCAGTGAAATTAGTTCATGTTGTTCCCCTAACTTGGATAGAAACGCAGTGAAAGGAGTTGATGTCGTTCTCTTAACTAGGATAGAAACGCAGTGAAAGGAGTTGATGTCGTTCTCCTAACTAGGATAGAAACACAGTGAAAGGAGTTGATGTTGTTCCCTTAACTTGGATAGAAACGCAGTGAAAGGAGTCGATGTCGTTGCCTTAACTAGGATTGAAACGCCGTAAAAGGAGTTAATGTTGTTCCCTCAACTAGGATAGAAACGCAGTGAAATTAGTTCATGTTGTTCCCCTAACTTGGATAGAAAGCAGTGAAAGGAGTTGATGTCGTTCCTTTAACTTGGATAGAAACGCAGTGAAAGGAGTTGATGTCGTTCTCTTAACTAGGAAAGAAACGCAGTGAAAGGAGTTGATGTCGTTCTCCTAACTCGGATAGAGACGCAGTGAAAGGAGTTGATGTTGTTCTCTTAACTAGGATAGAAATGCAGTGAAAGGAGTTGATGTCGTTCCCTTAACTAGGATAGAAACACAATGAAATGAGTTGATGTTGTTCCCTTAACTAGGATAGAAAAGCAGTGAAATGAGTAGATGTTGTTCCCTTAACTAGGATAGAAACGCAGTGAAATGAGTTGATGTGTTCCCTTAACTAGGATAGAGACGCAGTGAAAGGAGTTGATGTTGTTCCCTTAACTTGGATAGAAACGCAGTGAAATGAGTTGATGTCGTTCCCTTAACTAGGATAGAAACGCAGTAAAAGGAGTTAATGTTGTTCCCTTAACTTGGATAGATACGCAGTGAAATGAGTTGATATTGTTCCCTTAACTAGGATAGAAACGCAGTGAAATGAGTTGATGTTGTTCCCTTAACTAGGATAGAAACGCAGTGAAATGAGTTGATGTTGTTCCCTTAACTAGGATAGAAACACAGTAAAAGGAGTTAATGTTGTTCCCTTAACTTGGATAGAAACGCAGTGAAATGAGTTGATGTTGTTCCCTTAACTAGGATAGAAACACAGTGAAAGGAGTTGATGTTGTTCCCTTAACTTGGATAGAAACGCAGTGAAATGAGTTGATGTTGTTCCCTTAACTAGGATAGAAACACAGTGAAAGGAGTTGATGTTGTTCCCTTAACTTGGATAGAAACGCAGTGAAATTAGTTGATGTTGTTCCATTAACTAGGATAGAAACACAGTGAAAGGAGTTGATGTCGTTCCCTTAACTAGGATAGAAACGCAGTAAAAGGAGGTAATGTTGTTCCCTTAAATAGGATAGAAACGCAGTGAAATGAGTAGATGTTGTTCCCTTAACTTGGATAGAAATGCAGTGAAATGAGTTGATGTTGTTCCCTTGACTAGGATAGAAACGCAATGAAATGTGTTGATGTTGTTCCCTTAACTTGGATAGAAATGCAGTGAAATGAGTTGATGTTGTTCCCTTAACTAGGATAGAAACGCAGTGAAATGAGTTGATGTTGTTCCCTTAACTAGGATAGAAACGCAGTGAAATGAGTTGATGTTGTTCCCTTAACTAGGATAGAAACGCAGTAAAAGGAGATAATGTTGTTCCCTTAACTAGGATAGAAACGCAGTGAAATGAGTTGATGCTGTTCCCCTAACTTGGATAGAAATGCAGTGAAAGGAGTTGATGTCGTTCCTTTAACTTGGATAGAAACGCAGTGAAAGGAGTTGATGTCGTTCCTTTAACTTGGATAGAAACGCAGTGAAAGGAGTTGATGTCCTTCCTTTAACTCGGTTAGAGACGCAGTGAAAGGAGTTGATGTTGTTCCCTTAACTAGGATAGAAACGCAGTGAATTGATTTGATGTTGTTCCCTTAACTTGGATAGAAACGCAGTGAAATGAGTTGATGTTGTTCCCTTAACTAGGATAGAAACGCAGTGAAATGAGTTGATGTTTTTCCCTTAACTTGGATAGAAACGCAGTGAAATGAGTTGATGTTGTTCCCTTAACTAGCATAGAAACCCAGTGAAATGAGTTGATGTTTTTCCCTTAACTAGGATAGAAACGCAGTGAAATGAGTTGATGTTGTTCCCTTAACTAGGATAGAAACGCAGTAAAAGGAGTTAATGTTGTTCCCTTAACTAGGATAGAAACGCAGTGAAATGAGTTGATGTTGTTCCCCTAACTTGGATAGAAACGCGGTGAAAGGAGTTGATTTTGTTCTCTTAACTAGGATAGAACGCAGTGAAAGGAGTTGATGTCGTTCTCCTAACTCGGATAGAGACGCAGTGAAAGGAGTTGATGTCGTTCTCCTAACTCGGATAGAGACGCAGTGAAAGGAGTTGATGTCGTTCCCTTAACTAGGATAGAAACGCAATGAAATGAGTTGATGTTGTTCCCTTAACTAGGATAGAAACGCAGTGAAATGAGTTGATGTTGTTCCCTTAACTAGGATAGAAACGCAGTGAAATGAGTTGATGTGTTCCCTTAACTAGGATAGAGACGCAATGAAAGGAATTGATGTCGTTCTCTTAACTAGGATAGAAATGCAGTAAACGGAGTTAATGTTGTTCTCTTAACTTGGATAGAAACGCAGTGAAATGAGTTGATGTTGTTCCCTTAACTAGGATAGAAACGCAGTGAAATGTGTTGATGTCGTTCCCTTAACTAGGATAGAAACGCAGTAAAAGGAGTTAATGTTGTTCCCTTAACTTGGATAGAAACGCAGTGAAATGATTTGATGTTGTTCCCTTAACTAGGATAGAAACACAGTGAAAGGAGTTGATGTCGTTCTCCTAACTTGGATAGAGACGCAGTGAAAGGAGTTTATGTTGTTCCCCTAACTTGGATAGAAATGCAGTGAAAGGAGTTGATGTCGTTCCTTTAACTTGGATAGAAACGCAGTGAAAGGAGTTGATGTCGTTCCTTTAACTTGGATAGAAACGCAGTGAAATGAGTTGATGTTGTTCCCTTAACTAGGATAGAAACACAGTGAAAGGAGTTGATGTCGTTCTCCTAACTCGGATAGAGACGCAGTGAAAGGAGTTTATGTTGTTCCCCTAACTTGGATAGAAATGCAGTGAAAGGAGTTGATGGCGTTCCTTTAACTTGGATAGAAACGCAGTGAAAGGAGTTGATGTCGTTCCTTTAACTTGGATAGAAACGCAGTGAAAGGAGTTGATGTCGTTCCTTTAACTCTGATAGAGACGCAAGTGAAAGGAGTTGATGTCGTTCTCTTAACTAGGATAGAAATGTAGTGAATGGAGTTGATGTCGTTCCTTTCACTCGGATAGAGACGCAGTGAAAGGAGTTGATGTTGTTCCCTTAACTAGGATAGAAACGCAGGGAAATGAGTTGATGTTGTTCCCTTAACTTGGATAGAAACGCAGGGAAATGAGTTGATGTTGTTCCCTTAACTTGGATAGAAACGCAGTGAAATGAGTTGATGTTGTTCCCCTAACTTGGATAAAAACGCAGTGAAAGGAGTTGATGTCGTTCCTTTAACTTGGATAGAAACGCAGTGAAAGGAGTTGATGTTGTTCCTTTAACTTGGATAGAAACGCAGTGAAAGGAGTTGATGTCATTCCTTTAACTCGGATAGAGACGCAAGTAAAAGGAGTTGATGTCGTTCCCCTAACTAGGATTGAAACGCAGTAAAAGGAGTCCATGTTGTTCCCTTAACTAGGATAGAAACGCAGTGAAATTAGTTCATGTTGTTCCCCTAACTTGGATAGAAACGCAGTGAAAGGAGTTGATGTCGTTCCTTTCACTTGGATAGAAACGTGGTGAAAGGAGTTGATGTCGTTCTCTTAACTAGGATAGAAACGCAGTGAAAGGAGTTGATGTCGTTCTCCTAACTCGGATAGAGACGCAGTGAAAGGAGTTGATGTCGTTCTCCTAACTCGGATAGAGACGCAGTGAAAGCAGTTGATGTCGTTCCCTTAACTAGGATAGAAACGCAATGAAATGAGTTTATGTTGTTCCCTTAACTAGGATTGAAACGCAGTAAAAGGAGTCAATGTTGTTCCCTTAACTAGGATAGAAACGCAGTGAAATTAGTTCATGTTGTTCCCCTAACTTGGATAGAAACGCAGTGAAAGGAGTTGATGTTGTTCTCTTAACTAGGATAGAAACGCAGTGAAAGGAGTTGATGTCGTTCCCTTAACTAGGATAGAAACGCAATGAAATGAGTTGATGTTGTAAACTTAACTAGGATAGAAACGCAGTGAAATGAGTTGATGTGTTCCCTTAACTAGGATAGAGACGCAGTGAAAGGAGTTGATGTCGTTCCCTTAACTAGGATAGAAACACAGTAAAAGGAGTGAATGTTGTTAACTTAACTTGGATAGAAATGCAGTGAAATGAGTTGATGTTGTTCCCTTAACTAGGGTAGAAACACAGTGAAATGAGTTGATGTTGTTCCCTTAACTTGGATAGAAACGCAGTGAAATGAGTTGATGTTGTTCCCTTAACTGGGATAGAAACACAGTGAAATGAGTTGATGTCGTTCCCTTAACTAGGATAGAGACGCAGTAAAAGGAGTTAATGTTGTTCCCTTAACTTGGATAGAAACTCAGTGAAATGAGTTGATGTCGTTCCCTTAACTAGGATAGAAACACAGTGAAAGGAGTTGATGTTGTTCCCTTATCTTGGATAGAAACGCAGTGAAATGAGTTGATGTTGTTCCCTTAACTTGGATAGAAACGCAGTGAAATGAGTTGATGTCGTTCCCTTAACTAGGATAGAAACACAGTAAAAGGAGTTAATGTTGTTCCCTTAACTTGGATAGAAACGCAGTGAAATGAGTTGATGTTGTTCCCTTAACTAGGATAGAGACGCAGTGAAAGGAGTTGATGTCGTTCCCTTAACTAGGATAGAAACACAGTAAAAGGAGTGAATGTTGTTAACTTAACTTGGATAGAAATGCAGTGAAATGAGTTGATGTTGTTCCCTTAACTAGGGTAGAAACACAGTGAAATGAGTTGATGTTGTTCCCTTAACTTGGATAGAAACGCAGTGAAATGAGTTGATGTTGTTCCCTTAACTGGGATAGAAACACAGTGAAATGAGTTGATGTCGTTCCCTTAACTAGGATAGAGACGCAGTAAAAGGAGTTAATGTTGTTCCCTTAACTTGGATAGAAACTCAGTGAAATGAGTTGATGTCGTTCCCTTAACTAGGATAGAAACACAGTGAAAGGAGTTGATGTTGTTTCCTTAACTTGGATAGAAACGCAGTGAAATGAGTTGATGTTGTTCCCTTAACTTGGATAGAAACGCAGTGAAATGAGTTGATGTCGTTCCCTTAACTAGGATAGAAACACAGTAAAAGGAGTTAATGTTGTTCCCTTAACTTGGATAGAAACGCAGTGAAATGAGTTGATGTTGTTCCCTTAACTAGGATAGAAACGCAGTGAAATGAGTCGATGTTGTTCCCTTAACTAGGATAGAAACGCAGTGAAATGAGTTGATGTCGTTCCCTTAACTAGGATAGAAACACAGTAAAAGGAGTTAATGTTGTTCCCTTAACTTGGATAGAAACGCAGTGAAATGAGTTGATGTTGTTCCCTTGACTAGGGTAGAAACACAGTGAAAGGAGTTGATGTTGTTCCCTTAACTTGGATAGAAATGCAGTGAAATGAGTTGATGTTGTTCCATTAACTAGGATAGAAACACAGTGAAAGGAGTTGTTGTCGTTCCCTTAACTAGGATAGAAACGCAGTAAAAGGAGTTAATGTTGTTCCCTTAAATAGGATAGAAACGCAGTGAAATGAGTTGATGTTGTTCCCTTAACTTGGATAGAAACGCAGTGAAATGAGTTGATGTTGTTCCCTTAACTTGGATAGAAACGCAGTGAAATGAGTTGATGTTGTTCCCTTGACTAGGATAGAAACGCAGTGAAATGAGTTGATGTTGTTCCCCTAACTTGGATAGAAATGCAGTGAAAGGAGTTGATGTCGTTCCTTTAACTTGGATAGAGACGCGGTGAAAGGAGTTGATGTCGTTCTCTTAACTAGGATAGAAACGCAGTGAAAGGAGTTGATGTCGTTCTCCTAACTCGGATAGAGACGCAGTGAAAGGAGTTGATGTCGTTCCCTTAACTAGGATAGAAACGCAATGAAATGAGTTGATGTTGTTCCCTTAACTGGGATAGAAACGCAGTAAAAGGAGTTAATGTTGTTCCCTTAACTAGGATAGAAACGCAGTGAAATGAGTTGATGTTGTTCCCCTAACTTGGATAGAAACGCGGTGAAAGGAGTTGATTTCGTTCTCTTAACTAGGATAGAACGCAGTGAAAGGAGTTGATGTCGTTCTCCTAACTCGGATAGAGACGCAGTGAAAGGAGTTGATGTCGTTCCCTTAACTAGGATAGAAACGCAATGAAATGAGTTGATGTTGTTCCCTTAACTAGGATAGAAACGCAGTGAAATGAGTTGATGTTATTCCCTTAACTAGGATAGAAACGCAGTGAAATGAGTTGATGTGTTCCCTTAACTAGGATAGAGACGCAATGAAAGGAATTGATGTCGTTCTCTTAACTAGGATAGAAATGCAGTAAACGGAGTTAATGTTGTTCTCTTAACTTGGATAGAAACGCAGTGAAATGAGTTGATGTTGTTCCCTTAACTAGGATAGAAACGCAGTGAAATGTGTTGATGTCGTTCCCTTAACTAGGATAGAAACGCAGTAAAAGGAGTTAATGTTGTTCCCTTAACTTGGATAGAAACGCAGTGAAATGAATTGATGTTGTTCCCTTAACTAGGATAGAAACACAGTGAAAGGAGTTGATGTCGTTCTCCTAACTCGGATGGAGACGCAGTGAAAGGAGTTTATGTTGTTCCCCTAACTTGGATAGAAATGCCGTGAAAGGAGTTGATGTCATTCCTTTAACTTGGATAGAAACGCAGTGAAAGGAGTTGATGTCGTTCCTTTAACTTGGATAGAAACGCAGTGAAAGGAGTTGATGTCGTTCCTTTAACTCTGATAGAGACGCAAGTGAAAGGAGTTGATGTCGTTCTCTTAACTAGGATAGAAATGCAGTGAATGGAGTTGATGTCGTTCTCTTAACTAGGATAGAAATGCAGTGAATGGAGTTGATGTCGTTCCTTTCACTCGGATAGAGACGCAGTGAAAGGAGTTGATGTTGTTCCCTTAACTAGGATAGAAACGCAGGGAAATGAGTTGATGTTCCCTTAACTTGGATAGAAACGCAGGGAAATGAGTTGATGTTGTTCCCTTAACTTGGATAGAAACGCAGTGAAATGAGTTGATGTTGTTCCCCTAACTTGGATAAAAACGCAGTGAAAGGAGTTGATGTCGTTCCTTTAACTTGGATAGAAACGCAGTGAAAGGAGTTGATGTTGTTCCTTTAACTTGGATAGAAACGCAGTGAAAGGAGTTGATGTCGTTCCTTTAACTCGGATAGAGACGCAAGTGAAAGGAGTTGATGTCGTTCCCCTAACTAGGATTGAAACGCAGTAAAAGGAGTCAATGTTGTTCCCTTAACTAGGATAGAAACGCAGTGAAATTAGTTCATGTTGTTCTTCTAACTTGGATAGAAACGCAGTGAAAGGAGTTGATGTCGTTCCTTTAACTTGGATAGAAACGCGGTGAAAGGAGTTGATGTCGTTCTCTTAACTAGGATGGAAACGCAGTGAAAGGAGTTGATGTTGTTCTCCTAACTCGGATAGAGACGCAGTGAAAGGACTTGATGTCGTTCTCCTAACTCGGATAGAGACGCAGTGAAAGGAGTTGATGTCGTTCCCTTAACTAGGATAGAAACGCAGTGAAATTAGTTGATGTTGTTCCCTTAACTAGGATAGAAACACAGTGAAAGGAGTAAATGTTGTTCCCTTAACTTGGATAGAAACGCAGTGAAATGAGTTGATGTTGTTCCCTTAACTAGGATAGAAACGCAGTGAAATGAGTTGATGTCGTTCCCTTAACTAGGATAGAAACGCAGTAAAAGGAGTTAATGTTGTTCCCTTAACTTGGATAGAAACGCAGTGAAATGAATTGATGTTGTTCCCTTAACTAGGATAGAAACACAGTGAAAGGAGTTGATGTCGTTCCCTTAACTAGTATAGAAACGCAGTGAAATGAGTTGATGTTGTTCCCTTGACTAGGATAGAAACGCAATGAAATGAGTTGATGTTGTTCCCTTAACTTGGATAGAAACGCAGTGAAAGGAGTTGATGTCGTTCCTTTAACTTGGATAGAAACGCAGTGAAAGGAGTTGATGTTGTTCCCTTAACTTGGATAGAAACGCAGTGAAATGAGTTGATGTTGTTCCCTTGACTAGGATAGAAACGCAGTGAAATGAGTTGATGTTGTTCCCCTAACTTGAATAGAAATGCAGTGAAAGGAGTTGATGTCGTTCCTTTAACTTGGATAGAAACGCGGTGAAAGGAGTTGATGTCGTTCTCTTAACTAGGATAGAAACGCACTGAAAGGAGTTGATGTCGTTCTCCTAACTCGGATAGAGACGCAGTGAAAGGAGTTGATGTCGTTCTCCTAACTCGGATAGAGACGCAGTGAAAGGAGTTGATGTCATTCCCTTAACTACCATAGAAACGCAATGAAATGAATTGATGTTGTTCCCTTAACTAGGATAGAAACGCAGTGAAATGAGTTGATGTTGTTCCCTTAACTAGGATAGAAACGCATTGAAATGAGTTGATGTTGTTCCCCTAACTTGGATAGAAATGCAGTGAAAGGAGTTGATGTCGTTCCTTTAACTTGGATAGAAAAGCAGTGAAAGGAGTTGATGTCGTTCCTTTAACTTGGATAGAAACGCAGTGAAAGGAGTTGATGTCGTTCCTTTAACTCTGATAGAGAGGCAAGTGAAAGGAGTTGATGTCGTTCTCTGAACTAGGATAGAAATGCAGTGAATGGAGTTGATGTCGTTCTCTTAACTAGGATAGAAATGAAGTGAATGGAGTTGATGTCGTTCCTTTCACTCGGATAGAGACGCAGTGAAAGGAGTTGATGTTGTTCCCTTAACTAGGATAGAAACGCAGGGAAATGAGTTGATGTTGTTCCCTTAACTTGGATAGAAACACAGGGAAATGAGTTGATGTTGTTCCCTTAACTTGGATAGAAACGCAGGGAAATGAGTTGATGTTGTTCCCTTAACTTGGATAGAAACACAGGGAAATGAGTTGATGTTGTTCCCTTAACTTGGATAGAAACGCAGTGAAATGAGTTGATGTTGTTCCTTTAACTTGGATAGAAACGCAGTGAAAGGAGTTGATGTCGTTCCTTTAACTCGGATAGAGACGAAGTGAAAGGAGTTGATGTCGTTCCCCTAACTAGGATTGAAACGCAGTAAAAGGAGTCAATGTTGTTCCCTTAACTAGGATAGAAACGCAGTGAAATTAGTTCATGTTGTTCCCCTAACTTGGATAGAAACGCAGTGAAAGGAGTTGATGTCGTTCCTTTAACTTGGATAGAAACGCGGTGAAAGGAGTTGATGTCGTTCTCTTAACTAGGATAGAAACGCAGTGAAAGGAGTTGATGTCGTTCTCCTAACTCGGATAGAGACGCAGTGAAAGGAGTTGATGTCGTTCTCCTAACTCGGATAGAGACGCAGTGAAAGGAGTTGATGTCGTTCCCTTAACTAGGATAGAAACGCAATGAAATGAGTTGATGTTGTTCCCTTAACTAGGATAGAAACGCAGTGAAATGAGTTGATGTTGTTCCCTTAACTAGGATAGAAACGCAGTGAAATGAGTTGATGTGTTCCCTTAACTAGGATAGAAACGCAGTAAAAGGAGTTAATGTTGTTCCCTTAACTTGGATAGAAACGCAGTGAAATGAGTTGATGTTGTTCCCTTAACTAGGATAGAAACACAGTGAAAGGAGTAAATGTTGTTCCCTTAACTTGGATAGAAACGCAGTGAAATGAGTTGATGTTGTTCCCTTAACTAGGATAGAAACGCAGTGAAATGAGTTGATGTCGTTCCCTTAACTAGGATATAAACGCAGTAAAAGGAGTTAATGTTGTTTCCTTAACTTGGATAGAAACGCAGTGAAATGAATTGATGTTGTTCCCTTAACTAGGATAGAAACACAGTGAAAGGAGTTGATGTCGTTCCCTTAACTAGGATAGAAACGCAGTGAAATGAGTTGATGTTGTTCCCTTGACCACGATAGAAACGCAATGAAATGAGTTGATGTTGTTCCCTTAACTTGGATAGAAACGCAGTGAAATGAGTTGATGTTGTTCCCTTAACGAGGATAGAAATGCAGTGAAATGAGTTGATGTTGTTCCTTTAACTTGGATAGAAACGCAGTGAAAGGAGTTGATGTCGTTCCTTTAACTCGGATAGAGACGCAAGTGAAAGGAGTTGATGTCGTTCCCTTAACTAGGATAGAAACACAGTAAAAGGAGTTAATGTTGTTCCCTTAACTTGGATAGAAACGCTGTGAAATGAGTTGATGTTGTTCCCTGAACTAGGATAGAAACGCAGTGAAATGAGTTGATGTCATTCCCTTAACTAGGATAGAAACGCAGTAAAAGGAGTTAATGTTGTTCCCTTAAATAGGATAGAAACGCAGTGAAATGAGTTGATGTTGTTCCCTTAACTTGGATAGAAACGCAGTGAAATGAGTTGATGTTGTTCCCTTAACTTGGATAGAAACGCAGTGAAATGAGTTGATGTTGTTCCCTTGACTAGGATAGAAACGCAGTGAAATGAGTTGATGTTGTTCCCCTAACTTGGATAGAAATGCAGTGAAATGAGTTGATGTTGTTCCTTTAACTTGGATAGAAACGCAGTGAAATGAGTTGATGTTGTTCCTTTAACTTGGATAGAAACGCAGTGAAAGGAGTTGATGTCGTTCCTTTAACTCGGATAGAGACGAAGTGAAAGGAGTTGATGTCGTTCCCCTAACTAGGATTGAAACGCAGTAAAAGGAGTCAATGTTGTTCCCTTAACTAGGATAGAAACGCAGTGAAATTAGTTCATGTTGTTCCCCTAACTTGGATAGAAACGCAGTGAAAGGAGTTGATGTCGTTCCTTTAACTTGGATAGAAACGCGGTGAAAGGAGTTGATGTCGTTCTCTTAACTAGGATAGAAACGCAGTGAAAGGAGTTGATGTCGTTCTCCTAACTGGGATAGAGACGCAGTGAAAGGAGTTGATGTCGTTCTCCTAACTCGGATAGAGACGCAGTGAAAGGAGTTGATGTCGTTCCCTTAACTAGGATAGAAACGCAATGAAATGAGTTGATGTTGTTCCCTTAACTAGGATAGAAACGCAGTGAAATGAGTTGATGTTGTTCCCTTAACTAGGATAGAAACGCAGTGAAATGAGTTGATGTGTTCCCTTAACTAGGATAGAAACGCAGTAAAAGGAGTTAATGTTGTTCCCTTAACTTGGATAGAAACGCAGTGAAATGAGTTGATGTTGTTCCCTTAACTAGGATAGAAACACAGTGAAAGGAGTAAATGTTGTTCCCTTAACTTGGATAGAAACGCAGTGAAATGAGTTGATGTTGTTCCCTTAACTAGGATAGAAACGCAGTGAAATGAGTTGATGTCGTTCCCTTAACTAGGATATAAACGCAGTAAAAGGAGTTAATGTTGTTCCCTTAACTTGGATAGAAACGCAGTGAAATGAATTGATGTTGTTCCCTTAACTAGGATAGAAACACAGTGAAAGGAGTTGATGTCGTTCCCTTAACTAGGATAGAAACGCAGTGAAATGAGTTGATGTTGTTCCCTTGACCACGATAGAAACGCAATGAAATGAGTTGATGTTGTTCCCTTAACTTGGATAGAAACGCAGTGAAATGAGTTGATGTTGTTCCCTTAACGAGGATAGAAATGCAGTGAAATGAGTTGATGTTGTTCCTTTAACTTGGATAGAAACGCAGTGAAAGGAGTTGATGTCGTTCCTTTAACTCGGATAGAGACGCAAGTGAAAGGAGTTGATGTCGTTCCCTTAACTAGGATAGAAACACAGTAAAAGGAGTTAATGTTGTTCCCTTAACTTGGATAGAAACGCTGTGAAATGAGTTGATGTTGTTCCCTGAACTAGGATAGAAACGCAGTGAAATGAGTTGATGTCATTCCCTTAACTAGGATAGAAACGCAGTAAAAGGAGTTAATGTTGTTCCCTTAAATAGGATAGAAACGCAGTGAAATGAGTTGATGTTGTTCCCTTAACTTGGATAGAAACGCAGTGAAATGAGTTGATGTTGTTCCCTTGACTAGGATAGAAACGCAGTGAAATGAGTTGATGTTGTTCCCCTAACTTGGATAGAAATGCAGTGAAATGAGTTGATGTTGTTCCTTTAACTTGGATAGAAACGCAGTGAAATGAGTTGATGTCGTTCCCTTAACTAGGATAGAGACGCAGTGAAATGAGTTGATGTTGTTCCCTTAACTAGGATAGAAACACAGTGAAAGGAGTAAATGTTGTTCCCTTAACTTGGATAGAAACGCAGTGAAATGAGTTGATGTTGTTCCCTTAACTAGGATAGAAACGCAGTGAAATGAGTTGATGTCGTTCCCTTAACTAGGATAGAAACGCAGTAAAAGGAGTTAATGTTGTTCCCTTAACTTGGATAGAAACGCATTGAAATGAATTGATGTTGTTACCTTAACTAGGATAGAAACACAGTGAAAGGAGTTGATGTTGTTCCCTTAACTAGGATAGAAACGCAGTGAAATGTGTTGATGTTGTTCCCTTGACTAGGATAGAAACGCAATGAAATGAGTTGATGTTGTTCCCTTAACTTGGATAGAAACGCAGTGAAAGGAGTTGATGTCGTTCCTTTAACTTGGATAGAAACGCAGTGAAAGGAGTTGATGTTGTTCCCTTAACTTGGATAGAAAACGCAGTGAAATGAGTTGATGTTGTTCCCTTGACTAGGATAGAAACGCAGTGAAATGAGTTGATGTTGTTCCCCTAACTTGGATAGAAATGCAGTGAAAGGAGTTGATGTCGTTCCTTTAACTCTGATAGAGACGCAAGTGAAAGGAGTTGATGTCGTTCTCTTAACTAGGATAGAAATGCAGTGAGTGGAGTTGATGTCGTTCTCTTAACTAGGATAGAAATGCAGGGAAATGAGTTGATGTTGTTCCCTTAACTTGGATAGAAACACAGGGAAATGAGTTGATGTTGTTCCCTTAACTTGGATAGAAACGCAGTGAAATGAGTTGATGTTGTTCCCCTAACTTGGATAAAAACGCAGTGAAAGGAGTTGATGTCGTTCCTTTAACTTGGATAGAAACGCAGTGAAAGGAGTTGATGTCGTTCCTTTAACTTGGATAGAAACGCAGTGAAAGGAATTGATGTCGTTCCCTTAACTAGGATAGAAACGCAGTAAAAGGAGTTAATGTTGTTCCCTTAACTAGGATAGAAACGCAGGGAAATGAGTTGATGTTGTTCCCTTAACTTGGATAGAAACACAGGGAAATGAGTTGATGTTGTTCCCTTAACTTGGATAGAAACGCAGTGAAATGAGTTGATGTTGTTCCCCTAACTTGGATAAAAACGCAGTGAAAGGAGTTGATGTCGTTCCTTTAACTTGGATAGAAACGCAGTGAAAGGAGTTGATGTCGTTCCTTTAACTTGGATAGAAACGCAGTGAAAGGAATTGATGTCGTTCCCTTAACTAGGATAGAAACGCAGTAAAAGGAGTTAATGTTGTTCCCTTAACTAGGATAGAAACGCAGTGAAATGAGTTGATGTTGTTCCCTTAACTAGGATAGAAACACAGTGAAAGGAGTAAATGTTGTTCCCTTAACTTGGATAGAAACGCAGTGAAATGAGTTGATGTTGTTCCTTTAACTTGGATAGAAACGCAGTGAAAGGAGTTGATGTCGTTCCTTTAACTCGGATAGAGACGCAAGTGAAAGGAGTTGATGTCGTTCCCTTAACTAGGATAGAAACGCAATGAAATGAGTTGATGTTGTTCCCTTAACTAGGATAGAAACGCAGTGAAATGAGTTGATGTCGTTCCCTTAACTAGGATAGAAACACAGTGAAAGGAGTTGATGTTGTTCCCTTAACTTGGATAGAAACGCAGTGAAATGAGTTGATGTTGTTCCCTTAACTAGGATAGAAACGAAGTGAAATGAGTTGATGTTGTTCCCTTAACTAGGATAGAAACGCAGTGAAATGAGTTGATGTGTTCCGTTAACTAGGATAGAAACGCATTGAAATGAGTTGATGTTGTTCCCCTAACTTGGATAGAAATGCAGTGAAAGGAGTTGATGTCGTTCCTTTAACTTGGATAGAAACGCAGTGAAATGAGTTGATGTTGTTCCCTTGACTAGGATAGAAACGCAGTGAAATGAGTTGATGTTGTTCCCCTAACTTGAATAGAAATGCAGTGAAAAGAGTTGATGTCGTTCCTTTAACTTGGATAGAAACGCGGTGAAAGGAGTTGATGTCGTTCTCTTAACTAGGATAGAAACGCAGTGAAATGAGTTGATGTTGTTCCCTTAACTAGGATAGAAACACAGTGAAAGGAGTAAATGTTGTTCCCTTAACTTGGATAGAAACGCAGTGAAATGAGTTGATGTTGTTCCTTTAACTTGGATAGAAACGCAGTGAAAGGAGTTGATGTCGTTCCTTTAACTCGGATAGAGACGCAAGTGAAAGGAGTTGATGTCGTTCCCTTAACTAGGATAGAAACGCAATGAAATGAGTTGATGTTGTTCCCTTAACTAGGATAGAAACGCAGTGAAATGAGTTGATGTCGTTCCCTTAACTAGGATAGAAACACAGTGCAAGGAGTTGATGTTGTTCCCTTAACTTGGATAGAAACGCAGTGAAATGAGTTGATGTTGTTCCCTTAACTAGGATAGAAACGAAGTGAAATGAGTTGATGTTGTTCCCTTAACTAGGATAGAAACGCAGTGAAATGAGTTGATGTGTTCCCTTAACTAGGATAGAAACGCATTGAAATGAGTTGATGTTGTTCCCCTAACTTGGATAGAAATGCAGTGAAAGGAGTTGATGTCGTTCCTTTAACTTGGATAGAAATGCAGTGAAATGAGTTGATGTTGTTCCCTTGACTAGGATAGAAACGCAGTGAAATGAGTTGATGTTGTTCCCCTAACTTGAATAGAAATGCAGTGAAAAGAGTTGATGTCGTTCCTTTAACTTGGATAGAAACGCGGTGAAAGGAGTTGATGTCGTTCTCTTAACTAGGATAGAAACGCACTGAAAGGAGTTGATGTCGTTCTCCTAACTCGGATAGAGACGCAGTGAAAGGAGTTGATGTCGTTCTCCTAACTCGGATAGAGACGCAGTGAAAGGAGTTGATGTCGTTCCCTTAACTACCATAGAAACGCAATGAAATGAGTTGATGTTGTTCCCTTAACTAGGATAGAAACGCAGTGAAATGAGTTGATGTTGTTCCCTTAACTAGGATAGAAACGCAGTGAAATGAGTTGATGTGTTCCCTTAACTAGGATAGAAACGCATTGAAATGAGTTGATGTTGTTCCCCTAACTTGGATAGAAATGCAGTGAAAGGAGTTGATGTCGTTCCTTTAACTTGGATAGAAAAGCAGTGAAAGGAGTTGATGTCGTTCCTTTAACTTGGATAGAAACGCAGTGAAAGGAGTTGATGTCGTTCCTTTAACTCTGATAGAGACGCAAGTGAAAGGAGTTGATGTCGTTCTCTTAACTAGGATAGAAATGCAGTGAATGGAGTTGATGTCGTTCTCTTAACTAGGATAGAAATGAAGTGAATGGAGTTGATGTCGTTCCTTTCACTCGGATAGAGACGCAGTGAAAGGAGTTGATGTTGTTCCCTTAACTAGGATAGAAACGCAGGGAAATGAGTTGATGTTGTTCCCTTAACTTGGATAGAAACACAGGGAAATGAGTTGATGTTGTTCCCTTAACTTGGATAGAAACGCAGGGAAATGAGTTGATGTTGTTCCCTTAACTTGGATAGAAACACAGGGAAATGAGTTGATGTTGTTCCCTTAACTTGGATAGAAACGCAGTGAAATGAGTTGATGTTGTTCCTTTAACTTGGATAGAAACGCAGTGAAAGGAGTTGATGTCGTTCCTTTAACTCGGATAGAGACGAAGTGAAAGGAGTTGATGTTGTTCCCCTAACTAGGATTGAAACGCAGTAAAAGGAGTCAATGTTGTTCCCTTAACTAGGATAGAAACGCAGTGAAATTAGTTCATGTTGTTCCCCTAACTTGGATAGAAACGCAGTGAAAGGAGTTGATGTCGTTCCTTTAACTTGGATAGAAACGCGGTGAAAGGAGTTGATGTCGTTCTCTTAACTCGGATAGAGACGCAGTGAAAGGAGTTGATGTCGTTCTCCTAACTCGGATAGAGACGCAGTGAAAGGAGTTGATGTCGTTCCCTTAACTAGGATAGAAACGCAATGAAATGAGTTGATGTTGTTCCCTTAACTAGGATAGAAACGCAGTGAAATGAGTTGATGTTGTTCCCTTAACTAGGATAGAAACGCAGTGAAATGAGTTGATGTGTTCCCTTAACTAGGATAGAAACGCAGTAAAAGGAGTTAATGTTGTTCCCTTAACTTGGATAGAAACGCAGTGAAATGAGTTGATGTTGTTCCCTTAACTAGGATAGAAACACAGTGAAAGGAGTAAATGTTGTTCCCTTAACTTGGATAGAAACGCAGTGAAATGAGTTGATGTTGTTCCCTTAACTAGGATAGAAACGCAGTGAAATGAGTTGATGTCGTTCCCTTAACTAGGATATAAACACAGTAAAAGGAGTTAATGTTGTTCCCTTAACTTGGATAGAAACGCAGTGAAATGAATTGATGTTGTTCCCTTAACTAGGATAGAAACACAGTGAAAGGAGTTGATGTCGTTCCCTTAACTAGGATAGAAACGCAGTCAAATGAGTTGATGTTGTTCCCTTGACCACGACAGAAACGCAATGAAATGAGTTGATGTTGTTCCCTTAACTTGGATAGAAACGCAGTGAAATGAGTTGATGTTGTTCCCTTAACGAGGATAGAAATGCAGTGAAATGAGTTGATGTTGTTCCTTTAACTTGGATAGAAACGCAGTGAAAGGAGTTGATGTCGTTCCTTTAACTCGGATAGAGACGCAAGTGAAAGGAGTTGATGTCGTTCCCTTAACTAGGATAGAAACACAGTAAAAGGAGTTAATGTTGTTCCCTTAACTTGGATAGAAACGCTGTGAAATGAGTTGATGTTGTTCCCTGAACTAGGATAGAAACGCAGTGAAATGAGTTGATGTCATTCCCTTAACTAGGATAGAAACGCAGTAAAAGGAGTTAATCTTGTTCCCTTAAATAGGATAGAAACGCAGTGAAATGAGTTGATGTTGTTCCCTTAACTTGGATAGAAACGCAGTGAAATGAGTTGATGTTGTTCCCTTAACTTGGATAGAAACGCAGTGAAATGAGTTGATGTTGTTCCCTTGACTAGGATAGAAACGCAGTGAAATGAGTTGATGTTGTTCCCCTAACTTGGATAGAAATGCAGTGAAATGAGTTGATGTTGTTCCTTTAACTTGGATAGAAACGCAGTGAAATGAGTTGATGTCGTTCCCTTAACTAGGATAGAGACGCAGTGAAATGAGTTGATGTTGTTCCCTTAACTAGGATAGAAACACAGTGAAAGGAGTAAATGTTGTTCCCTTAACTTGGATAGAAACGCAGTGAAATGAGTTGATGTTGTTCCCTTAACTAGGATAGAAACGCAGTGAAATGAGTTGATGTCGTTCCCTTAACTAGGATAGAAACGCAGTAAAAGGAGTTAATGTTGTTCCCTTAACTTGGATAGAAACGCAGTGAAATGAATTGATGTTGTTACCTTAACTAGGATAGAAAAACAGTGAAAGGAGTTGATGTTGTTCCCTTAACTAGGATAGAAACGCAGTGAAATGTGTTGATGTTGTTCCCTTGACTAGGATAGAAACGCAATGAAATGAGTTGATTTTGTTCCCTTAACTTGGATAGAAACGCAGTGAAAGGAGTTGATGTCGTTCCTTTAACTTGGATAGAAACGCAGTGAAAGGAGTTGATGTTGTTCCCTTAACTTGGATAGAAACGCAGTGAAATGAGTTGATGTTGTTCCCTTGACTAGGATAGAAACGCAGTGAAATGAGTTGATGTTGTTCCCCTAACTTGGATAGAAATGCAGTGAAAGGAGTTGATGTCGTTCCTTTAACTTGGATAGAAACGCGATGAAAGGAGTTGATGTCGTTCTCTTAACTAGGATAGAAACGCAGTGAAAGGAGTTGATGTCGTTCTCCTAACTCGGATAGAGACGCAGTGAAAGGAATTCATGTCGTTCTCCTAACTCGGATAGAGACGCAGTGAAAGGAGTTGATGTCGTTCCCTTAACTAGGATAGAAACTCAATGAAATGAGTTGATGTTGTTCCCTTAACTAGGATAGAAACGAAGTGAAATGAGTTGATGTTGTTCCCTTAACTAGGATAGAAACGCAGTGAAATGAGTTGATGTTGTTCCCTTAACTTGGATAGAAACGCAGTGAAAGGAGTTGATGTCGTTCCTTTAACTCGGATAGAGACGCAAGTGAAAGGAGTTGATGTTGTTCCCTTAACTAGGATAGAAATGCAGTGAAATGAGTCAATGTTGTTCCCTTAACTAGGATAGAAACGCAGTGAAATTAGTTCATGTTGTTCCCCTAACTTGGATAGAAACGCAGTGAAAGGAGTTGATGTCGTTCTCTTAACTAGGATAGAAACGCAGTGAAAGGAGTTGATGTCGTTCTCCTAACTCGGATAGAGACGCAGTGAAAGGAGTTGATGTTGTTCTCTTAACTAGTATAGAAATGCAGTGAAAGGAGTTGATGTCGTTCCCTTAACTAGGATAGAAACGCAATGAAATGAGTTGATGTTGTTCCCTTAACTAGGATAGAAACGCAGTGAAATGAGTTGATGTGTTCCCTTAACTAGGATAGAGACGCAGTGAAAGGAGTTGATGTCGTTCCCTTAACTAGGATAGAAACGCAGTAAAAGGAGTTAATGTTGTTAACTTAACTTGGATAGAAATGCAGTGAAATGATTTGATGTTGTTCCCTTAACTAGGATAGAAACACAGTAAAATGAATTGATGTTGTTCCCTTAACTAGGATAGAAACACAGTGAAAGGAGTGGATGTTGTTCCCTTAACTTGGATAGAAACGCAGTGAAATGAGTTGATGTTGTTCCCGTAACTAGGATAGAAACACAGTGAAATGAGTTGATGTCGTTCCCTTAACTAGGATAGAAACGCAGTAAAAGGAGTTAATGTTGTTCCCTTAACTTGGATAGAAACGCAGTGAAATGAGTTGATGTCGTTCCCTTAACTAGGATAGAAACACAGTTAAAGGAGTTGATGTTGTTCCCTTAACTTGGATAGAAATGCAGTGAAATGAGTTGATGTTGTTCCCTTAACTTGGATAGAAACGCAGTGAAAGGAGTTGATGTCGTTCCTTTAACTCGGATAGAGATGCAAGTGAAAGGAGTTGATGTCGTTCCCTTAACTAGGATTGAAACGCAGTAAAAGGAGTCAATGTTGTTCCCTTAACTAGGAAAGAAACGCAGTGAAATTAGTTAATGTTGTTCCCCTAACTTGGATAGAAACGCAGTGAAAGGAGTTGATGTCATTCTCTTAACTAGGATAGAAACGCAGTGAAAGGAGTTGATGTCGTTCTCCTAACTCGGATAGAGACGCAGTGAAAGGAGTTGATGTTGTTCTCTTAACTAGGATAGAAATGCAGTGAAAGGAGTTGATGTCGTTCCCTTAACTAGGATAGAAACGCAATGAAATGAGTTGATGTTGTTCCCTTAACTAGGATAGAAACGCAGTGAAATGAGTTGATGTGTTCCCTTAACTAGGATAGAGACGCAGTGAAACGAGTTGATGTCGTTCCCTTAACTAGGATAGAAACGCAGTAAAAGGAGTTAATGTTGTTAACTTAACTTGGATAGAAATGCAGTGAAATGAGTTGATGTTGTTCCCTCAACTAGGATAGAAACACAGTGAAATGAATTGATGTTGTTCCCTTAACTAGGATAGAAACACAGTGAAAGGAGTGGATGTTGTTCCCTTAACTTGGATAGAAACGCAGTGAAATGAGTTGATGTTGTTCCCTTAACTAGGATAGAAACACAGTGAAATGAGTTGATGTCGTTCCCTTAACTAGGATAGAAACGCAGTAAAAGGAGTTAATGTTGTTCCCTTAACTTGGATAGAAACGCAGTGAAATGAGTTGATGTTGTTCCCTTAACTTGGATAGAAACGCAGTGAAATGAGTTGATGTCGTTCCCTTAACTAGGATAGAAACGCAGTAAAAGGAGTTAATGTTGTTCCCTTAACTTGGATAGAAACGCTGTGAAATGAGTTGATGTTGTTCCCTTAACTTGGATAGAAACTCAGTGAACGGAGTTCATGTCGTTCCTTTAACTCGGATAGAGACGCAAGTGAAAGGAGTTGATGTCGTTCCCTTAACTAGGCTTGAAACGCAGTAAAAGGAGTCAATGTTGTTCCCTTAACTTGGATAGAAACGCAGTGAAATGAATTGATGTCGTTCTCTTAACTAGGATAGAAACGCAGTGAAAGGAGTTGATGTCGTTCTCCTAACTCGGATAGAGACGCAGTGAAAGGAGTTGATGTTGTTCTCTTAACTAGGATAGAAATGCAGTGAAAGGAGTTGATGTCGTTCCCTTAACTAGGATAGAAACGCAGTAAAAGGAGTTAATGTTGTTCCCTTAACTTGGATAGAAACGCAGTGAAATGAATTGATGTTGTTCCCTTAACTAGGATAGAAACACAGTGAAAGGAGTTGATGTTGTTCCCTTAACTTGGATAGAAACGCAGTGAAATGAGTTGATGTTGTTCCCTTAACTAGGATAGAAACACAGTGAAAGGAGTTGATGTCGTTCCCTTAACTAGGATAGAAACGCAGTGAAATGAGTTGATGTTGTTCCCTTGACTAGGATAGAAACGCAATGAAATGAGTTGATGTTGTTCCCTTAACTTGGATAGAAACGCAGTGAAATGAGTTGATGTTGTTCCCATAACTAGGATAGAAATGCAGTGAAATGAGTTGATGTTGTTCCCTTAACTTGGATAGAAACGCAGTGAAAGGAGTTGATGTCGTTCCTTTAACTCGGATAGAGACGCAAGTGAAAGGAGTTGATGTCGTTCCCTTAACTAGGATTGAAACGCAGTAAAAGGAGTCAATGTTGTTCCCTTAACTAGGATAGAAACGCACTGAAATTAGTTCATGTTGTTCCCCTAACTTGGATAGAAACGCAGTGAAATGAGTTGATGTCGTTTCCTTAACTAGGATAGAAACACAGTAAAAGGAGTTAATGTTGTTCCCTTAACTTGGATAGAAACGCAGTAAAATGAGTCTATGTTGTTCCCTTAACTAGGATAGAAATACATTGAAAGGAGTTGATGTTGTTCCCTTAACTTGGATAGAAACGCAGTGAAATGAGTTGATGTTATTCCATTAACTAGGATAGAAACACAGTGAAAGGAGTTTATGTCGTTCCCTTAACTAGGATAGAAACGCAGTAAAAGGAGTTAATGTTGTTCCCTTAAATAGGATAGAAACGCAGTGAAAGGAGTTGATGTTGTTCCCTTAACTTGGATAGAAACGCAGTGAAATGAGTTGATGTTGTTCCCTTGACTAGGATAGAAACGCAATGAAATGAGTTGATGTTGTTCCCTTAACTTGGATAGAAACGCAGTGAAATGAGTTGATGTTGTTCCCTTAACTAGGATAGAAACGCAGTCAAATGAGTTGATGTTGTTCCCTTAACTAGGATAGAAACGCAGTGAAATGAGTTGATGTTGTTCCCTTAACTAGGATAGAAACGCAGTAAAAGGAGATAATGTTGTTCCCTTAACTAGGATAGAAACGCAGTGAAATGAGTTGATGTTGTTCCCCTAACTTGGATAAAAATGCAGTGAAAGGAGTTGATGTCGTTCCTTTAACTTGGATAGAAACGCAGTGAAAGGAGTTGATGTCATTCCTTTAACTTGGATAGAAACGCAGTGAAAGGAGTTGATGTCGTTCCTTTAACTCGGATAGAGACGCAAGTGAAAGGAGTTGATGTCGTTCTCTTAACTAGGATAGAAATGCAGTGAATGGAGTTGATGTCGTTCTCTTAACTAGGATAGAAATGCAGTGAATGGAGTTGATGTCCTTCCTTTAACTCGGATAGAGACGCAGTGAAAGGAGTTGATGTTGTTCCCTTAACTAGGATAGAAACGCAGTGAAATGATTTGATGTTGTTCCCTTAACTTGGATAGAAACGCAGTGAAATGAGTTGATGTTGTTCCCTTAACTAGGATAGAAACGCAGTGAAATGAGGTGATGTTGTTCCCTTAACTTGGATAGAAACGCAGTGAAATGAGTTGATGTTGTTCCCTTAACTAGCATAGAAACCCAGTGAAATGAGTTGATGTTTTTCCCTTAACTAGGATAGAAACGCAGTGAAATGAGTTGATGTTGTTCCCTTAACTTGGATAGAAACGCAGTGAAAGGAGTTGATGTCGTTCCTTTAACTCGGATAGAGACGCAAGTGAAAGGAGTTTATGTCGTTCCCTTAACTAGGGTTGAAATGCAGGAAAAAGGAGTTAATGTTGTTCCTTTAACTACGATAGAAACGCAATGAAATGAGTTCATGTTGTTCCCCTAACTTGGATAGAAACGCAGTGAAAGGAGTTGATGTTGTTCCTTTAATTTGGATAGGAACGCAGTGAAAGGAGTTGATGTCGTTCTCTTAACTAGGATAGAAACGCAGTGAAAGGAGTTGATGTCCTTCTCCTAACTCGGATAGAGACAGCAGTGAAAGGAGTTGATGTTGTTGTCTTAACTAGGATAGAAACACAGTGAAAGGAGTTGATGTCGTTACCTTAACTAGGATAGAAACGCAGTGAAATGAGTTGATGTTGTTCCCTTAACTAGGATAGAAACACAGTGAAAGGAGTTGATGTTGTTCACTTAACTTGGATAGAAACGCTGTGAAATGAGTTGATGTTGTTCCCTTAACTAGGATAGAAACGCAGTGAAATGAGTTGATGTCGTTCCCTTAACTAGGATAGAAACGCAATGAAATGAGTTGATGTTGTTCCCTTAACTTGGATAGACACGCAGTGAAATGAGTTGATGTTGTTCCCTTAACTAGGATAGAAACGCAGTGAAATGAGTTTAAGTTGTTCCCTTAACTAGGATAGAAACGCAGTGAAATGAGTTGATGTTGTTCCCTTAACTAGGATAGAAACACAGTGAAAGGAGTTGATGTTGTTCCCTTAACTTAGATAGAAACGCAGTGAAATGAGTTGATGTTGTTCCCTTAACTAGGATAGAAACACAGTGAAAGGAGTTGATGTCGTTCCCTTAACTAGGATAGAAACGCAGTAAAAGGAGTTAATGTTGTTCCCTTAAATAGGATAGAAACGCAGTGAAATGAGTTGATGTTGTTCCCTTAACTTGGATAGAAACGCAGTGAAATGAGTTGATGTTGTTCCCTTGACTAGGATAGAAACGCAGTGAAAGGAGTTGATGTTGTTCCCTTAACTTGGATAGAAACGCAGTGAAATGAGTTGATGTTGTTCCCTTAACTAGGATAGAAACACAGTGAAAGGAGTTGATGTCGTTCCCTTAACTAGGATAGAAACGCAGTGAAATGAGTTGATGTTGTTCCCTTGACTAGGATAGAAACGCAATGAAATGAGTTGATGTTGTTCCCTTAACTTGGATAGAAACGCAGTGAAATGAGTTGATGTTGTTCCCTTAACTAGGATAGAAATGCAGTGAAATGAGTTGATGTTGTTCCCTTAACTTGGATAGAAACGCAGTGAAAGGAGTTGATGTCGTTCCTTTAACTCGGATAGAGACGCAAGTGAAAGGAGTTGATGTCGTTCCCTTAACTAGGATTGAAACGCAGTAAAAGGAGTCAATGTTGTTCCCTTAACTAAGATAGAAACGCATTGAAATTAGTTCATGTTGTTCCCCTAACTTGGATAGAAACGCAGTGAAATGAGTTGATGTCGTTCCCTTAACTAGGATAGAAACACAGTAAAAGGAGTTAATGTTGTTCCCTTAACTTGGATAGAAACACAGTGAAATGAGTTGATGTTGTTCCCTTAACTAGGATAGAAACACAGTGAAAGGAGTTGATGTTGTTCCCTTAACTTGGATAGAAACGCAGTGAAATGAGTTGATGTTGTTCCATTAACTAGGATAGAAACACAGTGAAAGGAGTTTATGTCGTTCCCTTAACTAGGATAGAAACGCAGTAAAAGGAGTTAATGTTGTTCCCTTAAATAGGATAGAAACGCAGTGAAAGGAGTTGATGTTGTTCCCTTAACTTGGATAGAAACGCAGTGAAAGGAGTTGATATTGTTCTCTTAACTAGGATAGAAATGCAGTGAAAGGAGTTGATGTCGTTCCCTTAACTAGGATAGAAACGCAGTAAAAGGAGTTAATGTTGTTCCCTTAACTTGGATAGAAACGCAGTGAAATGAATTGATGTTGTTCCCTTAACTAGGATAGAAATACAGTGAAAGGAGTTGATGTTGTTCCCTTAACTTGGATAGAAACGCAGTGAAATGAGTTGATGTTGTTCCCTTAACTAGGATAGAAACACAGTGAAAGGAGTTGATGTCGTTCCCTTAACTAGGATAGAAACGCAGTGAAATGAGTTGATGTCGTTCCTTTAACTCGGATAGAGACGCAAGTGAAAGGAGTTGATGTCGTTCCCTTAACTAGGATTGAAACGCAGTAAAAGGAGTCAATGTTGTTCCCTTAACTAGGATAGAAACGCACTGAAATTAGTTCATGTTGTTCCCCTAACTTGGATAGAAACGCAGTGAAATGAGTTGATGTCGTTTCCTTAACTAGGATAGAAACACAGTAAAAGGAGTTAATGTTGTTCCCTTAACTTGGATAGAAACGCAGTAAAATGAGTCTATGTTGTTCCCTTAACTAGGATAGAAACACATTGAAAGGAGTTGATGTTGTTCCCTTAACTTGGATAGAAACGCAGTGAAATGAGTTGATGTTATTCCATTAACTAGGATAGAAACACAGTGAAAGGAGTTTATGTCGTTCCCTTAACTAGGATAGAAACGCAGTAAAAGGAGTTAATGTTGTTCCCTTAAATAGGATAGAAACGCAGTGAAAGGAGTTGATGTTGTTCCCTTAACTTGGATAGAAACGCAGTGAAATGAGTTGATGTTGTTCCCTTGACTAGGATAGAAACGCAATGAAATGAGTTGATGTTGTTCCCTTAACTTGGATAGAAACGCAGTGAAATGAGTTGATGTTGTTCCCTTAACTAGGATAGAAACGCAGTCAAATGAGTTGATGTTGTTCCCTTAACTAGGATAGAAACGCAGTGAAATGAGTTGATGTTGTTCCCTTAACTAGGATAGAAACGCAGTAAAAGGAGATAATGTTGTTCCCTTAACTAGGATAGAAACGCAGTGAAATGAGTTGATGTTGTTCCCCTAACTTGGATAAAAATGCAGTGAAAGGAGTTGATGTCGTTCCTTTAACTTGGATAGAAACGCAGTGAAAGGAGTTGATGTCATTCCTTTAACTTGGATAGAAACGCAGTGAAAGGAGTTGATGTCGTTCCTTTAACTCGGATAGAGACGCAAGTGAAAGGAGTTGATGTCGTTCTCTTAACTAGGATAGAAATGCAGTGAATGGAGTTGATGTCGTTCTCTTAACTAGGATAGAAATGCAGTGAATGGAGTTGATGTCCTTCCTTTAACTCGGATAGAGACGCAGTGAAAGGAGTTGATGTTGTTCCCTTAACTAGGATAGAAACGCAGTGAAATGATTTGATGTTGTTCCCTTAACTTGGATAGAAACGCAGTGAAATGAGTTGATGTTGTTCCCTTAACTAGGATAGAAACGCAGTGAAATGAGTTGATGTTGTTCCCTTAACTTGGATAGAAACGCAGTGAAATGAGTTGATGTTGTTCCCTTAACTAGCATAGAAACCCAGTGAAATGAGTTGATGTTTTTCCCTTAACTAGGATAGAAACGCAGTGAAATGAGTTGATGTTGTTCCCTTAACTTGGATAGAAACGCAGTGAAAGGAGTTGATGTCGTTCCTTTAACTCGGATAGAGACGCAAGTGAAAGGAGTTTATGTCGTTCCCTTAACTAGGGTTGAAATGCAGGAAAAAGGAGTTAATGTTGTTCCTTTAACTACGATAGAAACGCAGTGAAATGAGTTCATGTTGTTCCCCTAACTTGGATAGAAACGCAGTGAAAGGAGTTGATGTTGTTCCTTTAATTTGGATAGGAACGCAGTGAAAGGAGTTGATGTCGTTCTCTTAACTAGGATAGAAACGCAGTGAAAGGAGTTGATGTCCTTCTCCTAACTCGGATAGAGACAGCAGTGAAAGGAGTTGATGTTGTTCTCTTAACTAGGATAGAAACACAGTGAAAGGAGTTGATGTCGTTACCTTAACTAGGATAGAAACGCAGTGAAATGAGTTGATGTTGTTCCCTTAACTAGGATAGAAACACAGTGAAAGGAGTTGATGTTGTTCACTTAACTTGGATAGAAACGCTGTGAAATGAGTTGATGTTGTTCCCTTAACTAGGATAGAAACGCAGTGAAATGAGTTGATGTCGTTCCCTTAACTAGGATAGAAACGCAATGAAATGAGTTGATGTTGTTCCCTTAACTTGGATAGACACGCAGTGAAATGAGTTGATGTTGTTCCCTTAACTAGGATAGAAACGCAGTGAAATGAGTTTAAGTTGTTCCCTTAACTAGGATAGAAACGCAGTGAAATGAGTTGATGTTGTTCCCTTAACTAGGATAGAAACACAGTGAAAGGAGTTGATGTTGTTCCCTTAACTTAGATAGAAACGCAGTGAAATGAGTTGATGTTGTTCCCTTAACTAGGATAGAAATGCAGTGAAATGAGTTGATGTTGTTCCCTTAACTTGGATAGAAACGCAGTGAAAGGAGTTGATGTCGTTCCTTTAACTCGGATAGAGACGCAAGTGAAAGGAGTTGATGTCGTTCCCTTAACTAGGATTGAAACGCAGTAAAAGGAGTCAATGTTGTTCCCTTAACTAAGATAGAAACGCATTGAAATTAGTTCATGTTGTTCCCCTAACTTGGATAGAAACGCAGTGAAATGAGTTGATGTCGTTCCCTTAACTAGGATAGAAACACAGTAAAAGGAGTTAATGTTGTTCCCTTAACTTGGATAGAAACACAGTGAAATGAGTTGATGTTGTTCCCTTAACTAGGATAGAAACACAGTGAAAGGAGTTGATGTTGTTCCCTTAACTTGGATAGAAACGCAGTGAAATGAGTTGATGTTGTTCCATTAACTAGGATAGAAACACAGTGAAAGGAGTTTATGTCGTTCCCTTAACTAGGATAGAAACGCAGTAAAAGGAGTTAATGTTGTTCCCTTAAATAGGATAGAAACGCAGTGAAAGGAGTTGATGTTGTTCCCTTAACTTGGATAGAAACGCAGTGAAAGGAGTTGATATTGTTCTCTTAACTAGGATAGAAATGCAGTGAAAGGAGTTGATGTCGTTCCCTTAACTAGGATAGAAACGCAGTAAAAGGAGTTAATGTTGTTCCCTTAACTTGGATAGAAACGCAGTGAAATGAATTGATGTTGTTCCCTTAACTAGGATAGAAATACAGTGAAAGGAGTTGATGTTGTTCCCTTAACTTGGATAGAAACGCAGTGAAATGAGTTGATGTTGTTCCCTTAACTAGGATAGAAACACAGTGAAAGGAGTTGATGTCGTTCCCTTAACTAGGATAGAAACGCAGTGAAATCAGTTGATGTCGTTCCTTTAACTCGGATAGAGACGCAAGTGAAAGGAGTTGATGTCGTTCCCTTAACTAGGATTGAAACGCAGTAAAAGGAGTCAATGTTGTTCCCTTAACTAGGATAGAAACGCACTGAAATTAGTTCATGTTGTTCCCCTAACTTGGATAGAAACGCAGTGAAATGAGTTGATGTCGTTTCCTTAACTAGGATAGAAACACAGTAAAAGGAGTTAATGTTGTTCCCTTAACTTGGATAGAAACGCAGTAAAATGAGTCTATGTTGTTCCCTTAACTAGGATAGAAACACATTGAAAGGAGTTGATGTTGTTCCCTTAACTTGGATAGAAACGCAGTGAAATGAGTTGATGTTATTCCATTAACTAGGATAGAAACACAGTGAAAGGAGTTTATGTCGTTCCCTTAACTAGGATAGAAACGCAGTAAAAGGAGTTAATGTTGTTCCCTTAAATAGGATAGAAACGCAGTGAAAGGAGTTGATGTTGTTCCCTTAACTTGGATAGAAACGCAGTGAAATGAGTTGATGTTGTTCCCTTGACTAGGATAGAAACGCAATGAAATGAGTTGATGTTGTTCCCTTAACTAGGATAGAAACGCAGTGAAATGAGTTGATGTTGTTCCCTTAACTAGGATAGAAACGCAGTAAAAGGAGATAATGTTGTTCCCTTAACTAGGATAGAAACGCAGTGAAATGAGTTGATGTTGTTCCCCTAACTTGGATAAAAATGCAGTGAAAGGAGTTGATGTCGTTCCTTTAACTTGGATAGAAACGCAGTGAAAGGAGTTGATGTCATTCCTTTAACTTGGATAGAAACGCAGTGAAAGGAGTTGATGTCGTTCCTTTAACTCGGATAGAGACGCAAGTGAAAGGAGTTGATGTCGTTCTCTTAACTAGGATAGAAATGCAGTGAATGGAGTTGATGTCGTTCTCTTAACTAGGATAGAAATGCAGTGAATGGAGTTGATGTCCTTCCTTTAACTCGGATAGAGACGCAGTGAAAGGAGTTGATGTTGTTCCCTTAACTAGGATAGAAACGCAGTGAAATGATTTGATGTTGTTCCCTTAACTTGGATAGAAACGCAGTGAAATGAGTTGATGTTGTTCCCTTAACTAGGATAGAAACGCAGTGAAATGAGTTGATGTTGTTCCCTTAACTTGGATAGAAACGCAGTGAAATGAGTTGATGTTGTTCCCTTAACTAGCATAGAAACCCAGTGAAATGAGTTGATGTTTTTCCCTTAACTAGGATAGAAACGCAGTGAAATGAGTTGATGTTGTTCCCTTAACTTGGATAGAAACGCAGTGAAAGGAGTTGATGTCGTTCCTTTAACTCGGATAGAGACGCAAGTGAAAGGAGTTTATGTCGTTCCCTTAACTAGGGTTGAAATGCAGGAAAAAGGAGTTAATGTTGTTCCTTTAACTACGATAGAAACGCAGTGAAATGAGTTCATGTTGTTCCCCTAACTTGGATAGAAACGCAGTGAAAGGAGTTGATGTTGTTCCTTTAATTTGGATAGGAACGCAGTGAAAGGAGTTGATGTCGTTCTCTTAACTAGGATAGAAACGCAGTGAAAGGAGTTGATGTCCTTCTCCTAACTCGGATAGAGACAGCAGTGAAAGGAGTTGATGTTGTTCTCTTAACTAGGATAGAAACACAGTGAAAGGAGTTGATGTCGTTACCTTAACTAGGATAGAAACGCAGTGAAATGAGTTGATGTTGTTCCCTTAACTAGGATAGAAACACAGTGAAAGGAGTTGATGTTGTTCACTTAACTTGGATAGAAACGCTGTGAAATGAGTTGATGTTGTTCCCTTAACTAGGATAGAAACGCAGTGAAATGAGTTGATGTCGTTCCCTTAACTAGGATAGAAACGCAATGAAATGAGTTGATGTTGTTCCCTTAACTTGGATAGACACGCAGTGAAATGAGTTGATGTTGTTCCCTTAACTAGGATAGAAACGCAGTGAAATGAGTTTAAGTTGTTCCCTTAACTAGGATAGAAACGCAGTGAAATGAGTTGATGTTGTTCCCTTAACTAGGATAGAAACACAGTGAAAGGAGTTGATGTTGTTCCCTTAACTTAGATAGAAACGCAGTGAAATGAGTTGATGTTGTTCCCTTAACTAGGATAGAAACACAGTGAAAGGAGTTGATGTCGTTCCCTTAACTAGGATAGAAACGCAGTAAAAGGAGTTAATGTTGTTCCCTTAAATAGGATAGAAACGCAGTGAAATGAGTTGATGTTGTTCCCTTAACTTGGATAGAAACGCAGTGAAATGAGTTGATGTTGTTCCCTTGACTAGGATAGAAACGCAGTGAAATGAGTTGATGTTGTTCCCTTAACTTGGATAGAAACGCAGTGAAATGAGTTGATGTTGTTCCCTTAACTAGGATAGAAACGCAGTGAAATGAGTTGATGTCGTTCCCTTAACTAGGATAGAAACGCAGTGAAATGAGTTGATGTTGTTCCCTTAACTAGGATAGAAACGCAGTAAAAGGAGTTAATGTTGTTCCCTTAAATAGGATAGAAACGCAGTGAAAGGAGTTGATGTTGTTCCCTTAACTTGGATAGAAACGCAGTGAAATGAGTTGATGTTGTTCCCTTGACTAGGATAGAAACGCAATGAAATGAGTTGATGTTGTTCCCTTAACTTGGATAGAAACGCAGTGAAATGAGTTGATGTTGTTCCCTTAACTAGGATAGAAACGCAGTGAAATGAGTTGATGTTGTTCCCTTAACTAGGATAGAAACGCAGTGAAATGAGTTGATGTTGTTCCCCTAACTTGGATAAAAATGCAGTGAAAGGAGTTGATGTCGTTCCTTCAACTTGGATAGAAACGCAGTGAAAGGAGTTGATGTCATTCCTTTAACTTGGATAGAAACGCAGTGAAAGGAGTTGATGTCGTTCCTTTAACTCGGATAGAGACGCAAGTGAAAGGAGTTGATGTCGTTCTCTTAACTAGGATAGAAATGCAGTGAATGGAGTTGATGTCGTTCTCTTAACTAGGATAGAAATGCAGTGAATGGAGTTGATGTCCTTCCTTTAACTCGGATAGAGACGCAGTGAAATGAGTTGATGTTGTTCCCTTAACTAGGATAGAAACGCAGTGAAATGATTTGATGTTGTTCCCTTAACTAGGATAGAAACGCAGTGAAATGAGTTGATGTTGTTCCCTTAACTTGGATAGAAACGCAGTGAAATGAGTTGATGTTGTTCCCTTAACTAGCATAGAAACCCAGTGAAATGAGTTGATGTTTTTCCCTTAACTAGGATAGAAACGCAGTGAAATGAGTTGATGTTGTTCCCTTAACTTGGATAGAAACGCAGTGAAAGGAGTTGATGTCGTTCCTTTAACTCGGATAGAGACGCAAGTGAAAGGAGTTGATGTCGTTCCCTTAACTAGGGTTGAAATGCAGGAAAAAGGAGTTAATGTTGTTCCTTTAACTACGATAGAAACGCAGTGAAATGAGTTCATGTTGTTCCCCTAACTTGGATAGAAACGCAGTGAAAGGAGTTGATGTTGTTCCTTTAACTTGGATAGGAACGCAGTGAAAGGAGTTGATGTCGTTCTCTTAACTAGGATAGAAACGCAGTGAAAGGAGTTGATGTCGTTCTCCTAACTCGGATAGAGACAGCAGTGAAAGGAGTTGATGTTGTTCTCTTAACTAGGATAGAAACACAGTGAAAGGAGTTGATGTCGTTACCTTAACTAGGATAGAAACGCAGTGAAATGAGTTGATGTTGTTCCCTTAACTAGGATAGAAACACAGTGAAAGGAGTTGATGTTGTTCACTTAACTTGGATAGAAACGCTGTGAAATGAGTTGATGTTGTTCCCTTAACTAGGATAGAAACGCAGTGAAATGAATTGATGTCGTTCCCTTAACTAGGATAGAAACGCAATGAAATGAGTTGATGTTGTTCCCTTAACTTGGATAGAAACGCAGTGAAATGAGTTGATGTTGTTCCCTTAACTAGGATAGAAACGCAGTGAAATGAGTTTAAGTTGTTCCTTTAACTACGATAGAAACGCAGTGAAATGAGATCATGTTGTTCCCCTAACTTGGATAGAAACGCAGTGAAAGGAGTTGATGTTGTTCCTTTAACTTGGATAGGAACGCAGTGAAAGGAGTTGATGTCGTTCTCTTAACTAGGATAGAAACGCAGTGAAAGGAGTTGATGTCGTTCTCCTAACTCGGATAGAGACAGCAGTGAAAGGAGTTGATGTTGTTCTCTTAACTAGGATAGAAACACAGTGAAAGGAGTTGATGTCGTTACCTTAACTAGGATAGAAACGCAGTGAAATGAGTTGATGTTGTTCCCTTAACTAGGATAGAAACACAGTGAAAGGAGTTGATGTTGTTCACTTAACTTGGATAGAAACGCTGTGAAATGAGTTGATGTTGTTCCCTTAACTAGGATAGAAACGCAGTGAAATGAATTGATGTCGTTCCCTTAACTAGGATAGAAACGCAATGAAATGAGTTGATGTTGTTCCCTTAACTTGGATAGAAACGCAGTGAAATGAGTTGATGTTGTTCCCTTAACTAGGATAGAAACGCAGTGAAATGAGTTTAAGTTGTTCCCTTAACTAGGATAGAAACGCAGTGAAATGAGTTGATGTTGTTCCCTTAACTAGGATAGAAACACAGTGAAAGGAGTTGATGTTGTTCCCTTAACTTGGATAGAAACGCAGTGAAATGAGTTGATGTTGTTCCCTTAACTAGGATAGAAACACAGTGAAAGGAGTTGATGTCGTTCCCTTAACTAGGATAGAAACGCAGTAAAAGGAGTTAATGTTGTTCCCTTAAATAGGATAGAAACGCAGTGAAATGAGTTGATGTTGTTCCCTTAACTTGGATAGAAACGCAGTGAAATGAGTTGATGTTGTTCCCTTGACTAGGATAGAAGTGCAGTGAAATGAGTTGATGTTGTTCCCTTAACTTGGATAGAAACGCAGTGAAATGAGTTGATGTTGTTCCCTTAACTTGGATAGAAACGCAGTGAAATGAGTTGATGTTTTTCCCTTAACTAGGATAGAAACGCAGTGAAATGAGTTGATGTTGTTCCCTTAACTTGGATAGAAACGCAGTGAAAGGAGTTGATGTCGTTCTCCTAACTCGGATAGAGACAGCAGTGAAAGGAGTTGATGTTGTTCTCTTAACTAGGATAGAAACACAGTGAAAGGAGTTGATGTCGTTACCTTAACTAGGATAGAAACGCAGTGAAATGAGTTGATGTTGTTCCCTTAACTAGGATAGAAACACAGTGAAAGGAGTTGATGTTGTTCACTTAACTTGGATAGAAACGCTGTGAAATGAGTTGATGTTGTTCCCTTAACTAGGATAGAAATGCAGTGAAATGAGTTGATGTCGTTCCCTTAACTAGGATAGAAACGCAATGAAATGAGTTGATGTTGTTCCCTTAACTTGGATAGAAACGCAGTGAAATGAGTTGATGTTGTTCCCTTAACCAGGATAGAAACGCAGTGAAATGAGTTTAAGTTGTTCCCTTAACTAGGATAGAAACGCAGTGAAATGAGTTGATGTTGTTCCCTTAACTGGGATAGAAACACAGTGAAAGGAGTTGATGTTGTTCCCTTAACTTGGATAGAAACGCAGTGAAATGAGTTGATGTTGTTCCCTTAACTAGGATAGAAACACAGTGAAAGGAGTTGATGTCGTTCCCTTAACTAGGATAGAAACGCAGTAAAAGGAGTTAATGTTGTTCCCTTAAATAGGATAGAAACGCAGTGAAATGAGTTGATGTTGTTCCCTTAACTTGGATAGAAACGCAGTGAAATGAGTTGATGTTGTTCCCTTGACTAGGATAGAAACGCAGTGAAATGAGTTGATGTTGTTCCCTTAACTTGGATAGAAACGCAGTGAAAGGAGTTGATGTTGTTCTCTTAACTAGGATAGAAATGCAGTGAAAGGAGTTGATGTCGTTCCCTTAACTAGGATAGAAACGCAGTAAAAGGAGTTAATGTTGTTCCCTTAACTTGGATAGAAACGCAGTGAAATGAATTGATGTTGTTCCCTTAACTAGGATAGAAACACAGTGAAAGGAGTTGATGTTGTTCCCTTAACTTGGATAGAAACGCAGTGAAATGAGTTGATGTTGTTCCCTTAACTAGGATAGAAACACAGTGAAAGGAGTTGATGTCGTTCCCTTAACTAGGATAGAAACGCAGTGAAATGAGTTGATGTTGTTCCCTTGACTAGGATAGAAACGCAATGAAATGAGTTGATGTTGTTCCCTTAACTTGGATAGAAACGCAGTGAAATGAGTTGATGTTGTTCCCTTAACTAGGATAGAAATGCAGTGAAATGAGTTGATGTTGTTCCCTTAACTTGGATAGAAACGCAGTGAAAGGAGTTGATGTCGTTCCTTTAACTCGGATAGAGACGCAAGTGAAAGGAGTTGATGTCGTTCCCTTAACTAGGATTGAAACGCAGTAAAAGGAGTCAATGTTGTTCCCTTAACTAAGATAGAAACGCATTGAAATTAGTTCATGTTGTTCCCCTAACTTGGATAGAAACGCAGTGAAATGAGTTGATGTCGTTCCCTTAACTAGGATAGAAACACAGTAAAAGGAGTTAATGTTGTTCCCTTAACTTGGATAGAAACACAGTGAAATGAGTTGATGTTGTTCCCTTAACTAGGATAGAAACACAGTGAAAGGAGTTGATGTTGTTCCCTTAACTTGGATAGAAACGCAGTGAAATGAGTTGATGTTGTTCCATTAACTAGGATAGAAACACAGTGAAAGGAGTTTATGTCGTTCCCTTAACTAGGATAGAAACGCAGTAAAAGGAGTTAATGTTGTTCCCTTAAATAGGATAGAAACGCAGTGAAAGGAGTTGATGTTGTTCCCTTAACTTGGATAGAAACGCAGTGAAAGGAGTTGATATTGTTCTCTTAACTAGGATAGAAATGCAGTGAAAGGAGTTGATGTCGTTCCCTTAACTAGGATAGAAACGCAGTAAAAGGAGTTAATGTTGTTCCCTTAACTTGGATAGAAACGCAGTGAAATGAATTGATGTTGTTCCCTTAACTAGGATAGAAATACAGTGAAAGGAGTTGATGTTGTTCCCTTAACTTGGATAGAAACGCAGTGAAATGAGTTGATGTTGTTCCCTTAACTAGGATAGAAACACAGTGAAAGGAGTTGATGTCGTTCCCTTAACTAGGATAGAAACGCAGTGAAATGAGTTGATGTCGTTCCTTTAACTCGGATAGAGACGCAAGTGAAAGGAGTTGATGTCGTTCCCTTAACTAGGATTGAAACGCAGTAAAAGGAGTCAATGTTGTTCCCTTAACTAGGATAGAAACGCACTGAAATTAGTTCATGTTGTTCCCCTAACTTGGATAGAAACGGAGTGAAATGAGTTGATGTCGTTCCCTTAACTAGGATAGAAACACAGTAAAAGGAGTTAATGTTGTTCCCTTAACTTGGATAGAAACGCAGTGAAATGAGTTGATGTTGTTCCCTTAACTAGGATAGAAACACAGTGAAAGGAGTTGATGTTGTTCCCTTAACTAGGATAGAAACGCAGTAAAAGGAGTTAATGTTGTTCCCTTAAATAGGATAGAAACGCAGTGAAAGGAGTTGATGTTGTTCCCTTAACTTGGATAGAAACGCAGTGAAATGAGTTGATGTTGTTCCCTTGACTAGGATACAAACGCAATGAAATGAGTTGATGTTGTTCCCTTAACTTGGATAGAAACGCAGTGAAATGAGTTGATGTTGTTCCCTTAACTAGGATAGAAACGCAGTGAAATGAGTTGATGTTGTTCCCTTAACTAGGATAGAAACGCAGTGAAATGAGTTGATGTTGTTGCCTTAACTAGGATAGAAACGCAGTAAAAGGAGATAATGTTGTTCCCTTAACTAGGATAGAAACGCAGTGAAATGAGTTGATGTTGTTCCCCTAACTTGGATAAAAATGCAGTGAAAGGAGTTGATGTCGTTCCTTTAACTTGGATAGAAACGCAGTGAAAGGAGTTGATGTCATTCCTTTAACTTGGATAGAAACGCAGTGAAAGGAGTTGATGTCGTTCCTTTAACTCGGATAGAGACGCAAGTGAAAGGAGTTGATGTCGTTCTCTTAACTAGGATAGAAATGCAGTGAATGGATTTGATGTCGTTCTCTTAACTAGGATAGAAATGCAGTGAATGGAGTTGATGTCCTTCCTTTAACTCGGATAGAGACGCAGTGAAAGGAGTTGATGTTGTTCCCTTAACTAGGATAGAAACGCAGTGAAATGATTTGATGTTGTTCCCTTAACTTGGATAGAAACGCAGTGAAATGAGTTGATGTTGTTCCCTTAACTAGGATAGAAACGCAGTGAAATGAGTTGATGTTGTTCCCTTAACTTGGATAGAAACGCAGTGAAATGAGTTGATGTTGTTCCCTTAACTAGCATAGAAACCCAGTGAAATGAGTTGATGTTTTTCCCTTAACTAGGATAGAAACGCAGTGAAATGAGTTGATGTTGTTCCCTTAACTTGGATAGAAACGCAATGAAAGGAGTTGATGTCGTTCCTTTAACTCGGATAGAGACGCAAGTGAAAGGAGTTGATGTTGTTCTCTTAACTAGGATAGAAACACAGTGAAATGAGTTGATGTTGTTCCCTTAACTAGGATAGAAACACAGTGAAAGGAGTTGATGTTGTTCACTTAACGGATAGAAACGCTGTGAAATGAGTTGATGTTGTTCCCTTAACTAGGATAGAAACGCAGTGAAATGAGTTGATGTCGTTCCATTAACTAGGATAGAAACGCAATGAAATGAGTTGATGTTGTTCCCTTAACTTGGATAGAAACGCAGTGAAATGAGTTGATGTTGTTCCCTTAACTAGGATAGAAACGCAGTGAAATGAGTTGATGTTGTTCCCTTAACTAGGATAGAAACGCAGTGAAATGAGTTGATGTTGTTCCCTTAACTAGGATAGAAACGCAGTAAAAGGAGATAATGTTGTTCCCTTAACTAGGATAGAAACGCAGTGAAATGAGTTGATGTTGTTCCCCTAACATGGATAAAAATGCAGTGAAAGGAGTTGATGTCGTTCCTTTAACTTGGATAGAAACGCAGTGAAAGGAGTTGATGTCATTCCTTTAACTTGGATAGAAACGCAGTGAAAGGAGTTGATGTCGTTCCTTTAACTCGGATAGAGACGCAAGTGAAAGGAGTTGATGTCGTTCTCTTAATTAGGATAGAAATGCAGTGAATGGAGTTGATGTCGTTCTCTTAACTCGGATAGAGACGCAGTGAAAGGAGTTGATGTTGTTCCCTTAACTAGGATAGAAACGCAGTGAAATGATTTGATGTTGTTCCCTTAACTTGGATAGAAACGCAGTGAAATGAGTTGATGTTGTTCCCTTAACTAGGATAGAAACGCAGTGAAATGAGTTGATGTTGTTCCCTTAACTTGGATAGAAACGCAGTGAAATGAGTTGATGTTGTTCCCTTAACTAGCATAGAAACCCAGTGAAATGAGTTGATGTTCTTCCCTTAACTAGGATAGAAACGCAGTGAAATGATTTGATGTTGTTCCCTTAACTTGGATAGAAACGCAGTGAAAGGAGTTGATGTCGTTCCTTTAACTCGGATAGAGACGCAAGTGAAAGGAGTTGATGTTGTTCCCTTAACTAGGGTTGAAATGCAGGAAAAAGGAGTTAATGTTGTTCCTTTAACTACGATAGAAACGCAGTGAAATGAGTTCATGTTGTTCCCCTAACTTGGATAGAAACGCAGTGAAAGGAGTTGATGTTGTTCCTTTAACTTGGATAGGAACGCAGTGAAAGGAGTTGATGTCGTTCTCTTAACTAGGATAGAAACGCAGTGAAAGGAGTTGATGTCGTTCTCCTAACTCGGATAGAGACAGCAGTGAAAGGAGTTGATGTTGTTCTCTTAACTAGGATAGAAACACAGTGAAAGGAGTTGATGTCGTTACCTTAACTAGGATAGAAACGCAGTGAAATGAGTTGATGTTGTTCCCTTAACTAGGATAGAAACACAGTGAAAGGAGTTGATGTTGTTCACTTAACTTGGATAGAAACGCTGTGAAATGAGTTGATGTTGTTCCCTTAACTAGGATAGAAACGCAGTGAAATGAGTTGATGTCGTTCCATTAACTAGGATAGAAACGCAATGAAATGAGGTGATGTTGTTCCCTTAACTTGGATAGAAACGCAGTGAAATGAGTTGATGTTGTTCCCTTAACTAGGATAGAAACGCAGTGAAATGAGTTTAAGTTGTTCCCTTAACTAGGATAGAAACGCAGTGAAATGAGTTGATGTTGTTCACGTAACTAGGATAGAAACGCAGTGAAATGAGTTGATGTTGTTCCCTTAACTAGGATAGAAACGCAGTAAAAGGAGTTAATGTTGTTCCCTTAAATAGGATAGAAACGCAGTGAAAGGAGTTGATGTTGTTCCCTTAACTTGGATAGAAACGCAGTGAAATGAGTTGATGTTGTTCCCTTGACTTGATAGAAACGC
Source organism: Cyprinodon diabolis (assembly GCA_030533445.1). Taxonomy (NCBI): domain Eukaryota; kingdom Metazoa; phylum Chordata; class Actinopteri; order Cyprinodontiformes; family Cyprinodontidae; genus Cyprinodon; species Cyprinodon diabolis. Next base: position 1,804,667 of record CM060082.1, read on the forward strand.
AATGAAATGAGTTGATGTTGTTCCCTTAACTTGGATAGAAACGCAGTGAAATGAGTTGATGTTGTTCCCTTAACTAGGATAGAAACGCAGTGAAATGAGTTGATGTTGTTCCCTTAACTAGGATAGAAACACAGTGAAAGGAGTTGATGTTGTTCCCTTAACTTGGATAGAAACGCAGTGAAATGAGTTGATGTTGTTCCCTTAACTAGGATAGAAACACAGTGAAAGGAGTTGATGTCGTTCCCTTAACTAGGATAGAAACGCAGTAAAAGGAGTTAATGTTGTTCCCTTAAATAGGATAGAAACGCAGTGAAATGAGTTGATGTTGTTCCCTTAACTTGGATAGAAACGCAGTGAAATGAGTTGATGTTGTTCCCTTGACTAGGATAGAAACGCAGTGAAATGAGTTGATGTTGTTCCCTTAACTTGGATAGAAACGCAGTGAAATGAGTTGATGTTCCCTTAACTAGGATAGAAACGCAGTGAAATGAGTTGATGTTGTTCCCTTAACTAGGATAGAAACGCAGTGAAATGAGTTGATGTTGTTCCCTTAACTAGGATAGAAACGCAGTAAAAGGAGTTAATGTTGTTCCCTTAAATAGGATAGAAACGCAGTGAAAGGAGTTGATGTTGTTCCCTTAACTTGGATAGAAACGCAGTGAAATGAGTTGATGTTGTTCCCTTGACTTGATAGAAACGCAATGAAATGAGTTGATGTTGTTCCCTTAACTTGGATAGAAACGCAGTGAAATGAGTTGATGTTGTTCCCTTAACTAGGATAGAAACGCAGTGAAATGAGTTGATGTTGTTCCCTTAACTAGGATAGAAACGCAGTGAAATGAGTTGATGTTGTTCCCTTAACTATGATAGAAACGCAGTAAAAGGAGATAATGTTGTTCCTTTAACTTGGATAGAAACGCAGTGAAAGGAGTTTATGTCGTTCCTTTAACTCGGATAGAGACGCAAGTGAAAGGAGTTGATGTCGTTCTGTTAACTAGGATAGAAATGCAGTGAATGGAGTTGATGTCGTTCTCTTAACTAGGATAGAAATGCAGTGAATGGAGTTGATGTCCTTCCTTTAACTCGGATAGAGACGCAGTGAAAGGAGTTGATGTTGTTCCCTTAACTAGGATAGAAACGCAGTGAAATGATTTGATGTTGTTCCCTTAACTTGGATAGAAACGCAGTAAAATGAGTTGATGTTGTTCCCTTAACTAGGATAGAAACGCAGTGAAATGAGTTGATGTTGTTCCCTTAACTTGGATAGAAATGCAGTGAAATGAGTTGATGTTGTTCCCTTAACTAGCATAGAAACCCAGTGAAATGAGTTGATGTTTTTCCCTTAACTAGGATAGAAACGCAGTGAAATGAGTTGATGTTGTTCCCTTAACTTGGATAGAAACGCAGTGAAAGGAGTTGATGTCGTTCCTTTAACTCGGATAGAGACGCAAGTGAAAGGAGTTGATGTCGTTCTCTTAACTAGGATAGAAATGCAGTGAAAGGAGTTGATGTTGTTCCCCTAACTTGGATAAAAATGCAGTGAAAGGAGTTGATGTCGTTCCTTTAACTTGGATAGAAACGCAGTGAAAGGAGTTGATGTCATTCCTTTAACTTGGATAGAAACGCAGTGAAAGGAGTTGATGTCGTTCCTTTAACTCGGATAGAGACGCAAGTGAAAGGAGTTGATGTCGTTCTCTTAACTAGGATAGAAATGCAGTGAATGGATTTGATGTCGTTCTCTTAACTAGGATAGAAATGCAGTGAATGGAGTTGATGTCCTTCCTTTAACTCGGATAGAGACGCAGTGAAAGGAGTTGATGTTGTTCCCTTAACTAGGATAGAAACGCAGTGAAATGATTTGATGTTGTTCCCTTAACTTGGATAGAAACGCAGTGAAATGAGTTGATGTTGTTCCCTTAACTAGGATAGAAACGCAGTGAAATGAGTTGATGTTGTTCCCTTAACTTGGATAGAAACGCAGTGAAATGAGTTGATGTTGTTCCCTTAACTAGCATAGAAACCCAGTGAAATGAGTTGATGTTTTTCCCTTAACTAGGATAGAAACGCAGTGAAATGAGTTGATGTTGTTCCCTTAACTTGGATAGAAACGCAGTGAAAGGAGTTGATGTCGTTCCTTTAACTCGGATAGAGACGCAAGTGAAAGGAGTTGATGTTGTTCTCTTAACTAGGATAGAAACACAGTGAAATGAGTTGATGTTGTTCCCTTAACTAGGATAGAAACACAGTGAAAGGAGTTGATGTTGTTCACTTAACGGATAGAAACGCTGTGAAATGAGTTGATGTTGTTCCCTTAACTAGGATAGAAACGCAGTGAAATGAGTTGATGTCGTTCCATTAACTAGGATAGAAACGCAATGAAATGAGTTGATGTTGTTCCCTTAACTTGGATAGAAACGCAGTGAAATGAGTTGATGTTGTTCCCTTAACTAGGATAGAAACGCAGTGAAATGAGTTGATGTTGTTCCCTTAACTAGGATAGAAACGCAGTGAAATGAGTTGATGTTGTTCCCTTAACTAGGATAGAAACGCAGTAAAAGGAGATAATGTTGTTCCCTTAACTAGGATAGAAACGCAGTGAAATGAGTTGATGTTGTTCCCCTAACATGGATAAAAATGCAGTGAAAGGAGTTGATGTCGTTCCTTTAACTTGGATAGAAACGCAGTGAAAGGAGTTGATGTCATTCCTTTAACTTGGATAGAAACGCAGTGAAAGGAGTTGATGTCGTTCCTTTAACTCGGATAGAGACGCAAGTGAAAGGAGTTGATGTCGTTCTCTTAATTAGGATAGAAATGCAGTGAATGGAGTTGATGTCGTTCTCTTAACTCGGATAGAGACGCAGTGAAAGGAGTTGATGTTGTTCCCTTAACTAGGATAGAAACGCAGTGAAATGATTTGATGTTGTTCCCTTAACTTGGATAGAAACGCAGTGAAATGAGTTGATGTTGTTCCCTTAACTAGGATAGAAACGCAGTGAAATGAGTTGATGTTGTTCCCTTAACTTGGATAGAAACGCAGTGAAATGAGTTGATGTTGTTCCCTTAACTAGCATAGAAACCCAGTGAAATGAGTTGATGTTCTTCCCTTAACTAGGATAGAAACGCAGTGAAATGATTTGATGTTGTTCCCTTAACTTGGATAGAAACGCAGTGAAAGGAGTTGATGTCGTTCCTTTAACTCGGATAGAGACGCAAGTGAAAGGAGTTGATGTCGTTCCCTTAACTAGGGTTGAAATGCAGGAAAAAGGAGTTAATGTTGTTCCTTTAACTACGATAGAAACGCAGTGAAATGAGTTCATGTTGTTCCCCTAACTTGGATAGAAACGCAGTGAAAGGAGTTGATGTTGTTCCTTTAACTTGGATAGGAACGCAGTGAAAGGAGTTGATGTCGTTCTCTTAACTAGGATAGAAACGCAGTGAAAGGAGTTGATGTCGTTCTCCTAACTCGGATAGAGACAGCAGTGAAAGGAGTTGATGTTGTTCTCTTAACTAGGATAGAAACACAGTGAAAGGAGTTGATGTCGTTACCTTAACTAGGATAGAAACGCAGTGAAATGAGTTGATGTTGTTCCCTTAACTAGGATAGAAACACAGTGAAAGGAGTTGATGTTGTTCACTTAACTTGGATAGAAACGCTGTGAAATGAGTTGATGTTGTTCCCTTAACTAGGATAGAAACGCAGTGAAATGAGTTGATGTCGTTCCATTAACTAGGATAGAAACGCAATGAAATGAGTTGATGTTGTTCCCTTAACTTGGATAGAAACGCAGTGAAATGAGTTGATGTTGTTCCCTTAACTAGGATAGAAACGCAGTGAAATGAGTTTAAGTTGTTCCCTTAACTAGGATAGAAACGCAGTGAAATGAGTTGATGTTGTTCCCTTAACTAGGATAGAAACACAGTGAAAGGAGTTGATGTTGTTCCCTTAACTTGGATAGAAACGCAGTGAAATGAGTTGATGTTGTTCCCTTAACTAGGATAGAAACACAGTGAAAGGAGTTGATGTCGTTCCCTTAACTAGGATAGAAACGCAGTAAAAGGAGTTAATGTTGTTCCCTTAAATAGGATAGAAACGCAGTGAAATGAGTTGATGTTGTTCCCTTAACTTGGATAGAAACGCAGTGAAATGAGTTGATGTTGTTCCCTTGACTAGGATAGAAACGCAGTGAAATGAGTTGATGTTGTTCCCTTAACTTGGATAGAAACGCAGTGAAATGAGTTGATGTTCCCTTAACTAGGATAGAAACGCAGTGAAATGAGTTGATGTTGTTCCCTTAACTAGGATAGAAACGCAGTGAAATGAGTTGATGTTGTTCCCTTAACTAGGATAGAAACGCAGTAAAAGGAGTTAATGTTGTTCCCTTAAATAGGATAGAAACGCAGTGAAAGGAGTTGATGTTGTTCCCTTAACTTGGATAGAAACGCAGTGAAATGAGTTGATGTTGTTCCCTTGACTTGATAGAAACGCAATGAAATGAGTTGATGTTGTTCCCTTAACTTGGATAGAAACGCAGTGAAATGAGTTGATGTTGTTCCCTTAACTAGTATAGAAACGCAGTGAAATGAGTTGATGTTGTTCCCTTAACTAGGATAGAAACGCAGTGAAATGAGTTGATGTTGTTCCCTTAACTATGATAGAAACGCAGTAAAAGGAGATAATGTTGTTCCTTTAACTTGGATAGAAACGCAGTGAAAGGAGTTTATGTCGTTCCTTTAACTCGGATAGAGACGCAAGTGAAAGGAGTTGATGTCGTTCTGTTAACTAGGATAGAAATGCAGTGAATGGAGTTGATGTCGTTCTCTTAACTAGGATAGAAATGCAGTGAATGGAGTTGATGTCCTTCCTTTAACTCGGATAGAGACGCAGTGAAAGGAGTTGATGTTGTTCCCTTAACTAGGATAGAAACGCAGTGAAATGATTTGATGTTGTTCCCTTAACTTGGATAGAAACGCAGTAAAATGAGTTGATGTTGTTCCCTTAACTAGGATAGAAACGCAGTGAAATGAGTTGATGTTGTTCCCTTAACTTGGATAGAAATGCAGTGAAATGAGTTGATGTTGTTCCCTTAACTAGCATAGAAACCCAGTGAAATGAGTTGATGTTTTTCCCTTAACTAGGATAGAAACGCAGTGAAATGAGTTGATGTTGTTCCCTTAACTTGGATAGAAACGCAGTGAAAGGAGTTGATGTCGTTCCTTTAACTCGGATAGAGACGCAAGTGAAAGGAGTTGATGTCGTTCTCTTAACTAGGATAGAAATGCAGTGAAAGGAGTTGATGTCGTTCTCCTAACTCGGATAGAGACAGCAGTGAAAGGAGTTGATGTTGTTCTCTTAACTAGGATAGAAACACAGTGAAAGGAGTTGATGTCGTTACCTTAACTAGGATAGAAACGCAGTGAAATGAGTTGATGTTGTTCCCCTAACTAGGATAGAAACACAGTGAAAGGAGTTGATGTTGTTCACTTAACTTGGATAGAAACGCTGTGAAATGAGTTGATGTTGTTCCCTTAACTAGGATAGAAACGCAGTGAAATGAGTTGATCTCGTTCCCTTAACTAGGATAGAAACGCAATGAAATGAGTTGATGTTGTTCCCTTAACTTGGATAGAAACGCAGTGAAATGAGTTGATGTTGTTCCCTTAACTAGGATAGAAACGCAGTGAAATGAGTTTAAGTTGTTCCCTTAACTAGGATAGAAACGCAGTGAAATGAGTTGATGTTGTTCACGTAACTAGGATAGAAACGCAGTGAAATGAGTTGATGTTGTTCCCTTAACTAGGATAGAAACGCAGTAAAAGGAGTTAATGTTGTTCCCTTAAATAGGATAGAAACGCAGTGAAAGGAGTTGATGTTGTTCCCTTAACTTGGATAGAAACGCAGTGAAATGAGTTGATGTTGTTCCCTTGACTTGATAGAAACGCAATGAAATGAGTTGATGTTGTTCCCTTAACTTGGATAGAAACGCAGTGAAATGAGTTGATGTTGTTCCCTTAACTAGGATAGAAACGCAGTGAAATGAGTTGATGTTGTTCCCTTAACTAGGATAGAAACGCAGTGAAATGAGTTGATGTTGTTCCCTTAACTATGATAGAAACGCAGTAAAAGGAGATAATGTTGTTCCTTTAACTTGGATAGAAACGCAGTGAAAGGAGTTTATGTCGTTCCTTTAACTCGGATAGAGACGCAAGTGAAAGGAGTTGATGTCGTTCTGTTAACTAGGATAGAAATGCAGTGAATGGAGTTGATGTCGTTCTCTTAACTAGGATAGAAATGCAGTGAATGGAGTTGATGTCCTTCCTTTAACTCGGATAGAGACGCAGTGAAAGGAGTTGATGTTGTTCCCTTAACTAGGATAGAAACGCAGTGAAATGATTTGATGTTGTTCCCTTAACTTGGATAGAAACGCAGTAAAATGAGTTGATGTTGTTCCCTTAACTAGGATAGAAACGCAGTGAAATGAGTTGATGTTGTTCCCTTAACTTGGATAGAAACGCAGTGAAATGAGTTGATGTTGTTCCCTTAACTAGCATAGAAACCCAGTGAAATGAGTTGATGTTTTTCCCTTAACTAGGATAGAAACGCAGTGAAATGAGTTGATGTTGTTCCCTTAACTTGGATAGAAACGCAGTGAAAGGAGTTGATGTCGTTCCTTTAACTCGGATAGAGACGCAAGTGAAAGGAGTTGATGTCGTTCTCTTAACTAGGATAGAAATGCAGTGAAAGGAGTTGATGTCGTTCTCCTAACTCGGATAGAGACAGCAGTGAAAGGAGTTGATGTTGTTCTCTTAACTAGGATAGAAACACAGTGAAAGGAGTTGATGTCGTTACCTTAACTAGGATAGAAACGCAGTGAAATGAGTTGATGTTGTTCCCTTAACTAGGATAGAAACACAGTGAAAGGAGTTGATGTTGTTCACTTAACTTGGATAGAAACGCTGTGAAATGAGTTGATGTTGTTCCCTTAACTAGGATAGAAACGCAGTGAAATGAGTTGATCTCGTTCCCTTAACTAGGATAGAAACGCAATGAAATGAGTTGATGTTGTTCCCTTAACTTGGATAGAAACGCAGTGAAATGAGTTGATGTTGTTCCCTTAACTAGGATAGAAACGCAGTGAAATGAGTTTAAGTTGTTCCCTTAACTAGGATAGAAACGCAGTGAAATGAGTTGATGTTGTTCCCTTAACTAGGATAGAAACACAGTGAAAGGAGTTGATGTTGTTCCCTTAACTAGGATAGAAACGCAGTAAAAGGAGTTAATGTTGTTCCCTTAAATAGGATAGAAACGCAGTGAAATGAGTTGATGTTGTTCCCTTAACTTGGATAGAAACGCAGTGAAATGAGTTGATGTATTTCCCTTGACTAGGATAGAAACGCAGTGAAATGAGTTGATGTTGTTCCCTTAACTTGAATAGAAACGCAGTGAAATGAGTTGATGTTGTTCCCTTAACTAGGATAGAAACGCAGTGAAATGAGTTGATGTTGTTCCCTTAACTAGGATAGAAACTCAGTGAAATGAGTTGATGTTGTTCCCTTAACTAGGATAGAAACGCAGTAAAAGGAGTTTATGTTGTTCCCTTAACTAGGATAGAAATGCAGTGAATGGAGTTGATGTCGTACTCTTAACTAGGATAGAAATGCAGTGAATGGAGTTGATGTCGTTCCTTTCAGTCGGATAGAGACGCAGTGAAAGGAGTTGATGTTGTTCCTTTAACTTGGATAGAAACGCAGTGAAAGGAGTTGATGTCGTTCCTTTAACTCGGATAGAGACGCAAGTGAAAGGAGTTGATGTCGTTCCCCTAACTAGGTTTGAAACGCAGTAAAAGGAGTCAATGTTGTTCCCTTAACTAGGATAGAAACGCAGTGAAATTAGTTCATGTTGTTCCCCTAACTTGGATAGAAACGCAGTGAAAGGAGTTGATGTCGTTCCTTTAACTTGGATAGAAAAGCAGTGAAAGGAGTTGATGTCATTCTCTTAACTAGGATAGAAACGCAGTGAAAGGAGTTGATGTCGTACTCCTAACTCGGATAGAGACGCAGTGAAAGGAGTTGATGTCGTTCTCCTAACTCGGATAGAGACGCAGTGAAAGGAGTTGATGTCGTTCCCTTAACTAGGATAGAAACGCAATGAAATGAGTTGATGTTGTTCCCTTAACTAGGATAGAAACGCAGTGAAATGAGTTGATGTTGTTCCCTTAACTAGGATAGAAACGCAGTGAAATGAGTTGATGTGTTCCCTTAACTAGGATAGAGACACAGTGAAAGGAATTGATGTCGTTCCCTTAACTAGGATAGAAACGCAGTGAAATGAGTTGATGTTGTTCCCTTAACTAGGATAGAAACACAGTGAAAGGAGTAAATGTTGTTCCCTTAACTTGGATAGAAATGCAGTGAAATGAGTTGATGTTGTTCCCTTAACTAGGATAGAAACGCAATGAAATGAGTTGATGTTGTTCCCTTAACTTGGATAGAAACGCAGTGAAATGAGTTGATGTTGTTCCCTTAACTAGGATAGAAACGCAGTGAAATGAGTTTAAGTTGTTCCCTTAACTAGGATAGAAACGCAGTGAAATGAGTTGATGTTGTTCCCTTAACTAGGATAAAAACACAGTGAAAGGAGTTGATGTTGTTCCCTTAACTAGGATAGAAACGCAGTAAAAGGAGTTAATGTTGTTCCCTTAAATAGGATAGAAACGCAGTGAAATGAGTTGATGTTGTTCCCTTAACTTGGATAGAAACGCAGTGAAATGAGTTGATGTATTTCCCTTGACTAGGATAGAAACGCAGTGAAATGAGTTGATGTTGTTCCCTTAACTTGAATAGAAACGCAGTGAAATGAGTTGATGTTGTTCCCTTAACTAGGATAGAAACGCAGTGAAATGAGTTGATGTTGTTCCCTTAACTAGGATAGAAACTCAGTGAAATGAGTTGATGTTGTTCCCTTAACTAGGATAGAAACGCAGTAAAAGGAGTTTATGTTGTTCCCTTAACTAGGATAGAAATGCAGTGAATGGAGTTGATGTCGTACTCTTAACTAGGATAGAAATGCAGTGAATGGAGTTGATGTCGTTCCTTTCAGTCGGATAGAGACGCAGTGAAAGGAGTTGATGTTGTTCCCTTAACTAGGATAGAAACGCAGGGAAATGAGTTGATGTTGTTCCCTTAACTTGGATAGAAACGCAGTGAAATGGGTTGATGTCGTTCCTTTAACTTGGATAGAAACGCAGTGAAAGGAGTTGATGTTGTTCCTTTAACTTGGATAGAAACGCAGTGAAATGGGTTGATGTCGTTCCTTTAACTTGGATAGAAACGCAGTGAAAGGAGTTGATGTTGTTCCTTTAACTTGGATAGAAACGCAGTGAAAGGAGTTGATGTCGTTCCTTTAACTCGGATAGAGACGCAAGTGAAAGGAGTTGATGTCGTTCCCCTAACTAGGTTTGAAACGCAGTAAAAGGAGTCAATGTTGTTCCCTTAACTAGGATAGAAACGCAGTGAAATTAGTTCATGTTGTTCCCCTAACTTGGATAGAAACGCAGTGAAAGGAGTTGATGTCGTTCCTTTAACTTGGATAGAAAAGCAGTGAAAGGAGTTGATGTCATTCTCTTAACTAGGATAGAAACGCAGTGAAAGGAGTTGATGTCGTACTCCTAACTCGGATAGAGACGCAGTGAAAGGAGTTGATGTCGTTCTCCTAACTCGGATAGAGACGCAGTGAAAGGAGTTGATGTCGTTCCCTTAACTAGGATAGAAACGCAATGAAATGAGTTGATGTTGTTCCCTTAACTAGGATAGAGACACAGTGAAAGGAATTGATGTCGTTCCCTTAACTAGGATAGAAACGCAATGAAATGAGTTGATGTTGTTCCCTTAACTAGGATAGAAACACAGTGAAAGGAGTAAATGTTGTTCCCTTAACTTGGATAGAAATGCAGTGAAATGAGTTGATGTTGTTCCCTTAACTTGGATAGAAACGCAGTGAAAGGAGTTGATGTCGTTCCTTTAACTCGGATAGAGACGCAAGTGAAAGGAGTTGATGTCGTTCCCTTAACTAGGATTGAAACGCAGTAAAAGGAGTTGATGTCGTTCTCCTAACTCGGATAGAGACGCAGTGAAAGGAGTTGATGTTGTTCTCTTAACTAGGATAGAAATGCAGTGAAAGGAGTTGATGTCGTTCCCTTAACTAGGATAGAAACGCAGTAAAAGGAGTTAATGTTGTTCCCTTAACTTGGATAGAAACGCAGTGAAATGAATTGATGTTGTTCCCTTAACTAGGATAGAAACACAGTGAAAGGAGTTGATGTTGTTCCCTTAACTTGGATAGAAACACAGTGAAATGAGTTGATGTTGTTCCCTTAACTTGGATAGAAACGCAGTGAAATGAGTTGATGTTGTTCCCTTGACTAGGATAGAAACGCAGTGAAATGAGTTGATGTTGTTCCCTTAACTTGGATAGAAACGCAGTGAAATGAGTTGATGTTCCCTTAACTAGGATAGAAACGCAGTGAAATGAGTTGATGTTGTTCCCTTAACTAGGATAGAAACGCAGTGAAATGAGTTGATGTTGTTCCCTTAACTAGGATAGAAACGCAGTAAAAGGAGTTAATGTTGTTCCCTTAAATAGGATAGAAACGCAGTGAAAGGAGTTGATGTTGTTCCCTTAACTTGGATAGAAACGCAGTGAAATGAGTTGATGTTGTTCCCTTGACTAGGATAGAAACGCAATGAAATGAGTTGATGTTGTTCCCTTAACTTGGATAGAAACGCAGTGAAATGAGTTGATGTTGTTCCCTTAACTAGGATAGAAACGCAGTGAAATGAGTTGATGTTGTTCCCTTAACTAGGATAGAAACGCAGTGAAATGAGTTGATGTTGTTCCCTTAACTATGATAGAAACGCAGTAAAAGGAGATAATGTTGTTCCCTTAACTAGGATAGAAACGCAGTGAAATGAGTTGATGTTGTTCCCCTAACTTGGATAAAAATGCAGTGAAAGGAGTTGATGTCGTTCCTTTAACTTGGATAGAAACGCAGTGAAAGGAGTTGATGTCATTCCTTTAACTTGGATAGAAACGCAGTGAAAGGAGTTTATGTCGTTCCTTTAACTCGGATAGAGACGCAAGTGAAAGGAGTTGATGTCGTTCTCTTAACTAGGATAGAAATGCAGTGAATGGAGTTGATGTCGTTCTCTTAACTAGGATAGAAATGCAGTGAATGGAGTTGATGTCCTTCCTTTAACTCGGATAGAGACGCAGTGAAAGGAGTTGATGTTGTTCCCTTAACTAGGATAGAAACGCAGTGAAATGATTTGATGTTGTTCCCTTAACTTGGATAGAAACGCAGTAAAATGAGTTGATGTTGTTCCCTTAACTAGGATAGAAACGCAGTGAAATGAGTTGATGTTGTTCCCTTAACTTGGATAGAAACGCAGTGAAATGAGTTGATGCTGTTCCCTTAACTAGCATAGAAACCCAGTGAAATGAGTGGATGTTTTTCCCTTAACTAGGATAGAAACGCAGTGAAATGAGTTGATGTTGTTCCCTTAACTTGGATAGAAACGCAGTGAAAGGAGTTGATGTCGTTCCTTTAACACGGATAGAGACGCAAGTGAAAGGAGTTGATGTCGTTCCCTTAACTAGGGTTGAAATGCAGGAAAAAGGAGTTAATGTTGTTCCTTTAACTACGATAGAAACGCAGTGAAATGAGTTCATGTTGTTCCCCTAACTTGGATAGAAACGCAGTGAAAGGAGTTGATGTTGTTCCTTTAACTTGGATAGGAACGCAGTGAAAGGAGTTGATGTCGTTCTCTTAACTAGGATAGAAACGCAGTGAAAGGAGTTGATGTCGTTCTCCTAACTCGGATAGAGACAGCAGTGAAAGGAGTTGATGTTGTTCTCTTAACTAGGATAGAAACACAGTGAAAGGAGTTGATGTCGTTACCTTAACTAGGATAGAAACGCAGTGAAATGAGTTGATGTTGTTCCCTTAACTAGGATAGAAACACAGTGAAAGGAGTTGATGTTGTTCACTTAACTTGGATAGAAACGCTGTGAAATGAGTTGATGTTGTTCCCTTAACTAGGATAGAAACGCAGTGAAATGAGTTGATCTCGTTCCCTTAACTAGGATAGAAACGCAATGAAATGAGTTGATGTTGTTCCCTTAACTTGGATAGAAACGCAGTGAAATGAGTTGATGTTGTTCCCTTAACTAGGATAGAAACGCAGTGAAATGAGTTTAAGTTGTTCCCTTAACTAGGATAGAAACGCAGTGAAATGAGTTGATGTTGTTCCCCTAACTTGGATAGAAATGCAGTGAAAGGAGTTGATGTCGTTCCTTTAACTTGGATAGAAACGCGATGAAAGGAGTTGATGTTGTTCCCTTAACTAGGATAGAAACACAGTGAAAGGAGTTGATGTCGTTCCCTTAACTAGGATAGAAACGCAGTAAAAGGAGTTAATGTTGTTCCCTTAAATAGGATAGAAACGCAGTGAAATGAGTTGATGTTGTTCCCTTAACTTGGATAGAAACGCAGTGAAATGAGTTGATGTTGTACCCTTGACTAGGATAGAAACGCAGTGAAATGAGTTGATGTTGTTCCCTTAACTTGGATAGAAACGCAGTGAAATGAGTTGATGTTGTTCCCTTAACTAGGATAGAAACGCAGTGAAATGAGTTGATGTTGTTCCCTTAACTAGGATAGAAACGCGGTAAAAGGAGTTAATGTTGTTCCCTTAACTAGGATAGAAATGCAGTGAATGGAGTTGATGTCGTACTCTTAACTAGGATAGAAATGCAGTGAATGGAGTTGATGTCGTTCCTTTCAGTCGGATAGAGACGCAGTGAAAGGAGTTGATGTTGTTCCCTTAACTAGGATAGAAACGCAGGGAAATGAGTTGATGTTGTTCCCTTAACTTGGATAGAAACGCAGTGAAATGGGTTGATGTCGTTCCTTTAACTTGGATAGAAACGCAGTGAAAGGAGTTGATGTTGTTCCTTTAACTTGGATAGAAACGCAGTGAAAGGAGTTGATGTCGTTTCTTTAACTCGGATAGAGACGCAAGTGAAAGGAGTTGATGTCGTTCCCCTAACTAGGTTTGAAACGCAGTAAAAGGAGTCAATGTTGTTCCCTTAACTAGGATAGAAACGCAGTGAAATTAGTTCATGTTGTTCCCCTAACTTGGATAGAAACGCAGTGAAAGGAGTTGATGTCGTTCCTTTAACTTGGATAGAAAAGCAGTGAAAGGAGTTGATGTCATTCTCTTAACTAGGATAGAAACGCAGGAAAAGGAGTTGATGTCGTACTCCTAACTCGGATAGAGACGCAGTGAAAGGAGTTGATGTCGTTCTCCTAACTCGGATAGAGACGCAGTGAAAGGAGTTGATGTCGTTCCCTTAACTAGGATAGAAACGCAATGAAATGAGTTAATGTTGTTCCCTTAACTAGGATAGAAACGCAGTGAAATGAGTTGATGTTGTTCCCTTAACTAGGATAGAAACGCAGTGAAATGATTTGATGTGTTCCCTTAACTAGGATAGAGACACAGTGAAAGGAATTGATGTCGTTCCCTTAACTAGGATAGAAACGCAGTGAAATGAGTTGATGTTGTTCCCTTAACTAGGATAGAAACACAGTGAAAGGAGTAAATGTTGTTCCCTTAACTTGGATAGAAATGCAGTGAAATGAGTTGATGTTGTTCCCTTAACTTGGATAGAAACGCAGTGAAAGGAGTTGATGTCGTTCCTTTAACTCGGATAGAGACGTAAGTGAAAGGAGTTGATGTCGTTCCCTTAACTAGGATTGAAACGCAGTAAAAGGAGTTGATGTCGTTCTCCTAACTCGGATAGAGACGCAGTGAAAGGAGTTGATGTTGTTCTCTTAACTAGGATAGAAATGCAGTGAAAGGAGTTGATGTCGTTCCCTTAACTAGGATAGAAACGCAGTAAAAGGAGTTAATGTTGTTCCCTTAACTTGGATAGAAACGCAGTGAAATGAATTGATGTTGTTCCCTTAACTAGGATAGAAACACAGTGAAAGGAGTTGATGTTGTTCCCTTAACTTGGATAGAAACACAGTGAAATGAGTTGATGTTGTTCCCTTAACTTGGATAGAAACGCAGTGAAATGAGTTGATGTTGTTCCCTTAACTAGGATAGAAACGCAGTGAAATGAGTTGATGTTGTTCCCTTAACTAGGATAGAAACGCAGTAAAAGGAGTTAATGTTGTTCCCTTAACTAGGATAGAAATGCAGTGAATGGAGTTGATGTCGTACTCTTAACTAGGATAGAAATGCAGTGAATGGAGTTGATGTCGTTCCTTTCAGTCGGATAGAGACGCAGTGAAAGGAGTTGATGTTGTTCCCTTAACTAGGATAGAAACGCAGGGAAATCAGTTGATGTTGTTCCCTTAACTTGGATAGAAACGCAGTGAAATGGGTTGATGTCGTTCCTTTAACTTGGATAGAAACGCAGTGAAAGGAGTTGATGTTGTTCCTTTAACTTGGATAGAAACGCAGTGAAAGGAGTTGATGTCGTTCCTTTAACTCGGATAGAGACGCAAGTGAAAGGAGTTGATGTCGTTCCCCTAACTAGGTTTGAAACGCAGTAAAAGGAGTCAATGTTGTTCCCTTAACTAGGATAGAAACGCAGTGAAATTAGTTCATGTTGTTCCCCTAACTTGGATAGAAACGCAGTGAAAGGAGTTGATGTCGTTCCTTTAACTTGGATAGAAAAGCAGTGAAAGGAGTTGATGTCATTCTCTTAACTAGGATAGAAACGCAGTGAAAGGAGTTGATGTCGTACTCCTAACTCGGATAGAGACGCAGTGAAAGGAGTTGATGTCGTTCTCCTAACTCGGATAGAGACGCAGTGAAAGGAGTTGATGTCGTTCCCTTAACTAGGATAGAAACGCAATGAAATGAGTTGATGTTGTTCCCTTAACTAGGATAGAAACGCAGTGAAATGAGTTGATGTTGTTCCCTTAACTAGGATAGAAACGCAGTGAAATGAGTTGATGTGTTCCCTTAACTAGGATAGAGACGCAGTGAAAGGAATTGATGTCGTTCCCTTAACTAGGATAGAAACGCAGTGAAATGAGTTGATGTTGTTCCCTTAACTAGGATAGAAACACAGTGAAAGGAGTAAATGTTGTTCCCTTAACTTGGATAGAAATGCAGTGAAATGAGTTGATGTTGTTCCCTTAACTTGGATAGAAACGCAGTGAAAGGAGTTGATGTCGTTCCTTTAACTCGGATAGAGACGCAAGTGAAAGGAGTTGATGTCGTTCCCTTAACTAGGATTGAAACGCAGTAAAAGGAGTTGATGTCGTTCTCCTAACTCGGATAGAGACGCAGTGAAAGGAGTTGATGTTGTTCTCTTAACTAGGATAGAAATGCAGTGAAAGGAGTTGATGTCGTTCCCTTAACTAGGATAGAAACGCAGTAAAAGGAGTTAATGTTGTTCCCTTAACTTGGATAGAAACGCAGTGAAATGAATTGATGTTGTTCCCTTAACTAGGATAGAAACACAGTGAAAGGAGTTGATGTTGTTCCCTTAACTTGGATAGAAACACAGTGAAATGAGTTGATGTTGTTCCCTTAACTTGGATAGAAACGCAGTGAAATGAGTTGATGTTGTTCCCTTGACTAGGATAGAAACGCAGTGAAATGAGTTGATGTTGTTCCCTTAACTTGGATAGAAACGCAGTGAAATGAGTTGATGTTCCCTTAACTAGGATAGAAACGCAGTGAAATGAGTTGATGTTGTTCCCTTAACTAGGATAGAAACGCAGTGAAATGAGTTGATGTTTTTCCCTTAACTAGGATAGAAACGCAGTAAAAGGAGTTAATGTTGTTCCCTTAAATAGGATAGAAACGCAGTGAAAGGAGTTGATGTTGTTCCCTTAACTTGGATAGAAACGCAGTGAAATGAGTTGATGTTGTTCCCTTGACTAGGATAGAAACGCAATGAAATGAGTTGATGTTGTTCCCTTAACTTGGATAGAAACGCAGTGAAATGAGTTGATGTTGTTCCCTTAACTAGGATAGAAACGCAGTGAAATGAGTTGATGTTGTTCCCTTAACTAGGATAGAAACGCAGTGAAATGAGTTGATGTTGTTCCCTTAACTATGATAGAAACGCAGTAAAAGGAGATAATGTTGTTCCCTTAACTAGGATAGAAACGCAGTGAAATGAGTTGATGTTGTTCCCCTAACTTGGATAAAAATGCAGTGAAAGGAGTTGATGTCGTTCCTTTAACTTGGATAGAAACGCAGTGAAAGGAGTTGATGTCATTCCTTTAACTTGGATAGAAACGCAGTGAAAGGAGTTTATGTCGTTCCTTTAACTCGGATAGAGACGCAAGTGAAAGGAGTTGATGTCGTTCTCTTAACTAGGATAGAAATGCAGTGAATGGAGTTGATGTCGTTCTCTTAACTAGGATAGAAATGCAGTGAATGGAGTTGATGTCCTTCCTTTAACTCGGATAGAGACGCAGTGAAAGGAGTTGATGTTGTTCCCTTAACTAGGATAGAAACGCAGTGAAATGATTTGATGTTGTTCCCTTAACTTGGATAGAAACGCAGTAAAATGAGTTGATGTTGTTCCCTTAACTAGGATAGAAACGCAGTGAAATGAGTTGATGTTGTTCCCTTAACTTGGATAGAAACGCAGTGAAATGAGTTGATGTTGTTCCCTTAACTAGCATAGAAACCCAGTGAAATTAGTTGATGTTTTTCCCTTAACTAGGATAGAAACGCAATGAAATGAGCTGATGTTGTTCCCTTAACTTGGATAGAAACGCAGTGAAAGGAGTTGATGTCGTTCCTTTAACTCGGATAGAGACGCAAGTGAAAGGAGTTGATGTCGTTCCCTTAACTAGGGTTGAAATGCAGGAAAAAGGAGTTAATGTTGTTCCTTTAACTACGATAGAAACGCAGTGAAATGAGTTCATGTTGTTCCCCTAACTTGGATAGAAACGCAGTGAAAGGAGTTGATGTTGTTCCTTTAACTTGGATAGGAACGCAGTGAAAGGAGTTGATGTCGTTCTCTTAACTAGGATAGAAACGCAGTGAAAGGAGTTGATGTCGTTCTCCTAACTCGGATAGAGACAGCAGTGAAAGGAGTTGATGTTGTTCTCTTAACTAGGATAGAAACACAGTGAAAGGAGTTGATGTCGTTACCTTAACTAGGATAGAAACGCTGTGAAATGAGTTGATGTTGTTCCCTTAACTTGGATAGAAACGCAGTGAAATGAGTTGATGTTGTTCCCTTAACTAGGATAGAAACGCAGTGAAATGAGTTTAAGTTGTTCCCTTAACTAGGATAGAAACGCAGTGAAATGAGTTGATGTTGTTCCCTTAACTAGGATAGAAACACAGTGAAAGGAGTTGATGTTGTTCCCTTAACTTGGATAGAAACGCAGTGAAATGAGTTGATGTCGTACTCTTAACTAGGATAGAAATGCAGTGAATGGAGTTGATGTCGTTCCTTTCAGTCGGATAGAGACGCAGTGAAAGGAGTTGATGTTGTTCCCTTAACTAGGATAGATACGCAGGGAAATGAGTTGATGTTGTTCCCTTAACTTGGATAGAAACGCAGTGAAATGGGTTGATGTCGTTCCTTTAACTTGGATAGAAACGCAGTGAAAGGAGTTGATGTTGTTCCTTTAACTTGGATAGAAACGCAGTGAAAGGAGTTGATGTCGTTCCTTTAACTCGGATAGAGACGCAAGTGAAAGGAGTTGATGTCGTTCCCCTAACTAGGTTTGAAACGCAGTAAAAGGAGTCAATGTTGTTCCCTTAACTAGGATAGAAACGCAGTGAAATTAGTTTATGTTGTTCCCCTAACTTGGATAGAAACACAGTGAAAGGAGTTGATGTCGTTCCTTTAACTTGGATAGAAAAGCAGTGAAAGGAGTTGATGTCATTCTCTTAACTAGGATAGAAACGCAGTGAAAGGAGTTGATGTCGTACTCCTAACTCGGATAGAGACGCAGTGAAAGGAGTTGATGTCGTTCTCCTAACTCGGATAGAAACGCAGTGAAAGGAGTTGATGTCGTTCCCTTAACTAGGATAGAAACGCAATGAAATGAGTTAATGTTGTTCCCTTAACTAGGATAGAAACGCAGTGAAATGAGTTGATGTTGTTCCCTTAACTAGGATAGAAACGCAGTGAAATGAGTTGATGTGTTCCCTTAACTAGGATAGAGACACAGTGAAAGGAATTGATGTCGTTCCCTTAACTAGGATAGAAACGCAGTGAAATGAGTTGATGTTGTTCCCTTAACTAGGATAGAAACACAGTGAAAGGAGTAAATGTTGTTCCCTTAACTTGGATAGAAATGCAGTGAAATGAGTTGATGTTGTTCCCTTAACTTGGATAGAAATGCAGTGAAAGGAGTTGATGTCGTTCCTTTAACTCGGATAGAGACGCAAGTAAAAGGAGTTGATGTCGTTCCCTTAACTAGGATTGAAACGCAGTAAAAGGAGTTGATGTCGTTCTCCTAACTCGGATAGAGACGCAGTGAAAGGAGTTGATGTTGTTCTCTTAACTAGGATAGAAATGCAGTGAAAGGAGTTGATGTCGTTCCCTTAACTAGGATAGAAACGCAGTAAAAGGAGTTAATGTTGTTCCCTTAACTTGGATAGAAACGCAGTGAAATGAATTGATGTTGTTCCCTTAACTAGGATAGAAACACAGTGAAAGGAGTTGATGTTGTTCCCTTAACTTGGATAGAAACACAGTGAAATGAGTTGATGTTGTTCCCTTAACTTGGATAGAAACGCAGTGAAATGAGTTGATGTTGTTCCCTTAACTAGGATAGAAACGCAGTGAAATGAGTTGATGTTGTTCCCTTAACTAGGATAGAAACGCAGTAAAAGGAGTTAATGTTGTTCCCTTAACTAGGATAGAAATGCAGTGAATGGAGTTGATGTCGTACTCTTAACTAGGATAGAAATGCAGTGAATGGAGTTGATGTCGTTCCTTTCAGTCGGATAGAGACGCAGTGAAAGGAGTTGATGTTGTTCCCTTAACTAGGATAGAAACGCAGGGAAATGAGTTGATGTTGTTCCCTTAACTTGGATAGAAACGCAGTGAAATGGGTTGATGTCGTTCCTTTAACTTGGATAGAAACGCAGTGAAAGGAGTTGATGTTGTTCCTTTAACTTGGATAGAAACGCAGTGAAAGGAGTTGATGTCGTTCCTTTAACTCGGATAGAGACGCAAGTGAAAGGAGTTGATGTCGTTCCCCTAACTAGGTTTGAAACGCATTAAAAGGAGTCAATGTTGTTCCCTTAACTAGGATAGAAACGCAGTGAAATTAGTTCATGTTGTTCCCCTAACTTGGATAGAAACGCAGTGAAAGGAGTTGATGTCGTTCCTTTAACTTGGATAGAAAAGCAGTGAAAGGAGTTTATGTCATTCTCTTAACTAGGATAGAAACGCAGTGAAAGGAGTTGATGTCGTACTCCTAACTCGGATAGAGACGCAGTGAAAGGAGTTGATGTCGTTCTCCTAACTCGGATAGAGACGCAGTGAAAGGAGTTGATGTCGTTCCCTTAACTAGGATAGAAACGCAATGAAATGAGTTGATGTTGTTCCCTTAACTAGGATAGAAACGCAGTGAAATGAGTTGATGTTGTTCCCTTAACTAGGATAGAAACGCAGTGAAATGAGTTGATGTGTTCCCTTAACTAGGATAGAGACGCAGTGAAAGGAATTGATGTCGTTCCCTTAACTAGGATAGAAACGCAGTGAAATGAGTTGATGTTGTTCCCTTAACTAGGATAGAAACACAGTGAAAGGAGTAAATGTTGTTCCCTTAACTTGGATAGAAATGCAGTGAAATGAGTTGATGTTGTTCCCTTAACTTGGATAGAAACGCAGTGAAAGGAGTTGATGTCGTTCCTTTAACTCGGATAGAGACGCAAGTGAAAGGAGTTGATGTCGTTCCCTTAACTAGGATTGAAACGCAGTGAAATGAGTTGATGTGTTCCCTTAACTAGGATAGAGACGCAGTGAAAGGAGTTGATGTCGTTCCCTTAACTTGGATAGAAACGCAGTGAAATGAGTTGATGTTGTTCCCTTAACTAGGATAGAAACGCAGTGAAATGAGTTGATGTTGTTCCCTTAACTAGGATAGAAACGCAGTAAAAGGAGTTAATGTTGTTCCCTTAACTAGGATAGAAATGCAGTGAATGGAGTTGATGTCGTACTCTTAACTAGGATAGAAATGCAGTGAATGGAGTTGATGTCGTTCCTTTCAGTCGGATAGAGACACAGTGAAAGGAGTTGATGTTGTTCCCTTAACTAGGATAGAAACGCAGGGAAATGAGTTGATGTTGTTCCCTTAACTTGGATAGAAACGCAGTGAAATGGGTTGATGTTGTTCCTTTAACTTGGATAGAAACGCAGTGAAAGGAGTTGATGTTGTTCCTTTAACTTGGATAGAAACGCAGTGAAAGGAGTTGATGTCGTTCCTTTAACTCGGATAGAGACGCAAGTGAAAGGAGTTGATGTCGTTCCCCTAACTAGGTTTGAAACGCAGTAAAAGGAGTCAATGTTGTTCCCTTAACTAGGATAGAAACGCAGTGAAATTAGTTCATGTTGTTCCCCTAACTTGGATAGAAACGCAGTGAAAGGAGTTGATGTCGTTCCTTTAACTTGGATAGAAAAGCAGTGAAAGGAGTTGATGTCATTCTCTTAACTAGGATAGAAACGCAGTGAAAGGAGTTGATGTCGTACTCCTAACTCGGATAGAGACGCAGTGAAAGGAGTTGATGTCGTTCTCCTAACTCGGATAGAGACGCAGTGAAAGGAGTTGATGTCGTTCCCTTAACTAGGATAGAAACGCAATGAAATGAGTTGATGTTGTTCCCTTAACTAGGATAGAAACGCAGTGAAATGAGTTGATGTTGTTCCCTTAACTAGGATAGAAACGCAGTGAAATGAGTTGATGTGTTCCCTTAACTAGGATAGAGACGCAGTGAAAGGAATTGATGTCGTTCCCTTAACTAGGATAGAAACGCAGTGAAATGAGTTGATGTTGTTCCCTTAACTAGGATAGAAACACAGTGAAAGGAGTAAATGTTGTTCCCTTAACTTGGATAGAAATGCAGTGAAATGAGTTGATGTTGTTCCCTTAACTTGGATAGAAACGCAGTGAAAGGAGTTGATGTCGTTCCTTTAACTCGGATAGAGACGCAAGTGAAAGGAGTTGATGTCGTTCCCTTAACTAGGATTGAAACGCAGTAAAAGGAGTTGATGTCGTTCTCCTAACTCGGATAGAGACGCAGTGAAAGGAGTTGATGTTGTTCTCTTAACTAGGATAGAAATGCAGTGAAAGGAGTTGATGTCGTTCCCTTAACTAGGATAGAAACGCAGTAAAAGGAGTTAATGTTGTTCCCTTAACTTGGATAGAAACGCAGTGAAATGAATTGATGTTGTTCCCTTAACTAGGATAGAAACACAGTGAAAGGAGTTGATGTTGTTCCCTTAACTTGGATAGAAACACAGTGAAATGAGTTGATGTTGTTCCCTTAACTTGGATAGAAACGCAGTGAAATGAGTTGATGTTGTTCCCTTAACTAGGATAGAAACGCAGTGAAATGAGTTTAAGTTGTTCCCTTAACTAGGATAGAAACGCAGTGAAATGAGTTGATGTTGTTCCCTTAACTAGGATAGAAACACAGTGAAAGGAGTTGATGTTGTTCCCTTAACTTGGATAGAAACGCAGTGAAATGAGTTGATGTTGTTCCCTTAACTAGGATAGAAACACAGTAAAAGGAGTTGATGTTGTTCCCTTAACTTGGATAGAAACGCTGTGAAATGAGTTGATGTTGTTCCCTGAACTAGGATAGAAACGCAGTGAAAGGAGTTGATGTCGTTCCCTTAACTAGGATAGAAACGCAATGAAATGAGTTGATGTTGTTCCCTTAACTTGGATAGAAACGCAGTGAAATGAGTTGATGTTGTTCCCTTAACTAGGATAGAAACGCAGTGAAATGAGTTTAAGTTGTTCCCTTAACTAGGATAGAAACGCAGTGAAATGAGTTGATGTCGTTCTCTTAACTAGGATAGAAACGCAGTGAAAGGAGTTGATGTCGTTCTCCTAACTCGGATAGAGACGCAGTGAAAGGAGTTGATGTTGTTCTCTTAACTAGGATAGAAATTGAGTGAAAGGAGTTGATGTCGTTCCCTTAACTAGGATAGAAACGCAGTAAAAGGAGTTAATGTTGTTCCCTTAACTTGGATAGAAACGCAGTGAAATGAATTGATGTTGTTCCCTTAACTAGGATAGAAACACAGTGAAAGGAGTTGATGTTGTTCCCTTAACTTGGATAGAAACGCAGTGAAATGAGTTGATGTTGTTCCCTTAACTAGGATAGAAACACAGTGAAAGGAGTTGATGTCGTTCCCTTAACTAGGATAGAAACGCAGTGAAATGAGTGGATGTTGTTCCCTTGACTAGGATAGAAACGCAATGAAATGAGTTGATGTTGTTCCCTTAACTTGGATAAAAACGCAGTGAAATGAGTTGATGTTGTTCCCTTAACTAGGATAGAAATGCAGTGAAATGAGTTGATGTTGTTCCCTTAACTTGGATAGAAACGCAGTGAAAGGAGTTGATGTCGTTCCTTTAACTCGGATAGAGACGCAAGTGAAAGGAGTTGATGTCGTTCCCTTAACTAGGATAGAAACACAGTAAAAGGAGTTAATGTTGTTCCCTTAACTTGGATAGAAACGCAGTGAAATGAGTTGATGTTGTTCCCTTAACTAGGATAGAAACACAGTGAAAGGAGTTGATGTTGTTCCCTTAACTTGGATAGAAACGCAGTGAAATGAGTTGATGTTGTTCCATTAACTAGGATAGAAACACAGTGAAAGGAGTTTATGTCGTTCCCTTAACTAGGATAGAAACGCAGTAAAAGGAGTTAATGTTGTTCCCTTAAATAGGATAGAAACGAAGTGAAAGGAGTTGATGTTGTTCCCTTAACTTGGATAGAAACGCAGTGAAATGAGTTGATGTTGTTCCCTTGACTAGGATCGAAACGCAATGAAATGAGTTGATGTTGTTCCCTTAACTTGGATAGAAACGCAGTGAAATGAGTTGATGTTGTTCCCTTAACTAGGATAGAAACGCAGTGAAATGAGTTGATGTTGTTCCCTTAACTAGGATAGAAACGCAGTGAAATGAGTTGATGTTGTTCCCTTAACTAGGATAGAAACGCAGTAAAAGGAGATAATGTTGTTCCCTTAACTAGGATAGAAACGCAGTGAAATGAGTTGATGTTGTTCCCCTAACTTGGATAAAAATGCAGTGAAAGGAGTTGATGTCGTTCCTTTAACTTGGAT
The DNA here is from genome assembly GCA_030533445.1 of Cyprinodon diabolis. Classification (NCBI taxonomy): domain Eukaryota; kingdom Metazoa; phylum Chordata; class Actinopteri; order Cyprinodontiformes; family Cyprinodontidae; genus Cyprinodon; species Cyprinodon diabolis. Next base: position 1,828,035 of record CM060082.1, read on the forward strand.
AGAAATGCAGTGAAAGGAGTTGATGTCATTCCTTTAACTTGGATAGAAACGCAGTGAAAGGAGTTGATGTCGTTCCTTTAACTCGGATAGAGACGCAAGTGAAAGGAGTTGATGTCGTTCTCTTAACTAGGATAGAAATGCAGTGAATGGAGTTGATGTCGTTCTCTTAACTAGGATAGAAATGCAGTGAATGGAGTTGATGTCCTTCCTTTAACTCGGATAGAGACGCAGTGAAAGGAGTTGATGTTGTTCCCTTAACTAGGATAGAAACGCAGTGAAATGATTTGATGTTGTTCCCTTAACTTGGATAGAAACGCAGTGAAATGAGTTGATGTTGTTCCCTTAACTAGGATAGAAACGCAATGAAATGAGTTGATGTTGTTCCCTTAACTTGGATAGAAACGCAGTGACATGAGTTGATGTTGTTCCCTTAACTAGGATAGAAACGCAGTGAAATGAGTTTAAGTTGTTCCCTTAACTAGGATAGAAACGCAGTGAAATGAGTTGATGTTGTTCCCTTAACTAGGATAGAAACACAGTGAAAGGAGTTGATGTTGTTCCCTTAACTTGGATAGAAACGCAGTGAAATGAGTTGATGTTGTTCCCTTAACTAGGATAGAAACACAGTGAAAGGAGTTGATGTCGTTCCCTTAACTAGGATAGAAACGCAGTAAAAGGAGTTAATGTTGTTCCCTTAAATAGGATAGAAACGCAGTGAAATGAGTTGATGTTGTTCCCTTAACTTGGATAGAAACGCAGTGAAATGAGTTGATGTTGTTCCCTTGACTAGGATAGAAACGCAGTGAAATGAGTTGATGTTGTTCCCTTAACTTGGATAGAAACGCAGTGAAATGAGTTGATGTTGTTCCCTTAACTAGGATAGAAACGCAGTGAAATGAGTTGATGTTGTTCCCTTAACTAGGATAGAAACGCAGTGAAATGAGTTGATGTTGTTCCCTTAACTAGGATAGAAACGCAGTAAAAGGAGTTAATGTTGTTCCCTTAAATAGGATAGAAACGCAGTGAAAGGAGTTGATGTTGTTCCCTTAACTTGGATAGAAATGCAGTGAAATGAGTTGATGTTGTTCCCTTGACTAGGATAGAAACGCAATGAAATGAGTTGATGTTGTTCCCTTAACTTGGATAGAAACGCAGTGAAATGAGTTGATCTTGTTCCCTTAACTAGGATAGAAACGCAGTGAAATGAGTTGATGTTGTTCCCTTAACTAGGATAGAAACGCAGTGAAATGAGTTGATGTTGTTCCCTTAACTAGGATAGAAACGCAGTAAAAGGAGATAATGTTGTTCCCTTAACTAGGATAGAAACGCAGTGAAATGAGTTGATGTTGTTCCCCTAACTTGGATAAAAATGCAGTGAAAGGAGTTGATGTCGTTCCTTTAACTTGGATAGAAATGCAGTGAAAGGAGTTGATGTCATTCCTTTAACTTGGATAGAAACGCAGTGAAAGGAGTTGATGTCGTTCCTTTAACTCGGATAGAGACGCAAGTGAAAGGAGTTGATGTCGTTCTCTTAACTAGGATAGAAATGCAGTGAATGGAGTTGATGTCGTTCTCTTAACTAGGATAGAAATGCAGTGAATGGAGTTGATGTCCTTCCTTTAACTCGGATAGAGACGCAGTGAAAGGAGTTGATGTTGTTCCCTTAACTAGGATAGAAACGCAGTGAATGGAGTTGATGTCCTTCCTTTAACTCGGATAGAGACGCAGTGAAAGGAGTTGATGTTGTTCCCTTAACTAGGATAGAAACGCAGTGAAATGATTTGATGTTGTTCCCTTAACTTGGATAGAAACGCAGTGAAATGAGTTGATGTTGTTCCCTTAACTTGGATAGAAACGCAGTGAAATGAGTTGATGTTGTTCCCTAAACTAGCATAGAAACCCAGTGAAATGAGTTGATGTTTTTCCCTTAACTAGGATAGAAACGCAGTGAAATGAGTTGATGTTGTTCCCTTAACTTGGATAGAAACGCAGTGAAAGGAGTTGATGTCGTTCCTTTAACTCGGATAGAGACGCAAGTGAAAGGAGTTGATGTCGTTCCCTTAACTAGGGTTGAAATGCAGGAAAAAGGAGTTAATGTTGTTCCTTTAACTACGATAGAAACGCAGTGAAATGAGTTCATGTTGTTCCCCTAACTTGGATAGAAACGCAGTGAAAGGAGTTGATGTTGTTCCTTTAACTTGGATAGGAACGCAGTGAAAGGAGTTGATGTCGTTCTCTTAACTAGGATAGAAACGCAGTGAAAGGAGTTGATGTCATTCTCCTAACTCGGATAGAGACAGCAGTGAAAGGAGTTGATGTTGTTCTCTTAACTAGGATAGAAACACAGTGAAAGGAGTTGATGTCGTTACCTTAACTAGGATAGAAACGCATTGAAATGAGTTGATGTTGTTCCCTTAACTAGGATAGAAACACAGGGAAAGGAGTTGATGTTGTTCACTTAACTTGGATAGAAACGCTGTGAAATGAGTTGATGTTGTTCCCTTAATTAGGATAGAAACGCAGTGAAATGAGTTGATGTCGTTCCCTTAACTAGGATTGAAACGCAATGAAATGAGTTGATGTTGTTCCCTTAACTTGGATAGAAACGCAGTGAAATGAGTTGATGTTGTTCCCTTAACTAGGATAGAAACGCAGTGAAATGAGTTTAAGTTGTTCCCTTAACTAGGATAGAAACGCAGTGAAATGAGGTAATGTTGTTCCCTTAACTAGGATAGAAACACAGTGAAAGGAGTTGATGTTGTTCCCTTAACTTGGATAGAAACGCAGTGAAATGAGTTGATGTTGTTCCCTTAACTTGGATAGAAACGCAGTGAAATGAGTTGATGTTGTTCCCTTGACTAGGATAGAAACGCAGTGAAATGAGTTGATGTTGTTCCCTTAACTTGGATAGAAACGCAGTGAAATGAGTTGATGTTGTTCCCTTAACTAGGATAGAAACGCAGTGAAATGAGTTGATGTTGTTCCCTTAACTAGGATAGAAACGCAGTGAAATGAGTTGATGTTGTTCCCTTAACTAGGATAGAAAAACAGTAAAAGGAGTTAATGTTGTTCCCTTAACTAGGATAGAAATGCAGTGAATGGAGTTGATGTTGTTCCCCTAACTTGGATAGAAATGCAGTGAAAGGAGTTGATGTCGTTCCTTTAACTTGGATAGAAACGCAGTGAAAGGAGTTGATGTCGTTCCTTTAACTTGGATAGAAACGCAGTGAAAGTTGATGTCGTTCCTTTAACTTTGATAGAGACGCAAGTGAAAGGAGTTGATGTCGTTCTCTTAACTAGGATAGAAATGCAGTGAATGGAGTTGATGTCGTACTCTTAACTAGGATAGAAATGCAGTGAATGGAGTTGATGTCGTTCCTTTCACTCGGATAGAGACGCAGTGAAAGGAGTTGATGTTGTTCCCTTAACTAGGATAGAAACGCAGGGAAATGAGTTGATGTTGTTCCCTTAACTAGGATAGAAACGCAGTAAAAGGAGTTAATGTTGTTCCCTTAACTAGGATAGAAACGCAGTGAAATGAGTTGATGTTGTTCTCCTAACTTGGATAGAAACGCAGTGAAAGGAGTTGATGTCGTTCCTTTAACTTGGATAGAAACGCAGTGAAAGGAGTTGATGTCGTTCCTTTAACTTGGATAGAAACGCAGTGAAAGGAGTTGATGTCGTTCCTTTAACTCGGATAGAGACGCAAGTGAAAGGAGTTGATGTCGTTCCCTTAACTAGGATTGAAACGCAGTAAAAGGAGTTAATGTTGTTCCCTTACCTAGGATAGAAACACAGTGAAATGAGTTCATGTTGTTCCCCTAACTTGGATAGAAACGCAGTGAAAGGAGTTGATGTCGTTCCTTTAACTTGGATAGAAACGCAGTGAAAGGAGTTGATGTCGTTCTCTTAACTAGAATAGAAACGCAGTGAAAGGAGTTGATGTCGTTCTCCTAACTCGGATAGAGACGCAGTGAAAGGAGTTGATGTTGTTCTCTTAACTAAGATAGAAACACAGTGAAAGGAGTTGATGTCGTTCCCTTAACTAGGATAGAAACGCAGTGAAATGAGTTGATGTTGTCCCCTTAACTAGGATAGAAACACAGGGAAAGGAGTTGATGTTGTTCCCTTAACTTGGATAGAAACGCAGTGAAATGAGTTGATGTGGTTCTCTTAACTAGGATAGAAATGCAGTGAATGGAGTTGATGTCGTTCTCTTAACTAAGATAGAAATGCAGTGAATGGAGTTGATGTTGTTCCCTTAACTAGGATAGAAACACAGTGAAAGGAGTTGATGTTGTTCCCTTAACTTGGATAGAAACGCAGTGAAATGAGTTGATGTTGTTCCCTTAACTAGGATAGAAACACAGTGAAAGGAGTTGATGTCGTTCCCTTAACTAGGATAGAAACGCAGTGAAATGAGTTGATGTTGTTCCCTTGACTAGGATAGAAACGCAATGAAATGAGTTGATGTTGTTCCCTTAACTTGGATAGAAACGCAGTGAAATGAGTTGATGTTGTTCCCTTAACTAGGATAGAAACGCAGTGAAATGAGTTGATGTTGTTCCCCTAACTTGGATAGAAATGCAGTGAAAGGAGTTGATGTCGTTCTCCTAACTCGGATAGAGACGCAGTGAAAGGAGTTGATGTTGTTCTCTTAACTAAGATAGAAACACAGTGAAAGGAGTTGATGTCGTTCCCTTAACTAGGATAGAAACGCAGTGAAATGAGTTGATGTTGTTCCCTTAACTAGGATAGAAACACAGGGAAAGGAGTTGATGTTGTTCCCTTAACTTGGATAGAAACGCAGTGAAATGAGTTGATGTGGTTCTCTTAACTAGGATAGAAATGCAGTGAATGGAGTTGATGTCGTTCTCTTAACTAGGATAGAAATGCAGTGAATGGAGTTGATGTTGTTCCCTTAACTAGGATAGAAACACAGTGAAAGGAGTTGATGTTGTTCCCTTAACTTGGATAGAAACGCAGTGAAATGAGTTGATGTTGTTCCCTTAACTAGGATTGAAACACAGTGAAAGGAGTTGATGTCGTTCCCTTAACTAGGATAGAAACGCAGTGAAATGAGTTGATGTTGTTCCCTTGACTAGGATAGAAACGCAATGAAATGAGTTGATGTTGTTCCCTTAACTTGGATAGAAACGCAGTGAAATGAGTTGATGTTGTTCCCTTAACTAGGATAGAAACGCAGTGAAATGAGTTGATGTTGTACCCCTAACTTGGATAGAAACGCAGTAAAAGGAGTTAATGTTGTTCCCTTAACTAGGATAGAGACGCAGTGAAAGGAATTGATGTCGTTCCCTTAACTTGGATAGAAACGCAGTGAAATGAGTTGATGTTGTTCCCTTAACTAGGATAGAAACACAGTGAAAGGAGTAAATGTTGTTCCCTTAACTTGGATAGAAATGCAGTGAAATGAGTTGATGTTGTTCCCTTAACTTGGATAGAAACGCAGTGAAAGGAGTTGATGTCGTTCCTTTAACTCGGATAGAGACGCAAGTGAAAGGAGTTGATGTCGTTCCCTTAACTAGGATTGAAACGCAGTAAAAGGAGTTGATGTCGTTCTCCTAACTCGGATAGAGACGCAGTGAAAGGAGTTGATGTTGTTCTCTTAACTAGGATAGAAATGCAGTGAAAGGAGTTGATGTCGTTCCCTTAACTAGGATAGAAATGCAGTAAAAGGAGTTAATGTTGTTCCCTTAACTTGGATAGAAACGCAGTGAAATGAATTGATGTTGTTCCCTTAACTAGGATAGAAACACAGTGAAAGGAGTTGATGTTGTTCCCTTAACTTGGATAGAAACGCAGTGAAATGAGTTGATGTTGTTCCCTTAACTAGGATAGAAACACAGTGAAAGGAGTTGATGTCGTTCCCTTAACTAGGATAGAAACGCAGTGAAATGAGTTGATGTTGTTCCCTTGACTAGGATAGAAACGCAATGAAATGAGTTGATATTGTTCCCTTAACTTGGATAGAAACGCAGTGAAATGAGTTGATGTCGTTCCTTTAACTTGGATAGAGACGCAAGTGAAAGGAGTTGATGTCGTTCCCTTAACTAGGATTGAAACGCAGTAAAAGGAGTCAATGTTGTTCCCTTAACTAGGATAGAAACGCAGTGAAATTAGTTCATGTTGTTCCCCTAACTTGGATAGAAACGCAGTGAAAGGAGTTGATGTCGTTCTCTTAACTAGGATAGAAACGCAGTGAAAGGAGTTGATGTCGTTCTCTTAACTCGGATAGAGACGCAGTGAAAGGAGTTGATGTTGTTCTCTTAACTAGGATAGAAATGCAGTGAAAGGAGTTGATGTCGTTCCCTTAACTAGGATAGAAACGCAATGAAATGAGTTGATGTTGTTCCCTTAACTAGGATAGAAACGCAGTGAAATGAGTTGATGTGTTCCCTTAACTAGGATAGAGATGCAGTGAAAGGAGTTGATGTCGTTCCCTTAACTAGGGTAGAAACGCAGTAAAAGGAGTTAATGTTAACTTAACTTGGATAGAAATGCAGGGAAATGTGTTTATGTTGTTCCCTTAACTAGGATAGAAACACAGTGAAATGAGTTGATGTTGTTCCCTTAACTAGGATAGAAACGCAGTGAAATGAGTTGATGTTGTTCCCTTAACTAGGATAGAAACACAGTGAAAGGAGTTTATGTTGTTCCCTTAACTAGGATAGAAACGCAGTGAAATGAGTTGATGTTGTTCCCTTGACTAGGATAGAAACGCATTGAAATGAGTTTATGTTGTTCCCTTAACTTGGATAGAAACGCAGTGAAATGAGTTGATGTTGTTCCCTTAACTAGGATAGAAATGCAGTGAAATGAGTTGATGTTGTTCCCTTAACTAGGATAGAAACGCAGTGAAATGAGTTGATGTTGTTCCCTTAACTAGGATAGAAACGCAGTAAAAGGAGATAATGTTGTTCCCTTAACTAGGATATAAACGCAGTGAAATGAGTTGATGTTGTTCCCCTAACTTGGATAGAAATGCAGTGAAAGGAGTTGATGTCGTTCCTTTAACTTGGATAGAAACGCAGTGAAAGGAGTTGATGTTGTTCCTTTAACTTGGATAGAAACGCAGTGAAAGGAGTTGATGTCGTTCCTTTAACTCGGATAGAGACGCAAGTGAAAGGAGTTGATGTCGTTCTCTTAACTAGGATAGAAATGCAGTGAATGGAGTTGATGTCGTTCTCTTAACTAGGATAGAAATGCAATGAATGGAGTTGATGTCGTTCCTTTAACTCGGATAGAGACACAGTGAAAGGAGTTGATGTTGTTCCCTTAACTAACATAGAAACGCAGTGAAATGAGTTGATGTTTTTCCCTTAACTAGGATAGAAACGCAGTGAAATGAGTTGATGTTGTTCCCTTAACTAGGATAGAAACGCAGTAAAAGGAGTTAATGTTGTTCCCTTAACTAGGATAGAAACGCAGTGAAATGAGTTGATGTTGTTCTCCTAACTTGGATAGAAACGCAGTGAAAGGAGTTGATGTCGTTCCTTTAACTTGGATAGAAACGCAGTGAAATGAGTTGATGTTGTTCCCTTAACTAGGATAGAAACACAGTGAAAGGAGTAAATGTTGTTCCCTTAACTTGGATAGAAATGCAGTGAAATGAGTTGATGTTGTTCCCTTAACTTGGATAGAAACGCAGTGAAAGGAGTTGATGTCGTTCCTTTAACTCGGAAAGAGACGCAAGTGAAAGGAGTTGATGTCGTTCCCTTAACTAGGATTGAAACGCAGTAAAAGGAGTTGATGTCGTTCTCCTAACTCGGATAGAGACGCAGTGAAAGGAGTTGATGTTGTTCTCTTAACTAGGATAGAAATGCAGTGAAAGGAGTTGATGTCGTTCCCTTAACTAGGATAGAAATGCAGTAAAAGGAGTTAATGTTGTTCCCTTAACTTGGATAGAAACGCAGTGAAATGAATTGATGTTGTTCCCTTAACTAGGATAGAAACACAGTGAAAGGAGTTGATGTTGTTCCCTTAACTTGGATAGAAACGCAGTGAAATGAGTTGATGTTGTTCCCTTAACTAGGATAGAAACACAGTGAAAGGAGTTGATGTCGTTCCCTTAACTAGGATAGAAACGCAGTGAAATGAGTTGATGTTGTTCCCTTGACTAGGATAGAAACGCAATGAAATGAGTTGATATTGTTCCCTTAACTTGGATAGAAACGCAGTGAAATGAGTTGATGTCGTTCCTTTAACTTGGATAGAGACGCAAGTGAAAGGAGTTGATGTCGTTCCCTTAACTAGGATTGAAACGCAGTAAAAGGAGTCAATGTTGTTCCCTTAACTAGGATAGAAACGCAGTGAAATTAGTTCATGTTGTTCCCCTAACTTGGATAGAAACGCAGTGAAAGGAGTTGATGTCGTTCTCTTAACTAGGATAGAAACGCAGTGAAAGGAGTTGATGTCGTTCTCTTAACTCGGATAGAGACGCAGTGAAAGGAGTTGATGTTGTTCTCTTAACTAGGATAGAAATGCAGTGAAAGGAGTTGATGTCGTTCCCTTAACTAGGATAGAAACGCAATGAAATGAGTTGATGTTGTTCCCTTAACTAGGATAGAAACGCAGTGAAATGAGTTGATGTGTTCCCTTAACTAGGATAGAGATGCAGTGAAAGGAGTTGATGTCGTTCCCTTAACTAGGGTAGAAACGCAGTAAAAGGAGTTAATGTTAACTTAACTTGGATAGAAATGCAGGGAAATGTGTTTATGTTGTTCCCTTAACTAGGATAGAAACACAGTGAAATGAGTTGATGTTGTTCCCTTAACTTGGATAGAAACGCAGTGAAATGAGTTGATGTTGTTCCCTTAACTAGGATAGAAACACAGTGAAAGGAGTTTATGTTGTTCCCTTAACTAGGATAGAAACGCAGTGAAATGAGTTGATGTTGTTCCCTTGACTAGGATAGAAACGCATTGAAATGAGTTTATGTTGTTCCCTTAACTTGGATAGAAACGCAGTGAAATGAGTTGATGTTGTTCCCTTAACTAGGATAGAAATGCAGTGAAATGAGTTGATGTTGTTCCCTTAACTAGGATAGAAACGCAGTGAAATGAGTTGATGTTGTTCCCTTAACTAGGATAGAAACACAGGGAAAGGAGTTGATGTTGTTCCCTTAACTTGGATAGAAACGCAGTGAAATGAGTTGATGTTGTTCCCTTGACTAGGATAGAAACGCATTGAAATGAGTTTATGTTGTTCCCTTAACTTGGATAGAAACGCAGTGAAATGAGTTGATGTTGTTCCCTTAACTAGGATAGAAATGCAGTGAAATGAGTTGATGTTGTTCCCTTAACTAGGATAGAAACGCATTGAAATGAGTTGATGTTGTTCCCTTAACTTGGATAGAAACGCAGTGAAATGAGTTGATGTTGTTCCCTTAACTAGGATAGAAACACAGTGAAAGGAGTTTATGTTGTTCCCTTAACTAGGATAGAAACGCAGTGAAATGAGTTGATGTTGTTCCCTTGACTAGGATAGAAACGCATTGAAATGAGTTTATGTTGTTCCCTTAACTTGGATAGAAACGCAGTGAAATGAGTTGATGTTGTTCCCTTAACTAGGATAGAAATGCAGTGAAATGAGTTGATGTTGTTCCCTTAACTAGGATAGAAACGCAGTGAAATGAGTTGATGTTGTTCCCCTAACTTGGATAGAAATGCAGTGAAAGGAGTTGATGTCGTTCCTTTAACTTGGATAGAAACGCAGTGAAAGGAGTTGATGTTGTTCCTTTAACTTGGATAGAAACGCAGTGAAAGGAGTTGATGTCGTTCCTTTAACTCGGATAGAGACGCAAGTGAAAGGAGTTGATGTCGTTCTCTTAACTAGGATAGAAATGCAGTGAATGGAGTTGATGTCGTTCTCTTAACTAGGATAGAAATGCAATGAATGGAGTTGATGTCGTTCCTTTAACTCGGATAGAGACACAGTGAAAGGAGTTGATGTTGTTCCCTTAACTAACATAGAAACGCAGTGAAATGAGTTGATGTTTTTCCCTTAACTAGGATAGAAACGCAGTGAAATGAGTTGATGTTGTTCCCTTAACTAGGATAGAAACGCAGTAAAAGGAGTTAATGTTGTTCCCTTAACTAGGATAGAAACGCAGTGAAATGAGTTGATGTTGTTCTCCTAACTTGGATAGAAACGCAGTGAAAGGAGTTGATGTCGTTCCTTTAACTTGGATAGAAACGCAGTGAAAGGAGTTGATGTCGTTCCTTTAACTTGGATAGAAACGCAGTGAAAGGAGTTGATGTCGTTCCTTTAACTCGGATAGAGACGCAAGTGAAAGGAGTTGATGTCGTTCCCTTAACTAGGATTGAAACGCAGTAAAAGGAGTTAATGTTGTTCCCTTACCTAGGATAGAAACGCAGTGAAATGAGTTCATGTTGTTCCCCTAACTTGGATAGAAACGCAGTGAAAGGAGTTGATGTCGTTCCTTTAACTTGGATAGAAACGCAGTGAAAGGAGTTGATGTCGTTCTCTTAACTAGAATAGAAACGCAGTGAAAGGAGTTGATGTCGTTCTCCTAACTCGGATAGAGACGCAGTGAAAGGAGTTGATGTTGTTCTCTTAACTAAGATAGAAACACAGTGAAAGGAGTTGATGTCTTTCCCTTAACTAGGATAGAAACGCAGTGAAATGAGTTGATGTTGTTCCCTTAACTAGGATAGAAACACAGGGAAAGGAGTTGATGTTGTTCCCTTAACTTGGATAGAAACGCAGTAAAATGAGTTGATGTGGTTCTCTTAACTAGGATAGAAATGCAGTGAATGGAGTTGATGTCGTTCTCTTAACTAGGATAGAAATGCAGTGAATGGAGTTGATGTTGTTCCCTTAACTAGGATAGAAACACAGTGAAAGGAGTTGATGTTTTTCCTTAACGTGGATAGAAACGCAGTGAAATGAGTTGATGTTGTTCCCTTAACTAGGATAGAAACACAGTGAAAGGAGTTGATGTCGTTCCCTTAACTAGGATAGAAACGCAGTGAAATGAGTTGATGTTGTTCCCTTGACTAGGATAGAAACGCAATGAAATGAGTTGATGTTGTTCCCTTAACTTGGATAGAAACGCAGTGAAATGAGTTGATGTTGTTCCCTTAACTAGGATAGAAACGCAGTGAAATGAGTTGATGTTGTTCCCCTAACTTGGATAGAAACGCAGTGAAAGGAGTTGATGTCGTTCCTTTAACTTGGATAGAAACGCAGTGAAATGAGTTGATGTCGTTCTCTTAACTAGGATAGAAACGCAGTGAAAGGTGTTGATGTCGTTCTCCTAACTTGGATAGAGACGCAGTGAAAGGAGTTGATGTTGTTCTCTAAACTAGGATAGAAATGCAGTGAAAGGAGTTGATGTCGTTCTCTTAACTAGGATAGAATCGCAGTGAAAGGAGTTGATGTTGTTCCCTTAACTAGGATAGAAACGCAGTGAAATGAGTTGATGTTGTTCCCTTAAGTAGGATAGAAATGCAGTGAAATGAGTTGATGTTGTTCTCTAAACTAGGATAGAAATGCAGTGAAAGGAGTTGATGTCGTTCTCTTAACTAGGATAGAAACGCAGTGAAAGGAGTTGAAGTCGTTCTCCTAACTCGGATAGAGACGCAGTGAAAGGAGTTGATGTTTATTCTCTTAACTAGGATAGAAACGTAGTGAAAGGAGTTGATGTCGTTCTCCTAACTTGGATAGACACGCAGTGAAAGGAGTTGATGTTGTTCTCTTAACTAGGATAGAAACGTAGTGAAAGGAGTTGATGTCGTTCTCCTAACTTGGATAGAGACGCAGTGAAAGGAGTTGATGTTGTTCTCTTAACTAGGATAGAAATGCAGAGAAAGGAGTTGATATCGTTCTCCTAACTCGGATAGAGACGGAATGAGGAGTTTATGTTGTTCTCTTAACTAGGATAGAAATGCAGTGAAAGGAGTTGATGTTGTTCCTTTAACTAGGATAGAAACACAGTGAAAGGAGTTTATGTTGTTCCCTTAACTAGGATAGAAACGCAGTGAAATGAGTTGATGTTGTTCCCTTGACTAGGATAGAAACGCATTGAAATGAGTTTATGTTGTTCCCTTAACTTGGATAGAAACGCAGTGAAATGAGTTGATGTTGTTCCCTTAACTAGGATAGAAATGCAGTGAAATGAGTTGATGTTGTTCCCTTAACTAGGATAGAAACGCAGTGAAATGAGTTGATGTTGTTCCCCTAACTTGGATAGAAATGCAGTGAAAGGAGTTGATGTCGTTCCTTTAACTTGGATAGAAACGCAGTGAAAGGAGTTGATGTTGTTCCTTTAACTTGGATAGAAACGCAGTGAAAGGAGTTGATGTCGTTCCTTTAACTCGGATAGAGACGCAAGTGAAAGGAGTTGATGTCGTTCTCTTAACTAGGATAGAAATGCAGTGAATGGAGTTGATGTCGTTCTCTTAACTAGGATAGAAATGCAATGAATGGAGTTGATGTCGTTCCTTTAACTCGGATAGAGACACAGTGAAAGGAGTTGATGTTGTTCCCTTAACTAACATAGAAACGCAGTGAAATGAGTTGATGTTTTTCCCTTAACTAGGATAGAAACGCAGTGAAATGAGTTGATGTTGTTCCCTTAACTAGGATAGAAACGCAGTAAAAGGAGTTAATGTTGTTCCCTTAACTAGGATAGAAACGCAGTGAAATGAGTTGATGTTGTTCTCCTAACTTGGATAGAAACGCAGTGAAAGGAGTTGATGTCGTTCCTTTAACTTGGATAGAAACGCAGTGAAAGGAGTTGATGTCGTTCCTTTAACTTGGATAGAAACGCAGTGAAAGGAGTTGATGTCGTTCCTTTAACTCGGATAGAGACGCAAGTGAAAGGAGTTGATGTCGTTCCCTTAACTAGGATTGAAACGCAGTAAAAGGAGTTAATGTTGTTCCCTTACCTAGGATAGAAACGCAGTGAAATGAGTTCATGTTGTTCCCCTAACTTGGATAGAAACGCAGTGAAAGGAGTTGATGTCGTTCCTTTAACTTGGATAGAAACGCAGTGAAAGGAGTTGATGTCGTTCTCTTAACTAGAATAGAAACGCAGTGAAAGGAGTTGATGTCGTTCTCCTAACTCGGATAGAGACGCAGTGAAAGGAGTTGATGTTGTTCTCTTAACTAAGATAGAAACACAGTGAAAGGAGTTGATGTCTTTCCCTTAACTAGGATAGAAACGCAGTGAAATGAGTTGATGTTGTTCCCTTAACTAGGATAGAAACACAGGGAAAGGAGTTGATGTTGTTCCCTTAACTTGGATAGAAACGCAGTAAAATGAGTTGATGTGGTTCTCTTAACTAGGATAGAAATGCAGTGAATGGAGTTGATGTCGTTCTCTTAACTAGGATAGAAATGCAGTGAATGGAGTTGATGTTGTTCCCTTAACTAGGATAGAAACACAGTGAAAGGAGTTGATGTTTTTCCTTAACGTGGATAGAAACGCAGTGAAATGAGTTGATGTTGTTCCCTTAACTAGGATAGAAACACAGTGAAAGGAGTTGATGTCGTTCCCTTAACTAGGATAGAAACGCAGTGAAATGAGTTGATGTTGTTCCCTTGACTAGGATAGAAACGCAATGAAATGAGTTGATGTTGTTCCCTTAACTTGGATAGAAACGCAGTGAAATGAGTTGATGTTGTTCCCTTAACTAGGATAGAAACGCAGTGAAATGAGTTGATGTTGTTCCCCTAACTTGGATAGAAACGCAGTGAAAGGAGTTGATGTCGTTCCTTTAACTTGGATAGAAACGCAGTGAAATGAGTTGATGTCGTTCTCTTAACTAGGATAGAAACGCAGTGAAAGGTGTTGATGTCGTTCTCCTAACTTGGATAGAGACGCAGTGAAAGGAGTTGATGTTGTTCTCTAAACTAGGATAGAAATGCAGTGAAAGGAGTTGATGTCGTTCTCTTAACTAGGATAGAATCGCAGTGAAAGGAGTTGATGTTGTTCCCTTAACTAGGATAGAAACGCAGTGAAATGAGTTGATGTTGTTCCCTTAAGTAGGATAGAAATGCAGTGAAATGAGTTGATGTTGTTCTCTAAACTAGGATAGAAATGCAGTGAAAGGAGTTGATGTCGTTCTCTTAACTAGGATAGAAACGCAGTGAAAGGAGTTGAAGTCGTTCTCCTAACTCGGATAGAGACGCAGTGAAAGGAGTTGATGTTTATTCTCTTAACTAGGATAGAAACGTAGTGAAAGGAGTTGATGTCGTTCTCCTAACTTGGATAGACACGCAGTGAAAGGAGTTGATGTTGTTCTCTTAACTAGGATAGAAACGTAGTGAAAGGAGTTGATGTCGTTCTCCTAACTTGGATAGAGACGCAGTGAAAGGAGTTGATGTTGTTCTCTTAACTAGGATAGAAATGCAGAGAAAGGAGTTGATATCGTTCTCCTAACTCGGATAGAGACGGAATGAGGAGTTTATGTTGTTCTCTTAACTAGGATAGAAATGCAGTGAAAGGAGTTGATGTTGTTCCTTTAACTAGGATAGAAACACAGTGAAAGGAGTTTATGTTGTTCCCTTAACTAGGATAGAAACGCAGTGAAATGAGTTGATGTTGTTCCCTTGACTAGGATAGAAACGCATTGAAATGAGTTTATGTTGTTCCCTTAACTTGGATAGAAACGCAGTGAAATGAGTTGATGTTGTTCCCTTAACTAGGATAGAAATGCAGTGAAATGAGTTGATGTTGTTCCCTTAACTAGGATAGAAACGCAGTGAAATGAGTTGATGTTGTTCCCCTAACTTGGATAGAAATGCAGTGAAAGGAGTTGATGTCGTTCCTTTAACTTGGATAGAAACGCAGTGAAAGGAGTTGATGTTGTTCCTTTAACTTGGATAGAAACGCAGTGAAAGGAGTTGATGTCGTTCCTTTAACTCGGATAGAGACGCAAGTGAAAGGAGTTGATGTCGTTCTCTTAACTAGGATAGAAATGCAGTGAATGGAGTTGATGTCGTTCTCTTAACTAGGATAGAAATGCAATGAATGGAGTTGATGTCGTTCCTTTAACTCGGATAGAGACACAGTGAAAGGAGTTGATGTTGTTCCCTTAACTAACATAGAAACGCAGTGAAATGAGTTGATGTTGTTCCCTTGACTAGGATAGAAACGCAATGAAATGAGTTGATGTTGTTCCCTTAACTTGGATAGAAACGCAGTGAAATGAGTTGATGTTGTTCCCTTAACTAGGATAGAAACGCAGTGAAATGAGTTGATGTTGTTCCCCTAACTTGGATAGAAACGCAGTGAAAGGAGTTGATGTCGTTCCTTTAACTTGGATAGAAACGCAGTGAAATGAGTTGATGTCGTTCTCTTAACTAGGATAGAAACGCAGTGAAAGGTGTTGATGTCGTTCTCCTAACTTGGATAGAGACGCAGTGAAAGGAGTTGATGTTGTTCTCTAAACTAGGATAGAAATGCAGTGAAAGGAGTTGATGTCGTTCTCTTAACTAGGATAGAATCGCAGTGAAAGGAGTTGATGTTGTTCCCTTAACTAGGATAGAAACGCAGTGAAATGAGTTGATGTTGTTCCCTTAAGTAGGATAGAAATGCAGTGAAATGAGTTGATGTTGTTCTCTAAACTAGGATAGAAATGCAGTGAAAGGAGTTGATGTCGTTCTCTTAACTAGGATAGAAACGCAGTGAAAGGAGTTGAAGTCGTTCTCCTAACTCGGATAGAGACGCAGTGAAAGGAGTTGATGTTTATTCTCTTAACTAGGATAGAAACGTAGTGAAAGGAGTTGATGTCGTTCTCCTAACTTGGATAGACACGCAGTGAAAGGAGTTGATGTTGTTCTCTTAACTAGGATAGAAACGTAGTGAAAGGAGTTGATGTCGTTCTCCTAACTTGGATAGAGACGCAGTGAAAGGAGTTGATGTTGTTCTCTTAACTAGGATAGAAATGCAGAGAAAGGAGTTGATATCGTTCTCCTAACTCGGATAGAGACGGAATGAGGAGTTTATGTTGTTCTCTTAACTAGGATAGAAATGCAGTGAAAGGAGTTGATGTTGTTCCTTTAACTAGGATAGAAATGCAGTGAAAGGAGTTGATGTCTTTCTCTTAACTAGGATAGAAATGCAGTGAATGGAGTTGATGTCGTTCTCTTAACTAGGATAGAAATGCAGTGAATGGAGTTGATGTCGTTCCTTTAACTCGGATAGAGACGCAGTGAAAGGAGTTGATGTTTTTCCCTTAACTTGGATAGAAACGCAGTGAAATGAGTTGATGTTGTTCCCTTAACTAGGATAGAAACGCAGTGAAATGAGTTGATGTTGTTCCCTTAACTTGAATAGAAACGCAGTGAAATGAGTTAATGTTGTTCCCTTAACTAGGATAGAAACGCAGTGAAATGAGTTGATGTTGTTCCCCTAACTTGGATAGAAACGCAGTGAAAGGAGTTGATGTCGTTCCTATAACTAGGATAGAAATGCAGTGAAAGGAGTTCATGTCGTTCTCTTAACTAGGATAGAAATGCAGTGAAAGGAGTTGATGTCGTTCCTTTAACTTGGATAGAAACGCAGTGAAAGGAGTTGATGTTGTTCCTTTAACTTGGATAGAAACGCAGTGAAAGGAGTTGATGTCGTTCCTTTAACTCGGATAGAGACGCGGTGAACGGAGTTGATGTCGTTCCTTTAACTTGGATAGAGACGCAGTGAAAGTAGTTTATGTCGTTCTCTTAACTAGGATAGAAACGCAGTGAAAGGAGTTTATGTCGTTCTCCTAACTCGGATAGAGACACAGTGAAAGGAGTTGATGTTGTTCTCTTAACTAGGATAGAAACGCATTGAAAGGAGTTGATGTTGTTCTCTTAACTAGGATAGAAACGCAGTGAAAGGAGTTGAAGTCGTTCTCCTAACTCGGATAGAGACGCAGTGAAAGGAGTTGATGTTGTTCTCTTAACTAGGATAGAAACGCAGTGAAAGGAGTTGAAGTCGTTCTCCTTACTCGGATAGAGACGCAGTGAAAGGAGTTGATGTTGTTCTCCTATCTCGGATAGAGACGCAATGAGGAGTTGATGTTGTTCTCCTATCTCGGATAGAGACGCAATGAGGAGTTGATGTTGTTCTCTTAACTAGGATAGAAATGCAGTGAAAGGAGTTGATGTCGTTCCTTTAACTAGGATAGAAATGCAGTGAAAGGAGTTGATGTCGTTCTCTTAACTAGGATAGAAATGCAGTGAAATGAGTTGATGTCGTTCCCTTAACTAGGATAGAAAAGCATTAAAAGGAGTTGATGTAATTCCTTTAACTAGGATAGAAATGCAGTGAAAGGAGTTGATATCGTTCCTTTAACTAGGATAGAAATGCAGTGAAATGAGTAGATGTTGTTCTCTTAACTAGGAAAGAAATGCAGTGAAAGGAGTTGATGTCGTTCCTTTAACTCGGATAGAGACGCGGTGAAAGGAGTTGATGTTGTTCTCTTAACTAGGAAAGAAATGCAGTGAAAGGAGTTGATGTCGTTCCTTTAACTCGGATAGAGACGCGGTGAAAGGAGTTGATGTCGTTCCTTTAACTAGGATAGAAATGCAGTGAAATGAGTAGATGTTGTTCTCTTAACTAGGAAAGAAATGCAGTGAAAGGAGTTGATGTCGTTCCTTTAACTCGGATAGAGACGCGGTGAAAGGAGTTGATGTCGTTCCTTTAACTCGGATAGAGACGCGGTGAAAGGAGTTGATGTTGTTCCTTTAACTTGGATAGAGACGCAGTGAAAGGAGTTGATGTCGTTCTCCTAACTCGGATAGAGACGCAGTGAAAGGAGTTGATGTTGTTCTCTTAACTAGGATAGAAACGCAGTGAAAGGAGTTGATGTCGTTCTCTTAACTAGGATAGAAACGCAGTGAAAGGAGTTGAAGTTGTTCTCCTAACTCGGATAGAGACGCGGTGAAAGTAGTTGATGTTGTTCTCTTAACTCGGATAGAGACGCGGTGAAAGGAGTTGAAGTCGTTCTCCTAACTCGGATAGAGACGCAGTGAAAGGAGTTGATGTTGTTCTCTTAACTAGAATAGAAACGCAGTGAAAGGAGTTTATGTCGTTCTCCTAACTCGGATAGAGACGCAATGAGGAGTTGATGTTGTTCTCTTAACTAGGATAGAAATGCAGTGAAAGGAGTTGATGTCGTTCCTTTAACTAGGATAGAAATGCAGTGAAAGGAGTTGATGTCGTTCTCTTAACTAGGATAGAAATGCAGTGAAATGAGTTGATGTCGTTCCCTTAACTAGGATAGAAAAGCATTAAAAGGAGTTGATGTCATTCCTTTAACTAGGATAGAAATGCAGTGAAAGGAGTTGATATCGTTCCTTTAACTAGGATAGAAATGCAGTGAAATGAGTTGATGTCGTTCTCTTAACTAGGATAGAAATGCAGTGAAAGGAGTTGATGTCATTCCTTTAACTCGGATAGAGACGCGGTGAAAGGAGTTGATGTCGTTCCTTTAACTCGGATAGAGACGCGGTGAAAGGAGTTGATGTCGTTCCTTTAACTCGGATAGAGACGCGGTGAAAGGAGTTTATGTCGTACCTTTAACTCGGATAGAGATGCAATGAAAGGAGTTGATGTCGTTCTCTTAACTAGGATAGAAACGCAGTGAAAGGAGTTGATGTCGTTCTCCTAACTAGGATAGAAATGCAGTGAATGGAGTTGATGTCGTTCCTTTAACTTGGATAGAGACGCAGTGAAAGGAGTTGATGTCGTTCTCTTAACTAGGATAGAAATGCAGTGAAAGGAGTTGATGTCGTTCCCTTAACTAGGATAGAAATGCAGTGAAAGGAGTTGATGTCGTTCCCTTAACTAGGATAGAAATGCAGTGAAAGGAGTTGATGTCGTTCCCTTAACTCGGATAGAGACGCAGTAAAAGGAGTTGATGTTGTTCTTTTAACTCGGATAGAGACGCAGTGAAAGGACTTGATGTCGTTCTCTTAACTAGGACAGAAATGCAGTGAAAGGAGTTGATGTCGTTCCCTTAACTAGGATAGAAATGCAGTGAAAGGAGTTGATGTCGTTCCCTTAACTCGGATAGAGACGCAGTAAAAGGAGTTGATGTCGTTCTTTTAACTCGGATAGAGACGCAGTAAACGGAGTTGATGTCGTTCTTTTAACTCGGATAGAGACGCAGTGAAAGGAGTCATGTTTGATGTAGAAGAACGGTTTCTGGGTGAAGGATACAAGTCTTTGCCGATCTGCAGGGTTCCTCAGACGGAGTTTTTCCAGTTTCTGTACCTCCTTCTGCTCTCTGTTCAGGTCGGCGCTGAACTTCTTGAGCTCCGTCTGAAGGAAGAAGAAGATGAGGTCAGTTTTTCCTGCATCCTGCGGAAGGACAGCGATGGAATAATAAACTCACCCTTTTATGTTTGAATATGTCTCCATAGGCTTTAAGAGGAGAAACGACTCTAGTCTCTAGTCTCTCTACCTGGAACAATAACAAAAAGTTTGAATGGCAGGATGGAGTTTGATTTTACTGATAGAAAACCAAGCATCCAGAGGAGCTTCTACCTGAGCGTGCCGGTAATCCTGAACCATTGCCAGATCTTCTGCCAGGTTGTTGAGGCCGACCTGAAACTCTGGATCCTCTGAACGGGAGAAGTCAAAGAGTGCAGACACCAACACGTCCACCTTGTCCCTGAGCTTGGCTGTCTTCCTGGTGTAGGAGGCCAAGATGGAGCACAGCTCCCCCAGGTGTTTCTCTGAGTTGTTCAGAACCAGCTCCATGGCCTGCATCTGGACATCCTTTCTAGATCACATTGAAAACCATGGATGTAGAGCTAAGGCCGTTAGATATTCGTATCATCTATGGATGCAAAGAAGCATGAAGGAATTACCTGGAAAACAAGCTGTTCATCTTTAACTGCCGTCTGTCCTCACGTCTCCTCTGCTCTGTTGTCTCCCTTCAGCAGGGCTCACCTGGGCAACAAAGGCTGTTGCCATGGCAATGCCAGCAACACAGAGGGAAAGGAGTGAAGATGCAACGCCTCCTCTGTGCCACATGATGGCAGCAGAGCGCCATTTTCACACTTTCTACTGAAGTTCAGCTGCACTGTTTCCCACCTGTTACAGCTTTAAACTAGACATTAATATCTACAGTAATAGGGAGCGGAAGGAGGGAATAGAAATTTTGTTTTAGAGAAAATCACATAAAATGAAATCAGAGAGAAGACGTCAGAATAAGAAATGTTTTTAGGCTAATCTAAGGATCATCCATTCATCGTGTCTGAGATTCCAGAGGAGCAACGCTCCTCAATTGAACCTTAATCTTCATCCTGTATGGATGGGCCTCTTCATTATCATCATCATCATCATCTCTGCTGAAATTTGTTTCTAAAATCTCACATCATCTGACTCTCATATATCTATACTCTGACATGCATCATCTAACTCTCATATATCTATACTCTCACATCCATCATCTGACTCTCATATATCTATACTTTCACGTACATCATCTAACTCTCATATATCTATACTCTGACATGCATCGTCTAACTCTCATATATCTATACTGTAATGGGTAGTTAACCATTAAAATTAAGTTTCTTTAACTATTTAAACTTGTAACTATTTATTGTAAATTATTTATATTTAACTATTTATAGGATATATTTATCGTAAATTATTTATAGGATTGCATATTGTTTGATTATATTTGTCTGTTTTGATCACCACTGTTTTGTATTTTGTTTTGTTTATTGTAATCCCATGTTGTAAAATTTCCTTTGTTATGTACCTCACGCGCTGCTGCAGCTTAGTGAGGACAGGCCCTACAAAGGCCGGCAAAACGCTGTATCAATGAATGCCGACAATAATCCTCAGAGCTGTGCTTGCATTGTGATTCTTAGCGTTCCCTGGTGAAAGCAGCGAGGTACGTTTTATTTTGTTGTTTGTGTGTTGTAAGTTTATGTTTATATTCTAATATTTGTATTTGTTTAGTTTTCACGGTGACGTTGATGACTGAGATGATCCACATCAAAGAAAATAAACATTGAAAATAAACCGTCGAGACCGCTGAAATTTAATTCACATGCTGGGGAGCTGCTACATATACTCTCACATGCATCATCTGACTTTCATATATCTATACTCTGACATGGATCATCTAACTCTCATATATCTATACTCTCACATGCATCATCTGACTCTCATACGTATATATACTCTGACATGGATCATCTAACTCTCATATATCTATACTCTCACATGCATCATCTGACTCTCATATATCTATACTCTGACATGGATCATCTAACTCTCATATATCTATACTCTCACATGTATCATCTGACTCTCATACGTATATATACTCTGACATGGATCATCTAACTCTCATATATCTATACTCTCACATGCATCATCTGACTCTCATATATCTATACTCTGACATGGATCATCTAACTCTCATATATCTATACTCTCACATCCATCATCTGGCTCTCATACCTATATATACTCTGACATGGATCATCTAACTCTCATATATCTATACTCTGACATGGATCATCTAACTCTCATATATCTATACTCTCACATGCATCATCTGACTCTCATATATCTATACTCTGACATGCATCATCTAACTCTCATATATCTATACTCGCACATGCATCATCTGACTCTCATATATCTATACTCTGACATGGATCATCTAACTCTCATATATCTATACTCTCACATTTATCATCTGACTCTCATATATGTAGACGTTCACATACATCATCTAACTCTCATACTGTATATCTATACTCTCCCATCCATCATCTAACTCTCATATATACTCTCATGTACATTATCTAACTCTCATATATCTATACTTTCACGTACATTAACTAACTCTCATGTATCTATACTCTCACATACATCATCTAACTCTCATATATACTCTCATGTACATTATCTAACTCTCATATATCTATAATTTCACGTACATCATCTAACTCTCATGTATCTATACTCTCACATACATCATCTAACTCTCATATATACTCTCATGTACATCATCTAGCTCTCATACTGTATATCTATACTCTCACATACATCATCTAACTCTCATGTATCTATACTCTCACGTACATCATCTAACCCTCATATATCTATACTTTCACGTACATCATCTAACTCTCATATATCTATACTCTCATGTACATCATCTAACTCTCATATATCTATACCTTCACGTACATCATCTAACTCTCATGTATCTTTACTCTCACATACATTATCTAACTCTCATATCTATACTTTCCCATCCATCATCTAACTCTCATATATACTCTCACATACATTACCTAACTTTCATATATCTATACTTTCACGTACATCATCTAACTCTCATGTATCTATACTCTCACATACATCATCTAACTCTCATATATACTCTCATGTACATCATCTAGCTCTCATAATGTATATCTATACTCTCACACACATCATCTAACTCTCATATATCTATACTCTCACGTACATCATCTAACCCTCATATATCTATACTCTCCCATCCATCATCTAACTCTCATATATCTATACTCTCACATGCATCATCTAACTCTCATATATCTATACTTTCACATACATCATCTAACTCTCATGTATCTATACTCTCACATACATTATCTAACTCTCATATATCTATACTCTCCCGTACATGATCTAACTCTCATATATCTAGGCTTTCACGTACATCATCTAACTCTCATGTATCTATACTCTCACATACATTATCTAACTCTCATATATCTATACTTTCCCATCCATCATCTAACTCTCATATATACTCTCACGTACATTATCTAACTTTCATATATCTATACTTTCACATACATCATCTAACTCTCATGTATCTATACTCTCACATACATCATCTAACTCTCATATATACTCTCATGTACATGATCTAGCTCTCATACTGTATATCTATACTCTCACATACATCATCTAGCTCTCATATATCTATACTCTCACGTACATATTCTAACCCTCATATATCTATACTTTCACGTACATCATCTAACTCTCATATATCTATACTCTCATGTACATCATCTAACTCTCATATATCTATACCTTCACGTACATCATCTAACACTCATGTATCTTTACTCTCACATACATTATCTAACTCTCATATATCTATACTCTCCCATCCATCATCTAACTCTCATATATACTCTCACATACATTACCTAACTTTCATATATCTATACTTTCACGTACATCATCTAACTCTCATGTATCTATACTCTCACATACATCATCTAACTCTCATATATACTCTCATGTACATTATCTAACTCTCATATATCTATACTTTCCCATCCATCATCTAACTCTCATATATACTCTCACGTACATCATCTAACCCTCATATATCTATACTCTCCCATCCATCATCTAACTCTCATATATCTATACTCTCACATGCATCATCTAACTCTCATATATCTATACTTTCCCATCCATCATCTAACTCTCATATATACTCTCACGTATATTATCTAACTTTCATATATCTATACTTTCACGTACATCATCTAACTCTCATGTATCTATACTCTCACATACATTATCTAACTCTCATATATCTATACTTTCCCATCCATCATCTAACTCTCATATATACTCTCACGTACATTATCTAACTCTCATATATCTATACTCTCACATACATCATCTAACTCTCATATATCTATATTATCACGTACATCATCTAACTCTCATATATCTATACTTTCACATCCATCATCTAACTCTCATATATCTTAACTCTCACATGCATCATCTAATTCTCATATATCTATACTTTCACATACATCATCTAACTCTCATATACAGTATCTATACTCTCATATACATCATCTAACTCTGATATATCTATACTCTCACATCCATCATCTAACTCTCATATATACTCTCACGTAAATTATCTAACTCTCATATATCTATACTCTCACATACATCATCTAACTCTCATATATCTATATTATCACGTACATCATCTAACTCTCATATATCTACACTTTCACATACATCATCTAACTCTCATATATCTATACTCTCATATACATCATCTAACTCTCATATATCTATACTCTCACATGCATCATGTAACTCTCATATATCTATACTTTCACATACATCATCTAACTTTCATATATCTATACTCTCACATGCATCATCTAACTCTCATATATACTCTCATGTACATTATCTAACTCTCATATATCTATACTTTCCCATCCATCATCTAACTCTCATATATACTCTCACGTACATTATCTAACTCTCATATATCTATACTTTCACGTACATCATCTAACTCTAATGTATCTATACTCTCACATACATCATCTAATTCTCATATATACTCTCATGAACATCATCTAGCTCTCATACTGTATATCTATACTCTCACGTACATCATCTAACTCTCATATATGTATACTCTCATGTACATCATCTAACTCTCATATATCTATACTTTCACATCCATCATCTAACTCTCATATATACTCTCACGTACATTATCTAACTCTCATATATCTATACTCTCACATACATCATCTAACTCTCATATATCTATATTATCACGTACATCATCTAACTCTCATATATCTATACTTTCACATACATCATCTAACTCTCATATATCTATACTCTCATATACATCATCTTACTCTCATATATCTATACTCTCACATGCATCATCTAACTCTCATATATCTATACTTTCACATACATCATCTAACTCTCATATATCTATACTCTCACATGCATCATCTAACTCTCATATATACTCTCATGTACATTATCTAACTCTCATATATCTATACTTTCCCATCCATCATCTAACTCTCATATATACTCTCACGTACATTATCTAACTCTCATATATCTATACTTTCACGTACATCATCTAACTCTCATGTATCTATACTCTCACATACATTATCTAACTCTCATATATACTCTCTCGTACATTATCTAACTCTCATGTAATCTATACTCTCACATATATTATCTAACTCTCATATATCTATACTTTCCCATCCATCATCTAACTCTCATATATACTCTCATGTACATTATCTAACTTTCATATATCTATACTTTCACGTACATCATCTCTCATGTATCTATACTCTCACATACATCATCTAACTCTCATATATCTATACTCTCACGTACATCATCTAACCCTCATATATCTATACTCTCCCATCCATCATCTAACTCTCATATATCTATACTCTCACATGCATCATCTAACTCTCATATATACTCTCATGTACATTATCTAACTCTCATATATCTATACTTTCCCATCCATCATCTAACTCTCATATATACTCTCACGTACATTATCTAACTCTGATATATCTATACTATCACGTACATCATCTAACTCTCATGTATCTATACTCTCACATACATCATCTAATTCTCATATATACTCTCATGTACATCATCTAGCTCTCATACTGTATATCTATACTCTCACATACATCATCTAACTCTCATATATCTATACTCTCATGTACATCATCTAACTCTCATATATCTATACTTTCACGTACATTATCTAACTCTCATGTATCTATACTCTCACATACATCATCTAACTCTCATATATCTATACTTTCACATACATCATCTAACTCTCATATATCTATACTCTCCCATCCATCATCTAACTCTCATATATCTATACTCTCACATGCATCATCTAACTCTCATATATCTATACTTTCACATACATCATCTAACTCTCATGTATCTATACTCTCACATATATTATCGAACTCTCATATATCTATACTTTCACATACATCATCTAACTCTCATATATCTATACTCTCACATACATTATCTAACTCTCATATATCTATACTCTCACATGCATCATCTAAGTCTCATATATCTATACTTTCACTTACATCATCTAACTCTCATGTATCTATACTCTCACATACATTATCTAACTCTCATATATCTATACTCTCACATGCATCATCTAACTCTCATATATACTCTCATGTACATTATCCAACTCTCATATATCTATACTTTCCCATCCATCATCTAACTCTCATATATACTCTCACGTACATTATCTAACTCTCATATATCTATACTTTCACATACATCATCTAACTCTCATGTATCTATACTTTCCCATCCATCATCTAACTCTCATATATACTCTCACGTACATTATCTAACTCTCATATATCTATACTCTCACATACATCATCTAACTCTCATATATCTATACTCTCATGTACATCATCTAACTCTCATATATCTATACTTTCACGTACATTATCTAACTCTCATGTATCTATACTCTCACATACATTATCTAACTGTCATATATACTCTCACGTATATTATCGAACTCTCATATATCTATACTTTCACGTACATCATCTAACTCTCATGTATCTATACTCTCACATACATTATCTAACTCTCATATATACTCTCTCGTACATTATCTAACTCTCATGTAATCTATACTCTCACATATATTATCTAACTCTCATATATCTATACTTTCCATTCCATCATTTAACTCTCATATATACTCTCATGTACATTATCTAACTTTCATATATCTATACTTTCACGTACATCATCTAACTCTCATGTATCTATACTCTCACATACATCATCTAACTCTCATATATCTATACTCTCACGTACATCATCTAACCCTCATATATCTATACTCTCCCATCCATCATCTAACTCTCATATATCTATACTCTCACATGCATCATCTAACTCTCATATATCTATACTTTCACATACATCATCTAACTCTCATGTATCTATACTCTCACATACATTATTCAACTCTCATTTATCTATACTTTCCCATCCATCATCTAACTCTCATATATACTCTCACGTACATTATCTAACTTTCATATATCTATACTTTCACGTACATCATCTAACTCTCATGTATCTATACTCTCACATACATCATCTAATTCTCATATATCTATACTTTTCCCATCCATCATCTAACTCTCATATATACTCTCAAGTACATTATCTAACTCTCATATATCTATACTTTCACATACATCATCTAACTCTCATATATCTATACTCTCATATACAACATCTAACTCTCATATATCTATACTTTCACATCCATCATCTAACTCTCATATATACTCTCACGTACATTATCTAACTCTCATATATCTATACTCTCACATACATCATCTAACTCTCATATATCTATATTATCACGTACATCATCTAACTCTTATATATCTATACTTTCACAAACATCATCTAACTCTCATATATCTATACTCTCATATACATCATCTAACTCTCATATATCTATACTCTCACATGCATCATCTAACTCTCATATATCTATACTTTCACATACATCATCTAACTCTCATATATCTATACTCTCACATGCATCATCTAACTCTCATATATACTCTCATGTACATTATCTAACTCTCATATATCTATACTTTCCCATCCATCATCTAACTCTCATATATACTCTCATGTACATCATCTAACTCTCATATATCTATACTTTCACGTACATCATCTAACTCTCGTGTATCTATACTCTCACATACATCATCTAATTCTCATATATACTCTCATGTACATCATCTAGCTCTCATACTGTATATCTATACTCTCACATACATCATCTAACTCTCATATATCTATACTCTCATGTACATCATCTAACTCTCATGTATCTATACTCTCACATACATTATCTAACTCTCATATATCTATACTCTCACATATATTATCGAACTCTCATATATCTATACTTTCACATACATCATCTAACTCTCATATATCTATACTCTCACATACATTATCTAACTCTCATATATCTATACTCTCACATGCATCATCTAACTCTCATATATCTATACTCTCACATACATTAGCTAACTCTCATATATACTCTCACATACATTATCTAACTTTCATATATCTATACTTTCACATCCATCATCTAACTCTCATATATCTTACCTCTCACATGCATCATCTAACTCTCATATATCTATACTCTCATATACATCATCTAACTCTCATATATCTATACTCTCACATCCATCATCTAACTCTCATATATCTATACTCTCACATCCATCATCTAACTCTCATATATACTCTCACGTACATTATCTAACTCTCATATATCTATACTCTCACATACATCATCTAACTCTCATATATCTATATTATCAGGTACATCATCTAACTCTCATATATCTATACTTTCACATACATCATCTAACTCTCATATATCTATACTCTCATATACATCATCTAACTCTCATATATCTATACTCTCACATGCATCATCTAACTCTCATATATCTATACTTTCACATACATCATCTAACTCTCATGTATCTATACTCTCACACACATCATCTAATTCTCATATATCTATACTTTTCCCATCCATCATCTAACTCTCATATATACTCTCACGTACATTATCTAACTCTCATATATCTATACTTTCACATACATCATCTAACTCTCATATATCTATACTCTCATATACAACATCTAACTCTCATATATCTATACTTTCACATCCATCATCTAACTCTCATATATACTCTCACGTACATTATCTAACTCTCATATATCTATACTCTCACATACATCATCTAACTCTCATATATCTATATTATCACGTACATCATCTAACTCTTATATATCTATACTTTCACAAACATCATCTAACTCTCATATATCTATACTCTCATATACATCATCTAACTCTCATATATCTATACTCTCACATGCATCATCTAACTCTCATATATCTATACTTTCACATACATCATCTAACTCTCATATATCTATACTCTCACATGCATCATCTAACTCTCATATATACTCTCATGTACATTATCTAACTCTCATATATCTATACTTTCCCATCCATCATCTAACTCTCATATATACTCTCATGTACATCATCTAACTCTCATATATCTATACTTTCACGTACATCATCTAACTCTCGTGTATCTATACTCTCACATACATCATCTAATTCTCATATATACTCTCATGTACATCATCTAGCTCTCATACTGTATATCTATACTCTCACATACATCATCTAACTCTCATATATCTATACTCTCATGTACATCATCTAACTCTCATGTATCTATACTCTCACATACATTATACTAACTCTCATATATCTATACTCTCACATATATTATCGAACTCTCATATATCTATACTTTCACATACATCATCTAACTCTCATATATCTATACTCTCACATACAATATCTAACTCTCATATATCTATACTCTCACATGCATCATCTAACTCTCATATATCTATACTCTCACATACATTAGCTAACTCTCATATATACTCTCACATACATTATCTAACTTTCATATATCTATACTTTCACATCCATCATCTAACTCTCATATATCTTACCTCTCACATGCATCATCTAACTCTCATATATCTATACTCTCATATACATCATCTAACTCTCATATATCTATACTCTCACATCCATCATCTAACTCTCAATATCTATACTCTCACATCCATCATCTAACTCTCATATATACTCTCACGTACATTATCTAACTCTCATATATCTATACTCTCACATACATCATCTAACTCTCATATATCTATATTATCAGGTACATCATCTAACTCTCATATATCTATACTTTCACATACATCATCTAACTCTCATATATCTATACTCTCATATACATCATCTAACTCTCATATATCTATACTCTCACATGCATCATCTAACTCTCATATATCTATACTTTCACATACATCATCTAACTCTCATATATCTATACTCTCACATGCATCATCTAACTCTCATATATACTCTCACTTACATTATCTAACTCTCATATATCTATACTTTCACATACATCATCTAACTCTCATGTATCTATACTTTCCCATCCATCATCTAACTCTCATATATACTCTCACTTACATTATCTAACTCTCATATATCTATACTCTCACATACATCATCTAACTCTCATATATCTATACTCTCACGTACATCATCTAACTCTCATGTATCTATATTTTCACATACATCATCTAAGTCTCATGTATCTATACTCTCACATACATTATCTAACTCTCATATATACTCTCACGTACATTATCTAACTCTCATATATCTATACTCTCACATACATCATCTAACTCTCATATATCTATATTATCAGGTACATCATCTAACTCTCATATATCTATACTTTCACATACATCATCTAACTCTCATATATCTATACTCTTCATATACATCATCTAACTCTCATATATCTATACTCTCACATGCATCATCTAACTCTCATATATCTATACTTTCACATACATCATCTAACTCTCATATATCTATACTCTCACATGCATCATCTAACTCTCATATATACTCTCATGTACATTATCCAACTCTCATATATCTATACTTTCCCATCCATCATCTAACTCTCATATATACTCTCACGTACATTATCTAACTCTCATATATCTATACTTTCACATACATCATCTAACTCTCATGTATCTATACTTTCCCATCCATCATCTAACTCTCATATATACTCTCACTACATTATCTAACTCTCATATATCTATACTCTCACATACATCATCTAACTCTCATATATCTATACTCTCATGTACATCATCTAACTCTCATGTATCTATACTTACCACGTACATTATCTAACTCTCATGTATCTATACTCTCACATACATTATCTAAACTGTCATATATACTCTCACGTATATTATCGAACTCTCATATATCTATACTTTCACGTACATCATTCTAACTCTCATGTATCTATACTCTCACATACATTATCTAACTCTCATATATACTCTCTCGTACATTATCTAACTCTCATGTAATCTATACTCTCACATATATTATCTAACTCTCATATATCTATACTTTCCCATCCATCATCTAACTCTCATATATACTCTCATGTACATTATCTAACTTTCATATATCTATACTTTCACGTACATCATCTAACTCTCATGTATCTATACTCTCACATACATCATCTAACTCTCATATATCTATACTCTCACGTACATCATCTACCCTCATATATCTATACTCTCCCATCCATCATCTAACTCTCATATATCTATACTCTCCATGCATCATCTAACTCTCATATATCTATACTTTCACATACATCATCTAACCCTCATATATCTATACTCTCCATCCATCATCTAACTCTCATATATCTATACTCTCACATGCATCATCTAACTCTCATATATCTATACTTTCACATACATCATCTACCTCTCATGTATCTATACTCTCACATACATTATCCAACTCTCATTTATCTATACTTTCCCATCCATCATCTAACTCCTCATATATACTCACACGTACATTATCTAACTTTCATATATCTATACTTTCACGTACATCATCTAACTCTCATGTATCTATACTCTCACATACATCATCTAACTCTCATATATACTCTCATGTACATCATCTAGCTCTCATACTGTATATATATATTCTCACATACATCATATAACTCTCATATATCTATACTCTCACGTACATCATCTAACTCTCATATATCTATATTCTCACGTACATCATCTAACTCTCATATATCTATACTTTCACATCCATCATCTAACTCTCATATATCTTACTCTCACATGCATCATCTAACTCTCATATATCTATACTTTCTCATACATCATCTAACTCTCATATATCTATACTCTCATATACATCATCTAACTCTCATATATCTATACTCTCACGTACATCATCTAACTCTCATGTATCTATATTTTTCACATACATCATCTAAGTCTCATGTATCTATACTCTCACATACATTATCTAACTCTCATATATACTCTCACGTACATTATCTAACTCTCATATATCTATACTTTCACTTACATCATTTAACTCTCATGTATCTATACTCTCTCATACATTATCTAACTCTCATATATACTCTCTCGTATATTATCTAACTCTCATGTATCTATACTCTCACATACATTATCTAACTCTCATATATCTATACTTTCACATACATCATCTAACTCTCATATATCTATACTCTCCAATCCATCATCTAACTCTCATATATCTATACTCTCCAATCTATCATCTAACTCTCATATATCTATACTTTCCCATCCATCATCTAACTCTCATATATACTCTCACGTACATTACCTAACTTTCATATATCTATACTTTCACGTAAATCATCTAACTCTCATCTATCTATACTCTCACATACATCATCTAACTCTCATATGTACTCTCCCATCCATCATCTAACTCTCATATATCTATACTCTGACATGCATCATCTAACTCTCATATATCTATACTTTCACATACATCATCTAACTCTCATGTATCT
The DNA here is from genome assembly GCA_030533445.1 of Cyprinodon diabolis. Taxonomy (NCBI): domain Eukaryota; kingdom Metazoa; phylum Chordata; class Actinopteri; order Cyprinodontiformes; family Cyprinodontidae; genus Cyprinodon; species Cyprinodon diabolis. The sequence continues at coordinate 1,860,543 of CM060082.1, forward strand.
ATACTCTCACATACATTATCTAACTCTCATATATACTTTCACGTACATCATCTAACTCTCATGTATCTACACTCACATACATTATCTAACTCTCATATATACTCTCACGTACATTTTCTATATCTCATGTATCTATACTCTCACATACATTATCTAACTCTCATATATCTATACTTTCCCATCCATCATCTAACTCTCATATATACTCTCAGGTACATTATCTAACTTTCATATATCTATACTTTCACGTACATCATCTAACTCTCATGTATCTATACTCTCACATACATCATCTAACTCTCATATATACTCTCATGTACATCATCTAGCTCTCATACTGTATATATATATTCTCACATACATCATCTAACTCTCATGTATCTATAGTCTCCCATCCATCATCTAACTCTCATATATCTATACTCTCACATGCATCATCAAACTCTCATATATCTATACTTTCACATACATCATCGAACCCTCATATATCCATACTCTCCTATCCATCATCTAAATCTCATATATCTAAACTCTCACATGCATCATCTAACCCTCATATATCTATACTTTCACGTACATCATCTAACTCTCATCTATCTATACTCTCACATACATTATCTAACTCTCATATATCTATACTTTCCCATCCATCATCTAACTCTCATATATACTCTCACGTACATTATCTAACTTTCATATATCTATACTTTCATGTACATCATCTAACTCTCATGTATCTATACTCTCACATACATCATCTAACTCTCATATATACTCTCATGTACGTCATCTAGCTCTCATACTGTATATCTATAATCTCACATACATCATCTAACTCTCATGTATCTATACTCTCACGTACATCATCTAACTCTCATATATCTATATTCTCACGTACATCATCTAACTCTCATATATCTATACTTTCACATCCATCATTGAACTCTCATATATCTTAACTCTCACATGCATCATCTAACTCTCATATATCTATACTTTCACATACATCATCTAACTCTCATATATCTATACTCTCATATACATCATCTAAATCTCATATATCTATACTCTCACGTACATCATCTAACTCTCATGTATCTATATTTTCACATACATCATCTAAGTCTCATGTATCTATACTCTCACATACATTATCTAACTCTCATATATACTCTCATGTACGTCATCTAGCTCTCATACTGTATATCTATAATCTCACATACATCATCTAACTCTCATATATCTATACTCTCACGTACATCATCTAACCCTCATATATCTATACTCTCCCATCCATCATCTAACTCTCATATATCAATACTCTCACATACATCATCTAACTTTCATATATCTATACTTTCACATACATCATCTAACTCTCATATATCTATATTCTCACATACATCATCTAACTCTCATACATCTATACTCTCACGTACATCATCTAACTCTCATATATCTATACTCTCACATGCATCATCTAACTCTCATATATCTATACTTTCACATACATCATCTAACTCTCATGTATCTATACTCTCACATACATTATCTAACTCTCATATATACTCTCACGTACATTATCTAACTCATATCTATACTTTCACGTACATCATCTAACTCTCATATATCTTAACTCTCACATGCATCATCTAACTCTTATATATCTATACTTTCACATACATCATCTAACTCTCATATATCTATACTCTCACGTACATCATCTAACTCTCATCTATCTATACTCTCACATACATCATCTAACTCTCATATGTACTCTCCCCATCCATCATCTAACTCTCAAATATCTATACTCTGACATGCATCATCTAACTCTCATATATCTATACTTTCACATACATCATCTAACTCTCATATATCTATACTCTCATATACATCATCTAACTCTCATATATCTATACTCTCACGTACATCATCTAACTCTCATGTATCTATATTTTCACATACATCATCTAAGTCTCATGTATCTATACTCTCACATACATTATCTAACTCTCATATATACTCTCACGTACATTATCTAACTCTCATATATCTATACTCTCACATACATCATCTAACTCTCATATATCTATATTATCAGGTACATCATCTAACTCTCATATATCTATACTTTCACATACATCATCTAACTCTCATATATCTATACTCTCATATACATCATCTAACTCTCATATATCTATACTCTCACATGGCATCATCTAACTCTCATATATCTATACTTTCACATACATCATCTAACTCTCATATATCTATACTCTCACATGCATCATCTAACTCTCATATATACTCTCATGTACATTATCCAACTCTCTATATCTATACTTTCCCATCCATCATCTAACTCTCATATATACTCTCACGTACATTATCTAACTCTCATATATCTATAACTTTCACATACATCATCTAACTCTCATGTATCTATACTTTCCATCCATCATCTAACTCTCATATATACTCTCACTTACATTATCTAACTCTCATATATCTATACTCTCACATACATCATCTAACTCTCATATATCTATACTCTCATGTACATCATCTAACTCTCATGTATCTATACTTTCACGTACATTATCTAACTCTCATGTATCTATACTCTCACATACATTATCTAACTGTCATATATACTCTCACGTATATTATCGAACTCTCATATATCTATACTTTCACGTACATCATCTTAACTCTCATGTATCTATACTCTCACATACATTATCTAACTCTCATATATACTCTCTCGTACATTATCTAACTCTCATGTAATCTATACTCTCACATATATTATCTAACTCTCATATATCTATACTTTCCATCCATCATCTAACTCTCATATATACTCTCATGTACATTATCTAACTTTCATATATCTATACTTTCACGTACATCATCTAACTCTCATGTATCTATACTCTCACATACATCATCTAACTCTCATATATCTATAACTCTCACGTACATCATCTAACCCTCATATATCTATACTCTCCCATCCATCATCTAACTCTCATATATCTATACTCTCCCATGCATCATCTAACTCTCATATATCTATACTTTCACATACATCATCTAACCCTCATATATCTATACTCTCCCATCCATCATCTAACTCTCATATATCTATACTCTCACATGCATCATCTAACTCTCATATATCTATACTTTCACATACATCATCTACCTCTCATGTATCTATACTCTCACATACATTATCCAACTCTCATTTATCTATACTTTTCCCATCCATCATCTAACTCTCAATATACTCTCACGTACATTATCTAACTTTCATATATCTATACTTTCACGTACATCATCTAACTCTCCATGTATCTATACTCTCACATACATCATCTAACTCTCATTATACTCTCATGTACATCATCTAGCTCTCATACTGTATATATATATTCTCACATACATCATATAACTCTCATATATCTATACTCTCACGTACATCATCTAACTCTCATATATCTATATTCTCACGTACATCATCTAACTCTCATATATCTATACTTTCACATCCATCATCTAACTCTCATATATCTTAACTCTCACATGCATCATCTAACTCTCATATATCTATACTTTCACATACATCATCTAACTCTCATATATCTATACTCTCATATACATCATCTAACTCTCATATATCTATACTCTCACGTACATCATCTAACTCTCATGTATCTATATTTTCACATACATCATCTAAGTCTCATGTATCAATACTCTCACATACATTATCTAACTCTCATATATACTCTCACGTACATTATCTAACTCTCATATATCTATACTTTCACTACATCATTTAACTCTCATGTATCTATACTCTCTCATACATTATCTAACTCTCATATATACTCTCTCGTATATTATCTAACTCTCATGTATCTATACTCTCACATACAATTATCTAACTCTCATATATCTATACTTTCACATACATCATCTAACTCTCATATATCTATACTCTCCAATCCATCATCTAACTCTCATATATCTATACTCTCCAATCTATCATCTAACTCTCATATATCTATACTTTCCCATCCATCATCTAACTCTCATATATACTCTCACGTACATTACCTAACTTTCATATATCTATACTTTCACGTAAATCATCTAACTCTCATCTATCTATACTCTCACATACATCATCTAACTCTCATATGTACTCTCCCATCCATCATCTAACTCTCATATATCTATACTCTGACATGCATCATCTAACTCTCATATATCTATACTTTCACATACATCATCTAACTCTCATGTATCTATACTCTCACATACATTATCTAACTCTCATATATACTTTCACGTACATCATCTAACTCTCATGTATCTACACTCACATACATTATCTAACTCTCATATATACCTCTCACGTACATTTTCTATATCTCATGTATCTATACTCTCACATACATTATCTAACTCTCATAATATCTATACTTTCCCATCCATCATCTAACACTCATATATACTCTCAGGTACATTATCTAACTTTCATAATATCTATACTTCACGTACATCATCTAACTCTCATGTATCTATACTCTCACATACATCATCTAACTCTCATATATACTCTCATGTACATCATCTAGCTCTCATACTGTATATATATATTCTCACATACATCATCTAACTCTCATGTATCTATAGTCTCCCATCCATCATCTAACTCTCATATATCTATACTCTCACATGCATCATCAAACCTCCTCATATATCTATACTTTCACATACATCATCGAACCCCTCATATATCCATACTCTCCTATCCATCATCTAAATCTCATATATCTAAACTCTCACATGCATCATCTAACCCTCATATATCTATACTTTCACGTACATCATCTAACTCTCATCTATCTATACTCTCACATACATTATCTAACTCTCATATATCTATACTTTCCCATCCATCATCTAACTCTCATATATACTCTCACGTACATTATCTAACTTTCATATATCTATACTTTCATGTACATCATCTAACTCTCATGTATCTATACTCTCACATACATCATCTAACTCTCATATATACTCTCATGTACGTCATCTAGCTCTCATACTGTATATCTATAATCTCACATACATCATCTAACTCTCATATATCTATACTCTCACGTACATCATCTAACTCTCATATATCTATATTCTCACGTACATCATCTAACTCTCATATATCTATACTTTCACATCCATCATCGAACTCTCATATATCTTAACTCTCACATGCATCATCTAACTCTCATATATCTATACTTTCACATACATCATCTAACTCTCATATATCTATACTCTCATATACATCATCTAAATCTCATATATCTATACTCTCACGTACATCATCTAACTCTCATGTATCTATATTTTCACATACATCATCTAAGTCTCATGTATCTATACTCTCACATACATTATCTAACTCTCATATATACTCTCATGTACGTCATCTAGCTCTCATACTGTATATCTATAATCTCACATACATCATCTAACTCTCATATATCTATACTCTCACGTACATCATCTAACCCTCATATATCTATACTCTCCCATCCATCATCTAACTCTCATATATCTATACTCTCACATACATCATCTAACTTTCATATATCTATACTTTCACATACATCATCTAACTCTCATATATCTATATTCTCACATACATCATCTAACTCTCATACATCTATACTTTCACATACACCATCTAACTCTCATGTATCTATACTCTCACATACATTATCTAACTCTCATATATACTTTCACGTACATCATCTAACTCTCATGTATCTATACTCACATACATTATCTAACTCTCATATATACTCTCACGTACATTATCTATATCTCATGTATCTATACTCTCACATACATTATCTAACTCTCATATATCTATACTTTCCCATCCATCATCTAACTCTCATATATACTCTCAGGTACATTATCTAACTTTCATATATCTATACTTTCACGTACATCATCTAACTCTCATGTATCTATACTCTCACATACATCATCTAACTCTCATATATCTATATTCTCACGTACATCATCTAACTCTCATATATCTATACTTTCACATCCATCATCTAACTCTCATATATCTTAACTCTCACATGCATCATCTAACTCTCATATATCTATACTTTCACATACATCATCTAACTCTCATATATCTATACTCTCATATACATCATCTAACTCTCATATATCTATACTCTCACGTACATCATCTAACTCTCATGTATCTATATTTTCACGTACATCATCTAAGTCTCATGTATCTATACTCTCAAATACATTATCTAACTCTCATATATACTCTCACGTACATTATCTAACTCTCATATATCTATACTTTCACTTACATCATTTAACTCTCATGTATCTATACTCTCACATACATTATCTAACTCTCATATATACTCTCTCGTATATTATCTAACTCTCATGTATCTATACTCTCACATACATTATCTAACTCTCATATATCTATACTTTCACATACATCATCTAACTCTCATATATCTATACTCTCCAATCCATCATCTAACTCTCATATATCTATACTCTCCAATCTATCATCTAACTCTCATATATCTATACTTTCCCATCCATCATCTAACTCTCATATATACTCTCACGTACATTACCTAACTTTCATATATCTATACTTTCACGTAAATCATCTAACTCTCATCTATCTATACTCTCACATACATCATCTAACTCTCATATGTACTCTCCCATCCATCATCTAACTCTCATATATCTATACTCTGACATGCATCATCTAACTCTCATATATCTATACTTTCACATAAATCATCTAACTCTCATGTATCTATACTCTCACATACATTATCTAACTCTCATATATACTTTCACGTACATCATCTAACTCTCATGTATCTACACTCACATACATTATCTAACTCTCATATATACTCTCACGTACATTTTCTATATCTCATGTATCTATACTCTCACTTACATTATCTAACTCTCATATATCTATACTTTCCCATCCATCATCTAACTCTCATATATACTCTCAGGTACATTATCTAACTTTCATATATCTATACTTTCACGTACATCATCTAACTCTCATGTATCTATACTCTCACATACATCATCTAACTCTCATATATACTCTCATGTACATCATCTAGCTCTCATACTGTATATATATATTCTCACATACATCATATAACTCTCATATATCTATACTCTCACGTACATCATCTAACTCTCATATATCTATATTCTCACGTACATCATCTAACTCTCATATATCTATACTTTCACATCCATCATCTAACTCTCATATATCTTAACTCTCACATGCATCATCTAACTCTCATATATCTATACTTTCACATACATCATCTAACTCTCATATATCTATACTCTCATATACATCATCTAACTCTCATGTATCTATATTTTCACATACATCATCTAAGTCTCATGTATCTATACTCTCAAATACATTATCTAACTCTCATATATACTCTCACGTACATTATCTAACTCTCATATATCTATACTTTCACGTACATCATTTAACTCTCATGTATCTATTCTCTCACATACATTATCTAACTCTCATATATACTCTCTCGTATATTATCTAACTCTCATGTATCTATACTCTCACATACATTATCTAACTCTCATATATCTATACTTTCACATACATCATCTAACTCTCATATATCTATACTCTCCAATCCATCATCTAACTCTCATATATCTATACTCTCCAATCTATCATCTAACTCTCATATATCTATACTTTCCCATCCATCATCTAACTCTCATATATACTCTCACGTACATTACCTAACTTTCATATATCTATACTTTCACGTAAATCATCTAACTCTCATCTATCTATACTCTCACATACATCATCTAACTCTCATATGTACTCTCCCATCCATCATCTAACTCTCATATATCTATACTCTGACATGCATCATCTAACTCTCATATATCTATACTTTCACATACATCATCTAACTCTCATATATCTATACTCTCATATACATCATCTAACTCTCATATATCTATACTCTCACGTACATCATCTAACTCTCATGTATCTATATTTTCACATACATCATCTAAGTCTCATGTATCTATACTCTCACATACATTATCTAACTCTCATATATACTCTCACGTACATTATCTAACTCTCATATATCTATACTTTCACTTACATCATTTAACTCTCATGTATCTATACTCTCACATACATTATCTAACTCTCATATATACTCTCTCGTATATTATCTAACTCTCATGTATCTATACTCTCACATACATTATCTAACTCTCATATATCTATACTTTCACATACATCATCTAACTCTCATATATCTATACTCTCCAATCCATCATCTAACTCTCATATATCTATACTCTCCAATCTATCATCTAACTCTCATATATCTATACTTTCCCATCCATCATCTAACTCTCATATATACTCTCACGTACATTACCTAACTTTCATATATCTATACTTTCACGTAAATCATTTAACTCTCATCTATCTATACTCTCCCATCCATCATCTAACTCTCATATATCTATACTCTGACATGCATCATCTAACTCTCATATATCTATACTTTCACATAAATCATCTAACTCTCATGTATCTATACTCTCACATACATTATCTAACTCTCATATATACTTTCACGTACATCATCTAACTCTCATGTATCTACACTCACATACATTATCTAACTCTCATATATACTCTCACGTACATTTTCTATATCTCATGTATCTATACTCTCACTTACATTATCTAACTCTCATATATCTATACTTTCCCATCCATCATCTAACTCTCATATATACTCTCAGGTACATTATCTAACTTTCATATATCTATACTTTCACGTACATCATCTAACTCTCATGTATCTATACTCTCACATACATCATCTAACTCTCATATATACTCTCATGTACATCATCTAGCTCTCATACTGTATATATATATTCTCACATACATCATATAACTCTCATATATCTATACTCTCACGTACATCATCTAACTCTCATATATCTATATTCTCACGTACATCATCTAACTCTCATATATCTATACTTTCACATCCATCATCTAACTCTCATATATCTTAACTCTCACATGCATCATCTAACTCTCATATATCTATACTTTCACATACATCATCTAACTCTCATATATCTATACTCTCATATACATCATCTAACTCTCATGTATCTATATTTTCACATACATCATCTAAGTCTCATGTATCTATACTCTCAAATACATTATCTAACTCTCATATATACTCTCACGTACATTATCTAACTCTCATATATCTATACTTTCACGTACATCATTTAACTCTCATGTATCTATTCTCTCACATACATTATCTAACTCTCATATATACTCTCTCGTATATTATCTAACTCTCATGTATCTATACTCTCACATACATTATCTAACTCTCATATATCTATACTTTCACATACATCATCTAACTCTCATATATCTATACTCTCCAATCCATCTTCTAACTCTCATATATCTATACTCTCCAATCTATCATCTAACTCTCATATATCTATACTTTCCCATCCATCATCTAACTCTCATATATACTCTCACGTACATTACCTAACTTTCATATATCTATACTTTCACGTAAATCATCTAACTCTCATCTATCTATACTCTCACATACATCATCTAACTCTCATATGTACTCTCCCATCCATCATCTAACTCTCATATATCTATTCTCTGACATGCATCATCTAACTCTCATATATCTATACTTTCACATACATCATCTAACTCTCATGTATCTATACTATCACATACATTATCTAACTCTCATATATACTTTCACGTACATCATCTAACTCTCATGTATCTATACTCACATACATTATCTAACTCTCATATATACTCTCACGTACATTATCTATATCTCATGTATCTATACTCTCACATACATTATCTAACTCTCATATATCTATACTTTCCCATCCATCATCTAACTCTCATATATACTCTCAGGTACATTATCTAACTTTCATATATCTATACTTTCACGTACATCATCTAACTCTCATGTATCTATACTCTCACATACATCATCTAACTCTCATATTTCTATACTCTCACGTACATCATCTAACCCTCATATATCTATAGTCTCCCATCCATCATCTAACTCTCATATATCTATACTCTCACATGCATCATCAAACTCTCATATATCTATACTTTCACATACATCATCGAACCCTCATATATCCATACTCTCCTATCCATCATCTAAATCTCATATATCTAAACTCTCACATGCATCATCTAACCCTCATATATCTATACTTTCACGTACATCATCTAACTCTCATCTATCTATACTCTCACATACATTATCTAACTCTCATATATCTATACTTTCCCATCCATCATCTAACTCTCATATATACTCTCACGTACATTATCTAACTTTCATATATCTATACTTTCATGTACATCATCTAACTCTCATGTATCTATACTCTCACATACATCATCTAACTCTCATATATACTCTCATGTACGTCATCTAGCTCTCATACTGTATATCTATAATCTCACATACATCATCTAACTCTCATATATCTATACTCTCACGTACATCATCTAACTCTCATATATCTATATTCTCACGTACATCATCTAACTCTCATATATCTATACTTTCACATCCATCATCGAACTCTCATATATCTTAACTCTCACATGCATCATCTAACTCTCATATATCTATACTTTCACATACATCATCTAACTCTCATATATCTATACTCTCATATACATCATCTAAATCTCATATATCTATACTCTCACGTACATCATCTAACTCTCATGTATCTATATTTTCACATACATCATCTAAGTCTCATGTATCTATACTCTCACATACATTATCTAACTCTCATATATACTCTCATGTACGTCATCTAGCTCTCATACTGTATATCTATAATCTCACATACATCATCTAACTCTCATATATCTATACTCTCACGTACATCATCTAACCCTCATATATCTATACTCTCCCATCCATCATCTAACTCTCATATATCTATACTCTCACATACATCATCTAACTTTCATATATCTATACTTTCACATACATCATCTAACTCTCATATATCTATATTCTCACATACATCATCTAACTCTCATACATCTATACTTTCACATACACCATCTAACTCTCATGTATCTATACTCTCACATACATTATCTAACTCTCATATATACTTTCACGTACATCATCTAACTCTCATGTATCTATACTCACATACATTATCTAACTCTCATATATACTCTCACGTACATTATCTATATCTCATGTATCTATACTCTCACATACATTATCTAACTCTCATATATGTATACTTTCCCATCCATCATCTAACTCTCATATATACTCTCAGGTACATTATCTAACTTTCATATATCTATACTTTCACGTACATCATCTAACTCTCATGTATCTATACTCTCACATACATCATCTAACTCTCATATATCTATATTCTCACGTACATCATCTAACTCTCATATATCTATACTTTCACATCCATCATCTAACTCTCATATATCTTAACTCTCACATGCATCATCTAACTCTCATATATCTATACTTTCACATACATCATCTAACTCTCATATATCTATACTCTCATATACATCATCTAACTCTCATATATCTATACTCTCACGTACATCATCTAACTCTCATGTATCTATATTTTCACGTACATCATCTAAGTCTCATGTATCTATACTCTCAAATACATTATCTAACTCTCATATATACTCTCACGTACATTATCTAACTCTCATATATCTATACTTTCACGTACATCATTTAACTCTCATGTATCTATTCTCTCACATACATTATCTAACTCTCATATATACTCTCTCGTATATTATCTAACTCTCATGTATCTATACTCTCACATACATTATCTAAATCTCATATATCTATACTTTCACATACATCATCTAACTCTCATATATCTATACTCTCCAATCCATCATCTAACTCTCATATATCTATACTCTCCAATCTATCATCTAACTCTCATATATCTATACTTTCCCATCCATCATCTAACTCTCATATATACTCTCACGTACATTACCTCACTTTCATATATCTATACTTTCACGTAAATCATCTAACTCTCATCTATCTATACTCTCACATACATCATCTAACTCTCATATGTACTCTCCCATCCATCATCTAACTCTCATATATCTATACTCTGACATGCATCATCTAACTCTCATATATCTATACTTTCACATACATCATCTAACTCTCATGTATCTATACTCTCACATACATTATCTAACTCTCATATATACTTTCACGTACATCATCTAACTCTCATGTATCTATACTCACATACATTATCTAACTCTCATATATACTCTCACGTACATTATCTATATCTCATGTATCTATACTCTCTCATACATTATCTAACTCTCATATTTCTATACTCTCACGTACATCATCTAACCCTCATATATCTATAGTCTCCCATCCATCATCTAACTCTCATATATCTATACTCTCACATGCATCATCAAACTCTCATATATCTATACTTTCACATACATCATCGAACCCTCATATATCTATACTCTCCTATCCATCATCTAAATCTCATATATCTAAACTCTCACATGCATCATCTAACCCTCATATATCTATACTTTCACGTACATCATCTAACTCTCATCTATCTATACTCTCACATACATTATCTAACTCTCATATATCTATACTTTCCCATCCATCATCTAACTCTCATATATACTCTCACGTACATTATCTAACTTTCATATATCTATACTTTCATGTACATCATCTAACTCTCATGTATCTATACTCTCACATACATCATCTAACTCTCATATATCTATACTCTCATATACATCATCTAAATCTCATATATCTATACTCTCACGTACATCATCTAACTCTCATGTATCTATATTTTCACATACATCATCTAAGTCTCATGTATCTATACTCTCACATACATTATCTAACTCTCATATATACTCTCATGTACGTCATCTAGCTCTCATACTGTATATCTATAATCTCACATACATCATCTAACTCTCATATATCTATACTCTCACGTACATCATCTAACCCTCATATATCTATACTCTCCCATCCATCATCTAACTCTCATATATCTATACTCTCACATACATCATCTAACTTTCATATATCTATACTTTCACATACATCATCTAACTCTCATATATCTATATTCTCACATACATCATCTAACTCTCATACATCTATACTCTCACGTACATCATCTAACTCTCATATATCTATACTCTCACATGCATCATCTAACTCTCATATATCTATACTTTCACATACATCATCTAACTCTCATGTATCTATACTCTCACATACATTATCTAACTCTCATATATACTCTCACGTACATTATCTAACTCTTATATCTATACTTTCACGTACATCATCTAACTCTCATATATCTTAACTCTCACATGCATCATCTAACTCTTATATATCTATACTTTCACATACATCATCTAACTCTCATATATCTATACTCTCACGTACATCATCTAACTCTCATCTATCTATACTCTCACATACATCATCTAACTCTCATATGTACTCTCCCATCCATCATCTAACTCTCATATATCTATACTCTGACATGCATCATCTAACTCTCATGTATCTATACTCTCACATACATTATCTAACTCTCATATATACTTTCACGTACATCATCTAACTCTCATGTATCTATACTCACATACATTATCTAACTCTCATGTATACTCTCACGTACATTATCTATATCTCATGTATATATACTCTCACATACATTAACTAACTCTCATATATCTATACTTTCCCATCCATCATCTAACTCTCAAATATACTCTCAGGTACATTATCTAACTTTCATATATCTATACTTTCACGTACATCATCTAACTCTCATGTATCTATACTCTCACATACATCATCTAACTCTCATATATACTCTCATGTACATCATCTAGCTCTCATACTGTATATATATATTCTCACATACATCATATAACTCTCATATATCTATACTCTCACGTACATCATCTAACTCTCATATATCTATATTCTCACATACATCATCTAACTCTCATATATCTATACTTTCACATCCATCATCTAACTCTCATATATCTTAACTCTCACATGCATCATCTAACTCTCATATATCTATACTTTCACATACATCATCTAACTCTCATATATCTATACTCTCATATACATCATCTAACTCTCATATATCTATACTCTCACGTACATCATCTAACTCTCATGTATCTATATTTTCACATACATCATCTAAGTCTCATGTATCTATACTCTCACATACATTATCTAACTCTCATATATACTCTCATGTACGTCATCTAGCTCTCATACTGTATATCTATAATCTCACATACATCATCTAACTCTCATATATCTATATTCTCACGTACATCATCTAACTCTCATATATCTATACTTTCACATCCATCATCTAACTCTCATATATCTTAACTCTCACATGCATCATCTAACTCTCATATATCTATACTTTCACATACATCATCTAACTCTCATATATCTATACTCTCACGTACATCATCTAACTCTCATGTATCTATATTTTCACGTACATCATCTAAGTCTCATGTATCTATACTCTCAAATACATTATCTAACTCTCATATATACTCTCACGTACATTATCTAACTCTCATATATCTATACTTTCACGTACATCATTTAACTCTCATGTATCTATTCTCTCACATACATTATCTAACTCTCATATATACTCTCTCGTATATTATCTAACTCTCATGTATCTATACTCTCACATACATTATCTAAATCTCATATATCTATACTTTCACATACATCATCTAACTCTCATATATCTATACTCTCCAATCTATCATCTAACTCTCATATATCTATACTCTCCAATCTATCATCTAACTCTCATATATCTATACTTTCCCATCCATCATCTAACTCTCATATATACTCTCACGTACATTACCTAACTTTCATATATCTATACTTTCACGTAAATCATCTAACTCTCATCTATCTATACTCTCACATACATCATCTAACTCTCATATGTACTCTCCCATCCATCATCTAACTCTCATATATCTATACTCTGACATGCATCATCTAACTCTCATATATCTATACTTTCACATACATCATCTAACTCTCATGTATCTATACTCTCACATACATTATCTAACTCTCATATATACTTTCACGTACATCATCTAACTCTCATGTATCTATACTCACATACATTATCTAACTCTCATATATACTCTCACGTACATTATCTATATCTCATGTATCTATACTCTCTCATACATTATCTAACTCTCATATATCTATACTTTCCCATCCGTCATCTAACTCTCATATATACTCTCAGGTACATTATCTAACTTTCATATATCTATACTTTCACGTACATCATCTAACTCTCATGTATCTATACTCTCACATACATCATCTAACTCTCATATTTCTATACTCTCACGTACATCATCTAACCCTCATATATCTATAGTCTCCCATCCATCATCTAACTCTCATATATCTATACTCTCACATGCATCATCAAACTCTCATATATCTATACTTTCACATACATCATCGAACCCTCATATATCTATACTCTCCTATCCATCATCTAAATCTCATATATCTAAACTCTCACATGCATCATCTAACCCTCATATATCTATACTTTCACGTACATCATCTAACTCTCATCTATCTATACTCTCACATACATTATCTAACTCTCATATATCTATACTTTCCCATCCATCATCTAACTCTCATATATACTCTCACGTACATTATCTAACTTTCATATATCTATACTTTCATGTACATCATCTAACTCTCATGTATCTATACTCTCACATACATCATCTAACTCTCATATATACTCTCATGTACGTCATCTAGCTCTCATACTGTATATCTATAATCTCACATACATCATCTAACTCTCATATATCTATACCCTCACGTACATCATCTAACTCTCATATATCTATATTCTCACGTACATCATCTAACTCTCATATATCTATACTTTCACATCCATCATCGAACTCTCATATATCTTAACTCTCACATGCATCATCTAACTCTCATATATCTATACTTTCACATACATCATCTAACTCTCATATATCTATACTCTCATATACATCATCTAACTCTCATATATCTATACTCTCACGTACATCATCTAACTCTCATGTATCTATATTTTCACATACATCATCTAAGTCTCATGTATCTATACTCTCAAATACATTATCTAACTCTCATATATACTCTCATGTACGTCATCTAGCTCTCATACTGTATATCTATAATCTCACATACATCATCTAACTCTCATATATCTATACTCTCACGTACATCATCTAACCCTCATATATCTATACTCTCCCATCCATCATCTAACTCTCATATATCTATACTCTCACATGCATCATCTAACTTTCATATATCTATACTTTCACATACATCATCTAACTCTCATATATCTATATTCTCACATACATCATCTAACTCTCATATATACTCTCATGTACGTCATCTAGCTCTCATACTGTATATCTATAATCTCACATACATCATCTAACTCTCATATATCTATACCCTCACGTACATCATCTAACTCTCATATATCTATATTCTCACGTACATCATCTAACTCTCATATATCTATACTTTCACATCCATCATCGAACTCTCATATATCTTAACTCTCACATGCATCATCTAACTCTCAAATATCTATACTTTCACATACATCATCTAACTCTCATATATCTATACTCTCATATACATCATCTAACTCTCATATATCTATACTCTCACGTACATCATCTAACTCTCATGTATCTATATTTTCACATACATCATCTAACTCTCATGTATCTATACTCTCAAATACATTATCTAACTCTCATATATACTCTCATGTACGTCATCTAGCTCTCATACTGTATATCTATAATCTCACATACATCATCTAACTCTCATATATCTATACTCTAACGTACATCATCTAACCCTCATATATCTATACTCTCCCATCCATCATCTAACTCTCATATATCTATACTCTCACATGCATCATCTAACTTTCATATATCTATACTTTCACATACATCATCTAACTCTCATATATCTATATTCTCACATACATCATCTAACTCTCATATATCTATACTCTCACGTACATCATCTAACTCTCATATATCTATACTCTCACATGCATCATCTAACTCTCATATATCTATACTTTCACATACATCATCTAACTCTCATGTATCTATACTCTCACATACATTATCAAACTCTCATATATACTCTCACGTACATTATCTAACTCTTATATCTATACTTTCACGTACATCATCTAACTCTCATATATCTTAACTCTCACATGCATCATCTAACTCTCATATATCTATACTTTCACATACATCATCTAACTCTCATATATCTATACTTTCACGTACATCATCTAACTCTCATGTATCTATACTCACATACATTATCTAACTCTCATATATACTCTTACCTACATTATCTATATCTCATGTATCTATACTCTCACATACATTATCTAACTCTCATATATCTATACTTTCCCATCCATCATCTAACTCTCATATATACTCTCAGGTACATTATCTACCTTTCATATATCTATACTTTCACGTACATCATCTAACTTTCATGTATCTATACTCTCACATACATCATCTAACTCTCATATTTCTATACTCTCACGTACATCATCTAACCCTCATATATCTATAGTCTCCCATTCATCATCTAACTCTCATATATCTATACTCTCACATGCATCATCAAACTCTCATATATCTATACTTTCACATACGTCATCGAACCCTCATATATCTATACTCTCCTATCCATCATCTAAATCTCATATATCTAAACTCTCACATGCATCATCTAACCCTCATATATCTATACTTTCACGTACATCATCTAACTCTCATCTATCTATACTCTCACATACATTATCTAACTCTCATATATCTATACTTTCCCATCCATCATCTAACTCTCATATATACTCTCACGTACATTATCTAACTTTCATATATCTATACTTTCACGTACATCATCTAACTCTCATGTATCTATACTCTCACATACATCATCTAACTCTCATATATACTCTCATGTACGTCATCTAGCTCTCATACTGTATATCTATAATCTCACATACATCATCTAACTCTCATATATCTATACTCTCACGTACATCATCTAACTCTCATATATCTATATTCTCACGTACATCATCTAACTCTCATATATCTATACTTTCACATCCATCATCTAACTCTCATATATCTTAACTCTCACATGCATCATCTAACTCTCATATATCTATACTTTCACATACATCATCTAACTCTCATATATCTATACTCTCATATACATCATCTAACTCTCATATATCTATACTCTCACGTACATCATCTAACTCTCATGTATCTATATTTTCACATACATCATCTAAGTCTCATGTATCTATACTCTCACATACATTATCTAACTCTCATATATACTCTCATGTACGTCATCTAGCTCTCATACTGTATATCTATAATCTCACATACATCATCTAACTCTCATATATCTATACTCTCACGTACATCATCTAACCCTCATATATCTATACTCTCCCATCCATCATCTAACTCTCATATATCTATACTCTCACATGCATCATCTAACTTTCATATATATATACTCTCACGTACATTATCTAACTTTCATATATCTATACTTTCACGTACATCATCTAACTCTCATGTATCTATACTCTCACGTACATCATCTAACCCTCATATATCTATACTCTCACGTACATCATCTAAGTCTCATATATCTATACTTTCACATACATCATCTAACTCTCATATATCTATACTCTCACGTACATTATCTAACTCTCATATGTCTATACTTTCACATACATAATCTAACTCTTATATATCTGTACTCTCACGTGCATTATCTAACTCTCATATATCTATACTCTCACGTACATCATCTAACTCTCATATATCTATACTCTCACATACATCATCTAACTCTCATATATCAATACTTTCCCATCCATCATCAAACTCTCATATATACTCTCACGTACATTATCTAACTTTCATATATCTATACTTTCACGTACATCATCTAACTCTCATGTATCTATACTCTCACATACATCATCTAACTCTCATATATACTCTCATGTACATCATCTAGCTCTCATACTGTATATCTATAATCTCACATACATCATCTAACTCTCATATATCTATACTCTCACGTACATCATCTAACCCTCATATATCTATACTCTCCCATCCATCATCTAACTCTCATATATCTATACTCTCACATGCATCATCTAACTTTCATATATCTATACTTTCACATACATCATCTAACTCTCATATATCTATACTTTCACATACATCATCTAACTCTCATATATCTATACTCTCACGTACATTATCTAACGTTCATATATCTATACTCTCACGTACATCATCTAACTCTCATATATCTATACTTTCACATACATTATCTAACTTTCATATATCTATACTCTCATGTACATTATCTAACTCTCATATATCTATACTTTCACATACATCATCTAACTCTCATATATCTATACCCTCCACTCCATCATCTAACTCTCATATATCTATACTCTTCAATCTATCATTTAACTCTCATATATCTATACTCTCACATGCATCATCTAACTCTCATATATCTATACTTTCCTATCCATCATCTAACTCTCATATATACTCTCACGTATTTTACCTAACTTTCATATATCTATACTTTCACGTACATCATCTAACTCTCATGTATCTATACTCTCACATACATCATCTAACTCTCATATATACTCTCATGTACATCATCTAGCTCTCATACTGTATATCTATACTCTCACATACATCATCTAACTCTCATATATCTATACTCTCACGTACATCATCTAACCCTCATATATCTATACTCTCCCATCCATCATCTAACTCTCATATATCTATGCTCTCACATGCATCATCTAACTCATATATCTATACTTTCACATACATCATCTAACTCTCATGTATCTATACTCTCACATACATTATCTAACTCTCATATTTACTCTCACGTACATTATCTATCTCTCATATATCTATACTTTCACGTACATCATCTAACTCTCATGTATCTATACTCTCAGATACATTATCTAACTCTCATATATACTCTCACGTACATTATCTAACTCTCATGTATCTATACTCTCACATACATTATCTAACTTTCATATATCTATACTTTCCCATCCATCATCTAACTCCCATATATACTCTCACGTACATTATCTAACTCTTAAATATCTATACTTTCCCATCCATCATCTAACTCTCATATATACTCTCACATACATTATCTAACTTTCATATATCTATACTTTCACATACATCATCTAACTCTCATGTATCTATACTCTCACATACATCATCTAACTCTCATATTTCTATACTTTCACGTACATCATCTAGCCCTCATATATCTATACTCTCCCATCCATCATCTAACTCTCATATTTCTATACTCTCACATGCATAATCAAACTCTCATATATCTATACTTTCACATACATCATCTAACCCTCATATATCTATACTCTCCTGTCCGTCATCTAACTGTCATATATCTATACTCTCACATGCATCATCTAACTCTCAGATATCTATACTTTCCCATCCATCATCTAACTCTCATATATACTCTCACGTACATTATCTAACTTTCATATATCTATCCTTTCACGTACATCATCTAACTCTCATGTATCTATATTCTCACATACCTCATCTAACTCTCATATTTCTATACTCTCACTTGCATCATCTAACTCTCAGATATCTATACTCTCACATACATTATCTAACTCTCATATCTATACTTTCCCATCCTTCATCTAACTCTCATATATACTCTCACGTACATTATCTAACTTTCATATATCTATCCTTTCACATACATCATCTAACTCTCATGTATCTATACTCTCACATACCTCATCTAACTCTCATATTTCTATACTCTCACCTACATCATCTAACCCTCATATATCTATACTCTCACATACATCATCTATCTCTCATATATCTATACTTTCACATCCATCATCAAACTCTCATATATCTATACTCTCACATGCATCATCTAACTCTCATATATCTATACTCTCACGTACATCGTCTAACTCTCATATATCTATACTTTCACATACATCATCTAACTCTCATATATCTGTACTCTCACGTACATTATCTAACTCTCATATATCTATACTCTCACGTACATCATCTAACTCTCATATATCTATACTCTCACGTACATCATCTAACTCTCATATATCTATACTTTCCCATCCATCATCTAACTCTCATATATACTCTCACGTACATTATCTAACTTTCATATATCTATACTTTCACGTACATCATCTAACTCTCATGTATCTGTACTCTCACATACATCATCTAACTCTCATATATACTCTCATGTACATCATCTAGCTCTCATACTGTATATCTATAATCTCACATACATCATCTAACTCTCATATATCTATACTCTCACGTACATCATCTAACCCTCATATATCTATACTCTCCCATCAATCATCTAACTCTCATATATCTATACTCTCACATGCATCATCTAACTTTCATATATCTATACTTTCACATACATCATCTAACTCTCATATATCTATACTCTCACATACATCATCTAACTCTCATATATCTATACTCTCACGTACATCATCTAACTCTCATATATCTATACTTTCACATACATCATCTAACTCTCATATATCTATACTTTCACATACATCATCTAACTCTCATATATCTATACCCTCCAATCCATCATCTAACTCTCATATATCTATACTCTCCAATCTATCATCTAACTCTCATATATCTATACTCTCACATGCATCATCTAACTCTCATATATCTATACTTTCCCATCCATCATCTAACTCTCATATATACTCTCACGTATTTTACCTAACTTTCATATATCTATACTTTCACGTACATCATCTAACTCTCATGTATCTATACTCTCACATACATCATCTAACTCTCATATATACTCTCATGTACATCATCTAGCTCTCATACTGTATATCTATACTCTCACATACATCATCTAACTCTCATATATCTATACTTTCACATCCATCATTTAACTCTCATATATCTATACTCTCACATGCATCATCTAACTCTCATATATCTATACTTTCACATACATCATCTAACTCTCATATATCTATACTCTCACGTACATCATCTAACTCTCATATATCTATACTCTCATATACATCATCTAACTCTCATATATCTATATTCTCACGTACATCATCTAACTCTCATATATCTATACTTTCACATACATCATCTAACTCTCATACATCTATACTCTCCAATCCATCATCTAACTCTCATATATCTATACTCTCCAATCTATCATCTAACTCTCATATATCTATACTCTCACGTACATCATCTAACTCTCATATATCTATACTTTCACATAAATCATCTAACTCTCATATATCTATACTCTCACATACATCATCTAACTCTCATATATCTATACTCTCACGTACATCTTTTAACTCTCTTATATCTATACTCTCACATACATCATCTAACTCTCATATATCTATACTCTCACGTACATCATCTAACTCTCATATACCTATACTCTCACGTACATTATCTAACTCTCATATATCTATACTCTCCAATCCATCATCTAACCCTCATATATCTATACTCTCACGTACATAATCTAACTCTCATATATCTATACTCTCACATACATCATCTAACTCTCATATATCTATACTTTCACATACATCATCTAACTCTCATATATCTATAATCTCACATACATCATCTAACTCTCATATATCTATACTCTCCAATCCATCATCTAACTCTCATTTATCTATACTCTTACATCCATCATCTAACTCTCATATATCTATACTCTCACGTCCATCATCTAACTCTAACATATCTATACTCTCACGTCAATCATCTAACTCTCATATATCTATACTCTCATGTCCATCATCTAACTCTCATATATCTATACTCTCATGTCCATCATCAAACTCTCATATATCTATACTCTCATGTCCATCATCTAACTCTCATATATCTATACTCTCACATCCATTTATAATTCCTGTTTGAGGTGTTTCAGCAGAGAAGGAGGAGCCAGCTTAGGGTCTTCACATTCACTTTATTTATTGATTGATGCACAAACGTCTTCAAACACAGCAGGAGAAACGGCCAACAAACAGTCCTGCTTCAGAAGATCAATGAGCTCTACTGACCACAAGCATCTAGGCTAACTCACGCTAACAGCTGAAGCTGAACATGAAGGAGCAGCTTGTCCACCTGAAGGAGCAGCTGGTCCACCTGAAGGACCTGAAGGAGCAGCTGGTCCACCTGAAGGACCTGAAGGAGCAGCTGGTCCACCTGATGGAGCAGCTGGTCCACCTGAAGAGGCAGCTTGTCCACCTGAAGGAGCAGCTGGTCCACCTGAAGGAGCAACTGGTCCACCTGAAGGAGCAGCTGGTCCACCTGAAGGACCTGAAGGACCAACTGGTCCACCTGAAGGAGCAGCTGGTCCACCTGAAGGACCTGAAGGAGCAGCTGGTCCACCTGAAGGAGCAGCTGGTCCACCTGAAGGAGCAGCTGGTCCACCTGAAGGACCTGAAGGAGCAGCTGGTCCACCTGAAGGAGCAGCTGGTCCACCTGAAGTAGCAGCTGGTCCACCTGAAGGACCTGAAGGAGCAGCTGGTCCACCTGAAGGACCTGAAGGAGCAGCTGGTCCACCTGAAGGAGCAGCTGGTCCACCAGAAGGAGCAGCTGGTCCACCTGAAGGAGCAGCTGGTCCACCTGAAGGACCTGAAGGAGCAGCTGGTCCACCTGAAGGAGCAGCTGGTCCACCTGAAGGACCTGAAGGAGCAGCTGGTCCACCTGAAGGAGCAGCTGGTCTACCAGAAGGAGCAGCTGGTCCACCTGAAGGACCTGAAGGAGCAGCTGGTCCACCTGAAGGAGCAGCTGGTCCACCAGAAGGAGCAGCTGGTCCACCAGAAGGAGCAGCTGGTCCACCTGAAGGAGCAGCTGGTCCACCAGAAGGAGCAGCTGGTCCACCTGAAGGAGCAGCTGGTCCACCAGAAGGAGCAGCTGGTCCACCTGAAGGAGCAGCTGGTCCATCTGAAGGAGCTCCCGCTCCATCAGATGGACCAGCTGCTCCTTCAGGTGGACCAGCTGCTCCTTCTGGTCCTTCAGGTGGACCAGTTGCTCCTTCAGGTGGACCAGCTGCTCCTTCAGGTGGACCAGCTGGTCCATCTGATGGAGCGGGAGCTCCAGCCCTCTGTGTGTGACCCTCAGCCTCCCAGTAGGTCCAGTCCTGTTGCTCTGACAGGAAACCAGTTCAGATCCAGGGTTTTTCCCATCAATTGATGGTGCTCTCTGTTGGGAACACTGGTTTCCTTCCCACTAAAGTGCTTTAAAGTGGCCTTTATTAATAGTTGTGCTTTATAGATGAACAAAAAGCTTCTATATCAATCAGCATTTTATCCAGAGGTTCTCCTCAGCCTCCAACATGCTCTGTCTGCCCCGCTGAAGCACCGTACAAAAATACAGAGAATATACAGAAAACAACATGATACAGCATTTTGCTTCTCAAGACAATAGTCACACCAAAATAGAGCTTTGCAAACAGAGCTTAGCAAGAATAGATCTAGATCACATGGAGATACATTCAGGGATGTCAGCAGCAGCCAGCAAAGGGTTCAGAGACGGCTCAATGGTGAGGAGGACCAGGAACCACCTGAGGCCCCTGGGGGACCAGTGCATGAACGGTGGGGGAGCTTTGATTAGATCATTAGGATCTTAACTAAGCAGCTGCTTCTTCCAGCAGCAGCACCTTCCTCCATGTTTATTGCTGAACCCTTTGAACCTGAGGGCGGGTCCTGACACCCAGCAGCAGCATCAGTTCGCTGGCCTAGTCCAAACCCAGGGAGCATCCAGGGGTTCCAGGTCCTCCCTGGTCCCTGCTAACAGGAAACGCTGGTAACCCAGGGAGACGGCAGGGAGGGGTCAGCTCGCCTTGGGCAAAGAGCAGAAAATGTAACGCAGGTTCTCCACAGGGGGCGCCACCTACCCTGCTGTTTAACCTCTGTAGCCATATTGCTCAAAGAGAAGAAGAGCTTCCTGATCAGAACATGCATCACTACCCATAATGCACCCACTGATGGACACGCCGCCGCTCCCCTGTGCTCAACAGCTCCAGGTTTAGCTAGCTGGTTTTTAGGAACGCAGGGCAGATCATGGTGGGGCGCATATGGATGCACAAAGAGGGAGGATTAAAAAGATCAGATTGTCTGGTTGGTAAGGAAAGGTAGAAAAGTTAGCCAGAAAGACAAGTTTGTTGATTTTACACAGATATGAACAAAGTAGAGTGTACAGACAAAGGGACGTAGGGTTTTCTATTATTATGCACATCATATAACTAGAGGAGCAGATCAGGCCACGGTCTGTAAGCCATTACGTTCCATTATCCCCCTCAGGAGCAGCGCTAGGGACAGCAGTTCTGTTCAGTGAACTGAATCATTCAAAAGACTCATTTACTGAGTCGTTCAGTTCATTCAGGAGCAGTATTTCTCTGACCGTTAAAATGGCGGATTAGCATGGCTATGTTTGCGTAGCGGGATGTTTATAGAGCTTTAGCTGCATCCTATGCTCCTTTATGTTTATCAGAGGTGATTAGCATGGCGGTGGCGACACTGGGCCTTCTAATCAGAGACCTCTAACGCCGCAGGTGTCGTCACAGTTTATGGTGACCTTTAGATTCAATTAATCTGTTACTCATTAACAGGATCAGGTTATAGATCTGTCTTTTCCAGATCCTCTCTCAGCTCTCTGGTAGAGTATGTCATTGGAACAGCAGCGCTTCTACCTGCATGAATGAAGGCAGGATTCGTTCCCGCTGATGCTCTGACTGCCTCACTTCATCGTCGGCTAAGTCTAGCAGCGCCAACCAGTCAGTGACTGGATGCAGACCGCTGGTCTTTCTTTGATACAAAACGTTTGACCCTCTGACTGGATGATTATAAAGGGCCGTCAGGCTGGATGGGTTGTAAATGGCGCTATAGCAATAAACGAAAATCAACTAAAGTGAATCATAACTGATTCTCAGTGGGCAGCCGGTTCCGCAGCGATCCAATTACAGTTCGGATAACTGTATGGATCACCGTATGGATCACTGAACGGATCACTAAATGGATCACTGTATAGATCACCGTATGATCAATGAATGGATCCCCGTATGGATCACTGAACGGATCACTGTACAGATCACTATATGGATCACCGTATCGATCGCCATATGGATCACTGCTATCTATCCACCCAGCCCTGCTAGCTGTCCATCCAGCCCTGCTAGCTGTCCATCCAGCCCTGCTCTCTGTCCATCCAGGCCTGCTAGCTGTCCATCCAGCCCTGCTAGCTGTCCATCCAGCCCTGCTCTCTGTCCATCCAGCCCTGCTAGCTGTCCATCCAGCCCTGCTATCTATCCATCCAGCCCTGCTAGCTGTCCATCCAGCCCTGCTAGCTGTCCATCCAGCCCTGCTATCTATCCATCCAGCCCTGCTAGCTGTCCATCCAGCCCTGCTCTCTGTCCATCCAGCCCTGCTATCTGTCCATCCAGCTCTGCTCTCTGTCCATCCAGCCCTGCTAGCTGTCCATCCAGCCCTGCTAGCTATCCATCCAGCCCTGCTATCTGTCCATCCAGCCCTGCTAGCTTTCCATCCAGCCCTGCTAGCTGTCCATCCAGCCCCGCTATCTATCCATCCAGCCCTGCTAGCTGCCCAGCCAGCCCTGCTAGCTGTCCATCCAGCCCTGCTATCTGTCCATCCAGCCCTGTTAGCTGTCCATCCAGCCCTGCTATCTATCCATCCAGCCCTGCTAGCTGTCCATCCAGCTCTGCTCTCTGTCCATCCAGCCCTGCTAGCTATCCATCCAGCCCTGCTCTCTGTCCATCCAGCCCTGCTATCTATCCATCCAGCCCTGCTAGCTGTCCATCCAGCCCTGCACTCTGTCCATCCAGCCCTGCTATCTGTCCATCCAGCCCTGCTAGCTTTCCATCCAGCCCTGCTAGCTGTCCATCCAGCCCTGCTAGCTATCCATCCAGCCCTGCTATCTATCCATCCAGCCCTGCTAGCTATCCATCCAGCCCCGCTATCTATCCATCCAGCCCTGCTAGCTGCCCAGCCAGCCCTGCTAGCTGTCCATCCAGCCCTGCTATCTGTCCATCCAGCCCTGTTAGCTGTCCATCCAGCCCTGCTATCTGTCCATCCAGCCCTGTTAGCTGTCCATCCAGCCCTGCTATCTGTCCAACCAGCCCTGCTAGCTGTCCATCCAGCCCTGTTAGCTGTCCATCCAGCCTGCTAGCTGCCCATCCAGCCCTGCTAGCTGTCCATCCAGCCCTGCTAGCTGTCTATCCAGCCTGCTAGCTGTCCATCAAGCCCTGCTAGCTGTCCACCCAGCCCTGCTAGCTGTCTATCCAGCCTGCTAGCTGTCCATCCAGCCCTGCTAGCTGTCCATCCAGCCCTGTTAGCTGTCCATCCAGCCCTGTTAGCTGTCCACCCAGCCCTGCTAGCTGTCTATCCAGCCTGCTAGCTGTCCATCCAGCCCTGCTAGCTGTCCAGCCAGCCCTGTTAGCTGTCCACCCAGCCCTGCTAGCTGTCTATCCAGCCTGCTAGCTGTCCATCCAGCCCTGCTAGCTGTCCATCCAGCCCTGCTATCTGTCCATCCAGTCCTGCTAGCTGTCCACCCAGCCCTGCAAGCTGTCTATCCAGCCGGCTAGCTGTCCATCCAGCCCTACTAGCTGTCCATCCAGCCCTGTTATCTGTCCACCCAGCCCTGCTAGCTGTCCATCCAGCCTGCTAGCTGTCCATCCAGCCCTGTTAGCTGTCCATCCAGCCCTGCTAGCTATCCATCCAGCCTGCTAGCTGTCCATCCAGCCCTGCTAGCTGTACATCCAGCCCTTTTAGCTGTCCATCCAGCCCTGTTAGCTGTCCACCCAGCCCTGCTAGCTGTCCATCCAGCCCTGCTAGCTGTCCATCCAGCCCTGCTAGCTGTCCATCCAGCCCTGCTATCTGTCCATCCAGACCTGTTTGCTGTCCATCCAGCCCTGCTATCTGTCCATCCAGACCTGTTTGCTGTCCATCCAGCCCTGCTATCTGTCCACCCAGCCCTGCTAGCTGTCTATCCAGCCTGCTAGCTGTCCATCCAGCCCTGCTAGCTGTCCATCCAGCCCTGCTAGCTGTCCATCCAGCCCTGCTAGCTGTCCAACCAGCCCCGCTATCTATCCATCCAGCCCTATCTATCCATCCAGCCCTGCTATCTGTCCATCCAGCCCTGCTCTCTGTCCATCCAGCCCTGCTATCTATCCATCCAGCCCTGCTATATGTCCATCCAGCCCTGCTATCTGTCCATCCAGCCCTGCTAGCTGTTCATCCAGCCCTGCTATCTGTCCTTCCAGCCCTGCTAGCTGTCCATCCAGCCCTGCTATCTGTCCATCCAGCCCTGCTAGCTGTCCATCCAGCCCTGCTATCTATCCATCCAGCCCTGCTATCCACCCAGCCCTGCTATCTGTCCATCCAGCCCTGCTAGCTGTCCATCCAGCCTGCTAGCTGCCCATCCAGCCCTGCTAGCTGTCCATCCAGCCCTGCTAGCTGTCCAGCCAGCCCTGCTATCATTTTATCCAGCCCTGCTATCTGTCCATCCAGCCCTGCTAGCTGTCCATCCAGCCCTGCTATCTGTCCATCCAGCCCTGCTATCTATCCATCCAGCCCTACTAGCTGTCCACCCAGCCTGCTAGCTGTCCATCCAGCCCTGCTATCATTTTATCCAGCCCTGCTATCTGTCCATCCAGCCCTGCTAGCTGTCCATCCAGCCCTGCTATCTGTCCATCCAGCCCTGCTATCTGTCCATCCAGCCCTGCTAGCTGTTCATCCAGCCCTGCTATCTGTCCATCCAGCCCTGCTAGCTGTCCATCCAGCCCTGCTAGCTGTCCATCCAGCCCTGCTAGCTGTTCATCCAGCCCTGCTAGCTGTCCATCCAGCCCTGCTATCTGTCCATCGAGCCCTGCTATCTGTCCATCGAGCCCTGCTAGCTGTCCATCCAGCCCTGCTATCTATCCATCCAGCCCTGCTATCTGTCTACCCAGCCCTGCGAGCTGTCTATCCAGCCCTGCTAGCTGTCCATCCAGCCCTGCTAGCTGTCCATCCAGCCCTGCTATCTGTCCATCCAGCCCTGCTAGCTGTTCATCCAGCCCTGCTAGCTGTCCATCCAGCCCTGCTATCTGTCCATCCAGCCCTGCTAGCTGTCCATCCAGCCCTGCTAGCTGTCCATCCAGCCCTGTTAGCTGTCCACCCAGCCCTGCTAGCTGTCTATCCAGCCTGCTAGCTGTCCATCGAGCCCTGCTAGCTGTCCAGCCAGCCCTGTTAGCTGTCCACCCAGCCCTGCTAGCTGTCCATCCAGCCCTGCTATCTGTCCATCCAGCCCTGCTAGCTGTCCACCCAGCCCTGCTAGCTGTCTATCCAGCCTGCTAGCTGTCCATCCAGCCCTGCTAGATGTCCATCCAACCCTCTTAGCTGTCCACCCAGCCCTGCTAGCTGTCTATCCAGCCTGCTAGATGTCCATCCAGCCCTGCTAGCTGTCCATCCAGCCCTGCTATCTGTCCACCCAGCCCCGTTAGCTGTCCATCCAGCCCTGCTAGCTGTCCAGCCAGCCCTGTTACCTGTTCATCCAGCCCTGCTATCTGTCCACCCAGCCCCGTTAGCTGTCCACCCAGCCCTGCTAAATGTGTCTATCCAGCCTGCTAGCTGTCCATCCAGCCCTGCTAGCTGTCCAGCCAGCCCTGTTAGCTGTTCATCCAGCCCTGCTATCTGTCCATCCAGCCCTGTTTGCTGTCCATCCAGCCCTGCTATCTGTCAATCCAGCCCTGCTAGCTGTCCATCCAGCCTGCTAGCTGCCCATCCAGCCCTGCTATCTATCCATCCAGCCCTGCTAGCGGTCCATCCAGCCCTGCTAGCTGCCCATCCAGCCCTGCTATCTGTCCATCCAGCCCTGTTAGCTGTCCATCCAGCCCTGCTAGCTGTCCATCCAGCGCTGTTAGCTGTCCATCCAGCCTGCTAGCTGCCCATCCAGCCCTTCTATCTGTCCATCCAGCCCTGTTAGCTGTCCACCCAGCCCTGTTACCTGTCCACCCAGCCCTGCTAGCTGTCTATCCAGCCTGCTAGCTGTCCATCCAGCCCTGCTAGCTGTCCAGCCAGCCCTGTTAGCTGTTCATCCAGCCCTGCTATCTGTCCATCCAGCCCTGTTTGCTGTCCATCCAGCCCTGCTAGCTGTCCATCCAGCCCTGCTATCTATCCATCCAGCCCTGCTAGCTGTCCATCCAGCCCTGCTATCTGTCCATCCAGCCCTGCTAGCTGTCCATCCAGCCCTGCTATCTGTCGATCCAGCCCTGCTAGCTGTCCATCCAGCCCTGCTATCTATCCATCCAGCCCTGCTAGCTGTCCATCCAGCCCTGCTATCTGTCCATCCAGCCCTGCTAGCTGTCCATCCAGCCCTGCTATCTGTCCATCCAGCCCTGTTAGCTGTCCACCCAGCCCTGCTAGCTGTCTATCCAGCCTGCTATCTGTCGATCTAGCCCTGTTTGCTGTCCAGCCAGCCCTGCTATCTGTCCATCCAGCCCTGCTAGCTGTCCATCCAGCCCTGTTTGCTGTCCATCCAGCCCTGCTATCTGTCAATCCAGCCCTGCTAGCTGTCCATCCAGCCCTGCTATCTGTCGATCCAGCCCTGCTAGCTGTCCATCCAGCCTGCTCGCTGCCCATCCAGCCCTGCTATCTATCCATCCAGCCCTGCTAGCTGTCCATCCAGCCCTGCTAGCTGTCCATCCAGCCCTGCTATCTATCCATCCATCCCTGCTAGCTGTCCACCCAGCCCTGCTAGCTGTCCATCCAGCCCTGCTAGCTGTCCATCCAGCCCTGCTATCTATCCATCCATCCCTGCTAGCTGTCCATCCAGCCCTGCTATCTATCTATCCATCCCTGCTAGCTGTCCATCCAGCCCTGCTAGCTGTCCATCCAGCCCTGCTATCTATCCATCCAGCCCTGCTAGCTGTCCATCCAGCCCTGCTATCTGTCCATCCAGCCTGCTAGCTGTCCATCCAGCCCTGCTATCTGTTTATCCAGCCCTGCTATCTATCCATCCAGCCCTGCTAGCTGTCCATCGAGCCCTGCTAGCTGTCCATCCAGCCTGCTAGCTGTCCATCCAGCCCTGCTATCTGTTTATCCAGCCCTGCTATCTATCCATCCAGCCCTGCTAGCTGTCCATCCAGCCCTGTTAGCTGTCCATCCAGGCTAACCTCTGAAGGGCTAACTAAAAGATTATTAGATCAGCAGGCTGCTCAGCGACCCACACAGCGCCTCATGCTAAGCTAAAAGGGTTTAAAGATACATGCTAGAAGAGTAGTTATTGTGTAAATACGAAATATTCAAAGGCCTACTGCCAAGCCATGCTTCACCATGGTAACAGTTCTGTCACCACGGTAACAGTGAATACACATAAGAAGCTGTTTGGTAGGAAATGGAGGGACTTGCAAACAGGAGCCATCTTGTTTTATATTTGCTGCAGCTAACTTAGACCTCAACTCAACATTTCCAATTATTTCCAATAATAATTTCACTGTTGTCATTACAGCAGGAAACCTGGGGGTGGTTTGGGACCCTGTTACACTCAGCCAGGGAAGGTTAAGAGGGATTTAGGTGACCAGAGGGTTGCCTGAGTTTTATTTTTTAAATATCTGGGACAAATTTAAAAAAAAATGTTTCTAAAATCTCAAAGATTAAGTATTTATCATTCTCTTTATCAGTGATAAATGTTTTATATATCAAATGACAAAATCTTTAATTTAAGTACAAAAACAATCTGATCCTGATATTTTTATATTCTTTTAAAAATTGCTTAGTTCCAAGAAATGTGCCTTTTATTCGACCAGAATTAAACTTGATGCTTTGTGAAAGTGAGGAGATTAAATGTTAGAAAGTGGAAGTTTAGGGGAATTGGAGCTTTCTAGCAGATGCCGTCTTCCCTACAGAAAGAACTAATGTCTTTAAGGGACTATAAACTGTTTTAAGCCCTTTCGTCTGTAAACTAGATTAGTAGGAAATTATTGTGATCATCAAACTTTAAAGAAACGCGTTCAGTCGTCCGTCCTCCTCTGCTGATTCAGGAGTCGTGCCACAATGGCAGATCTGTACTGTTAGGAGAAGAAAAGCTGGAACTTTAGCTGAAGCCTGGATCATTTCTAACCCCTTTCGTAAACTGTACAAAAGCAAAGTTAAACATTTAACAGTTTCACTGTTAAACGCTCTCGTTGTTTTGTTTTTTTTTTTGTTTTGTTTTTACAGCATCACAAAAGCAGAGTTTAGGTTATGACACAACATGAAACAAATGACAATAATAAAAGCATTTAAACTTGAATAAAAACATCCACTGTGGCCCTCTAGTGGCGGAACAGCAGAACGGCAGCTTGTTCCGGGTCAGTTGTTCTTGGTGAACTCGCCTGCCTCCCAGCGCAGAGCCATGGCACTCTTCCGCCTCCCCGCCGTAAAGGCCTCAGGAAACTGAAAGACAGGGGGAGATTTCCTTAAATATATTTAAATATTTTTCTTTTTTTAATCACCTATTAATCATACATGGTGACATTTAAAATAGTGATTCCACCTGAAAAATATTCTTCAATGCCTTTCTGTTATATGAATACAAACAATTGTATTTCCAATTTATAGTTTGGGAGCTGTGCTTGTTTTAATTCACATATGGAATTTGAGAGTAATGGGGCGTTTAGATTCAGCTATTGTTTTCCGGCTGCAGACCAGAGAGGATAACCAGCTCCCTCTGAGTTTAGGAGGCTTGAGATGATAAAGGAAGTTTTTGATCCAGAGAAGCATCAAGGTTGGTCAAACTGAGGATTACAGACTGTGTGTCTTTGAAGTAGATGAGGAAACTTAGTTTTAGGCATCAAAAAAGCTTAAACAGGGAGATTGGAACACGAGTTGCTTTGATGCTTCAACGCTCTGGTTGTTTATCTGTTATGTTCTGTAGCTTCAGGCTAGAGGGCAGCTTGGCTTTATTTACTCTATGAGTTGCAAACATAGATTTAACATGTTTTTAAGTGATTCCCGGCCCGGTGTCTTTCTGCATGGAGTTTACATGTTCTCCCTGAGCATGCGTGGGTTCTCTCTGGGTACTCAGGCTTCCTCCCACAGTCCAAAAACATGACTGTTAGGTTGATTGACTTGTCTAAATCCTCCTTAGGTGTGAGTGTGAATGGTTGTTTGTCCTGTTTGTCTCTGTGTTGCCCTGCAATAGACTGGCGACCTGTCCAGGACGGACCCCGCCTCTCGCCCATTGACTGCTGGAGATAGGCACCAGCACCCCTCGCGATCCCACCCGGGACAAGCGTGTCAGATAATGAATGGATGGATGGATGTTTTTAAGTGAGAAAGTCCACCTCCAAACATCCTCTGTTCATCAGTTCATCAGGATTATAATCCCACTAAAATCTGCAGTTCTTGTCTCGGCCTCAGCAGTTGGCCTCTCAAACTGAGCCTGGTTTTGGTTCTAGTGGAGGTTGGACACTTATTTTCTGAGAAAAATCCTCTTTCATACCTATAATAATGAGAAGAATGGCTGAAACCATCCCTCAGGAGCCAAAGTGGTTGATTTGTTGTCCTTTCATAGCTTTTAATCCCTGTGCAGCGCGTTGTGCTCTTTATCTCAACCCACTGGAGATGTTTTAGCTCCAGTTCCTCCATCTCATCTACAAATGATGTAGCTCCAACTCACTGCTTCCTTGATCATGTCATTCTCAATTCTTGCTTGCTAGCCGTTCTAGCCCAGTTGCTCATGTGGTTGTACATGTCCTCCTCAAAATATTAGCATATTGTGATTAAGTTCATTATTTTCCATAATGTAATGATAAAACTTGAACATTCGTATATTTTAGATTCATTACACACTAACTGAAATATTTCAGGTCTTTTATTGTCTTCATACAGATGATTTTGGCATCCAGCTCATGAAAAAACAAAATTCCTATCTCACAAAATTAGCATATCATGAAAAAAGATCTCTGAATGAACTTTGCACCTAATCATCTGAATCAACAGATTAACTCTAAACACCTGCAAAAGATTCCTGAGGCCTCTAAAAAACCCAGCCTGGTTCATCACTCAGAACCCCAATGATGGGTCAGACTGGGACCTGACTGCTGTCCAGAAGGCCATCATTGACCCCCTCAAGCAAGAGGGGATGACACAGAAAGATATTTCTGAACCAATAGGCTGTTCCTAGAGTGCTGCTGCATCGAGGCACCTCAGTGGGACGTCTGTGGGAAGGAAAAAGTGGCAGAAAACGCTGCACAACCAGAAGAGGTGAGCGGACCAGGAAGATTGTGGAGAAGGGCCGATTCCAGACCTTGGGGGACCTGCAGAAGCAGTGGACTGAGTCTGGAGTACAAACATCCAGAGCCACCGTGCACAGGCGTGTGCAGGGAATGGGCTACAGGTGCCGCATTCCCCAGGTCAAGCCACTTTAGAACCAGAAACAGCGGCAGAGGCGCCTGACCTGGGCTACAGAGAAGCAGCACTAGACTGTTGCTCAGTTTTGCAGGTCATTTGAAAATCAAGGTGCCAGAGTCTGGAGGAAGACTGGAGAAGGAAATGCCACAAGTCCAGTGTCAAGTACCCACAGCCAGTGATGGTCTGGGGTGCCATGTGTTGTCGAAAATTTTTGATTTCTCTACTATTATATATTAATTTATCCTATTTACTCACTATAAAAGTTTTCACTCAGCCTGTTTCACCTTGAAGGCCACACAATTCTCAGCTGGATGGTGTTTGTAGACCAGACATAGCTTCTTCCCATAACAAACCAGCTGGATGGTGTTTGTAGACCAGACAGAGCTTCTTCCCATAACAAACCAGATTCTTTCTCAAGGTTTATTCATAACATGTTACTGTTTCACCAAAGTGTCTGTAATTTGTTTTGACTCTGACTACTTTTCCATTGTTGTAAGTAAGGAGGAATGAACGCTGCCCAGGCAGAACAGGGCTGAATACTGTGCCATTAGGGCTGTATAATGAACTGTTCTCTCTTTGCAAAGATATGAATAAATGTGCCGACTGAGTGAAATCCATCGATCTCCATTTATTTAACTAGGATGAATATTTTAATACTTTTTTCCCACAACACATGTCAGCTGGTACAGGTGCTGGTCATAAAATTAGAATATCATGAAAAAGTAGATTGATTTCAGTAATTCCATTTAAAAAGTGAAACTTGTATATTATATTCATACATTACATACAAACTCATATATTTCAGATGTTTATTTTGTTTAATTTTGATGATTACAAATGACAACAAATGAAAATCTCAAATTCATCATATCAGAAAATTAGAATATTGTGAAAAGGTTCAAAATTGATGGCCCCTGGTGCCACACTCTAATCAGCTAATTAACTCAAACCACCTGCAAAAGCCTTTAAATGGTCTTTCAGTCTAGTTCTATAGGCTACACAATCATGGGGAAGACTGCTGACTTGACAGTTGTCCAAAAGACGACCATCGACACCTTGCACAAGGAGGGCAAGACACAAAAGGTCATCGCTAAAGAGGCTGGCTGTTCACAGAGCTCAGTGTCCAAGCACATTAATAGAGAGGCGAAGGGAAGGAAAAGATGTGGTCGAAAAAAGTGTACAAGCAAGAGAGATAACCGCACCCTGGAGAGGATTGTGAAACAAAACCCATTCAAAAATGTGGGGGAGATTCACAAAGAGTGGACTGCAGCTGGAGTGAGTGCTTCAAGAACCACCACACACAGACGTATGAAAGACATGGGTTTCTGCTGTCGCATTCCTTGTGTCAAGCCACTCTTGAACCACAGACAGCGTCAGAAGCGTCTTGCCTGGGCTGCTGGTGAGTGGTCCAAAGTCATGTTCTCTGATGAAAGTAAATTTTGCATTTCTTTTGGAAATCAAGGTCCCAGAGTCTGGAGGAAAAGAAGAGAGGCACTTCATCCACGTTGCTTGAAGTCCAGTGTAAAGTTTCCACAGTCAGTGATGGTTTGGGGTGCCATGTCATCTGCTGGTGTTGGTCCATTGTGTTTTCTGAGGTCCAGGGTCAACGCAGCCACATACCAGGAAGTTTTAGAGCACTTCATGCTTCCTGCAGCTGACCAACTTTTTGGAGATGCAGATTTCATTTTCCAACAGGACTTGGCACCTGCACACAGTGCCAAAGCTACCAGTACCTGGTTGAAGGACCATGGTATCCCTGTTCTTAATTGGCCAGCAAACTCTCCTGACCTTAACCCCATAGAAAATCTATGGGGTATTGTGAAGAAGAAGATGCAATACACCAGACCCAACAATTCAGAAGAGCTAAAAGCCACTATTAGAGCAACCTGGGCTATCATAACACCTGAGCAGTGCCACAGACTGATCGACTCCATGCCACGCCGCATTGCTGCAGTAATACAGGCCAAAGGAGGCCCAACTAAATACTGAGTGCTGTACATGCTCATACTTTTCATGTTCATACTTTTCAGTTGGCCAACATTTGTATAAATCCTTTGTTTTTATTGGTCTTCAGTAATATTCTAATTTTCTGATATGATGAATTTGAGATTTTCATTTGTTGTCATTTGTAATCATCAAAATTAAACAAAATAAACATCTGAAATATATGAGTTTGTATGTAATGTATGAATATAATATACAAGTTTCACTTTTTAAATGGAATTACTGAAATCAATCTACTTTTTCATGATATTCTAATTTTATGACCAGCACCTGTAAATGGTTTACTGCCCATGGTATCACTGGGCTCAATTGGCCTGCCAACTCTCCTGACCTGAACCCCAAAGAGAATCTGTGGGATATTGTGAAGAGAAAGTTGAGAGACACAAGACCCAACACTGTGGATGAGCTAAAGGCTAAACGCTATGGAAGCATCGTGGGCCTCCATGACACCTCAGCAGAGACACAGGCTGATTGCCTCCATGCCACGCCGCATTGAAGCAGTCATTTCTACAAAAGGATTCGCCACCAAGAATTGAGTGCATAACTGTACAGAATTATTGAAAGGTTGACTTTTTTGTATTAAGAAAACTTTTCTTTTATTGGTCGGATTAAATATGCAAATTTTGTGAGATAGGAATTTTGGGTTTTCATGAGCTGTGTGCCAAAATCATCCGTATGAAGACAATAAAAGACCTGAAATATTTGAGTCTAATATAAAATATATGAATGTTCAAGTTTTATCATTACATAATGGAAGATAGTTAACTTTATCACAATATGCTAATATTTTTGAGAAGGACCTGTAAGTATATCCCTGTAATGTATCTAGTCTATCTGCTTATAGCTCTTTGACAGCGGCAGCAGTCAGGGATTTTAATCCTACTGTAATTCTGGATTATGCCACAACTGTTCCTCTTACAGCAAACAGACTGAGATGACAAAGACTGAATCTACAATGTATTTCCAGGCTTTCTCTGCATATAAGTGTTGCTAAATGAGAGAGAAGAGGGATGGTTTCAATCATGTGAATCCCTTTATTTTCCCACAATCACTCTGCATTTAACCCATTCCCTTGGGGAGCAGTGGGCTGCCATTGTGCGGCACCTTGAGAGCAGTGTGGGGTTAAGGTTCTCGCTTTGGAATCCAGACTGGAGGCTGTCGGGATTGAACCGGGTACTTGCAACCTTCTCAGAGCACAGCTAACTGCTCTAACCACTAGGCCAACACTCATGGGACCAAACCAGTTTGTTGTGTTGGATGGGATGTCAACAGCAATCCCTTAGAGACAAACTTACCCTGTGGTCACAGGATAAGGCAGAGCGATCCATCCTGTGGGGGGTTTTCATCGGGGATGATGGAGAGGACTTGCACTTAACGGGTACAATACCTAAAAATCAGATCCAACAAATGATTCAGGAAAGGAGAAGTGAAACGTTACAGATGATGTGACGTGTGGAGAATCTTATTGACATACCTGAGGTATCAAATGACAAAGTGTCCATGTGATTTGCCAGGCCAGTTTCCGTGCCAAACATGTCTTTCCCATATAGGGTTGCCCTCTCCTTCCTGAGCTCTTCCTCCCTCTGCTTCACCAACCGTATCTCTTCATCTACCAAGGATATTGTGCTTCTTGAACGGAGTTTGAAGAAGGGGTTGTTGAGGAACATTTTTTCCTGGGGCTCGTCACAGCCTTTGTTCAGGGAGAAGTCAGAGGCACTTCGAATGATCAGATTGGATGTTTCCAGGATGATCAGATTGGAGCTGTTTTCGTCTGGGCACCATTCTCCAGATCCAGAGGGCGCGTTGTCTTTGCCAAACGTTAGGCTGGATGCCAAGTCTTTTCTTGGGTCTACGATTATAACATTGTTTGCAGACACTTCCTGCTTTGCTGGTTCATTAGTTGGTGATGAGGTGATGATGAATGACGGAGTGAGGGGAGTACTAATGGATCGAGGGATGCTTCTTGATGGAGCGCAGTCAGTTGATTTGCCCATTCTGGATAGTCCCCTTTCCCTTTTTAAGTTTTCTTCCCTCTCCATGGATATACGAATCTCCCTTTCGATTGGTGTTTCGGCATCATCATAAGGGGACCTATAGCTGGAATCATCCAGGCCAGAGTCCTCTGAGCAAGGGCTGAATTGTGTGTGGGAATAATCCGTGACCAGGTTCAAACTCTCCAGATCCCGTGCCTTCTTAGGGGTTCTTTCAATGTGTCGGACTGGGGTGTACATGAAGCTGTGGCTGCTGTGAAGGTTTGGCTGCCTGCTCGAAGGTATGACAATCTTATTTTTCATTTGCTTCTCCATTTCTCGCCACTGCTTGCGAGTGAGCTGGAAGTCCACATGTTCTGTACTGACGTTTTCACTCTTTGTCTCCTGAATGACACAGAAGTCTTTGGGCAGCCTCTTGACTGCGTCGACACTGCCGTCGTCTTGGGATTTCGAGTGGTTATGGTTGACATCTCTGTAACTTTCGCTCTCGTCTTCCGATATTTTTGACAAACCTTGAAGGCTGAACGGGCTGTATTTAACCTCATGCGGGGGTGTCGGGGAGCAGGTTACAATCCCCGGTTGTTCCAAGACTTCAGACACTTTTGGGACCTCAATACTGATTGCCTCTTCAAAGTTGGTCCTCTCTGGGTCATTGTAGTCTGTCTCGTCAATTTTCTGGACAAAAAGTTCCTGGGCACTCAGCTGCAGACTATCCAAATATGAGTCATCGTCTTCTTTATTTATGGAGGAGGAGAAAATAGCTCTCCACTTTTCATCTGTATCACTATCTGATGAAGCCGCCGCAATCTCCACTCTCAAACATTCATCGATGTCTTCCGGGTTATGGTAGGACTCATTGGAAACATCTGACATGGCCTCCTCTCTTATGCACTGCTCTAAGGGAGATTCCTCATGAAAAGGCTGGTCAAATAGTATTTCATCAACATCTGGACCTTCATCTGTATATTCGGCTAGATGTGTGTAGGACTCATCATCTAAATCAATAATATCTCCTCCCTCTGGTCCGAGTTCTCCGTACAGCTCCAGTTGAGGATCCTGATCCTCAGGGTCGTCTTCAAGTGGAAGGTCTTGGTGAAGCTCAGGGTTAATTAGCCTCTCAGTTTCTTCCTCAGTCTCTGGTTCAGCTTGTCTTTGCAACATGTCCCCCACCCCCCAGTCTTCCTCAGGCTCCGGTTCAGCATCTTTCTGCAGCACGTCCCTTACCCCACAG
This sequence comes from Cyprinodon diabolis, assembly GCA_030533445.1. NCBI lineage: Eukaryota > Metazoa > Chordata > Actinopteri > Cyprinodontiformes > Cyprinodontidae > Cyprinodon > Cyprinodon diabolis. The sequence goes on from CM060082.1 coordinate 1,900,866, forward strand.
TCTTCCTCAGTCTCTGGATCAGCTTCTCTCTGCAACACGTCCCCCACCCCACAGTCTTCCTCAGTCTCTGGTTCAGCTTTTCTCTGGAACATGTCCCCCACTCCCCAGTCTTCCTCTGGATCCGGTTCAGCTTCTCTCTGCAACACGTCCCCCACCCCACAGTCTTCCTCATTCTCTGGTTCAGCTTCTTTGTGCAACACATCCCCCACCCCCCAGTCTTCCTCTGGCTCTGGATATCGCTCAGGTTCTGGCACTCCTTCGTGCCCCACATGTTGCTCTGACTCATTCTCCTGCTCAGTGTCTTTCTCTTGTGTGTCTTGCCTCCTACGGTGGGCCTCGTTCTCATAAACACTGTCAGCACTGGAAAGGGTATCAGACACAGATGAGTTCAGGGACTCGTTCCTGTTGAGCTCTTCGGTCTTTTTCTCATCTTCACAGGTGCCTGGTCTGGTTTCAGAGAAGGGGCTGTCATCGACCTGTCTGGTGCTGCTTGGACTTAATTGTTCCTTAACTTCTTGAGAGTCTGAGATGTCCGCCTGTAACCCAGCTAGCTTATCACAAGCACTAAAATCCATTTCATGCTCGGCTCCCTCCATTTCACAGTCCATCTCCAGCGTTGATGGTATGTCTGTCTCCATGGTGACAGAGTTGTGATTTTCAGTCTCTTTCAAGTTTTGTTCATCGGTGTCCTTCTTCTCAGATGAAACAGTCTGTGGGAAACAGAGAGAGCAAAGAGGCTGAAGGACGCCACCAGAACCATAAACACTCAGCTGGCATCTACCGACTACAGTTGTCTCTGCATTTCATAAAGGATCATTTAAATATTTCACTTCATGGACTATAAATAGATATATAACCAGAGTGAAGGTGGAGGTTTCCACGTTACCTCACCAGGACCTCAGTAGGTCCAGTTAGACATTCTGCTATTGTTCGCATCTGGGACAGCTCCCTGTTTGGGACGTGTCTCCTGGTTAGTTGATGTGTATGTGTGTGTGTGTGTTGCTGTTGCCAGGCTGCCTGATTGCCTCCCTGAATGTGCAGCATTCAGACAGGATGTTATGTAAGGCTGCTGCGGGGGTCAGCTGCCCACACACTCCCAGATGAGCAAGTGTCCCTGTGAGACGACAGGCTCCTAGTCCCTTTGCTCTTCATACCAACATGCGTTTCTTTCTTAGATCTTATGTCAGTTCACTTCTTTCACATGTTTAAACACCCTGAACTGGATAATTGTTGAACAAGGACTGAGCAAAATATAAACCAGAAAAAAATAAACTCTAGTCTATCAGGAAAGAATTCACACACCTCAATGTTAAGCTCTAAATTCTTCACATGACACCCCAACATAACAGATGTTTGCAAAGTTATGAGAAAAAGAAAACAGCAAAACATTCAAATCTGAGTTAACTTTTCTTAAAAGAAGTGGAGTTTTCTTGAATTGATCAGGTGAGAAGATGATTAACATTTAAAATGAGAAAAGCAATAGTCTCTCATTTCAAGTGGGAAATGATGGAGTTAGATCGGTCTCGGTTTTCACAAATATGCATATGTGATTCATACATGCACAAGAAAAAATCTACACAGCACAAATCATGCAAGCATACAAGATCCACACACACACACACACACACACACACAGCACCATTCATGCAAGCATACAAGATCCACACACACACACACACAGAGCACAAATCATGCAAACATACATGATCCACACACAGCACGATTCATGCAAGCATACAAGATCCACACACAGACAGTACGATTCACGCAAGAATACAAAATCCACATACACACACAGCACGATTCACGCAAACTTACAAGATCCACACACACAGCATGATTCACGCAAGCATACAAAATCCACATACAGCACGATTTACGCAAGCATACAATATCCACAAACACTGACAGCACGATTCACACAAGCATACAAAATTGACACACACACGGCATGATTCATGCAAGCATACAAAATCCACACACTCACAGCATGAAAAACATACACTTACAAGATCCACACACACAACATGATTCACACAAACATACATGATCCATAAACACATAGCTCGATTCACTCAAGTATACAAGATCCACACACACGCAGCATGAATCATGCAAGCATACAAGATCCACACACAGCACAATTCACGCAAGCATACAAGATCCACACACAGCACAATTCACGCAAGCATACAAGATCCACACACAGAGCTCGATTCACTCACACACAGCATGATTCATGAAAACATACAAGATCCACACACAGCACGATTCACGCAACACTACAAGATCCACACACACACAGAACGATTTTTTTAGACTCTCCCGATGTACCTCAACACAAATACATTTTTTGTATTTGTGTTGAGGTATGGGGATGGTTTGCAACTAATCACAGAGTTCCATTGTATAAGCCAATCACAAGAAAATAATCCATGTGGGACGACTTTTTACTCTGCTCCAGTGCGGTGTTCTATCAGCTCAGCATACTGCGTCAGGCCAGCATACCCTTAGTAATACGTACTGCATAGATTTTCCTCTCTGTCCACTCTCCTTACATACAAACACACAGTTTTTTTTGCAATTTAGTCAGGTCGTAGTTTCTGCATAACACAACAAAAAAATAATTCACTAGTTGCATTGCATGTGCGTTTGACGAGGATCTATTAAAGAATGATTGGCATTTTTCACAGAGAATTTAATATTTAGAGGGATAGTATTCTACAATTCAGTGACAGGATAGGAGATTTATTTATTTTCAGTTTGTTTAATATAAGCAAAATGGGGATCATTTTATTTTTATTTCTTTGTTTTTACAGCACATGAAGAAATACTGAAAAAAATCACATTACACATAAATAGATTCATTAATTCTGCAGGGGGAAATGAATGACTCTAGGGTTAGATTAGGATTCACTTGTTGATAATAACCTACTGTGCCTACTGGCACAATCTGAAGTCATTCCATAGGACTGATAACTATCCTGCGCATGCATGCGTATCACTAAGGGTATGCTGGCCGACGCGGTATACTGAGCTGACAGAACACTGGTCGGGTCAAGATCAACAACTGCAATCGCAGTAAACAGGAAAAAGAATATTGAGAAGATCCAGTTTATCAACTTAAAATATGGTAATGAGAGATTGGTAACTACAAAATAGAGCATAATTCTTGTACACTTCCGTTTAATTAAATCATTGGATGGAGAATACTGGTACTTCAACAGACCAGGAAGCAGATTTCTCATCTCCATCAAAATATTTATTTTATAGTGAGTTTATACTTGCCTAAAGAGCTATACTGAATGAATTAGGGGTTAGGGCTCTGACCTTTGGGGCCTCCAGGCTGTGACCTTTGGGGCCTCCAGAATTTGACCTTTGGAGCCTACAGGCTGTGACCTTTGGGGCCTCCTGACTGTGACCTTAGGAGCCTACAGGCTGTGACCTTTGGGGCCTCCTGACTGTGACCTTAGGAGCCTACAGGCTGTGACCTTTGGGGCCTCCTGACTGTGACATTAGGAGCCTACAGGCTGTGACCTTTGGGGCCTCCAGAGTTTGACCTTTGGAGCCTACAGGCTGTGACCCTTTGGGGCCTCCAGGTTGTTACCTTTGGAGCCTACAGGTTGTGACCTTTGGGGCCTCCTGACTGTGACATTAGGAGCCTACAGGCTGTGACCTTTGGGGCCTCCTGACTGTGACATTAGGAGCCTACAGGCTGTGACCTTTGGGGCCTCCAGAGTTTGACCTTTGGAGCCTACAGGCTGTGACCCTTTGGGGCCTCCAGGTTGTGACCTTAGGAGCCTACAGGCTGTGACCTTTGGGACCTCCAGACGGTGACCTTTGGAGCCTACAGGCTGTGACCTTTGGGACCTCCAGACGGTGACCTTTGGAGCCTACAGGCTGTGACCTTTGGGACCTCCAGACGGTGACCTTTGGAGCTTACAGGCTGTGACCTTTGGGACCTCCAGATGGTGACCTTTGGAGCCTACAGGCTGTGACCTTTGGGACCTCCAGACGGTGACCTTTGGAGCCTACAGGCTGTGACCCTTGGGGCCTCCAGGCTGTGACCTTTGGAGCCTAGAGGATGTGACCTTTGGGGCCTCCAGGCTGTGACTTATGAGGCCTTCAAACTGTGACCTTTGGGGCCTACAAGCTTTGACCTTTGGGGCCTCCAGACTGTGACATTTCAATTAAATTAAGTTTATTTATATAGCGCCATTTCCCAACACATGTCATCTCAAGGCACTTTACAGTTCAACCAGATCATCCAGTCAGATTGATACAAAGTTTTCTATCTAAGGAAAACCAGCTGATTGCATCGACTCATTGACTCTTCAGCAATCCCTCACACTAAGCATGCTTGTAGCGACAGTGGAGAGGAAAAACTCCCTTTGAACAGGAAGAAACCTCCAGCAGAACCAGGCTCAGTGTGAGCGGCCATCTGCTGAGACCCACTGGGGTTCAAGGAGACAGAAGCAGACATAGAAAAAGAAGCATAGATACAAAAGGCAACTGTCAACCAGCTCCACAGGCGGCCCCGTCCAGGAAACACACAGCCAGGCAGACGAGCTCCGAGCCAGCTCCAATGTTAGAGGATGAAGAGAGCACATCCAGTTAGTCACACTCAGAGAAACAGGACTACACTGGAAAACAGGCCAAGCTCCAACATCTAGAAACAAAGGTGTTGATGGCAGCAGCACAGCTGATATTTCTCTCCAGGATGGAGTCACAGCCAAACAGGAACAGACCAGATGAAGCTACTATGAGGAAAAGCAGAGAGAGCAGAACGTTAGAAATTGAACTAACAGATTCTGCAGAGTGGGAGAATAGAGATAGAATGAAGCAGAATGATGAAATGGGGGTCCCTATGTCCTCCAGCAGTCTAAGCCTATAGCAGCATAACTATAGAGATAGATCAGGATAACCTGAGCCACCCTAACTAGAAGCTTTATCAAAAAGGAAAGTTTTAAGCCTAGCCTTAAAAGTAGACAGAGTGTCTGCCTCACGGACTAAAACTGGTAGTTGGTTCCACAGGAGAGGAGCCTGATAACTAAAAGATCTGCCTCCCATTCTACTTTTAGAAATTCTAGGAACCACTAGTAAACCTGCAGATTGAGAGCGAAGTGCTCTGTTAGGAACATAAGGAACAATCAGATCTCTGATATCAGATGGAGCTTGGCCATTTAAGGCTTTATATGTGGGAAGGAGGATTTTAAATTCTATTCTGGATTTAACAGGAAGCCAATGAAGAGAAGCCAGGATAGGAGAGATATGATCTCTCTTTTTAATTTTCATCAGAAATCTGGCTGCAGCATTTTGGATCAGCTGAAGGCTTTTAACTACAGTTTGTGGACTTCCTGATAGTAAAGAATTACAATAGTCCAGCCTTGAAGTAACAAATGCATGGACTAGTTTCTCAGCATCACCCCTGGACAGGAGATTTCTCATTTTTGCAATATTCCTCAGATGAAAGAAGGAAATTCTAGAAACCTCTTTGATCTGGGATTTAAATGACAGGTCCTGATCAAAAACAACACCAAGATTTTTTACTTTATTATCTGAAATCAGTTTAATCCCATCCAAATGAAGTGACTGGCTAATCAGCTTCTTTTTCAGAGACTCTGGTCCAAAGACTATAACTTCTGTTTTGTCTGCATCCAGAAGCAGAAAGTTAAGAGTCATCCAGGTTTTTATGTCTTCAGACATGCCTGTAATCTATGTAATGGGTTAGCTTCATCTGGATTATAGACAGATATAGCTGGGTATCATCAGCATAACAGTGGAAATTAATCCCATGCTGTCTAATAACTCTACCAATTGGGAGCATGTATAAAGTAAAGAGAATTGGTCCTAGCACTGATCCCTGTGGTACTCCACAGGTAACCTTTGAGCATGTTGAAGATCTGTCATTAACATGAACAAACTGAATTCGATCAGAGAGATCAGAGTTAAACCAGTCTAGTGCTGTTCCTTTAATTCCAACAAAATATTCAAGTCTTTCTAAAAGAATATTATGGTCAACTGTATCAAATGCAGTAATAAGATCCAACAGGACGAGCACAGATACAAGTCCATTATCTGAGGCCATGAGAATATCATTAGTGACTTTCACCAGAGCTGTTTCAGTGCTATGATGAGCTCTAAAGCCAGATTGAAACTCTTCAAAAAGTTCATTATGGTGTAAGTGATTGCAAACTTGTTTGGCAACTACTTTCTCAAGAATTTTGGATAAGAAAGGAAGATTGGATATAGGTCTATAATTGACCAAGTCATCTGGGTCAAGAGACGGTTTCTTAAGCAGAGGTTTAATTACAGCAACCTTAAAAGCTTTAGGTACATATCCCTGTAACAGAGATAGATTAATCACATCTAAAATGGAGGAGGAGATCAAAGGGAATACCTCCTTAAATAACCTGGTTGGAACTGGATCTAACATCCAAGTTGAAGGCTTCGATGAAGACAATAGTTTTGCTAACTCTGAAAGTTTAACTGGATCAAAGCAGTCTAAACCCGGTTCAGATTCCATGACTACCCCAGATGCTGCCCCACCCTCTAGGGACAAACCAATCGCGGATAGAGGAGTGCTTATGATCTTATTTTTAATAAGATCAATCTTATTTATAAAGAATCCCATAAAATCATTGCTGCTAAGAGCAGGTGGAATGGACGGTTCAACAGAGCTATGGCTCTGGGTGAGTTTGGAAACTGGATTTAAAAGATATCTAGGATTATTCTTATTCTCCTCTATTAATGAGGAGAAGTATGCTGCTCTTGCTTTACAAAGGGTCCTCTTATACAGCTGTAAACTATTTTTCCAGACTAGGAAGGACTCCCGCAGGCCTGTGGAGCGATATTTTCTCTCCAGTTTCCTAGCATTTTGCTTCAAAGTACGCAGCTCTGCATTAAACCAAGGAGCAAGCTTTCTATTTTTAACGGTTTTCATTTTCAAGGGAGCTGCGTTTTCTAAAGCAGTACGCAGAGAACTAGCAACCCCATCAACGAAATCATCAACCTGTGAAGGGGAATAAGCTATACTTTTGCACTCTGCAGCACTGCTCAGCGACACAGAGGAGAGAGAAAGTGAAGCAGATTCTTTAAAATTTATAACTGCACTATCTGATAAAGATCTACTAAAATGTAACCTTCTTTTGGGGGAGGAGAACTCTGTTAAAGTAATCCTGAAGGTTATTAGAAAGTGGTCAGAGAGGACAGGGTTGTCAGGAAATACTGTTATTTCTTCACATTCTATGCCGTATGTCAGCACAAGATCCAAAGTATGAAGATGAGAATGTGTGGGACTATTCACATTTTGAACAAAGCCAATAGTGTCTAAGATAGCATTAAAGGCTGCTCTTAAGCTATCGCCTTCAATGTCAGCATGGATGTTAAAATCTCCCACTATGATGACCCTGTCAGTATTTAATACCAAATCAGAAAGGAACTCTGAAAACTCATCTAAAAATTCAGAGTAAGCACCTGGTGGACGATACAAAGATACAAAAAGAAGAGGTTTTCTTGCTTTGCAATTTGGATCAGGGAAACTAATGGTTAAATGTTCAGAATAGTTGTACATTTTACCTGCCTTTGGAGTAATCAGTAAGTCAGACTGAAAGTAAGTAAGACCTTTGGGGTCTCCAGGTGGGGAGTGCGACGATTCATAAACTATAGGTGGAAGAAAGAATTAGGGGAACCAAAGGTGTCTCTGATTCTTCCTACTGGATTGGCCATGGAGGTCACCTGGGGGGTTAATGGTCATTAGGGGGTTCTGATGGGTCGTTAACTCCCTCATCACAGCAGTTTCGGTCACATGCCTCATTGATGTGTGAGTCATCTTCTGGGTATTGTTCCTAAAAGGGCTTTGGAAATAGGTCAAAGGTTGTGTCTCAGACCACCTCCTCTGCTGAGAGATGGTTTTTCCTGGTTAACAAAGATGGCTTCCTGAACCCCTCTCTTAAACTTCCTGTCTTCCTTGGCCAGAATATGGACGTTGTTGTCCCCAAACGAGTCATTTAGCCGTCAGGTGTAGGTGAACAGCTTAGACAGCTTTTATTGTAATTCTGTATAAATAGAGTTTAGACAAAACAAAATTTCCTTTAGTACAGCTTTTCAGACAGTAAATGAACATTCCATTCCATAAAGTGCGTCAGTGATCAAATGGAAACAGTATGTTGAACCTCACACCCTGATTCAGTGTTAACGACCTATCAGAACTTAATTAACTTGGAAGTGTTTGAAAAACAGAGTCTTTCTGCAGGACAGCAAACCATCAGTAAGCTCTGGTCATATGAGGTGTCCGCCGCTCATCGGTGAGAACGAACTAGTCCGGAGGTTTAAATGTTAGGCATCATGACGCTACTGCGGAAGAACCAACTTTTATTTCCAATGATCCACAGAAATCTGTGGGCAACAGCAGGAGGGATCTCTGTCTCAGCCTCCATGGCGAGTAGCGGAGTCATTAATCTGTTGGTGGTGGATGTCTGACTGCTTCACTGGGAGCGGCAGGGCGGCGCCTCCTTTAGGAGGCTGGACTTACACCGGCTGTGTCTCCAACACGGAGGTACCACCTGACTGAACATTTCCTCCTCACATTCTCAGGTCATGGTGAGTCGAGAAAAAAAAGTCTGCCTTCCCTGGTTCATTCCCACAGATTTCTTTAGGGACATGTGCCAGCAACAGACTGGGTGCCATGGAAACCATCAGAAGGGCAGACACTTACAGCAAAGCCCAGCTGTCCCCTCCTCCGACTCCCCCTCATCAGCAGCAGCAGCTGATCCTCCAGATCTGTTCTGCTCTTCAGGCTGCAGCAGGCATTCCACAGAGAGCCAACATTTCTCCACTCAGTGCTTCGCTCAGAAGTTTTTATACGACTATGAAAAGGATCTGAATTCAGGAAGGTGACTCTGAAGCAGCTGAGGTCGCTTTGCAAAGATAAACAGACAGAATGTCAGAAATCACAGAAGAAAGAAGATTAACAGGATAGAAATGCATTAACAAACATGCTAACGGATCAACTTTAGGTTAGCAGGTTTAACAGTCATTAATGAGACCTGAAGCAGAAAAGGGCTTCATGTCGCTGCTGTTAATCGAGGGAGCAGATGTTAGCAACACGGGGGAGCGAGATGAGTTCAGGTGGGTTCATTTTTCATTGCTTCCAAAGGAGAAAGGTGGGCCTCTGGCCTCCATGTTCAGCCTGAACCTTCACACTCGTTCTAGTAACACTAGTTCTGGCAACGTTCCTTCACACAATGTCAGCCTACAGATAGAGTTAACTGAAAGGAGAATATATTAATAACTAGAACCTCAGACAGTCATGAAGGGGTTATAAAAATCTAATGTTTCAATTAGAATAAATCTAGATTAGACTCAGACTCTTTAGAAAGACTCCAAGAAGATCCTGGGATCAGAGAGATTCCATGAAAATGAATAAACTGTTCACTTTTAACTGACCTGCTCACTTTTATCTGTTTATTTTCATCTGTTGACTTTGATCTGTTCTGTGGACTTTTACCTGTTCACTTTTATTGATCTGTTCATTTTTATCCGTTGACTTTTATCTGATCTGTTCACTTTTGCCTGTTCACTTTTATCTGTTGACTTTTATCTGATCTGTTCACTTTTACCTGTTCACTTTTATCTGTTGACTTTTATCTGATCTGTTCACTTTTACCTGTTCACTTTTATCTGATCTTATCACTTTTACCTGTTCACTTTTATCTGATCTGTTCACTTTTACCTGTTCACTTTTATCTGATCTTATCACTTTTACCTGTTCACTTTTATCTGTTGACTTTTATCTGATCTGTTCACTTTTACCTGTTCACTTTTATCTGATCTTATCACTTTTACCTGTTCACTTTTATCTGATCTGTTCACTTTTACCTGTTCACTTTTATCTGATCTTATCACTTTTACCTGTTCACTTTTATCTGTTGACTTTTATCTGATCTATTCACTTTTATCTGATCTGTTCACTTTTACCTGTTTATTTTTATCTGTTGACCTTTATCTGATCTGTTCACTTTTGCCTGTTCACTTTTATCTGATCTGTTCACTTTTACCTGTTCACTTTTATTTGTTGACTTTTATCTGATCTGTTCACTTTTACCTGTTCACTTTTATCTGATCTGTTCACTTTTACCTGTTCATTTTTATCTTTTGACCTTTATCTGATCTGTTCACTTTTGCCTGTTCACTTTTATCTGTTGACTTATATGTGTTCTGTTGACTTATCTGTTCACTTTTATCCGTTCCATTTTATCTGTTGACTTTTATCTGATCTGTTCACTTTTACCTGTTCACTTTTATCTGTTGACTTTTATCTTACCTGTTCACTTTTACCTGTTCACTTTTATCTGTTCTGTTGACTTTTATCTGTTCTGTGGACTTTTATCTGATCTGTTCACTTTTACCTGTTCATTTTTATCTGTTGACTTTTATCTGATATGTTCACTTTTACCTGTTCACTTTTATCTGTTGACTTTTATCTTACCTGTTGACTTTTATCTGTTCTGTTGACTTTTATCTGTTCTGTGGACTTTTATCTGATCTGTTCACTTTTACCTGTTCATTTTTATCTCTTGATTTTATCTGATATGTTCACTTTTACCTGTTCACTTTTATCTGTTGACTTTTATCTTACCTGTTCACTTTTACCTGTTCACTTTTATCTGTTCTGTTGATTTTTATCTGTTCTGTGGACTTTTATCTGATCTGTTCACTTTTACCTGTTCACTTTTATCTGTTGACTTTTATCTGTTCTGTGGACTTTTATCTGATCTGTTCACTTTTACCTGTTGACTTTTATCTGTTCACTTTTATCTGATCTATTCACTTTTACCTGTTCACTTTTACCTGATCTGTTCACTTTTATCTGATCTGTTCACTTTTACCTGTTCACTTTTATCTGTTCACTTTTATCTGATCTGTTCACTTTTACCTGTTCACTTTTATTTGTTGACTTTTATCTGATCTGTTCACTTTTACCTGTTCACTTTTATCTGATCTGTTCACTTTTGCCTGTTCACTTTTATCTGTTGACTTATATGTGTTCTGTTGACTTATCTGTTCACTTTTATCCGTTCAATTTTATCTGTTGACTTTTATCTGATCTGTTCACTTTTACCTGTTCACTTTTATCTTTTGACTTTTATCTTACCTGTTCACTTTTACCTGTTCACTTTTATCTGTTCTGTTGACTTTTATCTGTTCTGTGGACTTTTATCTGATCTGTTCACTTTTGCCTGTTCACTTTTATCTGTTAACTTTTATCTGATCTATTCACTTTTACCTGTTCACTTTTACCTGATCTGTTCACTTTTATCTGATCTGTTCACTTTTACCTGTTCACTTTTATCTGTTCACTTTTATCTGATCTGTTCACTTTTACCTGTTCATTTTTATCTGTTGACTTATATCTGTTCTGTTGACTAATATGGTAAATGGTAAATGGCATGTACTTATATAGCGCCTTTATTCAAGTCAGGAGACTTGACCAAGGCGCTTTACACTACATTCATTCGCCCATTCAGTCACACACTGATGGTGGCAAGCTACATTGTAGCCACAGCTGCCCTGGGGCTCACTGACAGAAGTGGGGCTGCCGTACACTGGCGCCACCATCAGTAGACAATGCAGGTGAAGTGTCTTGCCCAAGGACACAACGACACTGAAAGTAGGAGTCGGGGCTTGAACCGTCAATCCTTCTATTTCAGGGCAAACTCCTACATCCAACCCCACTGTTGCTCCACATCTGTTCACTTTTATCTGACCTGTTCACTTTTATCTATTAACTTTTATCTGATCTGTTTGCCTTTACTTTTTCACTTTTCATATATCAGAAATCTCCCCTGAAAATGAATCAGTCATTTTCCATGTATTTCTGTTCAGAGATAAATTCTTTTTCAGAGGCGTCAACTAACAAAATAGAAATACTATCTGCCTAAATAGAAATGTTGGCTATATATACTTAACTGCAATAATTAGTCTTTAAACAACTTTTTCCTTCTACTCCTTACATACATCCAACCGAAATGATCATTTAGTTAGGATCCGTCTGTTTCCCACCTCCTGCACTGTTTCCAGAGGGCATCCAATCACAGCTGGCCTTCCTGATCAGCTGATCCAGCCGCTTCCTCTCAGCTACAGATAAGCCACTGCTCCAACAGACAGCTCCATAGAAGATGGCTGATGCTACAACAGAGTCAGAGAATGATTTAAGGAGCGCCTTCTGCACATAATGCCTGGTTCTGCTGGAGGTTGCTTCCTGTTCAAAGGGAGTTTTTCCTCTCCACTGTCGCTACAAGCATGCTTAGTGTGAGGGATTGCTGAAGAGTCAATGAGTCGATGCAATCAGTTGATTTTCCTCAGAAAATTTTGAACCAGTCTGAATGCATGATCTGGTTGATCTGGATCTATAAACTGACATGGGATGAAATGATGTGAATTAGAGCTAAAGAAATAAACTGAAATGAATTGAACTCAAATAATACATCAGAAAATTCAGAATTAAACCTGCGCTGCTCTAACACCATGCTAACCAAATGGAGCAGGTCTGTCTCATGATTGCCCCCCCCAGTGGTCTGGATCATTCAGAGCTTTTAACTCAGCAGTTGTGTTTGAACGATAGCATCATTTTAATGTTCGCTGCACATTTCTGTATTTGCAGCAGGTTTTTAGCTCTAAAATAATCAGCCGGTTTCCTCCTTCTTTATCAGACCTTCTGAAGCAGCAGAGAGACGATTCCATCCTTTTAAATCCTGTCGTTCACTGTGGGGGAAGTCACAACTTGTTTTGTCTTCAAAGACACCACAGCCGCAAAATCACAATAACTCTGTCATGATGATGATGACTGGTCTCACCACCCACACAGAAACCCACACACAGACCCAGGCTTGCTCAGAAAACACTTCCACACGCTCCTACCTCCTTCCTCTCTATTTCTTTTGGAGTGAAAAACTCCAACAGATGAAGACAGCATAGAAAAGGAAATTAAAGGAACTTTAAAAGTTCTAGATTCTCTGAGCCTTCGGTTCTTAACTAGTCTGAAAGGGAAAATGAGAGAGGAGAAACAAAAATAAAATACTTATTAATGTTCTCTTCGCAGTTTCAGTGATCATGCTCTAAATAAAAATGAACAGAAGAAAAAAACAACAGATTAAAGGAACTATTCTGTGGTGGAAGAGACTTTCAGGACCATGGACAGCATCACATGGATGCCGTTAGACCAAATGCAGATTATGGAACACATTAGGAGCACATCTTCTAACCTATTAAAGCGATTAAAGTCTGGGACAGTTTGGTGGTTTCTGGATCAGTCTTTATAAAGAAGGAACGCTCCTTCCCAGAAAGCATACCTGCCATAAATCATCCATGCAGACACATTAACACTGCAGACAATCGGCAGACCGCCGAGCATCAGTCCAGGATCCTGCTCTGCTCTCAGCTTCACTGCGTCCCTCCAAACACATTGATCCAAAACACAAGAGCTGGTTCTGATTTCAGCAACTGAAGCAGCACAGAGGCATAAAAATCCCTGAACGGCAGCGTTTGTGTGTGTTTGTTTTATGAACCTACCTGAGCCAGAGTGGTGGGCTAAATGCAAAAAGATCTGCTCTGTTTCTAAGTGCAGCCTTGCACTGACAGCTCTAACTGGAAACTGCCGCCTCTGATTGGACGGCTGCTGAAGGGGAGGCGATGCACAGGATGCAGCCAATACTGAAGCCACTCTGATAGAGGAGCGTCGGGCAGGAGGAGAGCTAACCTTGGGCTCACACCGTGCCATAGCTCCACTCAATCTGCTCCTCTGTTCAGATGTTTGTTCAGGGAACAGGGAGACATGAGATGGCATTTCATTTTCAAATATGTGAGAAACAATCAAGAAAAGATAAATGGAATAAATGTACTGATCTTTAAGCACAAATGTAGAGAAATAGAACTGAAATTGATTTGGTTAAAACAATTTTTGGTTTGGAAAAGTATTTTCCCTCCTGAAATACATTTCTTTTCTGTCTCACTGAAATATTTAAGATTTTCTGATAAATATCAGTAAAATAGTAATCCAAATCCAATCATTTATTAATGGGAAAAAATAAATGATTACATGTCCAGAAAGCAAAGTTTGTTGTGGAATTGATTTTGTTTTCTTGGTATTTAGCCCTGAGCTATCTCTATAGTTACGCTGCTATAGGGTTAGACTACAACAGAATCTGTTAGTTCAATCTCTAACGTTCTGCTCTCTCTGCTTTTTCTCATAGTAGCTTCATCTGGTCTGTTCCTGTTTGGCTGTGACTCCATCCTGGAGAGAAACATCAGCTGTGCTGCTGCCATCAACACCTTTGTTTCTAGATGTTGGAGCTTGGCCTGTTTTCCAGTGTAGTCCTGTTTCTCTGACTGTGACTAACTGGATGTGCTCTCTTCATCCTCTGACATGGGAGCTGGCTCGGAGCTCGTCTGCCTGGCTGTGTGTTTCCTGGACGGGGCCGCCTGTGGAGCTGGTTGACAGTTGCCTTTTGTATCTATGCTTCTTTTTCTATGTCTGCTTCTGTCTCCTTGAAACCCAGTGGGCCTCAGCAGATGGCCGCTCACACTGAGCCTGGTTCTGCTGAATGATTTTTGTTAATAAACTCTTATATTTTGAACAGAAGTTGTGATGAATTTATTCCATGTCTGTGCAGAAATAACTGTTTGACCATGATAAGAGCTCGAATCACTCTTTCATCTATTGTTCTAACACACAGTTAGTAGGACTGTGTGTCATAAACAGTATATAACAGCTGAAATAATATCTGATTAAATAAGATATTTACCCCCCCTACAGGGGAGAGCAATAAACATCTTAAAGTATCAGAGCACAAAATTAAATTCCCAGCTTGCTGGAAATTGAATATAAAAGTTATTCACAACATTAATATGGAGCCCAACCTGGATGGGAATTGATTATAAAGTCACAACAAAGTTTAGGTGCCTCCCCTTCCTGTGACTGAGAGCCAGTGAAGTAGCTCTAAACTGTTCTAGAGAGTGTGGAGGAGCATTTCAATACATCATAGAGAGGTTATTTAGATCTAGATCTAGTTTAAACATGCATTTTATGATCCCGCTGAGCCTCATGGTGCGTCCTTCTTAGTGTAGTATACAGGGGGTAACGAGGGGCGACCACCTCCCCATTAGGAATCGTGAGGTTAGGTTGCTATCGGGTAAATCCTGCTGTTGACGCAGAGCTACAAGCCGATTTATCAGAACCTCGAGCACTGCGCATGTGCAAACATGGGAGTTCTTCTTCTGCTTCTTCTTACAGAGTGACGGGTCCAAGTAGCGCCACCTCTCGGCGCTGAGTCTGACGTCGTTTTTAGACATACAGTGTGAGCAGGTAGATCGCATCAGAGCGTCGAGTCGCACAACGTGAGAACAAACATGGTGAGCTGTGAACTTTTCAACCCTGCACTTTGGTCGTACAGTTTGAGCTGTAGCTGCGTGCAACCATTGCAAATATTGCACAGCGTATTCCCGGCATTAGGCTACATTCACACTGCAAGCCTTAATGCTAAAATCAAATAGTCAAATTTCACATTTCATACAACTCATACAGCTTCACTGTCCCACATGCGCAGTAGAGGACATAATGAGATCACAAGCTAGCTTTCTCCGTATTTGCGGAAGTAAACATGGATGGTAGCGCTGGAGTGCATCTAGCGTTCTTTCCCAACCTTAAAAACTCAATCTTTTCAAGATGGTTAAAAATAAAAACTACTCTACGCATCATCATCTGCCATGGTTGTGTTTCTTCTTGCCGCTTCTGTGTAGCAAGACCCAGAATAGTGAGCTATGTCGGGTATTAATGGGTTTTAGGTCGGATGAATGCGACCTGGTCGCATTGAAAAGATCAGATTCGTATCGGATTCAGGACCACAGAGCCAAGTGTCCTGGGTCGCATTGGAAAAAAATCAGATCAGTTTTGTTCAGACTGTCATGAAAAGATGAGATACAGGTCACATATGGGCCAGACAATTCTGATTTGGGTCAGGCTGCTGAGTGGACACAGCCTAAATGGTTTAATCAGTCATCTGGACATGTGTGACAAACAGAGCCTGTCTGTACCAACACTCTTTGTTTAGAGAAGAATTTAAAGCCTTGTGACCAGGTGGTGGTGGGAGAGCTTGAAGATCATTTAGGTGAAGTGACACAGCGGCTCAGAGAGAGGAAGATTTGAGACTGTAGCTTTAATTCATTTAATGTGAAACAAAGAACCAGAGGTTTAGTACTTGGGATGCAGAGTTCAGCTTGTTCTACATGTTAAACTAGACCACCAAAGCATCATGGTTCACACAGTCGGGCATCCAGGATATGGAAACATTAAAAAAGACCAAGAACAGCCAACATGTTTTCATTCTTCATGATTCCATGAAGGTTTAGATATATTAAGGAATCATTTTGACATCATCCAGAAACAGGAGCTTCTATGTTTGCTGCTCTGCTGCAGAAACCTGAACATCTCTTCCTCTCCTACTGGACCTAAAGGACACCCTGAGTCTGTCCAATTGCTATTTTTGAAGCCCATAGACTCATGAAAACACTCTGGAGTGTGTTATTGGAGGACCAGAGGCACCAATAACACTCTGCGTGCAGAATAAACTGGATCTGCTGGACTTTTATGTTGTTTTATGTTCATCTTTGCTCTCTCTCATCTTCTGGTGGAGCGAAGCTTCTCCTCAGTGATGCAGCGGATGTTAGGAGGCTCATCCAGCCTCTCCCCCGGTCGATAGCAGCTGTGCTTTCCTGGTCTGTGGACAAACGTAGGCCTGTGGAGCTCCACATCCCAGATGTTTCCAGCTGCCTCCCGGCCTCCTCCAACCGTAGCAATCTCCACTTTGGGTCGGAAGACTTGGCTCTTGCATCCTTCTGGATGGAACGACAGCTGCTCTTCTTTGTAGCCCAAACGATCCAGACATCGGCTAGCATCACCTGGCTCGTCTTCACCGTCACTGGCGCCTATAATGACGAGCTGAGCTTGAATGTCTTCCTCCTCCTCATCTGAAGCGTTTTCATAGCCAATGAAAATCATGGTCAGCGGTTCCTGCTCTGGTTCCTTGGGCAGGGCTTGGATTTGGTTCAGGGAGGCAGAGCTTCCTGCGGCTGTGTGAAGGTCACGGTTGCTCAGAGTCCCATCAGCAGATTCAGTGGCTGATGAATGTAGATCTGGATCTGAGCTCCAGTGAACTGATGTCATGGATGCAGGCGTTGCTTGTGACGTCATCATAACTGGCACCGGGGCCCCTCTGCTGCTGCTGGCAGGGAAATCTGGACTAGTTTTGGTACCAAACCTTCCTGTCTGGTCGTTTTGGACCGCTTGGTCCTGCTCTGAAGCTGTGCAGCTTTGATGAAGTCCTGCTGGGGTTTTCTGATCCATTTGTTCAGGAATGGATGGTGTATTTTCTCTGACCGGTATTTGGGTCGGTGCCCGAGGCGTACATGGCCTGTTGCTTCCTGTGTACGGTGCTGAGAACACTGGACGATGGAAGTGTACTTCAGCAGGCGCCGCTTCCTCTGCAGCCTGATGCAGAAGCTCCTCCACGTCTTGACTGGACATCTGTCCTACCTCTCCTCTCCTGCTGTCTTCTTCGGGCTGCAGGGCAAACACAGACTTGCGTCCATCGTCGTATATCTTTAACCCGCTCTGCTGGAGGCTTCCTGGGCTTATAGCGGTTGAAGAAACCACCTGTTTTTTTCTTGTTCTTCTGTTATATTCTACACTGATTTTAACGGCAAAGGTTGCTGGAACAGAAAGACATTCATACAGTGAGATTAGAAGACATGAACATCCATCATGGAATTGCTTTTCTGATCAGATACTGACTGCTTTATGGTCCAGTTCACAATGACATGCATTTACAAAAACCTACAGCGCTGCCTTTAACTCTTTCCTTCGTTATATTCTTCCATGGTTACTATTTTTTTCCTCCTGGGCATTCTGCAGGTGGAGGACTATCTAGCTAAGCATAAACAGGCTCCAGACCTGTCCTACCTTTTTTCGTCTCAGCACCATTGGTCTCTCCAACTGGAGCACTTTTTGCTTTGATTGGAGGAAAGACCAAAGGGACGTCTTTGATGTCGGGGACAAAATCTGAGGACAAAGAAATTATTACTAGAATTATGCATTATGGAATTCAGAACAGTAATATAAATTGCTTTTATGAGATTGTCAGACAACGCTGATGCATGGTGCTCATCTTTCTGTTTTCAAACCCAGGATGCTAGCCTCCGTGTTTACCATCTCCCCTGCTGAAGATCTGTAAAAGCCTCAAAGGTAGAGATCTTTGTGGCTCTATGAAGTACTACCGTAAGAAGGCCATAGCAAGTGCTGTTAAAAGACTGAACAATCTGAAGACAATATAAACACATCCTGCTGTACAGCTGAGTCAAATCTGAAAGTTTAGACCTTCCTTTGCAGAGCCTGGACCAGCCAGACTCCGCCTTGAAACATGGAGGACTTCCTGCTGATTAAAAAAATGCCTAAAGACCATCAACTGTAAAATTCTACATAATTTTCTACAGGGAAACATCAGAGTAGCCGTTAGCTTCCACCATTCTCTGGTGACCACCGAGCAACCAAACTTAAGATGTCCATATTACTCCTTTAACACCATTTCCTCCCTCACTGCAATCACAGACATGTCTTGCTTGGAACTAACCATGTTCTCTGCATATATTGTCGACGCAGCGCAACGAATACTTTAAGGATGTACCCTTGGACTGGCATACTGCGGTGGTAGCCCCCTCCATTGAAGGGGGCACCGGAGGGTGTTTTCCAGCTGCAGGAGATGATGACATCTCTCAGCCTCTCTGGGAAGGCCTATGTCAGGATGCTCCCCCCCCCCCAGCTTTTATTGTCATTCCACTGTCACAAGTACAGAACAACTCTCTGCATTTAATCCATCCTCTTGGGAAGCAGTGGGCTGAGCAGTGTGGGGTTAAGGATATTTTGCTCAGGGACCCAGAGAGGCAGTCTGTGGGAGTGGGGCTCAAACTCAGAACCTCAGGTTACCATGCTCAATGCCATAACCACTCCGGCTGAGTGGACCAGCTCTATATTTAAGGTACGTTGGTGTTCATTGGAGTTTTCCCAACAGGTCCAAATGTGCCTTCAGGACCCAGAGTAGCATGTCCCTCATGGTGTCCTGTCGGGGTCGCTCGTGGGCCCTTTACTAGGGGCCATCCTGCCTCTGTATAAGTAGAGCAGGAGTTCGGTGCCCATTGCCAGGATAAAGTCAGACCTGGTCCTGCTAATTGGGCTGCCCTCTGTCACTGGTCCTGCTCAGAACAGGTTTTATAGGCATAGCCAAGGGTCGGACAGGGTCTGGTTTTGGGAACAGCAGATTTAGTGACATGGTCGACAAAATGCATTTAACACTAGAACTACCAAATCTCGCGAAAAGATTGTATCTGTAAAGATTCTCAGTCATCCAGGCCATGTCAAGCTTGAAAGGTTCGACCTCTTGGATGAGAGGTCAAAATGTTGTCTAGAAAACTTTATGTCCAGTCATCAGCCTTAGCTGATTGTTTTAAGTACACCAAGACTACGTTCAAACTGCAAGCCTTGATGCTCAATTCCGATTTTTTGTGAAATCCGATTTTTTTGCGGTGCTGTTCATATTTCCAAATATATGCGACTTGCATGTGATCAACTTGCGTTGTATGACTGCAGATATTAGCAGAAGGGTAGAAGGATATTAGCAGAAGGTCGAGACAACTTGACCAACCTGGCTTCCAGGTAACAAACCAGTCTAACTGTCTCCTTTGCAGGTAAACCAGCATCTTAGTTTATTTGGAAGGAGAGAAATAGATGCAATTTTGTTAAACATAAGGTCCATCATCGCCAGTCTCTGTCTGAACCGTTCTGACAAGGATCTGAACATGATGGGTTTGAAAACAATGAACCAGTTTCTAACAGGACTAATATCCGTCAGAGCATGTAAACAGTCAGTTTGGTAACAATGTGATACACCATGGATATTAATAACAAAATCATAATACATTTACAACATCTTAGTTATCCTGAATGGTAAGAATTCTAAAGTTAAAAAAAGAAGAAGGTTTTTACCTGCCTGGAAGGCTGCTTGAAGCTCCTACAGGCGAAGACAGAGCAGTTGGAGTGAATGTTTTAGACATGAGAATCGGTTTAGTCTCCATGAAGCAGTTAGAAGCAGTCAGTAATCACTTCATCTTAAAGTGATTACCTTAGATGTTAGAGTGTTAGAATCAGAAGAGAAAGTGCTACAGGAGCCTGAAGAGGACAAATGGTGCTTTTACCTGCCAGTTTGAATGAGCGATGGATCCTCTAATGAACAAAAGCACTCGGCTAGTTTATTTCATTAGAGGAGGAGCGACAGGAAGCAAGCAGAAGTTTAATTCAGTTTAATTCGTGACAGACAACTCCAGAGGTTTCATCTATGCTACAGTGTGTCCACCACCTGCAGCCGGTAATGTCATAAACAGTCAATCAGTTAGGGTCACCAATCAGTTTGATGGAGGCTCTACCTGCTGTTCATCACTAAATCATTCTGAAGCAGGATCCCATGATGCCAAGATAACCAGATAACCTTTAACTCATTTACGCTAAACCTGAAAACCTGAGGTTTGTCTCCTTATTGGTGTCGTAAAAAAATATTCAACTATGCAATCTGGTTGAATAAATGAGAGGGAGATCAATGGTACTTCAACCAGTGAGCATGTTATTTATCCGGGCAGAACCAGACAATCATAACAGCCCTCACTGCTCCATGCTCTGCCCTGATCTGCTCTAGTCAAAGTTTTTCTAACTGAAAGTCTGCAAAGAGCTGTAAAGGTCTCCGCATAGAGCTAATCCAACCAAGTCACAGACAGTAAGGGAAAAACAGTAAAATATTAAATAAAGCTTCAGTCTAAAGGAGACTGTTACAAACATTTCTTAAAAGTGGTAAAAAACTCCTCTCACCCAGGCACTGTGGAGCATTGTATGTAAGAGACAGCATGAAGAAAAACTTTAATAAAGAAAGAAATATGAAATCATCCCTTAAAATTAATATCAATAGATTTCTCCAAACACAATTAGATTCAATGTACACATTAAGCAGTCAGCATATGTAAAATTCATCAACCATATACTTCGTATTCATATTAACCAATCAGGATATAACCCAACCACTCAAATAAAAACAAACTATATACAAAAATGTTAATGGGTAAACATCCATTTCACTGTTCAGTATCCATAGCAACCAGTCACCATCCATAGCAACCACTCAACATTCATATCAATGAGTCACCATCCACATCGACCAGGCAGCATTCATAGCAGCCATTCAGCATCCGCAGCAATCAGCCAGCATCCATAGCAACCAATCAGCATCCATGAAAAAACAGTCAGCATCAAAAGCAATGAGCCAGCATCCACAGCAACCAGTCAGATTCCATAGTAATCAACCATCATCCACAGCAATCAGCCAGCATCCATAGCAACCAGTCAGCATCCATAGAAACCAGTCAGCATCCACAGCAATCAGTCAGCATCCATAGCAACCAGTCAGCATCCATAGCAACCAGTCAGCATCCACAGCAACCAGTCAGATTCCATAGCAATAAACCATCATCCACAGCAATCAGCCAGCATCCATAGCAACCAGTCAGCATCCATAGAAACCAGTCAGCATCCACAGCAATCCGTCAGCATCCATAGCAACCAGTCAGCATCCACAGCAACCAGTCAGATTCCATAGCAATCAACCATCATCCACAGCAATCAGCCAGCATCCATAGCAAACAGTCAGCATCCATAAAAACTAGTCAGCATCCACAGCAATCAGTCAGCATCCATAGCAACCAGTCAGCATCCACAGCAACCAGTCAGATTCCATAGCAATCAACCATCATCCACAGCAATCAGCCAGCATCCATAGCAACCAGTCAGCATCCATAGAAACCAGTCAGCATCCACAGCAATGAGTCAGCATCCATAGCAACCAGTCAGCATCCACAGCAACCAGTCAGATTCCATAGCAATCAACCATCATCCACAGCAATCAGCCAGCATCCATAGCAACCAGTCAGCATCCATAGAAACCAGTCAGCATCCACAGCGATCAGTCAGCATCCATAGCAACCAGTCAGCACCCATAGAAACCAGTCAGCATCCACAGCAATTAGTCAGCATCCATAGCAACCAGTCAGCATCCACAGCAATCAGTCAGCATCCACAGCAACCAGTCAGATTCCATAGCAACCAGCCATCATCCACAGCAATGAGTCACCATCCATAGCAACCAGTCAGATTCTAGAGCAACCAGCCATCATCCACAACAATCAGCCAGCATCCATAGCAACCAGTCAGCATCCACAGCAACCAGTCAGCATCCACAGCAATCAGTCAGCATCCATAGCAACCAGTCAGCATCCACAGCAATCAGTCAGCATCCACAGCAACCAGTCAGATTCCATAGCAACCAGCCATCATCCACAGCAATGAGTCACCATCCATAGCAACCAGTCAGATTCCACAGCAACCAGCCATCATCCACAGCAATGAGTCACCATCCATAGCAACCAGTCAGATTCCATAGCAACCAGCCATCATCCACAGCAATCAGCCAGCATCCATAGCAGCCATTCAGCATCCACCGCAATCAGCCAGCATCCATAGCAACCAGTCAGCATCCATAAAAAAACAGTCAGCATCAAAAGCAATGAGCCAGCATCCACAGCAACCAGTCAGATTCCATAGCAACCAGTCAGCATCCATAAAAAACAGTCAGCATCAAAAGCAACCAGTCAGCATCCACAGCAATCAGTCAGCATCCACAGCAACCAGTCAGCACCCACAGCAATCAGTCAGCATGCATAGCAACCAGTCAGCATCCACAGCAATCAGTCAGCATCCAGAGCAACCAGTCAGATTCCATAGTAGCCAGCCATCATCCACAGCAATGAGTCACCATCCATAGCAACCAGTCAGATTCCATAGCAAGCAGCCATCATCCACAGCAATGAGTCACCATCCATAGCAACCACTCAACATAACATTATTAGATAAGATTGATCTTATTAAAAATATGATCATAAGCACTCCTCTATCCGCGATTGTACCTGAGGTAGTCATGGAATCTGAACCGGGTTTAGACTGCTTTGATCCAGTTGAACTTTCTGAATTAGCAAAATTATTGTCTTCATCTAAGCCTTCAACTTGTATGTTAGATCCAGTTCCAACCAGGTTATTTAAGGAGGTATTCCCTTTGATCTCCTCCTCCATTTTAGATGTGATTAATCTATCTCTGTTACAGGGATATGTACCTAAAGCTTTTAAGGTTGCTGTAATTAAACCTCTGCTTAAGAAACCGTCTCTTGACCCAGATGACTTGGTTAATTATAGACCTATATCCAATCTTCCTTTCTTATCCAAAATTCTTGAGAAAGTAGTTGCCAAACAGGTTTGCGACCACTTACACCATAATGAACTTTTTGAAGAGTTTCAGTCTGGCTTTAGAGCTCATCATAGCACTGAAACAGCTCTGGTGAAAGTCACTAATGATATTCTCATGGCCTCAGATAATGGACTTGTATCTGTGCTCGTCCTGTTGGATCTTAGTGCTGCATTTGATACAGTTGACCATAATATTCTTTTAGAAAGACTTGAATATTTTGTTGGAATTAAAGGAACAGCACTAGACTGGTTTAAATCTTATCTATCTGATCGAATTCAGTTTGTTTATGTTAATGATAGATCTTCAACACGCTCAAAGGTTACCTGTGGAGTACCACAGGGATCAGTGCTAGGACCAATTCTCTTTACTTTATACATGCTCCCAATTGGTAGAGTTATTAGACAGCATGGGATTAATTTCCACTGTTATGCTGATGATACCCAGCTATATCTGTCTATAAATCCAGATGAAGCTAACCCATTACATAGATTACAGGCATGTCTTGAAGACATAAAAACCTGGATGACTCTTAACTTTCTGCTTCTGAATGCAGACAAAACAGAAGTTATAGTCTTTGGACCAGAGTCTCTGAAAAAGAAGCTGATTAGCCAGTCACTTCATTTGGATGGGATTAAACTGATTTCAGATAATAAAGTAAAAAATCTTGGTGTTATTTTTGATCAGGACCTGTCATTTAAATCCCAGATCAAAGAGGTTTCTAGAATTTCCTTCTTTCATCTGAGGAACATTGCAAAAATTAGAAATCTCCTGTCCAGGGGTGATGCTGAGAAACTAGTCCATGCATTTGTTACTTCAAGGCTGGACTATTGTAATTCTTTACTATCAGGAAGTCCACAAACTGTAGTTAAAAGCCTTCAGCTGATCCAAAATGCTGCAGCCAGAGTTCTGATGAAAATTAAAAAGAGAGATCATATCTCTCCTATCCTGGCTTCTCTTCATTGGCTTCCTGTTAAATCCAGAATAGAATTTAAAATCCTCCTTCTCACATATAAAGCCTTAAATGGCCAAGCTCCATCTGATATCAGAGATCTGATTGTTCCTTATGTTCCTAACAGAGCACTTCGCTCTCAATCTGCAGGTTTACTAGTGGTTCCTAGAATTTCTAAAAGTAGAATGGGAGGCAGATCTTTTAGTTATCAGGCTCCTCTCCTGTGGAACCAACTACCAGTTTTAGTCCGTGAGGCAGACACCCTGTCTACTTTTAAGGCTAGGCTTAAAACTTTCCTTTTTGATAAAGCTTATAGTTAGGGTGGCTCAGGTTATCCTGATCTATCTCTATAGTTATGCTGCTATAGGCTTAGACTGCTGGAGGACATAGGGACCCCCATTTCATCATTCTGCTTCATTCTCTCTCTGTTCTCCTATTCTGCAGAATCTGTTTGTTCAATCTCTAACCTTCTGCTCTCTCTGCTTTTCCTCAGAGTAGCTTTGCCTCGTCTGTTCCTGTTTGGCTGTGACGTCATCCAGGAAAGAAACATCAGCTGTGCTGCTTCCATCAACACCCTTGTTTGTAGATGTTGGAGATCGGCCTGTTTTCCAGTGTGGTCCTGTTTCTCTGGCCGTGGCTGGGTGGATGTGCTCTCTTCATCCTCTGGCATGGGAGCTGCCTTGGAGCTCGTCTGCCTGGCTGTGTGTTTCATGGACGGGGCCGCCTTTTACAGCTGCTTTTTGTATCTCTGCTTCTGTCTCCTTGAACCCCAGTCGGCCGCGGCAGATGGCCGATCACACTGAGCCTGGTTCTGCTGGAGGTTTCTTCCTGTTAAAAGGGAGTTTTTCCTCTCCACTGTCGCTACAAGCATGCTTAGTGTGAGGGATTGTATTTGAGTCAATGAGTCAATGCAATCAACTGGTTTTCCTTAGATAGAAAACTTTGTATCAATTTGACTGTATGATCTGGTTGAACTGTAAAGTGCCTTGAGATGACATGTGTTGTGAATTTGGCGCTATATAAATAAACTGAATTGAATTGAACATTTATAGCAACCAGTAAGCATCCATAGCAACCAGTCAGCATCCATAGCAACCACTCAACATTTATAGCAACCAGTCAGCATCCATAGCAACCAGTCAGCATCCACAGCATTCCATTCAGCCAGCATCCATAGCAACAAGTCAGCATCCATATTGACCATTCAGCATTCATAGCAACCAGTCAGCATCCACAGCAATCAGCCAGCATCCATAGCAACCATTTAGCATCCATAGCAAACCACTCAACATTTTTACCAACCAGTCAACATCCACAGCAATCAGTCAGCATCCATAGCAACCAGTCACTATCCACAGCAATCAGTCAGCATCCACAGCAACCAGTCAGATTCCATAGCAACTAGCCATCA
Source organism: Cyprinodon diabolis (assembly GCA_030533445.1). NCBI lineage: Eukaryota > Metazoa > Chordata > Actinopteri > Cyprinodontiformes > Cyprinodontidae > Cyprinodon > Cyprinodon diabolis. Next base: position 1,926,670 of record CM060082.1, read on the forward strand.
TCCACAGCAATGAGTCACCATCCATAGCAACCAGTCAGATTCCACAGCAACCAGCCATCATCCACAGCAATAAGTCACCATCCATAGCAACCAGTCAGATTCCATAGCAACCAGCCATCATCCACAGCAATCAGCCAGCATCCATAGCAGCCATTCAGCATCCACCGCAATCAGCCAGCATCCATAGCAACCAGTCAGCATCCATAAAAAAACAGTCAGCATCAAAAGCAATGAGCCAGCATCCACAGCAACCAGTCAGATTCCATAGCAACCAGTCAGCATCCATAAAAAACAGTCAGCATCAAAAGCAACCAGTCAGCATCCATAGCAACCAGTCAGCATCCACAGCAATCAGTCAGCATCCACAGCAACCAGTCAGCACCCACAGCAATCAGTCAGCATGCATAGCAACCAGTCAGCATCCACAGCAATCAGTCAGCATCCAGAGCAACCAGTCAGATTCCATAGTAACCAGCCATCATCCACAGCAATGAGTCACCATCCATAGCAACCAGTAAGCATCCATAGCAACCAGTCAGCATCCATAGCAACCACTCAACATTTATAGCAACCAGTCAGCATCCATAGCAACCAGTCAGCATCCACAGCATTCCATTCAGCCAGCATCCATAGCAACAAGTCAGCATCCATATTGACCATTCAGCATTCATAGCAACCAGTCAGCATCCATAGCAATCAGCCAGCATCCATAGCAACCATTTAGCATCCATAGCAACCACTCAACATTTTTACCAACCAGTCAGCATCCACAGCAATCAGTCAGCATCCATAGCAACCAGTCAGCATCCATAGCATCGAGTCACCATCCACAGCAACCAGTCAGCATCCATAGCAATGAGTCAACATCCATATCGACCAGACACCCTTTCATAGTAAGCAGTCAGCATCCATAGCAACCACTCAAAATTCAAATCAACTAGTCAGCATCCATAGTAACCAGTCAGCATCCATAGCAACCACAGCAATCAGTCAGCATCCATAGCAACCAGTCAGAATCCATAGGAACCATTCAGCATCCACAGCATTCAGCCAGCATCAATAGCAACAAGTCAGCATCCATATTGACCAGTCAGCCTTCATAGCAACCAGTCAGCATCCACAGCAATCAGCCAGCATCCGTAGCAACCAGTCAGCATCCATAGCAATCTGCCAGCATCCATAGCAACCAGTCAGCATCGACAGCAATCAGCCAGCATCCATAGAAACCATTCAGCATCCATAGCAACCACTCAACATTTATAGCAACCAGTCAGCATCGACAGCAATCAGCCAGCATCCATAGAAACCATTCAGCATCCATAGCAACAACTCAACATTTATAGTAACCAGTCAGCATCCGTAGGAACCATTCAGCATTCACAGCATTCAGCCAGCATCCATAGCAACAAGTCAGTATCCATATTGACAAGTCAGCCTTCATAGCAACCAGTCAGCATCCACAGCAATCAGTCAGCATCCATAGCAAACAGTCAGCATCCACAGCAATCTGCCAGCATCCATAGCAACCAGTCAGCATCCACAGCAATCAGCCAGCATCCATAGCAACCAGTCAGCATCCATAGCAACCAGTGAGCATCCATAGCAACCAGTCAGCAGTCATAGCAACCAGTGAGCATCCATAGCAGCCAGTCAGCATCTATAGCAACCATTCACCATCCTTATCGAACAGGCTGGTACTGTTAGTCTGTGATACCAATTTCAGCCTGTGAAGGCCGGTCCTCCTTAAATCATAGCGGCCCCAACACTTCCTCTCCGGCTGTGAAGCTCCTACCTGTGACAGTATATAACTGAAGGAGCTCAATAAGTAATCCAATGTTAACTCCCTAAATGATGCATGCAGTAAATATAGCCCTTTCTTGTCATTCACATCCTGGTGATGGTTGGCATATGGTGTCATCTTCTGTTTCTTCAGACTGTAAAATCCTTGCAACAAACTAAATTATAATAAAACTAAAATGCTTTATTTAAACCAAACTATGATGTTCCTCTATTTGGTGAATTTATGAATTTATGTTTGAATATTAAATATAAAAATATATTTTAAATATAAAAATATGTTGCAGTGCATGATGGGGTTTCGCATCTAAAGGCTAACGTTTCCCGTGTTACGTGCATTGTAGGCAGGTTGGGATGTTTCTGTGGGTAAAAATGTTTTTCTTTAGATTTATGGCCTAAGAGATCAATTGGTTCAAATTGGGCGAGATTTTTGGGCTGGAAAACATGAGTCAGTGACATCTGGCAACCCTGCTGATGCAGTGAGTGTGGACGTTACGCAGCAGCAGTCACTGTGGTGTCCGTGTTAATAACCAAAGCCAGTAAAACCGCATTCTAGAAGTCTTGGTGATGGTTGTTGTGTGATGCTTGAAGATCGGTTAATCCACAATGTGGATTCGTGTTGTGTTTCACATTTGAGACGCATGCGTTTGACTGGGCTTCTATTAATTGTTTTTTTTTTTTTCTGAAGGGAGGTGGGGGGTCCATAAGTGGGCCGGTATAGATGGAAAAATGCCAGGGCTGAAAATAGTTCCCAGTCCGAGCCTGATATCAAACAGTCAGCATTTAAATATCAGTGCCTTTCTCCTTTACTGACCGTCTTATGCTTACGTTCACAACTAACACGCTTTGAGCATCAAAAGCAGCTTCTTTCTTTCTGATGCTTGTCCACATTAAGGTCAGACGTCCAGTAAACTGTTTCCTGATGCGTCTGATGCTTCCACTGCTCCTGTGTTCGATGCAGAGAGCAGCTTTGCTATATTAGCTGTGATCAGCGGGTAAAAAGTAGTTAGAATCTATGTTGAAGTGAGAAAGTTCTCCTGAAAACATGGTCTGTGCAGTCAGTTCATCCAGATTACCATCCTGCCTTCAAAGATTATTTCTCTGTGGGAGCCGCTCAGACCCCCACATACCGGCGCTGCGCTGTCACTGGGAATCCCCAGCAGCAGCTGCCTCAGGCCCGCTCGCCTCTTGGGGGTTTTCCCCTCCTGTTGGTGGCGGCTGGAAGTAGATGTTAGCGTTTTTCAGGTCTGTGCTACAAACTGCAGGCAGCAGGATAATAAAAGCCAACATATTCTGCCGGCAGGTTTCTACATTTGAAGTTAATTTAGGCGTTAATAAACTGTTTCAGAGGAGTGATCATAGCGCTCTGCATCAGCAGTGCTGCGTCTGACTCCCTGCCAGCTCCCAGATCAGCTTCTCTCATTGGTTGATGTGGTGCGTCCAGCAAATGAAGTTACATGTTTCCAGCTCCTGCTGCTAATGAAGCGCCTCAGATGCTCAGAAGCTCATGAGGCGCTGCTCCTGCTGCTGCTCCTGCTGCTGCTCCTGCTTCTGCTCCTGCTGCTGCAGCTCCTGCTCCAGACACTGCAGGACCTTTTGCTGCACCTTCATGCTTGTCAACCACAAACTTTGCATGTAAACCAGCTGCTTCTGCTGCTTCAATAGCATGCTGTCTGAACGTAGCATTAGACACCACCTGTGTATAGATGAGCACCACTGCAGGTCATTCATTTCTGCATCCATCAGACTTTATAATAACCTGTGCAATAAGAGCCCTTTGTTTCCTTGTTCAGCTACAGAACCTGCAAGCACACAGTTTACACTGAGTCCCAATGCTGCAGATCAAACCTTAATGTCTTAATTTACATACAACACTTCACTGAAACTTTCACTTCTTTTGAACCTCTGTGTTTTACTACAGACAATGTCACAAGTGAATCTCTCTGTTGTGAGATCTATAGAAGGCAGACAGCAAACTAACGGGTGAGCCTGTGATTTCTTTACGGATAACCCAGATAGAGTGGTTGTAGCTTCTAGGTGTCCAAATTCAATCAGTCACCAGGATAGTGAGCCCAGTAGACCTCTGCTCATGTTGGTTTTACTGGGATTAGTGGAGGCAGACATTCCACTGCATCACGCTGTCCAAACATCCTGTAATTAATCTCTGCATTTCTAGATCTGCTGAAGCCTCTGGATTCTGTTTCTGCAGCCTATGAGATGAAACGGTTTCACCAAAGGTTGGTTAGTTTCTGTTGAAGCAGCGAGATGCAGAGCAGCTTGCTGGATTAGAAAGCAGGCAGCAGTTAAAGGACCAACCATGCTCTCTGAAGGAAACGGCCTAGTCAAAGCCTACCTTAATGATGTCCTCAGGCGTCCTCTCCACCTCCTTCAGCCGCTTCAGGACCATCTCCTCATTGGACGAGATGCTGAGCTCTTTCTGCTCCAAGGCCTCAATCTCCTTCTCTATTCTGTGTGGGGGAAATCAATGAACCTCCTGGATGAAGAACAACGTGACAGAGACGGGGGGCGGGGTTACCTGAGGATATTGCTCTGCAGCTGATCACTCTGCTGCTGTTCATCCTGAGCCTGGAGCCTCATGGCCTCCTGCTCCTCCTCCGTCTGCTGACTCAGGCCGTCCATCAGCCACTGCTCCCTGAGGGCCTTTTTCTGTAACAGACACAGAAACAGTTTCACCTCCGGATTCTGCGTCTGCTCCTTTCTCCTCTCTCATTCTGCTCCTTTCTCCTCCCTCTTCCCCAGCTTCGCCCTCCTGTTTCAGGCTCTACGTCTGCTCCTTTCTCCTCCCTCGTTCTGCTCCTTTCTCCTCCCTCGTCCCCAGCTTCGCCCTCCTGTTTCAGCCGCTACGCCTGCTCCTTTCTCCTCCCTCGTTCTGCTCCTTTCTCCTCCCTCGTCCCCAGCTTCGCCCTCCTGTTTCAGCCTCTGCGTCTGCTCCTTTCTCCTCCTTTTTCCCACCTTTGCCCTCCCATTTCAGCCTCTACATCTGCTCCTTTCTCCTCGCTCGTTCCCACCTTCGCTCTCCCGTTTCAGCCTCTACGTCTGCTCCTTTCTCCTCCCTCGTTCTGCTCCTTTCTCCTCCCTCGTCCCCAGCTTCGCCCTCCTGTTTCAGCCTCTGCGTCTGCTCCTTTCTCCTCCCTAGTTCTGCTCCTTTCTCCTCCCTCGTCCCCAGCTTCGCCCTCCTGTTTCAGCCTCTGCGTCTGCTCCTTTCTCCTCCCTGGTCCCCAGCTTCGCCCTCCTGTTTCAGCCTCTACATCTGCTCCTTTCTCCTCCCTCGTTCCCACCTTCGCCCCCTCATTTCAGACTCTACGTCTGCTCCTTTCTACTCTTCCTTCCCACCTTCGCCCTCTCGTTTCAGCCTCTATGTCTGCTCCTTTCTCCTCCCTCATTCCCACCTTCGCCCCCTCATTTAAGCCTCTACGTCTGCTCCTTTCTCCTCCCTCGTTTCCAGCTTTGCCCTCCTGTTTCAGCCTCTACATCTGCTCCTTTCTCCTCCCTCGTTTCCAGCTTTGCCCTCCTGTTTCAGCCTCTACGTCTGCTCCTTTCTCCTCCCTCGTTCTGCTCCTTTCTCCTCCCTCGTTCTGCTCCTTTCCCCTCCCTCGTCCCAAGCTTTGCCCTCCTGTTTCAGCCTCTGCGTATGCTCCTTTCTCCTCCCTCGTTCTGCTCCTTTCTCCTCCCTCGTTCTGCTCCTTTCCCCTCCCTCGTCCCAAGCTTTGCCCTCCCGTTTCAGCCTCTACGTCTGCTCCTTTCTCCTCCCTCGTTCCCACCTTTGCCCTCTCGTTTCAGCCTCTACGTCTGCTCCTTTCTCCTCCCTCGTCCCCACCTTTGCCCCCTCATTTCAGCCTCTACGTATGCTCCTTTCTCCTCCCTCGATCCCACCTTTGCCCTCTCGTTTCAGCCTCTACGTCTGCTCCTTTCTCCTCCCTCGTTCCCACCTTCGCCCTCTCGTTTCAGCCTCTACGTCTGCTCCTTTCTCCTCCCTTGTCCCAACCTTTGCCCCCTCATTTCAGCCTCTACGTCTGCTCCTTCTCCTCCCTCGTTCCCACCTTTGCCCTCTCATTTCAGCCTCTACGTCTGCTCCTTTCTCCTCCCTCGTCCCCACCTTCGCCCCCTCATTTCAGCCTCTACGTCTGCTCCTTTCTCCTCCCTCGTCCCCACCTTTGCCCCCTCGTTTCAGCCTCTACGTCTGCTCCTTTCTCCTCCCTCGATCCCACCTTTGCCCTCTCGTTTCAGCCTCTACGTCTGCTCCTTTCTACTTCCTCGTTCCCACCTTCGCCCTCTCGTTTCAGCCTCTACGTCTGCTCCTTTCTCCTCCCTTGTCCCAACCTTTGCCCCCTCATTTCAGCCTCTACGTCTGCTCCTTCTCCTCCCTCGTCCCCACCTTTGCCCTCTCGTTTCAGCCTCTACGTCTGCTCCTTTCTCCTCCCTCGTCCACACCTTTGCCCCCTGATTTCAGCCTCTACGTCTGCTCCTTTCTACTTCCTCGTTCCCACCTTCGCCCTCTCGTTTCAGCCTCTACGTCTGCTCCTTTCTACTTCCTCGTCCCAACCTTTGCCCCCTCATTTCAGCCTCTACGTCTGCTCCTTCTCCTCCCTCGTTCCCACCTTTGCCCTCTCGTTTCAGCCTCTACGTCTGCTCCTTTCTCCTCCCTCGTCCACACCTTTGCCCCCTCATTTCAGCCTCTACGTCTGCTCTTTTCTACTTCCTCGTTTCCACCTTCGCCCTCTCGTTGCAGCCTCTATGTCGGCTCCTTTCTCATCCCTCGTTCCCACCTTTGCCCTCTCGTAACAGCCTCTACGTCTGCTCCCTTCTCCTCCCTCGTTCCCACCTTCGCCCTCTTGTTTCAGCGTCTATGTCGCTCCTTTCTCATCCCTCGTTCCCACCTTTGCCCTCTCAATCTGCTTCTTTCTCCTCCCTCGTTCCCACCTTCACTCTCCCCTTTCAGCCTCACTATCTGCTCCTTTCTCCTCCCTTGTTCCCACCTTCACTCTCCCGTTTCAGCCTCACTATCTGCTCCTTTCTCCTCCCTCGTTCCCACCTTTGCTCTCCCGTGTCAGCCTCTACGTCTGCTCCTTTCTCCTCCCTCGTTCCCACCTTCGCTCTCCCGTGTCAGCCTCTACGTCTGCTCCTTTCTCCTCCCTTGTTCCCACCTTCACTCTCCCGTTTCAGCCTCACTATCTGCTCCTTTCTCCTCCCTTGTTCCCACCTTCACTCTCCCGTTTCAGCCTCACTATCTGCTCCTTTCTCCTCCCTCGTTCCCACCTTTGCTCTCCCGTGTCAGCCTCTACGTCTGCTCCTTTCTCCTCCCTCGTTCTTTTCCCCTCTCGTCCCTCATTCCCAGTTTTGCCTTAGAGCAGATCTTCGTGCTCAATGTTTATCTGCTTGATGTGGATCTATGGCGTGTTTAACTACCATGGTGTGTATCTGAGGATAGGCCACACCCCTCCTCACATGCTAATTTTGCTTCTGCATCACCTTCCACTGATGGCAGAGCTGTGTGACCTCTGCCTCAGAATGTAACTGAATGTCTTCTTCATGATTATTTCCATCTTCAGCTATGAAAAGGAGCTTTAATTAATATGTTTAGATGGTTGATGCCAGTGGTATAGAACTAAAATAAAAGAGGCTGGATTGGGATTAGGATCAATTTACAGTCACACCAAGGAGACTCCTAAGCACTGCTTCTTCTGTGGTTTCAGGAAGAATTAAAGCCAGACTCAGCTTTAAACATACCTTGATATACTGCAGTTTCAGCTTCTCCTCTTCAATCTGCCGTCTTTTCTTAGCAATGTCTTCCTGGATCCTTCTTTTGTCCTGCAGACAGAGAGCACACGTCTGCAGCATGGGCACGTTTATCATATGGAAACTATTCCACCTGTTGACCAAAGGCCAGAAATACTTTGAAGGCAACACTCTGCTGTCTCTAACCTCCAGCCGCAGCCTGAAGGTCATGTGAGAAATTGTTCCCTCTGCTATACCACAGAAGCTCAGAGTCCCTGAAGGTCACACTGAGTTCCTCACTGCTGGCTAATATTAGCTGTTGGATCGGGGATCAGGGTGACACTCAGTCACTGTGGAAAGGATCCCCTCATGACGTCTGCTGGTATTCATAGCAGCGCCTCTGTGTGATGAAGCTAGATCAGCGCTGAGAGCCAGGAAGCTGCAGTGGAGGGCTGCTAGCCAACCATCAGGGGTCTGAGGGCCGCCGGTCAGGAGGAAGATGCTCCTGTGGATCAGGTGACCGCATCATGTGGCCTGACCAATCTGAAGCTCTGAATGTTCTTAAATCCTATTAATGAATGAAAACAGAGTTTATTTGGCTTCCAGGGACTTTATTCCAAAACAATCTGTTTGTTTAAACTCTGAGCTTATTGGACAGAGAGTAGCGGGTAGAAACCCCGCTGTTGTTAATAGAATCCATAGAGACACATATATTATCAGTGTTCTGATGGCATTGAAGCCAAAGGATTTTCATCAAAAACATAATCAATGTGCACAAATAAGGAATAGTTGGATTAACCATACGTGGAAACAGAGTTTTATGGGGCCCAAAGGAACCCTCCCCCCAGCGACGGCGCATAATGGGCAGCTGTTCTATGTCCGCCATGTCTGATTATGAAGGAGGATGGAGCAAAATGAGTCAATGTCTGATAACCAGATAAGCCAGACAGGAAGTTAGACACAGCAAGAATAAAATCCATTTCAAAATAAGAGCTGATGAATGGAAAGTTGCTACACTTACAACGTTTGGAGTTTGGTTAGCTGAGAGGAAAGGAACCCTGGAGGTAGATCCAGTTTAAATCAAAGATAAGGAGAGGTGCAGAAGCAACCTGTGTGCCTGTTGTGATAAGGTGGAGGATCTATGATGCTGTGGGCCATAATCCATGATACTAATGCTGATTGTGGCCATGATCATCAGTGTAGGAGGATCAACATTTGCTATATCTAATTCTCTTCTCCTACAGGAGCATGTGGCATAATGAGAGACCCCACTCTAAGGAGCGGGATCTGCAGAGCGAGCAAAGGTGGCTTCCACTCTGCAACTTAGAGCAACTCTCAGGTTCCTGAGAAGCTGCCTGCTGTGAGCCAAGCTGAGCTGCTAAATACTGGAGGAACATGGAGATGAGTGGAGGTTACAGCTCTGGCAAATTTAGGGAAGCCTTTATTGGTTATTGATTATTTTTGGACAATTTGAGCAATGAGCAGCTTTAGATGAGTTTACCTTCTGAATACTGGTTATACGTCCCAGAATCCCCTAAAGTGCTGGCAGATGCTAAACTTTCTTTGGATTTTTTCTATTCTTGACGTAAACATAGAGCATTCATAACGAGTCCAGAACTTCTGTCCAACGACAGCCTAACTGCTGCATAACGCACAGCAGCATGATGCCCATGAAATGATGCACCAGCCAGTGTCCTGAGGGGGGCAGCGATGCGCCTGGAGGCCCATGATCTGCAGAAAAATATTTCTTTGATGGCGTTATTAACCTAGCTGCTGTTTACCACCCGCCAAAAAAAAAAAAAAAAGAATAAATAAAAATAAAAAGGAAGGTTTTTGTTGGAAGCAGATTGATGTCTGTTAGGAAGTGTGTTGGTGGTGGGCGTGAACGCAGGGAGGATCCATCACTCACCTTCTGGCTCACCCTATGATGGGGATGAAGTCTGGAGGAGAACTGACGGTTTCCTCCTGTGAACCCCCTTTATACCAAAACGCTGCCAATACGCCATTATGCAGTAGCTGGAAGTTAGAAACACGTTCAGCGCTCGTCTGGAACACGTCAGATACGCTGATATGTTGGAGAGAAGTTCTGGATAAGTTATGCATCAGTTATGTAGCTACAAGTTACTCAGAGGTTTAGGATCAGCTAGACGCCACGACTGATGAGGAACTGACACTGAACGGATGTCAACCATCAGATAACTGACCTGGAACTGACGGCCCACTGATGGCAGACGCTGGCATACGGCGGACATATTTGCCATATGTCGATGTGTGCCAGCGTACTTCTTCGTACTTCAGAATGCATCAGCATGTTTGAGTATGTTTCAGCATTTTTCAGCATGTTTCAGCATATTTCAGCATGTTTTAATATGTTTCAGCATATTTCAGCATGTTTTAGTATGTTTCAGCGTGTTTCAGGGTGTTTCAGAATGTTTCAGCATGTTTTAGTATGTTTCAGCGTGTTTCAGGGTGTTTCAGAATGTTTCAGCATGTTTTAGTATGTTTCAGCGTGTTTCAGCATGTGCCAGCCTACTTCAGCTTTTTTCAACATACTTCAGCGTGTTTCAGCATATTTCAGCATGTTTTAGTATGTTTCGGTATGTTTTAGTATGTTTCAGCATGTTTTAGTATGTTTTAGTATTTTTCAGCGTGTTTCAGTATATTTCGGTATGTTTCAGCATGTTTCAGCATATTTCGGTATGTTTTAGTATGTTTCAGCATGTTTTAGTATGTTTTAGTATTTTTCAGCGTGTTTCAGTATATTTCAGCGTGTTTTAGTATGTTTCAGCATGTTTTAGTATGTTTTAGTATTTTTCAGCATGTTTCAGCATAATTCAAAATGTTTAGTATGTTTCAGGATGTTTAGTGTGTTTTAGTATATTTCAGCATGTTTCAGTATGTCTTAGTATGTTTCAGCGTGTTTCAGTATATTTCAGCGTGTTTTAGTATGTTTCAGCATGTTTTAGTATGTTTGAGGCCCCGTCCACACGAAGCCGAACCCTGGCCTAAACGCACAAATTTTTCACCAAACCAGCCTCTCATTCATACGAAGCCGGCGTTTCAGGGGTCTGTAAACGATCTTTTTTTTATTCAGCCTTCAGAGTGGGAAGATTTTGAAACGCCGTTTTCGCGTTTCCATCTTTACGCTCTAACCGCATTTTTTTTTTACACGCATGCGTCATAGCGTCGCCTCTAAACACGCATGCACAGTATCACAACAAAAATGGCGCCGTACTGTGTTGAATGGTTGCTGCTCTTGCTACTCACCCTGCAGTCGGGCTTACAACAGAATCTTCTTCTTCTGGAATATCTCCAGGAAGAACAGAGCAATATCGACCACATAGTTCAGCACCTGAATTTGACTGAACCACGAAAATGGACCCGCAGGGCAACCATGTATAAATATTAGTGCGCATGCCCAACATTTCGTCGCCTATTTTTGCTTTGGCACCACAGCGCCACTTACAGGCCTGGCATACATTTTGCAGCGTTTTCATGCATTCGTGTGGACGATCACATTTATTTTACGTCTCCGTCTTTACGGCAAACGTTTTGGAAAATATCAGCGTTTCATGTTCGTTTTGACTTCGTGTGGACGGGGCCTTAGTATGTTTCAGCATATGTCAGCATGTTTTAGTATGTTTCAGCGTGTTTTAGCATATTTCAGCATGTTTTAGTATGTTTTAGTATATTTCAGCGTGTTTTAGTATGTTCCTGTTTGGCTTCCTGTTTGGACCTGTTCACTTCCGGTTTGGATTAACTGAGTGTGCAGCTGCTGCAGCTGACCAGAGGAACTCCATCTGAAGTTAAGTTATTTTCTCTGTGATATCTCTGTATCTAAGTAACTCTAACTGACTAGTTTAAAACATAGCACCTTCTGCTGCACTTTTCTACTGAGCACTTGTCAGTTTCCACGGTTTTATTTCTGATAGCAAGGAGTAGCTAGCCTAGGCTAGCTTAGCATTGCTATGGCTTCTCTCTCTCCCTCCCTTGACTCTTTTCGAACTCTTCCTTCTTCCTCTCCTCTCTCCTGCTCTCTGTGTCAGATGTTCAGTTATTCCTCTGCCTCCTTTAGTGATAATGGGATGTGTAATAAGTGTAGTATTTTTGTAGCTTTGGAGGCGAGGGTGTCAGAGTTAGAATCCAGGCTTCAGGCTGTTGAACATCCAGGAGTTAAAGTAGGCCCCCCACGTAGCTGTCCTCCAAAAGTGCCTGAGCAGCCAGGCGATTGGGTAACTGTACGCAGAAAGCGTAGTCGTGGATCTCTGCCCACTGGTCACCACCAACCCGTTCACGTTTCTAACCGGTTTTCCCCACTCAGTGACACACCCACTGAGAAGCCCACTCTGGTGATTGGCAGCTCCATAGTCAGAAACGTGGCATTAGAGACACCAGGGACCATAGTCAAATGTTTGCCGGGGGCCAGAACGGGCGACATCAAATCGTACCTGAAACTGCTGGCTAAGGATAAGGTTAAATACAGTAAGATTGTTATTCACGCTGGTGGTAATGACACCCGGTTACGCCGATCGGAGGTCACTAAAATTAGTGTTGCTTCGGTGTGTAAGTTTGCCAAAAAAATGTCGGACTCCGTAATTTACTCTGGTCCCCTCCCTGATCTGACAAGTGATGACATGTTTAGCCGCATGTCGTCATTCAACCGCTGGTTGTCTAGGTGGTGTCCTGAAAACAACGTGGGCTACATTAATAATTGGCAATCCTTTTGGGGAAAGCCTGGTCTGATTCGGAGAGACGGCATCCATCCCACTTTGGATGGTGCAGCTCTTCTTTCTAGGAATCTGGCCACATTTATTAGTCCTCCAAAACCCTGACCCCCCAGGGTGCAGACCAGGAAGCAGAGTTGTAGTTTAACACACATCTCTGCAGCTTCTCTACTGTTACCCACTCTTTACTCCATCCAGACAGTGTCTTGCTCACGACCAAAATCTAATAAATTAGCAAAGATTCCCAAAGGAGTAAATCATGATAATCTAATTAAAATCAAAATAACTCCATTGGGGAAAAAGTTAAAACAATTAAATGCGGTCTGTTTAACATAAGATCGCTTTCCTCTAAAAGTCTGCTAGTTAATGACTTGATTTGTGATAATCACATTGACTTGTTTTGCCTTACAGAAACCTGGCTGCAGCAAGAGGATTATGTGAGCATAAACGAGGCAACTCCTTCAAGCTATTTAAATTTTCACATACCCAGAAGTTCTGGGCGAGGAGGAGGAGTAGCAACAATCTTCCAGTCTGACTTACTGATTACTCCCAAAACAGTTAATACCTACAACTCTTTTGAACATTTAACCCTTAATTTCCCTCATCCAAATTTCAAGGCAAGAAAACCTCTTCTTTTTGTAACTTTGTATCGTCCACCAGGTCCTTACTCTGAATTTTTAGATGAGTTTTCAGAGTTCCTTTCTGATTTGGTATTAAATACTGACAGGGTCATCATAGTGGGAGATTTTAACATCCATGCTGACATTGAAGGCGATAGCTTAAGAGCAGCCTTTAATGCTATCTTAGACACTATTGGCTTTGTTCAAAATGTGAATAGTCCCACACATTCTCATCTTCATACTTTGGATCTTGTGCTGACATACGGCATAGAATGTGAAGAAATAACAGTATTTCCTCACAACCCTGTTCTCTCTGACCACTTTCTAATAACCTTCAGGATTACTTTAACAGAGTTCTCCTCCCCCAAAAGAAGGTTCAATTTTAGTAGCTCTTTATCAGATAGAGCAGTTATAAATTTTAAAGAATCTGCTTCACTTTCTCTCTCCTCTGTGTCGCTGAGCAGTGCTGCAGAGTGCAAAAGCATAGCTTATTCCCCTTCACAGGTTGATGATTTTGTTGACGGGGTTGCTAGTTCTCTGCGTACTGCCTTAGACAACGCAGCTCCTTTGAAAATGAAAACCGTTGAAAATAGAAAGCTTGCTCCTTGGTTTAAAACAGAGCTGCGTACTTTGAAGCAAAATGCTAGGAAACTGGAGAGAAAATATCGCTACACAGGCCTGCGGGAGTCCTTCCTAGTCTGGAAAAATGGTTTACTGCTGTATAAGAGGACCCTTTGTAAACCAAGAGCAGCATACTTCTCCTCATTAATAGAGGAGAATAAGAATAATCCTAGATTTCTTTTTAATACAGTTGCCAAACTCACCCAGAGCCAAAGCTCTGTTGAACCGTCCATTCCACCTGCTCTTAGCAGCAATGATTTTATGGGATTCTTTATAAATAAGATTGATCTTATTAAAAATAAGATCATAAGCACTCCTCTATCCGCGATTGTACCTGAGGTAGTCATGGAATCTGAACCGGGTTTAGACTGCTTTGATCCATTTGAACTTTCTGAATTAGCAAAATTATTGTCTTCATCTAAGCCTTCAACTTGTATGTTAGATCCAGTTCCAACCAGGTTATTTAAGGAGGTATTCCCTTTGATCTCCTCCTCCATTTTAGATGTGATTAATCTATCTCTGTTACAGGGATATGTACCTAAAGCTTTTAAGGTTGCTGTAATTAAACCTCTGCTTAAGAAACCGTCTCTTGACCCAGATGACTTGGTCAATTATAGACCTATATCCAATCTTCCTTTCTTATCCAAAATTCTTGAGAAAGTAGTTGCCAAACAAGTTTGCGACCACTTACACCATAATGAACTTTTTGAAGAGTTTCAGTCTGGCTTTAGAGCTCATCATAGCACTGAAACAGCTCTGGTGAAAGTCACTAATGATATTCTCATGGCCTCAGATAATGGACTTGTATCTGTGCTCGTCCTGTTGGATCTTAGTGCTGCATTTGATACAGTTGACCATAATATTCTTTTAGAAAGACTTGAATATTTTGTTGGAATTAAAGGAACAGCACTAGACTGGTTTAAATCTTATCTATCTGATCGAATTCAGTTTGTTTATGTTAATGATAGATCTAAACACGCTCAAAGGTTACCTGTGGAGTACCACAGGGATCAGTGCTAGGACCAATTCTCTTTACTTTATACATGCTCCCAATTGGTAGAGTTATTAGACAGCAAGGGATTAATTTCCACTGTTATGCTGATGATACCCAGCTATATCTGTCTATAAATCCAGATGAAGCTAACCCATTACATAAATTACAGGCATGTCTTGAAGACATAAAAACCTGGATGACTCTTAACTTTCTGCTTCTGAATGCAGACAAAACAGAAGTTATAGTCTTTGGACCAGAGTCTCTGAAAAAGAAGCTGATTAGCCAGTCACTTCATTTGGATGGGATTAAACTGATTTCAGATAATAAAGTAAAACATCTTGGTGTTATTTTTGATCAGGACCTGTCATTTAAATCCCAGATCAAAGATGTTTCTAGAATTTCCTTCTTTCATCTGAGGAACATTGCAAAAATGAGAAATCTCAATCTGCAGGTTTACTAGTGGTTCCTAGAATTTCTAAAAGTAGAATGGGAGGCAGATCTTTTAGTTATCAGGCTCCTCTCCTGTGGAACCAACTACCAGTTTTAGTCCGTGAGGCAGACACTCTGTCTACTTTTAAGACTAGGCTTAAAACTTTCCTTTTTGATAAAGCTTATAGTTAGGGTGGCTCAGGTTATCCTGAGCTATCTCTATAGTTATGCTCCTATAGGCTTAGACTTTTGGAGGACATAGGGACCCCCATTTCATCATTCTGCTTCATTCTCTCTCTGCTCTCCTATTCTGCAGAATCTATTTGTTCAATCTCTAACCTTCTGCTCTCTCTGCTTTTCCTCAGAGTAGCTTTGCCTCGTCTGTTCCTGTTTGGCTGTGACGTCATCCAGGAAAGAAACATCAGCTGTGCTGCTTCCATCAACACCCTTGTTTGTTGATGTTGGAGATCGGCCTGTCTTCAGGTGTGGTCTCTGGCCGTGGCTGGGTGGATGTGCTCTCTTCATCCTCTGGCATGGGAGCTGCCTTGGAGCTCGCCTGCCTGGCTGTGTGTTTCATGGACGGGGCCGCCTTTTACAGCTGCTTTTTGTATCTCTGCTTCTGTCTCCTTGAACCCCAGTCGGCCTTGGCAGATGGCCGATCACACTGAGCCTGGTTCTGCTGGAGGTTTCTTCCTGTTAAAAGGGAGTTTTTCCTCTCCACTGTCGCTACAAGCATGCTTAGTGTGAGGGATTGTATTTGAGTCAATGAGTCGATGCAATCAACTGGTTTTCCTTAGATAGAAAACTTTGTATCAATTTGACTGTATAATCTGGTTGAACTGTAAAGTGCCTTGAGATGACATGTGTTGTGAATTTGGCGCTATATAAATAAACTGAATTGAAACTGAATTGAATTCAGCATGTTTCAGGGTATTTCAACATGGGCCAGCCTACTTCAGCGTGTTTCAACATACTTCATCGTGTTTCAGCATACTTCAGAGTATTGGCGCATACTTCAGTGTGTTTCAGCATATTTCAGCATGTTTTAGTATGTTTCAGCATGTTTCAGCATATTTTGGTATGTTTTAGTATGTTTCAGCATGTTTTAGTATGTTTTAGTATTTTTCAGCATGTTTCAGCATAATTCAACATGTTTAGTATATTTCAGGATGTTTAGTGTGTTTTAGTATATTTCAGCATGTTTCAGTATGTTTTAGTATTTTTCAGCGTGTTTCAGGATATTTCAGCGTGTTTTAGTATGTTTCAGCATGTTTTAGTTTGTTTTAGTATGTTTTAGTAGTTTTTAGTATGTTTCAGCATGTTTCAGCATGTTTTAGTATGTTTTAGTAGTTTTTAGTATGTTTCAGCATGTTTCAGCATGTATTAGTATGTTTTAGCGTGTTTCAGCATATTTCAGCATGTTTTAGTATGTTTCAGGATGTTTTAGTATGTTTTAGTATGTTTCAGCATATTTCAACATGTTTTAGTATGTTTCAGCATGTTTCAGAATATTTCAACATGTTTTAGGATGTTTTAGTATGTTTTAGTATGTTTCAGCATGTTTCAGCATATTTCAGCATGTTTTAATATGTTTCAGCATGTTTTAGTATGTTTTAGTATGTTTTAGTATGTTTCAGCATGTTTCAGCATGTTTTAGTATGTTTCAGCGTGTTTCAGCATGTTTTAGTATGTTTCAGGATGTTTTAGTATGTTTTAGTATGTTTCAGCATATTTCAACATGTTTCAGCATGTTTTAATATGTTTCAGCATGTTTTAGTATGTTTCAGCATATGTCAGCATGTTTTAGCATGTTTCAGCGTGTTTCAGCATATTTCAGCATGTTTTAGTATGTTTCAGCATGTTTCAGTATAATTCAACATGTCTTAGTATGTTTCAGGATGTTTTAGTGTGTTTTATTATATTTCAGCATGTTTTAGTATGTTTCAGCGTATTTCAGCATATTTCAACATGTTTTAATATGTTTCAGCATGTTTCAGCATATTTCAGCATGTTTTAATATGTTTCAGCATATTTCAGCATGTTTTAGTATGTTTCAGCGTGTTTCAGCATATTTCAGTATGTTTTAGTATATTTCAGCATGTTTCAGCATACTTCAGCATGTTTTAATATGTTTCAGCATATTTCAGCATGTTTTAGTATGTTTCAGCGTGTTTCAGCATATTTCAGTATGTTTTAGTATATTTCAGCATGTTTCAGCATACTTCAGCATGTTTTAGTATATTTTAGTATGTTTCAGCCGTTTCAGCGTGTTTCAGCATGTGCCAGCCTACTTCAGCGTGTTTCAACATACTTCATCGTGTTTCAGCATATTTCAGCATGTTTTAGTATGTTTCACCATTTTTCAGCATATTTCGGTATGTTTTAGTATGTTTCAGCATGTTTTAGTATGTTTTAGTATTTTTCAGCATGTTTCAGCATAATTCAAAATGTTTAGTATGTTTCAGCATGTTTCAGCATATTTCGGTATGTTTTAGTATGTTTCAGCATGTTTTAGTATGTTTTAGTATATTTCAGCATGTTTCAGTATGTTTTAGTATGTTTCAGCGTGTTTCAGCATATTTCAGCGTGTTTTAGTATGTTTCAGCATGTTTTAGTATGTTTTAGTATGTTTCAGCATATGTCAGCATGTTTTAGTATGTTTCAGCGTGTTTTAGCATATTTCAACATGTTTTAGTATGTTTCATCATCTTTTAGTATGTTTTAGTATGTGTCAGCATGTTTCAGCATATTTCAGCATGTTTTAGTATGTTTTAGTATATTTCAGCATGTTTCAGCATACTTCAGCATGTTTTACTATATTTTAGTATGTTTCAGCATGTTTCAGCGTGTTTCAGCATGTGCTAGCCTACTTCAGCGTGTTTCAACATACTTCATCGTGTTTCAGCATATTTCATTATGTTTTAGTATGTTTCAGCATGTTTTAGTATGTTTTAGTATGTTTCAGCATATTTCAGCGTGTTTTAGTATGTTTCAGCATGTTTTAGTCTGTTTTAGTATGTTTCAGGATCAGTGATGGGACTAACGGCGTTGAAAGTAACGGCGTTACTAACGCCGTTACCTTGTTTTAGTAACGAGTAATCTAACTAGTTACTTTGACTGTAACTATAATGCAGTTACCATTGCTGACACCCCGTTACTGCGCGTTACTCAGGTCGCACAATGAACCTTTTTTCATGATAGGACTCGTGCGCAGCTGCGTGAAGCTGACACCCCACCCACGTCAAAAAACTCTGCAAATAGACTGAATGGTTAGTGCAACGTTAGTGCAGATTTGTGCAGAAAAAAATATTGTTTGTGCTACTTTTGTTTAAGAGATATTAAAGATTATTTTTTAGGTCATCCAGAGGTGCGCGCCTTGTCATGAGAGAGGGGGGGATGAGAATGGCTGATGTATAGTGAGATTCCGTCTGTCAGTTGGGTAGGTGGGTGTTTCTGCTGGCGGGTGTTAACGTACAGCACACACAGAGAGATGGAGAGTGAGGAGGACTCCAGCAGCAAAACAGCGTTTTCCTGATGGAAATACCGGTGTTACGTCGAGCTGCGTTTCCCCACCACATACGGTTTCCTCTGCATCTCCGCACAGCGCAGGCGGCAAGAGTCACCGCGCAAGCGACAGGAAACGCGCGTGCTCGCTAAAGGCGCGCAACAGTCGCCCTGTGCACGCGCCACAGGAGAACTATGGAGAGATTGAACGATCAAATGATTAACCTGACAACAGCCAGAAATGATAGCCTATATGGAGAAAGGGAGAAATCTGGATGGATGGATGGATGGATGGATGGATGGATGGATGGATGGATACTCTGCCTTCTCAACCTACTGTAATTTTAATTTTAAACATTATTTGATGGCCTTTGTGGCAGGGATGGAGATCCATATTTTATGTCACACGCAGAGTATACATCTTGATAGATAGATAGATAGATAGATAGATAGATAGATAGATAGATAGATAGATAGATAGATAGATAGATAGATAGATAGATAGATAGATAGATAGATAGATAGATAGATAGATAGATAGATAGATAGATAGATAGATAGATAGATGTTGCAGTATCTATAACAACCCAAACACACAGGATTTCAGAATTAGACATCCCCAGTTATTAATTTCACCAGATCTGAATGCCCTGTTAAAAACTTCACATCGCGTTCACCCTGATATCATTTACATTGAGTTGCAATAATTGCAAAACTCTCTGCAGGTTCTTGTCTTTGTCGTCCGCTCTATTCAACTGGCTTTGGAAACACACCGCGAGAAGGTGGGGGCTGGGTGGTGAGGGTTACGGGGCGAGAAACGGAAAAGTAACGCAATAGTTACTTTTACTAGTAACTAGTTACTTTTATTGTGGAGTAACTCAGTTAGTAACTCAGTTACTTTTTGGGAGGAGTAACTAGTAACTATAACTAATTACTTTTTCAAAGTAACGTGCCCAACACTGTTCAGGATATGTCAGCATGTTTTAGTATGTTTAAGCATGTTTCGGCATATTTCAACGTGTTTTAGTATGTTTCAGCATGTTTCAGCATGTTTCAGCATATTTCAGCATTTTTAATATGTTTCAGCATGTTTTAGCATGTTTTAGTATGTTTCAGCATGTTTCAGCATATGTCAGCATGTTTTAGCATGTTTCAGCGTGTTTCAGCATATTTCAGCATGTTTTAGTATGTTTAAGCGTGTTTCGGCATATTTCAACGTGTTTTAGTATGTTTCAGCATGTTTCAGCATGTTTCAGCATATTTCAGCATTTTTTATATGTTTCAGCATGTTTTAGCATGTTTTAGTATGTTTCAGCATGTTTCAGCATATGTCAGCATGTTTTAGCATGTTTCAGCGTGTTTCAGCATATTTCAGCATGTTTTAGTATGTTTCAGCATGTTTCAGCATATTTCAGCGTGTTTTAGTATGTTTTAGCATGTTTTAGTATGTTTCAGCATGTTTCAGCATATGTCAGCATGTTTTAGCATGTTTCAGCGTGTTTCAGCATATTTCAGCATGTTTTAGTATGTTTCAGCATGTTTCAGCATATTTCAGCGTGTTTTAGTATGTTTCAGCATGTTTTAGTATGTTTTAGTGTGTTTCAGCATATTTTAACATGTTTTAGTATGTTTCAGCATGTTTCAGCGTGTTTCAGCATATTTCAGCGTGTTTTAGTATGTTTCAGCATGTTTTAGTATGTTTTAGTATTTTTCAGCATATGTCAGCATGTTTTAGTATGTTTGTTTCAGTATGTTTTAGTATGTTTCAGCATGTTTCGGCCTGTTTTAGTATGTTTTAGTATGTGTCAGCATGTTTCAGCATGTTTTAGTATGTTTTAGTATTTTTCAGCATGTTTCAACATACTTCATCGTGTTTCAGCATACTTCAGCGTATTGGCATATACTTCAGCGTGTTTCAGCATATTTCAGCATGTTGTAGTATGTTTTAGTATGTTTCAGTATGTTTCAGCATATTTCAGTATGTTTTAGTATGTTTCAGTGTGTTTCAGCATATTTCAGCATGTTTTATCATGTTTCAGCATGTTTCAGTGTATTTCCGCATGTTTTAGTATGTTTCAGCATGTTTCAGCTTAATTCAACATGTTTAGTATGTTTCAGGACGGTTTAGTGTGTTTTAGTATGTTTCAGCATATGCCAGGATGTTTTAGTATGTTTCGGCGTGTTTCAGCATGTTTCAGCATAATTCAACATGTTTAGTATGTTTCAGGATGTTTAGTGTGTTTTAGTATATTTCAGCATGTTTTAGTATGTTTCAGCATGTTTCAGCATATTTCAGCATGTTTCAGCATACTTCATCGTGTTTCAGCATACCTCAGGCTATTGGCGCATACTTCAGCATGTTTGAGCATGCTTCAGCGTGTTTCAGCATATTTCAGCATGTTTTAGTATGTTTCAGCGTGTTTCAGCATGTGCCAGCATACTTCAGGGTGTTTCAGCGTACTTCAGTGTGTTTCATCGTATTTCAGTGTGTTTCAGCGTACTTCAGTGTGTTTCAGTGTATGTCAGTGTGTTTCAGCGTACTTCAGTGTGTTTCAGCGTATGCCAGTTTGTTTCGGCGTACTTCAATTTGTTTCAGCTTATGACCGTGTGTTTCAGCGTATGCCAGTGTGTTTTTGCGTACTCCAGCATTTTTCAAAGTGTTTCAGTGTGCTTCAGTGTGTTTCAGCATATGCCAGTGTGTTCCAGTGTACACCAGCATACTTCAGAGTGTTTCAGCGTACTTCAGTGTGTTTCAGCGTATGCTCGTGTTTCAGCGTATGCCAGTGTGTTTCAGCGGACGCCAGCATACTTCAGAGTGTTTCATCGTACTTCAGTGTGTTTCAGCATATGACCGTGTATTTTAGCGTACTTCAGTGTGTTTCAGCGTACTTCAGTGTGTTTCAGTGTATGCCAGTGTGTTTCAGAGTATTTCAGTGTGTTTCAGTGTACTTCAGTATATTTCAGCGTACTTCACTGTGTTTCAGCATATCTCAGTGTGTTTTAGCGTACGCTGGCATACTGCAGTGTGTTTCAGAGTATTTCAGTGTGTTTCAGTGTACTTCAGTATATTTCAGCGTACTTCACTGTGTTTCAGCATATCTCAGTGTGTTTTAGCGTACGCTGGCATACTGCAGTGTGTTTCAGCGTATGCCAGTGTGTTTCAGCGTATGCCATTGTGTTTCAGCGTATGCCAGCATACTTCAGTGTGTTTCAGCGTATGCCAGTGTGTTTCAGCGTATGCCAGCATACTTCAGTGTGTTTCAGCGTATGCCCGTGTGTTTCAGCGTATGCCATCGTGTTTCAGCGTATGCCAGCATACTTCAGTGTGTTTCAGCATATGCCCGTGTGTTTCAGCGTATGCCATCGTGTTTCAGTGTACGCCAGCATACTTCAGTGTGTTTCAGCGTACTTCAGTGTGTTTCAGCGTATGCCAGTGTGTTTCAGCGTATGCCAGCATACGTCAGTGTGTTTCAGCGTACTTCAGTGTGTTTCAGCTTATGCCAGTGTGTTTCAGTGTATGCCAGCATACTTAAGTGTGTATCAGCGTATGCCCGTGTGTTTCAGCGTATGCCAGTGTGTTTCAGCCTATGCCAGTGTGTTTCAGCGTATGCCAGTGTGTTTCAGCGAACGCCAGCATACTTTAGAGTGTTTCAGTGTGCTTTAGCGTTTTTTCAGTGTAGTTCAGGGTGTGCCAGCGTGTTTCAGCATGTTTGTAGGTCAATGTTAGAGGTGTGTTTGTTTACCGTGATGGCCTGGATCCTCTCCTTCAGCAGCTCCGCCTCCTCCATGATGCTCTGAAAGACACATAAAGACCATAAAATGCATGTTCTGATCTGATGTATGTCTCCTTGAACCCCAGTGGGCCTCAGCAGATGGCCGCTCACACTGAGCCTGGTTCTGCTGGAGGTTTCTTCCTGTTCAAAGGGAGTTTTTCCTCTCCACTGTCACTACAAGCATGCTTAGTGTGAGGGATTGGTGAAGAGTCGATGAGTCGATACAATCAACTGGTTTTCCTTAAATAGAAAACTTTGAATCAATTTGACTGTATGATCTTGTTGATTTGGATCTCTAAATTGACCTGATGTGAATTGGAGCTATAGAAATAGACTGAATAGAAGGGAGGCTTTAGGACTCAAAAAAGATTGTCAAGGTCTGTGTTTGAAGATGAGGATGAAGGTCAGACAGTCAGTGAGGACAGACGCTCCACCAGCAGCAGCCAGCTGATAATCAAATTTGTACTAGTAAGAAGTACATTTCAGATATCTACAGATCTTTACTCATTTTAGGTCGTTTTTTTAACATATATTTGTTAAAGATATCTTTAACAGTATTCCTCCTCTCTAAAATGAACATTTCAGATATTTGAAAGGTAATTCTTATTAGGACAAATGACGTCAAACGATGGGGGGTTGGGCGGGGATTGGTGTGCGATCTTGCAGCTTTTTTAGATTTGTTAATAAAGGTTTCCTTTTTAAAACTAAATATTTCCCCATTGCTGGACAATAAAGGGATTTTCTATTCTAACAAAATATATAAATCTTTTTTAATCATTCCATCATTTTAATAATGTAAATAGAAGAAGCACCATTTCCTCTCCTCATAATGTTCCAGTACTCTAACCTCACCCAAGCAAATTGCTCATATGTGCTGAACAGGGAGCAAAACAGAGATCAGTGAGGGAGAGGAGGAGGAGGAAGATCTGAGTCAATGAAGCTGCTGGGATTATATGATGGTTTTAATCCCAGCAGTTTGGTTCTAGGTGGAGATCCGCAGACTGAGTAATGGTAGCAGTAGTGAAAGGAAAGTGAAGGACCACCCCCAGACCGAACCGAGGGGAGAGAGATCTCACTGAAGAGACCAAAATGGTCTGAGTTAGACCTAAGGGACTTAGAGCTCAGTTTGAGAAGTGCAGTACACATCTAGTTAAAACTAGCTGTGACTTTAAAGGAAAACTCCTGTCAGAGAGGAATAATCAATGGATTTCATTATTTATACCTAAAACCAATATGTTTGCGGCGATTTAAATAATTTAGCGTTAATCAGTAAAACAATAAAAAAAATAATTTTTGTCTCCATCACTGAGTCTGGCAGCGGCCATTTTTGCCCAAATATAGTAGCCCCTCCCTCCTGCCATCTTCCAGCAGTAACGTCACAGTACGGTAAGCCTAGCGCCATTCTCCCCGCTTTAAAAGCAAAATCAATGGGAACTACTAGACACATCTGCAATCAACAACAATTATTGAGGATTTCCAGAGGACTTCACCATTGAAATTCACCAGAGCTATAGTGAAACTGACAATGCCCTCACGTTGCCAAGGACATGTTGCTTTACGACTCACCTGATTAGATCTAACTGGTGCAACCTGATCCAGAATGAGCTCACAGTGGTTGTTAAAGCTATGAATGAGGCTGACCACATCATGGAATCCCAACAACAGTTTGGAATCGAACAGAGGAGAAACTAGCTGCAGCATTCTCAGTGATAATACGCTTCTGTGACCGAAACTCACTGGACAAGGGCTCAGGACTGGAGATGGAATCAAGTAAAAGAATAATTGGTCACCCATGTGGACATCCTCTGCACAAAGTCTGGCTACTTTAAGGTTAAGAGAAAAAACAAGGTCTAAAATGTGACCCTTTTGGTGAGTAGAGCCAGAGAGATGTTGCTAAAAATTAAAAGTCTCAGACATTGCTAAACGTTCCACTGCTGGGCCGGATGTGCTGTTGTCAACATCTTTCCATTTTCCGACATGCCTATCTCTGCTGGGGTCACGAGGGATGCTGGTGCCTATCTCCAGCTGAGAGACGGGTTGCACCCTGGACAGGTCTCCAGTCCATCGCAGAACAGCACACCATTCACACACGCTCACACCTAAGGAGAATTTAGAGAAGCCAATTAACCCAACAGTCATGTTTTTGGAGGAAGGTGGGGTACCCGGAGAGAACTCACGCATGCTCAGGGAGAACATGCGAACTCCATGCAGAAAAACCCACAACCTTCTTGCAAGGCAGCATGGCTACCCGCTGCACCACCCCTGTCATCAACATGATTATTAAAATCTCCAAGGATTAAAACATTTTACAACTTTATAATTGAGGACAAAAAGACTCTAAAATCCTTTAAAAAGGCAGCTGGAGGAACTAACATTAAGCATAAGTAATTCAAAAGAAGGGAAAACTTGGATGTTTATCAATCTTCCTATAAACCACAGAAAGACCTCCTCCACAACGAGAGGGGCAGGGCCTCCCAACATCCTGGCAGCCATCAGGACAGAGTTATTTTAGATGGAAAAACTCCTCTTTTCTCTGCCATGTCTCAATGAAGAACAAATCAAAATGTTTCCTGGTAAAAGGTTCATTCAGGGACAAAGATTATTGGCAATAGACCCCCTCCAGCTGTCTTGAGAGAATTACTGGTTCCAGTGACACATTGTTCCCCCTGGGTTCTCTCTATATTACTGGTTCCAGTGACACATAGTCCCCCCTGGGTTCTCTCTATATTACTGGTTCCAATTACACATAGTTCCCCCTGAGTCTTTCTATATTACTGGTTCCAGTGAGACATAGTTCCCCCTGGGTTCTCTCTATATTACTGGTACCAGTGACACATAGTTCCCCCTGGGTTCTCTCTATATTACTGGTTCCAGTGAAACATAGTCCCTCCTGGGTTATCTCTATATTACTGGTTCCAGTGACACATAGTTCCCCCTGGGTCTTTCTATATTACTGGTTCCAGTGACACATAGTTCCCCCTGGGTTCTCTCTATATTGCTGGTTCCAGTGAGACATAGTTCCCCCTGGGTTCTCTCTATATTACTGGTTCCAGTGACACATAGTTACCCTTGGGTTCTCTCTATATTACTGGTTCCAGTGAAACATAGTCCCTCCTGGGTTCTCTCTATATTACTGGTACCAGTGACACATAGTTCTCCCTGGGTTCTCTCTATATTACTGGTACCAGTGACACATAGTTCCCCCTGGGTTCTCTCTATATTACTGGTTCCAGTGAAACATAGTCCCTCCTGGGTTCTCTCTATATTACTGGTTCCAGTGACACATAGTTCCCCCTGGGTCTTTCTATATTACTGGTTCCAGTGACACATAATTCCCCTTGGGTTCTCTCTATATTGCTGGTTCCAGTGAGACATAGTTCCCCTTGGGTTCTCTCTATATTACTGGTTCCAGTGACACATAGTTCCCCTTGGGTTCCCTCTATATTACTGGTTCCAGTGAAACATAGTCCCTCCTGGGTTCTCTCTATATTACTGGTTCCAGTGACACATAGTCCCTCTTGGGTTCTCTCTATAGTACTGGTTCCAGTGACACATAGTCCCTCCTGGGTTCTCTCTATATTACTGGTTCCAGTAAAACATAGTCCCCCTGGGTTCTCTCTATATTACTGGTTCCAGTGAAACATAGTCCCCCCTGGGTTCTCTCTATATTACTGGTTCCAGTGACACATAGTTTGGAGTCATTAGTTCTGTTTAGTCCAGTCCAATCCAGTTCCGTTCAGTTTAGTTCTGTCCAGTTTAGTCCAGTCCAGTTTAGTTCAATCCAGTTTAGTTCAGTTCAATTCAGTTTAGTCTTGTTCACATTAGTCTAGTTTAGTTCAGTCCAGTTCAGCCTAGTTCAATCCAGTCAATTTCTGTCCAATCCAGTCTAGTTCAGTTTAGTCCAGTCCAGTCTAGTCCAATCCAGCTCTGTTCATTTTAGTTCTTTCCAGTCCAGTCTAGTCCAGTCCAGTCCAGACTAGACTATTTCAGTTCAGTTCAGTCCATTCCATATTAGTCCAGGTTAGTTAAGTCCAGGTCAGCCCAGTTCAGTCCAGTCCAGTTAAGTCCAGTTGTGTCCAGTTCAGTTCAGGGACAAAATACTTGAATCTTAAAAGATGTGTTGTTACAGAGTTAGCTATTGCTAGTTTCCATCCACATTTAAAAACATCACTGAACAAACTACCTTGACTCAGAAATTCTAGATACATATGTGCACAGAGTCTTTGATGAACTGCTTTCCAGATTTTCCGTAAAAATTCAAAAAATATCCACTGGACTTGGTTTTCAAGATTTGAAAACGTTTCGCCACCTCTCCAGGAAGCTTTCTCAATTCAAATGTCTGGATCCGCAGTGAGTTTGAGTCTTATATGGACAAGGCCTTGTATTGCTTGGTAACATGCAAATGGTAACCGATGAATGGGTCGTTTAGTTCCATCGTTAGCCTGTAATAGCCTGTAATATCTGAACCTGTCCATGATTCTAGGGGTCGGTCGTTCCCCCCTTTAACGACCGACCCCTAGAATCATAGGCCCCGTCCACACGAAGCCGAACCCTGGCCTAAACGCACAAATTTTTCACCAAACCAGCCTCTCATCCACACGAAGCCGGCGTTTGGGGGGTCTGTAAACAATCTTTTTTTTATTCAGCCTTCAGAGTGGGAAGATTTTGAAACGCCGTTTTCGCGTTTCCATCTTTAAGCTCTAACCGCATTTTTTTTTTTACACGCATGCGTCATAGCGTCGCCTCTAAACACGCATGCGCGACACAGTATCAAAACAACAATGGCGCCGTACTGTGTTGAATGGTTGCTGCTCATGCTACTCACCCTGCAGTCGGGCTTACAACAGAATCTTCTTCTTCTGGAATATCTCCAGGAAGAACAGAGCAATATCGACCACATAGTTCAGCACCTGAATTTGACTGAACCACGAAATTGGACCCGCAGGGCAACCATGTATAAATATTACTGCGCATGCCCAACATTTCGTCGCCTATTTTTGCTTCGGCACCACAGCGCCACTTACAGGCCTGGCATACATTTTGCAGCGTTTTCATGCATTCGTGTGGACGATCACATTTATTTTACGTCTCCGTCTTTACGACAAACGTTCTGGAAAATATTAGCGTTTCGTATTCGTTTTGACTTCGTGTGGACGGGGCCATAGACAGGTTCAGATATTACAGGCTAACGATGGAACTAAACGACCCATTCATCGGTTACCATTTGCATGTTTCCAAGCAATACAAGGCCTTGTCCATATAAGACTCAAACTCACTGTGGATCCAGACATTTGAATTGAGAAAGCTTCCTGGAGGGGTGGAGAAACGTCTTCAAATCTTGAAAACCAAGTCCAGTGGATATTTTTTGAATTTTTACGGAATGACTATGACCTGGATGACTGAGAACCTTCATCAGCATATTGCTTTCCAGATTAGCTGGACTGAATCTGACAAAGTTGTAGAAAAAGAAGATGTAAGCAGAACAGTTTTTTTTTTTTCTAGAACCAGTTTCAGACTCTCTGAGACAGATTATCTGGATCATCAGAGTTCTGATTGGTTAATGGATGAAGCTGAGGTTCACTCTTCAGTGAAGGTTAAAGGAGTGTCTGACGGAATAATCTTGGTCATAATCCGGGTCATCATCTGGGCTATAACTCAAGTACTACACGAGGATCATGATAATCTAGAACCATCAGGTTTTTATTAATCCAGATTCTGGTCCCAGCAGATGAAACCAGATTAAAGGTTCCTTCCTTCTACACGTTGAAGGTGTGAGTCTGGTGCTGAATGTTGCTGTCTGCTCATCAGCCCACCGTCTGACCTCTAATCCAGGATCTCCTGTCTAATCTGACCTCTGATGGATTAGTCCCAGGCGGCATGTTTGCTGCTGAGCGTCAGGCCATCATGGTGGCCTGAATGTGTTTATCTCAGAAGGTCCAAAACCAAATGATTTGATTTATATTTCTGTCCTAAAAAGGATGCAAACTTGTGACAGTAAAGGAGGCCACCGCTGCTGGGATGATTAGTGGGACTGAAGGAATAAACACTGGGAGCAGGAGGCTGCCAGCTGACAAGGATATGTGAGGATGTGGAACCACCAACAGGACCGACTCCAGGACCGGAGGATCTGATCCGAACTATAGAAATCAACTAAATAGAACTGACTATCAGTATCATGGTTTGTGATGTAAATCAGACAATGATGAAGAAAAAAAAAATGAGTTTCTACAACATTTCATTCCCTCTGGGCTTTAAAAAGGAAAGGTTTAATCTGAATAGGGTTTTCTTTCCAGAAATGATGTTCAGCTTCACAGATGAACGAGGCAATCAGAGGCATTTCCAGAAGGTCCTTGGTGCCGGCCCTCCGCCTAAAACAGCTTTTAGTTCACATCATGTCATCTGAAGGCTCTTTACAGTTCCACCAGATTATATTGGTTCAGCGCGGAGCGGCCCAGATCCCCTCCCGCCGTTCTACTGTATTCTTCTGCGCTCTACTGCAATCTAATGCATTCTACTGTGTTCTACTGCCATTCTAATGCAATCTTATGCATTCTACTGTGTTCTACTGCCATTCTAATGCAATCTTATGCATTCTACTGTGTTCTACTGCCATTCTAATGCAATCTAATGCATTCTACTGTGTTCTACTGCCATTCTAATGCAATCTAATGCATTCTACTGTGTTCTACTGCCATTCTAATGCAATCTAATGCATTCTACTGTGTTCTACTGCCATTCTAATGCAATCTAATGCATTCTACTGTGTTCTACTGCCATTCTAATGCAATCTAATGCATTCTACTGTGTTCTACTGCCATTCTAATGCAATCTAATGCATTCTACTGTGTTCTACTGCCATTCTAATGCAATCTAATGCATTCTACTATGTTCTACTGCCATTCTAATGCAATCTAATGCATTCTACTGTGTTCTACTGCCATTCTAATGCAATCTAATGCATTCTACTGTGTTCTACTGCCATTCTAATGCAATCTAATGCATTCTACTGTGTTCTACTGCCATTCTACTGCAATCTAATGCATTCTACTGTGTTCTACTGCCATTCTAATGCAATCTAATGCATTCTACTGTGTTCTACTGCCATTCTACTGCAATCTAATGCATTCTACTGTGTTCTACTGCCATTCTACTGCAATCTAATGCATTCTACTGTGTTCTACTGCCATTCTAATGCAATCTAATGCATTCTACTGTGTTCTACTGCCATTCTACTGCAATCTAATGCATTCTACTGTGTTCTAGGTTAGCCTTGTTTTGGTTAGCCTAGCTTAGCTTTTTTTTTAGCCTCGCCTAGTTTAGCGTTGTTTATCCCAGCCTAACCCAATTTAGCATAACTTAGTCTTGTAGCTTAGCCTAACTTAGCTTTATTTAGACAAGTCTAGGTTAGCCTTGTTTAGACAAGCTTAGCTTAGACTATCTCAGCCTTTTTTTAGGCTAGCCTAGCTTAGCCATGTTTAGATAAGCCTAGCTTAGCCTTGTTCAGCCTAGCCCATCTTAGCCTTGTTTAGCCTAGCCAAGCCTAGCTTAGCCAAGCCTAGCCTTGTTTAGCTAGCCTTGCTTAGCCTTTGCTTGTTCAACTAAAACCCTGTTTAGCATAGCCTAAATTAGCTTTGTTTAGACAAGCCTAGCTTAGTCTACATTAGCCTTCTTTAGAAAAGCCCAGTTTAGCCATGTTTAGCTTAGCCTAGCTCATCCTTGTTTAGACAAGCCTACCTTAGCCTAGTTTAGCTTTTATTTTTAGCCTAGCCAAGCCTAGTCTTATTTAGCTTAGCTAAGCATAGCCTGTTTTAGCTTGGCCTAGCCCAGTTTAGCCTTGTTTAGCCGAGCCTAGTTTAGCATTCTTTAGTTTAGCCTAGCCTAGCTTGGCATTGCTTATCCAAGTCTAACTTTGTTTAGCATAGCTTAGCCTTCTTTAACTTAGCTTAGCCTAGTTTAGCTTAGCCATCCTCATTGAGGCTCCAGGCTGAGCAGGGACATGCTGGTGGTTTCCCCACAGATAGATCTTTATAGGTGGAACTTTTTCTTCGCTGTTTGTCACCAGAGGTCTAGCGATGCATAGTGGATGGAGCCTCACCAGTTCTCGGTGGTTTTTGTCCCAGAACTCAAGGATAACAGGATGAAAGATTTTACCAACATTGAAGCAACAGAGATATTCAACTGCATTCCCCACAGGTTAACCTTTAGATGGCAGCTTAAGATGAAATTATCATATGAAAATGTTAAAAAATACACAGCAACATTAAATCCCATAGTTTAGATTCCAAATAGTTGCTTTAGGGTGAGTTAGACTTTAACGATAAAAACGGTTGAGCTGGTTGTTCCATTGCTGCGTTTCGTTCCAAACACACCTGAAAGAAACAAAGTATGCAGTTTGACTAGATGTAGAAGACCATGATTTGTTTGCCCTGGGAAAACATCTAACCATCAGTATCATGAAACCAGTTTAGCTAAATGTGTTAAAATAGACGAGTCAGTGGGAAAGAGTCTCTACTGTGAGGGACTGGTTTAGAGAATATGGAGATAACTGGGATGAAGGGAGAAGGACGTCTTCCAGCTGCTTAAACACCTGGTCTCTGAACCCCAGCCTTCCTGTGGAGGAACCTGGTGGTCGACCAGAGGTCGTTCAGCAGCTGAAAACCATGACGTGTCAGGAAATAATAATTTCTCCTGCTTAGCACAGAGGGATGAAGATATCAGCCCATAAACCACCTCTGTGGGACAGAGGGAAACACTTCTTCTATCTGCTGCACCTTCAGAAGCTCAGGGAAGCTCTGGTTCCTCAGTGTTCCTGCAGGAGGCTGCAGTTTAACTTTAGTGAAAGCCAGACCCCTGCTGGGCGCCTGCAAACAGCTGACTGCTTAACGGCATTAAAAGATTAGGGATCAAAGACCCTCGCTCCTTTTTTACCTCTAATTAAACATGTTGTGTTGATGGAGCTGCTGGTGGTCCAGGCAGGAGAAGGACAGTCTGCTGACACCATCAGCTGCAAAGCAGCGACCAAAGGAAGAGAAATGTTTACTCACTGGGTTTGCTCGGTCCGTCCTGCAGCAGCACAGCCTTCCTCTGTGTCACAGCATTCCCAGCATTACTGAGGCTGAGCTGTGCTGGGAGGCTGTGTAGGCTGAGAGCCCCCCCCCTTTATCTGCTGCCATAGAGCCGTACTAGGAGCCGGAAATACCAACGCTGTGAGGGAGGGGCTGCCAGAAGACCAGCTCCTTCACCTGGACCATCCACAGCTAAAGGGGAGCAGGGGGGGGGGGGGATCTGAGATGTGAACTTTAAGAGCAGCAGGTTAGCTTAGCCTCACATCTAACATTAGCACAACAGGCTATTAAAAGCTAACCACCTGTGCTGCACTCTGCTCCCCACCAGCTCCATGGATTAGTTCAGAGGAGGAGGAGGAGGAGGAGGAGGAGCTCTGAAGGAGGCTCACCAGCAACACTTTCCTTTCCAACACCAGAACCAAAGCTAATTGGGTCGGGCTGGAAGTAAAAGGTTCTATAAAAGCTGTTTATAGAAATGGAGGCATCCGGACCGGGCAGCCAGCGGTCCATCAGAACCATCAGGATCATTGGAAAAGCTCCTCACAGTCAGCTCCATCTGTGATGCTTCACACCACAGCTTTCATTCAAGAGGCTGCTGTTGCTATAGCAACACATTCTGTCCAAATTTAGAGAAGTACAGATCGGTTCCTCCTGTGAAACTGTGACTAAATGTGAGTTAGGAGCGAACCATCCTCTGAGTGTTACCAGAAGAATGGAGATCACGCCCACAGTGGCAGACTGAGCTGAGTTCCCTGCAGGGTTCACTGAGCTACAAACCAGTGAATAAGGCCTGTTCATTGGTTGACGTTCCCTTAGAACAATTAGAGCTACAAACCAGTGAATCAGGCCTGTTCATTGGTTGACGTTCCCTTAGAACAATTAGAGCTACAAACCAGTAAATCAGGCCTGTTCATTGGTTGATGTTCCCTTAGAACAATTAGAGCTACAAACCAGTGAATCAGGCCTGTTCATTGGTTGACGTTCCCTTAGAACAATTAGAGCTACAAACCAGTGAATCAGGCCTGTTCATTGGTTGACGTTCCCTTAGAACAATTAGAGCTACAAACCAGTAAATCAGGCCTGTTCATTGGTTGATGTTCCCTTAGAACAATTAGAGCTACAAACCAGTGAATAAGGCCTGTTCATTGGTTGACGTTCCCTTAGAACAATTAGAGCTACAAACCAGTAAATCAGGCCTGTTCATTGGTTGACGTTCCCTTAGAACAATTAGAGCTACAAACCAGTAAATCAGGCCTGTTCATTGGTTGATGTTCCCTTAGAACAGTCAGAGCTATGAACCAGTGAATCAGGCCTGTTCATTGGTTGATGTTCCCTTAGAACAGTCAGAGCTATGAACCAGTGAATCAGGCCTGTTCATTGGTTGACGTTCCCTTAGAACAATTTGAGCTACAAACCAGTGAATCAGGCCTGTTCATTGGTTGACGTTCCCTTAGAACAATTAGAGCTACAAACCAGTAAATCAGGCCTGTTCATTGGTTGATGTTCCCTTAGAACAATTAGAGCTACAAACCAGTGAATAAGGCCTGTTCATTGGTTGACGTTCCCTTAGAACAATTAGAGCTACAAACCAGTAAATCAGGCCTGTTCATTGGTTGACGTTCCCTTAGAACAATTAGAGCTACAAACCAGTAAATCAGGCCTGTTCATTGGTTGACGTTCCCTTAGAACAATTAGAGTTACAAACCAGTAAATCAGGCCTGTTCATTGGTTGACGTTCCCTTAGAACAATTAGAGCTACAAACCAGTGAATCAGGCCTGTTCATTGGTTGACGTTCCCTTAGAACAATTAGAGATACAAACCAGTAAATCAGGCCTGTTCATTGGTTGATGTTCCCTTAGAACAATTAGAGCTACAAACCAGTGAATAAGGCCTGTTCATTGGTTGACGTTCCCTTAGAACAATTAGAGCTACAAACCAGTAAATCAGGCCTGTTCATTGGTTGACGTTCCCTTAGAACAATTAGAGCTACAAACCAGTAAATCAGGCCTGTTCATTGGTTGATGTTCCCTTAGAACAGTCAGAGCTATGAACCAGTGAATCAGGCCTGTTCATTGGTTGATGTTCCCTTAGAACAGTCAGAGCTATGAACCAGTGAATCAGGCCTGTTCATTGGTTGACGTTCCCTTAGAACAATTAGAGCTACAAACCAGTGAATCAGGCCTGTTCATTGGTTGACGTTCCCTTAGAACAATTAGAGCTACAAACCAGTAAATCAGGCCTGTTCATTGGTTGATGTTCCCTTAGAACAATTAGAGCTACAAACCAGTGAATAAGGCCTGTTCATTGGTTGACGTTCCCTTAGAACAATTAGAGCTACAAACCAGTAAATCAGGCCTGTTCATTGGTTGACGTTCCCTTAGAACAATTAGAGCTACAAACCAGTAAATCAGGCCTCTTCATTGGTTGATGTTCCCTTAGAACAGTCAGAGCTATGAACCAGTGAATCAGGCCTGTTCATTGGTTGATGTTCCCTTAGAACAGTCAGAGCTATGAACCAGTGAATCAGGCCTGTTCATTGGTTGACGTTCCCTTAGAACAATTAGAGCTACAAACCAGTAAATCAGGCCTGTTCATTGGTTGACGTTCCCTTAGAACAATTAGAGCTACAAACCAGTAAATCAGGCCTGTTCATTGGTTGAAGTTCCCTTAGAACAGTCAGAGCTACGAACCCGTGAGTCAGGCCTGTTCATTGGTTGATGTTTCCTTAGAACAATCAGAGCTGCAAACCAGTGAATCAGGCCTGTTCATTGGTTGACGTTCCCTTAGAACAATCAGAGCTACAAACCAGTGAATCAGGCCTGTTCATTGGTTGACGTTCCCTTAGAACAATTAGAGCTACAAACCAGTGAATCAGGCCTGTTCATTGGTTGATGTTCCCTTAGAACAATCAGAGCTGTAAACCAGTGAGTCAGGCCTGTTCATTGGTTGACGTTCCCTTAGAACAATTAGAGCTACAAACCAGTGAATCAGGCCTGTTCATTGGTTGACGTTCCCTTAGAATAATCAGAGCTGCAAACCGGTGAGTCAGGCCTGTTCATTGGTTGACGTTCCCTTAGAACAATTAGAGCTACAAACCAGTGAATCAGGCCTGTTCATTTGTCGACCATCCCTTAGAACAATTAGAGCTGCAAACCAGTGAATCAGGCCTGTTCATTGGTTGACGTTCCCTTAGAACAATCAGAGCTGCAAACCGGTGAATCAGGTCTGTTCATTGGTTGACGTTCCCTTAGAACAATCAGAGCTGCAAACCAGTGAATCAGGTCTGTTCATTGGTTGACGTTCCCTTAGAACAATCAGAGCTGCAAACCAGTGAATCAGGTCTGTTCATTGGTTGACGTTCCCTT
The DNA here is from genome assembly GCA_030533445.1 of Cyprinodon diabolis. Classification (NCBI taxonomy): domain Eukaryota; kingdom Metazoa; phylum Chordata; class Actinopteri; order Cyprinodontiformes; family Cyprinodontidae; genus Cyprinodon; species Cyprinodon diabolis. The sequence goes on from CM060082.1 coordinate 1,961,299, forward strand.
AGAACAATCAGAGCTGCAAACCGGTGAATCAGGTCTGTTCATTGGTTGACGTTCCCTTAGAACAATCAGAGCTGCAAACCAGTGAATCAGGTCTGTTCATTGGTTGACATTCCCTTAGAACAATCAGAGCTGCAAACCGGTGAATCAGGTCTGTTCATTGGTTGACGTTCCCTTAGAACAATCAGAGCTACAAACCAGTGAATCAGGTCTGTTCATTGGTTTACGTTCCCTTAGAACAATCAGAGCTGCAAACCAGTGAATCAGGTCTGTTCATTGGTTGACGTTCCCTTAGAACAATCAGAGCTGCAAACCAGTGAATCAGGCCTGTTCATTGGTTGACGTTCCCTTAGAACAATCAGAGCTGCAAACCAGTGAATCAGGCCTGTTCATTGGTTGACGTTCCCTTAGAACAATCAGAGCTGCAAACCAGTGAATCAGGCCTGTTCATTGGTTGACGTTCCCTTAGAACAATCAGAGCTACAAACCAGTGAATCAGGCCTGTTCATTGGTTGACGTTCCCTTAGAACAATCAGAGCTACAAACCAGTGAATCAGGCCTGTTCATTGGTTGACGTTCCCTTAGAACAATCAGAGCTGCAAACCAGTGAATCAGGTCTGTTCATTGGTTGACGTTCCCTTAGAACAATCAGAGCTGCAAACCAGTGAATCAGGTCTGTTCATTGGTTGACGTTCCCTTAGAACAATCAGAGCTGCAAACCAGTGAATCAGGCCTGTTCATTGGTTGACGTTCCCTTAGAACAATCAGAGCTGCAAACCAGTGAATCAGGTCTGTTCATTGGTTGACGTTCCCTTAGAACAATCAGAGCTACAAACCAGTGAATCAGGCCTGTTCATTGGTTGACGTTCCCTTAGAACAATCAGAGCTGCAAACCAGTGAATCAGGTCTGTTCATTGGTTGACGTTCCCTTAGAACAATCAGAGCTGCAAACCAGTGAATCAGGTCTGTTCATTGGTTGACGTTCCCTTAGAACAATCAGAGCTGCAAACCAATCAGAGCTGCAAACCAGTGAATCAGGCCTGTTCATTGGTTGACGTTCCCTTAGAACAATCAGAGCTACAAACCAGTGAATCAGGCCTGTTCATTGGTTGACGTTCCCTTAGAACAATCAGAGCTACAAACCAGTGAATCAGGCCTGTTCATTGGTTGACGTTCCCTTAGAACAATCAGAGCTGCAAACCAGTGAATCAGGTCTGTTCATTGGTTGACGTTCCCTTAGAACAATCAGAGCTGCAAACCAGTGAATCAGGCCTGTTCATTGGTTGACGTTCCCTTAGAACAATCAGAGCTACAAACCAGTGAATCAGGCCTGTTCATTGGTTGACGTTCCCTTAGAACAATCAGAGCTACAAACCAGTGAATCAGGCCTGTTCATTGGTTGACGTTCCCTTAGAACAATCAGAGCTGCAAACCAGTGAATCAGGTCTGTTCATTGGTTGACGTTCCCTTAGAACAATCAGAGCTGCAAACCAGTGAATCAGGTCTGTTCATTGGTTGACGTTCCCTTAGAACAATCAGAGCTGCAAACCAGTGAATCAGGCCTGTTCATTGGTTGACGTTCCCTTAGAACAATCAGAGCTGCAAACCAGTGAATCAGGTCTGTTCATTGGTTGACGTTCCCTTAGAACAATCAGAGCTACAAACCAGTGAATCAGGCCTGTTCATTGGTTGACGTTCCCTTAGAACAATCAGAGCTGCAAACCAGTGAATCAGGTCTGTTCATTGGTTGACGTTCCCTTAGAACAATCAGAGCTGCAAACCAGTGAATCAGGTCTGTTCATTGGTTGACGTTCCCTTAGAACAATCAGAGCTGCAAACCAATCAGAGCTGCAAACCAGTGAATCAGGCCTGTTCATTGGTTGACGTTCCCTTAGAACAATCAGAGCTACAAACCAGTGAATCAGGCCTGTTCATTGGTTGACGTTCCCTTAGAACAATCAGAGCTACAAACCAGTGAATCAGGCCTGTTCATTGGTTGACGTTCCCTTAGAACAATCAGAGCTGCAAACCAGTGAATCAGGTCTGTTCATTGGTTGACGTTCCCTTAGAACAATCAGAACAATCAGAAATGTATATATATATATATATATATATATATATATATATATATATATATATATATATATATATATATATATATATATAACATCGTCCGCGCGGCAGACTGTAGTAGTGACAGGCAGCCCGGGCCGCAGGTGGCTACGCTCTACCCCTTCTATTCATTCTAGCTAATCTGAATCGTTCATCTGGAGAGCGAGATCATCTGTGGTAGCAGCACTAGACATCTTACAGGCATGTTAGGAAAACTAGCAGCAGTTCAGCGGACAGGATGAAGGAATTGTAGCCGGCGCACGCTGATGATGTCATACACGCACCGCTTTGTTTTTAAAAGTTATAAATATAAAAATCTAACGGCGGATGTCTGGGGGAAAGTGATTGGCCTACATGTTATGAATGCTGGCGTACCATAAAGAATAAATGATGAACAGTTTAGTTTGTGCCTTCAAGTCGTTGCCCATAGGAAGACGTTATTTGGATATAACGGAATATCTTCAGAACGGCTCCAAATGACACTAAACTCATATGGGTGAGTAGAACATGATGGAATAACGGAAAATCAAGGGACCAATGTAAAAAAAAAAATGGTGTTCCCCTTTAAGCCTTGCCTCCTGCTCTCTTCATCCTCTGACATGGGAGCTGGCTCGGAGCTCGTCTGCCTGGCTGTGTGTTTCCTGGACGGGGCCGCCTGTGGAGCTGGTTGACAGTTGCCTTTTGTATCTATGCTTCTTTTTCTATGTCTGCTTCTGTCTCCTTGAACCCCAGTGGGCCTCAGCAGATGGCCGCTCACACTGAGCCTGGTTCTGCTGGAGGTTTCTTCCTGTTAAAAGGGAGTTTTTCCTCTCCACTGTCGCTACAAGCATGCTTAGTGTGAGGGATTGCTGAAGAGTCAATGAGTCGACGCAATCAACTGGTTTTCCTTAGATAGAAAACATTGAATCAATCTGACTGGATGATCTGGTGAACTGGAAAGTGACCTGAAATGACATGATGTGAATTGGAGCTATAGAAATAACTGAATAGAATTAAAACTGAATGGAACAGAGTTAACTGTTTTAGCAGTCTATAATTCTTCTTTGTCCTGTTTGCATTTAGCTGCAAGCAAACCAAACATGCCCACTTGTTTAGCTCTGTTATTTTGTATGTAATGCCTCCTTGTTGAAATAAAACTAAAGTGATGGACTGTTCATTATTCTAAGGGAATAATGCAAACAGCAACTGAAATGATGTCCTGTTGTTTTGGCTCAGAGTCATGATGAGCTGAGTGCTTCAACACTTCAGGTGTCTTTCCACTGTTTCATCCTCGTCCTTATTTCCTGCAGCAGTACATCACTTTACTCCTGGTCCGGCAGGCTTGTTACTATGGTAACAAGTAGGGGGATACGGCTGCTACAGTCTAAAGATAGAGCCCTCACAAAACCTACAGCTAGCAAAGCACAGAACGTTCTAACGACGAAGAATCAACGTCCTCAGGATAGATAGAGATAGATAGATAGATAGATAGATAGATAGATAGATAGATAGATAGATAGATAGATAGATAGATAGATAGATAGATAGATAGATAGATAGATAGATAGATAGATAGATAGATGATAGATAGATCTACTAAAATGTAACCTTCTTTTGGGGGAGGGGAACTCTGTTAAAGTAATCCTGAAGGTTATTAGAAAGTGGTCAGAGAGGACAGGGTTGTGGGGAAATACTGTTATTTCTTCACATTCTATGCCGTATGTCAGCACAAGATCCAAAGTATGAAGATGAGAATGTGTGGGACTATTCACATTTTGAACAAAGCCAATAGTGTCTAAGATAGCATCAAAGGCTGCTCTTAAGCTATCGCCTTCAATGTCAGCATGGATGTTAAAATCTCCCACTATGATGACCCTGTCAGTATTTAATACCAAATCAGAAAGGAACTCTGAAAACTCATCTAAAAATTCAGAGTAAGGACCTGGCGGACGATACAAAGTTACAAAAAGAAGAGGTTTTCTTGCCTTGAAATTTGGATGAGGGAAATTAAGGGTTAAATGTTCAAAAGAGTTGTAGGTATAGAGGAGATAGATAGATAGATAGTGTCATGATTGGTTTAATATCAAACCCACATGCAGAACACAAAGGAGGCTGGGTAAAAGTTTAACAGAGTTTATTTTAGATGTTTAACACAAAAATATGAACTGGATCTGGAACAGGTCCGGGTTGGGTTCACTGAAGTCTGCAGAGATGATAGTTTGATTAGCTGGGCAGGCAGATGATTAAAGAGTCCTTTAGATAATTCTGATTCTACCTTGACGGGGTCCAGGCTTCTCTTGTGAGAGAGGGAACCGTTGGGTCCAGAGACTGTTGGTTCAGCAGAGTGCTCAAGCAGCAGCAGCGTCTAACTTCTGACTTTGAATGGCAGACCTTGATCAGAGTTTCCAGCTCTTCACAGAGAGCAGCAGGGTGAATCCAAATAGGAATCTTCAGGTTTGGCTCACGAGGGCTGGAAGGCAGGTTAAGCTCACCCAGAGCTTCAGGCTTGAGACAGGTTTCCTGTGAGCAAAGACAGAGGAAGGTTAGAAACAGTTTTCTCACTTAGAGACAACTTAGATTCTTCAGGTAACAGAGGCTCAGGTTGCTAACCAAACTAAGGTCAACACTGTGGCGTCGAAGAAAGGTCTGGCAGCTGCTTATAAAGGGAAGGTCTCCTGATGAGTAGATGCGTCTCAGGTGTGCTGGAGGGCTCCAGCCCAGGAGACCCACAGCGCACTCTGCTGGTGGAAGGTGGTACATCTCCAGATCCCAACACACAGACAGACAGACAGACAGACAGACAGACAGACAGACAGACAGACAGATAGATAGATAGATAGATAGATAGATAGATAGATAGATAGATAGATAGATAGATAGATAGATAGATAGATAGATAGATAGATAGATAGATAGATAGATAGATAGATAGATAGATAGATAGATAGATAGATAGATAGATGATACCATGGACTGACTTTATTGGTCCATTTTTCAGAGGACCTATTCTGGCACATCCTATCCACAGGTGTTCTAGTGTCTCCTCCGCCTGACAGAATACGCACTGACTCCCTGCCCTGTGATCAATACGTGCCACGTGTCTGTTTGTGGCCACGGCCCCGTGTACAATCCTCCACTGGAGGTCCGCAGTACGTTTCTCCAGGGGGGCTTTGTACAGGGACCTCCAGCTGCCCCTGGGAGACGAACCTGGCGCCAACACACCCGGCCACTTCGACTCCTTGACCCCTACCAGCATCGCTCTGTTCTGGACTTTCACTGATACCTCATATAGGCTTCTCTTTGGTGCTTCAGAGAAGTTCCTCAGTTCTGGTGTTCCGAATGACAGCAGGAGCCCGTCTGCTTCCTCCTGTTCCTTCACTGCAGCACCAATAGACAGCTTTGGAAACTCCTTCAGATGCTCCTCTGCCTCTAGTGCCCTCCTGAAGGATCCGGGAAGTCCACTTATCACCTCCTGCACCAGTCTGTCCATGAGGCGTAAAGATTTAGTCCCTGTTTCCTCACATATCTTCGCAGCACTCTTCCATTGACCATCTGCCCTCAGTCCTGCCAGCTTTGTCAGCCCCGCTGCTGTGAACATTCTCTGGATACTCTTAGAGGCCAGAATTCTGCTTCTTATGGCTGGGTTATGGAACAAAGGTTCATCACCTATTGTCCCATACACCTGAGTGCAGTCCCTTTTACTTTTTAAAACTGTTCTCCAGTCATCCAACACTGACTGATAAAAACTGGAGGTTTGTGTAATGTCCATTCCCTCCAGGTCCAATAGAAAGAGATGCTTGTCGTAGTGTAGGTTTCCAACTCTTTGCAGCAGCAAGGATGCCGTTTCAGTCCAGAGCTGCTGTGATTTGTACAAGTATCTCTGTGCCGTCTGGAGCCGAAGCGCAGTTATGCGGCTCCTGAGGTCAATCAGCCCTTGACCCCCTTCCGCCACAGGTAGAAACAGCACAGCTGATCTAATCCAATGATAGCCATCCCATAAAAAGTCCACCAGTGTCTTCTGTATCTGTTCTAATATTTTGTTCGGGGGAACTAGAACGGTGGCCCGATGCCAAAGCATGGATGCAGCTAGACTGTTGGCAACCAAAGTCCTCCCCCTGTATGACAACTGGGGCTGGACCCATTTCCATCTAGACAATCGGGCACCTATTTTCTCACCTATGCCCTCCCAGTTCTTTAACTGAAAGTCACCATTCCCTAGATATACACCTAGCACCTTCATCCCCTCTGTGCTCCACTGCAGCCCGGCTGGTAAGGTCGGTCTCTCTTTATTGCTCCACTCTCCCAGTAAGAGACCCTCACACTTCGACCAGTTAACCTTTGCTGAAGAAGCTTGCTCGTATAGTTTTAGCTTTTGTTCCAGAGTCCTAACATCATTTTGGCAACCTATAAAAACTGTGACGTCGTCGGCATATGCTGACAACCTAACCGAAACATTTGTTTTGTCTGCTAATTTTAAACCTGATATATTATTCCTGAGGTGATGCAATAAGGGCTCAATAGCCAAAGCATAGAGCATCCCGGAAAGAGGACATCCCTGCCTGATCCCTCTCTGTACAGAAACCGGTCTGCTAAGTCCCCCTCCTACCTTCAATAATACAGTGACCCTTGAATACAACAACTCAATACATGAAATAAAAAAATTACCAAAACCAAATGCTTTAAGTGTTTTAAACAAGTATTTGTGATCAACTCTATCAAATGCCTTTTCTTGGTCCAGAGAAAGCAGACCTATATCTAGTTCCTAGAATTTTGACAGATCTATGATGTCTCTGAGTAAAAACAAATTGTCCATTATTGTCCTGTCAGGGACACAGTATGTCTGGCTGTCGTCTACAATTGAGTCCAAATATTTTTTAAGTCTATTTGCCAGTACTTTGGCCAGAATTTTATAGTCAGTGCAAAGTAGTGATACCGGCCGCCAGTTCTGTAGTAGTCCCAAATCTCCTTTCTTTGGCAGTAACGTCAGCACTGCCCTCCTACAGCTCGTCGGTAACGTCCCAGAGTCCAAACATTCTTCGAAAACGTCCATTAGATCATTTCCAATTAGGTTCCAGAATGTCTTATAAAATTCCGCTGGAAGCCCATCGACACCAGGCGCCCGACCACAGCTGAGCTGGCTCACCGCTGTAGACAGCTCTTCAAACTGCACCTTGGACTCCAGGAAGGCTGCCGACGCCTCCCCTAAACGAGGGAATCCCTCCAGTATCTCCTCCACACAATCTGGGTCACACTCATCCGCTTTAAACAAGCTGCTGTAAAAATCTATGGCCAGCCTCCTCATCTCAGATGGGTCCCTGGTCACCGACCCATTGGAGCTCTTAAGGTGCATCATCTGATTATGTTGCCTGACCTTTCTTTCCAACTTTAAAAAGAATCTAGTAGGTGAATCTATGTCTTTAATAGATAGTATTCTAGATTTTATTAAAGCTCCTTTAGCTTTTTCATGTAAAAACCTGCTTAATGATGCCCTCTTCTTCTCCCAAGTCTTATTATCATCATTATTTATGTCCACCCCATTAGTTATGCCCTCTTCCAATACATGAAGTTCCCTTTCCAGTAACTCGACCTGATCCCTTACTATTGCTTCTGTGTGTGATGTGTATTGTTGACAAAAAATTCTAATCTGTGTTTTCCCCACCTCCCACCATTGACCTATGCTTTCAAACCCCAACTTTCTGCTTCTCCATTCACCCCAGAAATCAGTGAAAGACTGACAGAAAGTCTTATCATGGATTAGTCTTACGTTAAAATGCCAATAGGGAGATCTTTGAGGAGGCACCATTAAAGAAAAATGAACAGTTAATAAGTGATGGTCTGAAAAACCAACTGGTGATATCATGGCTTCAGTTAGCCTATTGCTGCATGTGTTACTGACATAAATCCTGTCCAGTCTGGCTGCACTAACCCGGCCCTCAGTGACTTTTACCCAGGTATACTGTCTGGTATTTGGATGAATTGTCCTCCAAACATCTACCAGACTGTTCTCTTTAATTATGTTTGCTAATAAAGAGGCTGATGATGAGTTGGGTTCTCTCCCATTCCTGTCCATTGAATAATTGGTAGTGCAGTTCCAGTCTCCTCCCACCACTACAACCGAGCTGCTGCTAAACTGTTTTAATGCTTCATTAAGTTTTTGTAAGAGGCTGATCCGGCTACCAGCAAAGGTGTAAGCGTACACATTAACAAACACAAAAGGTGTTTCTTTTATTGTGGCCTGCACCACCTGTATACGCCCCAGTTCTACCTCAGAGACTGTTACCTGTGATAGAACAATGTGCTTCGCAAACAGAATGGCTACACCTGCACTCAGATTAGAGCCGTGGCTAGGAAACCACGACCCCCCCCACCCTAATTCCCAATCTGTATTGTCTGCTGGAGTGGTATGTGTTTCCTGTAGGAATAACACATCAATCTTTTTTCGAGAAATCAGCTCTGATATTAAAGCTCTCTTATGTTTGTCCCTCCCTCCATTGATGTTTAGACATCCTATTTTTAGACTCTCCATGGAGATATTGTAAAAGAGAAAAAGGGTAAAGATTGAACCCAGCATTAAACAGTAAGAAGAAAAATTCACCATGTGTAGATTCTTATTGGATCTATCTCCTGGACCTTTTTACAGTTTTCTCTTTCTGAGCCTTCCTAAGGATTGCCAGATGTTTATTTAAACGGTAGCGCTTCTTTTCATCTAGGAGGTCATTGCTAACCAGCCTCTTTAGTATACTAACTGATTTAATAAATTTATCTGTGTCTACAAAGTAGTCACTGACTTTGACTGATTTGTTGAATGTTTCATCCAGAAACTCATTAATTTCCTCCAAAGAATAGAGATCAGTCCTTCTGCTTACCACTTCACAGATGGATGCTGTGTCTGACTCAGTTTCATAGTCCATGTCATCTCCACATGAAGTCTGGCTCCAGACTTCCCCCTGTGCTGCCCCACTGGTGCTAGCTCTGTCTTAGTGCTCTCTACCTGTGTCTCAGTTACACTTTCTACAGCCTCAGTCTCCTGCTTCTTCTCCACCTCAATCGGTTCAATGATCTCCGTTTCAACATTACACTCCGGCATATTAGCCGCTACAACAGCCACAGAGCTCCCAGCTACAGTCACGGGACTCAAGACCACCGGGCCCGCGACCACCAGGTCCCCGGCCACGGGAATCCGGCTCGCCGCCCCGGGACCCTCCGCGGCCAGTGCGGGATTTGCCGCGGGCTCCCCGCGGGGACCGGCGCGAGCCCCGCGGGTGCAGCGCCGCGCGCGGACCCGGGAGCAGCGGAGCCCCCTTCGTTATCCAACAAGTGCCCATTCTCCTGCTGTTTGTGTGGACACGTTGATCTTTTATGTCCGACATCTCCACACTCAAAGCATTTCATGTGTCTCGAGCTGGCATAGACCATGTAAAGCCCATCACCGTGCTTCACACGGAAGGACACCTCCAGTGTCTGTGTGGGGGATTCCAGAAACATGAACACCTGTCGTCTCAAAGACTGGACATGCTTCAGTTTCTGGTCCTTACACCCCAAATTAACGGTCCGGAACCCGCTCGCCATTTTTCCGAATCTACGGAGCTCGTTTTCCAGCAGGGCGTTCGGAATGAACGGCGGAACACCGGATACAGTGATCCGCGTGGACGGCACAGCCAGCGGACTAACCTGCACCAAAGAGTCCCGGACAATTACTCCGGACTCAATCAGCTGGTGGACGGTGGACTCGTCCTTCAAAAACACCACAACCGCTTTATTCATGCGCGAAGCATGAGACAATTTACCATAACCTACCTGCTCACCTACAGCCAACAACACCTCCTCCACAGTTACAGAGGCGTCCGGGGGGACTATCCGGACCCCCTGCCTGATGGACGGAGGAGGCGTCTCGGAGGACGCCATGCCTCCTCACACACACCTGTCTAACCACACAGTTACTTACCTAACACTCACACAAAGAAACTAAATATTCTTACCTGCTTTGGTGCATTAAGAACAGTTGGAAAGAAAGTTTGAAACCGAAATACACCAGGGAAAGAATCACCATTTGAAACTAGCGCCACTCTCACGTCCACATCTACTACCTACGATCACACACCGGAAACGGAAATGGATAGATAGATAGATAGATAATAGATAGATAGATAGATGATAGATAGATAGATAGATAGATAGATAGATAGATAGATAGATAGATAGATAGATAGATAGATAGATAGATAGATAGATAGATAGATAGATAGATAGATAGATAGATAGATAGATGATAGATAGATAGATGATAAATAGATATATAGATGATAGATAGATGATAGATAGATAGATAGATAGATAGATAGATAGATAGATAGATAGATGATAGATAGATAGATAGATAGATGATAAATAGATATATAGATGATAGATAGATAGATAGATAGATGATAGATAGATAGATAGATAGATAGATAGATAGATAGATAGATAGATAGATAGATAGATAGATAGATAGATAGATAGATAGATAGATAGATAGATAGATAGATAGATAGATAGATGATAGATAGATAGATGATAGATAGATAGATAGATAGATAGATAGATGATAGATAGATAGATAGATAGATAGATAGATAGATAGATAGATAGATAGATGATAGATAGATAGATGATAAATAGATATATAGATGATAGATAGATGATAGATAGATAGATAGATAGATGATAGATAGATAGATAGATAGATGATAAATAGATATATAGATGATAGATAGATAGATAGATAGATGATAGATAGATAGATAGATAGATAGATAGATAGATAGATAGATAGATAGATAGATAGATAGATAGATAGATAGATAGATAGATAGATAGATGATAGATAGATAGATGATAAATAGATATATAGATGATAGATAGATGATAGATAGATAGATGATAGATAGATGATAGATAGATAGATAGATAGATAGATGATAGATAGATAGATAGATGATAAATAGATATATAGATGATAGATAGATAGATAGATAGATAGATAGATAGATAGATAGATAGATAGATACAGTAGATAGATGATAGATAGATGATAGATAGATAGATAGATAGATAGATAGATAGATGATAGATAGATAGATAGATAGATAGATAGATAGATAGATAGATAGATAGATAGATAGATAGATAGATAGATAGATAGATAGATAGATAGATAGATAGATAGATAGATAGATAGATAGATAGATAGATAGACCAGTGTGCCACCTGCTGGCTGGAGGGGTTAAACTTGTATTAATCACCTTTATTGGAAGAATGTTGAGGGAGAAAGGTTTCTATTTCAGGTTTACTCATGCATACAAAAAGGATTCACTGGATTCCACGTTTGACTTGGTTTAAAATATGACAACATAGAAAGTGGAGTCAGAAAACAGTTTGGCTGCAGTGCTTTGCTGCTGTTTGTGCTGAGCAGGCTGCACGGATCTACACAAATATATAGATATATGTGTATGTGTGTATCATTTGGACAGCATGATACAGAGTAAACACCTCTTTAGTGCAAGTTCCAGCTAATTTGCCTTTGTAGCTACATGATAGATGCTAAGCTCACTTATGGTTCCAACAGTATTCCGTTACAGACGGGTATCTGTACAGAGAAGATGCATCGTTTATAAACCACTGAGTTTAAAATCTTTGTAAAATAATGATGGGTGCATTTGGATGAGACTGAACGCTATGCAAGGTCAATGGTTTTGGCTGGTGTAGCACCACTTTCAAGTATACAGAGTATTTACAATGCAGGGAAGTAAACATTGGTTTCACAGCTGGGAAAGGATTCTGTCTACATGGGAAACAGCACTCTATAAAAAAGGTTTCCTCAGGAGTGACCACGCAAAAAACACAGTGATTATTTCACCAACACAGAAACGCTTGTGCTTTTGTGTAAACGTGTAGAAGAAGAACCATGCTACATAGAAAAGCTGTTTGGAACACGAAGCTCCACCTGTCCCGCTTCCTTCCCGCTCAGGTGGGCTTTATTCCTTGAAGGTGGGGGTCATGGAGGTCCCCTTGTAGAAAACGTTCCTGGCATTATCCGGGCTGTCGGCTCTCTCCGGGATCAGGATGATATTATTGCTTTTTCTTCGCAGAGTCGACTCGCGACTGGAAGCTACTGAGGGGATTTCTGAGGCATTCTCTCTAATGCCTCCTGCAGTTCCAGAGCTGCAGCCCTCTCCTGGAGTGACCCGAATGGTGGAGAGGACCTGGTGGTGGAGCCTCTGCTCTGCCTGGCCAGTGGTCGCCATGGATGAGGTTGTGGCGATGACGTTATTGCCATGTTTGGGGTCAACAGACCCGTCGCGTACGGAGTCGGAACTCTCTGAGTCCACGTTCTGATCGTTGTGCTCTGCGGTGTGCCTCCCAGGACCAGATCCACTGCCGACACCCCCGCTCCCTGAACTCCCGCCTCCTCCATGATCCAGTGACCTCCACCTCCAGGAGCCGCTCCCGTCTGTGGATGGAGCCTGGATGACGGGCCGGGTGTTCTCAGGGTGGGCCTCTACCCTGACGATAGCCCCGGTGCTTCCAGAAATGCTGCCTGCAGTGCTGCCCAGTGAGCCGGGCCCAGTGGTGCTGCCAGGGTCGTGGTTAGTGAGTCCCCTGTGACGGGCGCCGACCTGGGCGCCTCCACTGTCGTTGAACCCCATGCTGCTGTCGTCTAAGCTCTTGGAATGGGTCTGCAGCAGACCCTGCTGCTTGGACATGGCGATCACCTGCAGGATCCTGGGCTGGCCGCTCTGGATGCTGCCCGTCTTCTCCGCCGCTCTTTGCCAGTTAGCCTGAACTGAAGTGCCGACATTCATGTCGCCGCCTCCCCCCAGTGTCCTTTGGGAGGCCGGGTTGTAGTTCTCGTGAGCTTCCTCCGGTATGTGCACCAGCTGTGAAGAGCCGGGCCTAGATTGCATGGGTATCCGGGCCCCTCCGGTGATCCCACTGCAGTTACTGGGGAGAGTGGAGCTGATTCCATGAGGAAGCTTAGCCATATACGCACTGGCATCAAAGCCCCCGTTTAGGCCCACAGTGGCCGGCTCAGAGCTGGAGCGCAGCTCGCTGCTGCCGTGGTGAGGGAGGTGGGAGGCGTGGCCGGAGGACGAGTCGACGGAGGAGGAGAAGGAGTCCGGGGAGCATTTATGGTTGGTGTTCTTGCTTTTCCACTGGGACAGCAGCTGCTTAGAGCGGCTGGAGTCCATGGAGGCGTGGTGGAGGGTGGCGGCGTGGCGCCTGGCGGCCTCTTCGTACGCCGCAATGGCCTGAGGGGTATGAACCCGAGGCAGGGTGTGGCTGAACGTCATGGCGGCGTCTTTGCTCTGCGCGCCGCAGGGCGACAGTGCCTCCATGGAGCGCTGGAGGCCGTCTTCAGGCCTCTGCACCTGGAGGCCTCGGTGAAGGACGCTCTCAGAGTGGGAGGCGGGGAGGCAGACCTCCGCGCTCATTGCTTTCATCTGCAGGTGATGGAGGACTGCCTCCTGACTGACGTGTGGCAGCGAGCAGGACGGGTGGTGCACCAGGACAGGAGGGCTGCTGCCGGCGTCCTCACTGGACTGAAAGTTTCCCACTGCATAGACACCCTGGAAACACACCAAACAGCTGCTGAGTGAAAATCAGGCTTTTATAACACCAGAAGCTTTTTTTGAATCCCTGAAGCCCGAAATCGAGTAAAACAGACGAAAACGGAGCTAAAGTTGCAGCATTTTCTCTGTTGAACTGTAGAACAGCGCCCCATCAGGTTAGGAGAGGCTTCCTGCTGTTTGGTGCATTTTTAACCTTCCTGCCTGTTTAGCCGTTTAAATGGGCCTCTTAAAGCAAGCTGTTTTTCAGTGTTTAGTCCTGTTTCTCTCATAAAGCTATGGATTCAGCTTCTACTGGGACCAACTGGATGTTTTCTCTCTCATCTTCTGACATGAAAACTGGCTCAGAGCTCGTCTGATCAACTGTTTCTCTCCCAGTTTGATCTGCCTGTGGAGCTAGTTTACTGTTAGCTTTTCTAGCATGGAAAGTGTTTTTAGATCTGAGCTTATATGTTCCTCTCTATTTCTGCTTCTGTCTCCTTGCACCCTAGTCAGCCTCAGCAGATGGCCTCTCACACTGAGCCTGGTTCTGCTGAGAGTTTCCTCCAGTTCAAAGGGAGTTTTTCCTCTCCACTGTCGCTACAAGCATGCTTAGTGTGAGGGATTGCTGAAGAGTCAATGACTTGATGCAATCAGCTGGTTTTCCTTAGATAGAAACCTGAAGCAATGAGGTAAACAATAAAGATTCCTGATTCCATGTTTATCTGTTACGTCTCCTCTCCCTCAGAAACATTCTTAAATGCTGCGTTCACACCAAAAGCGTTTTGAGTGTCAAATACACGCAAACGCAGAGATCTGGATGATGCATCAGACGTAAGTTGAGTTACTTTGACGCTTCGATGTTCTGGCTGCTCCGTGCACTGGAAACTCGGCGCGCTGGACGCTCGGTGCCCTGGCTCCTCGGTGCGCTAGAGGCTCGGCGTGCTGGACACTGCGTTCTGGCTGCTCGGTGAACTGGAGGCTCGGCGTTCTGGCTGCTCCGTGAACTGGACGCTCGCCATTCTGGCTTCCCGGTGCACTGGGCGCTGGACGCTTGGCGTCCCGGCTGCTCGGCATGCTGGACACTTAGCACGCTGGCTGCTCGGTGGACTTGACGCCCTTTATTCAGCTGCTCGCTGCACTGGATGCCCTGCATTCTGGCTGCTCGGTGCAGTCGATACTAGGTGCACTGGATGCTCAGCGTTCTGGCTGCTTGGTGCACTGGACGCTTGGGGCACTAGATGGTCAGCGCTCTGGTTTCCCCGTGCACTGGACGCTCAGCGTTCTGGCCGTTCAGTGCACCGGACGCTTGGCGTTCTGGCTACTCGGTGCAATTGGACGCATGGCTCACTGGATGCTCACTGTACTGGACGCTCGGCACTCTGGCTACTCGGTGCAATTGGATGCATGGCTCACTGGACATTCAATGTTCTGGCTGTTCGGTGCACTGGACGCTCGGCGCATTGGACGCTCAAACACTTAGATGCTCCAACAGCAGCATGCTCGGACATGCCATTAGACGTCTGGATGGTTAGACATTGACTGTAACTCAGAAGCTAGGATGGCCAGATCGCGCTGGGTGTGAACGCCCCACAGGAGATGTGCTGTCGCCGGGCTCTTACCAGGTAAACAGCAATAGACCCTCCGATCAGGAAGCCCAAGTATACGTCCACCGAATGGTTCTTATACTGGATGATCCGGGTCAGGCCACAGACAATGGCGCTCATGATGAAGGAGAAGACCAGCAGAGGCTTCAGCAGCTTGGACGAGTCTGTTAGAGTGCTGTTGAAGTACATCTGTCCACATAGAAACAGAACAAACAGAGTCCACTGTTGGTGATCATCCAGTCTTTACAGCTCTACGCCTGCTGCAGCATCGGTTACCGCTCTGAATCCATCCCTTTCAACCCAACAGGACAGCGTGGAAAAGCAGGGGGGATTAGTGCCACAGGTGGACCAACAAAGCCCCAAGCAAAGCTCAGAGATGGTTCTCTATCCTGAATCCGCCCCAAACCATCCACTTCCTGTTAAGTTCAGAGGTAAGGTTGGTAAGGCCGTTTGGAAACAGCTCTACTACCAACCCTGGAATCATATCAATGATCACACAGGACCATTAAATCTATCCAGAAATCTGAGGAGGCGCCCCACACACAGCAGATAGTGGCAGCTCAGTTACTTACAGATACGTAGACGGCGGCGAAGGAGGCCAGCGTGGCGTGCTGGGATGGGAAGGACTTCCTGGAACAGAGCAGAGGCAGAGGGTCATGTTCAAAAAGGCTCACAGCGTGTAGCAGCCGGTCTGATTCAGGCCGATGGTCAAATGAACCAGAACCTGACTGAGCTGCATCTAGGTGACACAGTTCTACATCCGAACCAGGTCCTGAAAAGGTCTTGGTTGGTTCTCATTGGATCTGTTGTTTGTTTCACTCTGGTTCTGATTGGGTCTGTTGTTTGGTTCTGCTGGTTCTGATTGGTTCTGTTGTTTGGTTCTGCTGGTTCTGTCTGCTTCTGATCGGTTCTGTTGTTTGGTTCTGCAGGTTCTGATTGGTTATGCTGTTTGGTTTTGTCTGGTTCTGATTGGTTCTGTCTGGTTCTGATTGGTTCTGCTGTTTGGTTTTGTCTGGTTCTGATTGGTTCTGTCTGGTTCTGATTGGTTCTGCTGTTTGGTTTTGTCTGGTTCTGATTGGTTTTGTCTGGTTCTGATTGGTTCTGTCTGGTTCTGATTGGGTCTGTTGTTTGGTTCTGCTGGTTCTGTCTGTTTCTGATCGGTTCTGTTGTTTGGTTCTGCTGGTTCTGATTAGTTCTGTCTGGTTCTGATTGCTTCTGTTTGTTTGGTTCTGTTGGTTTTGCTAGTTCTGGTTGGTTCTGTTTTAGGTTCTGATTGGTTCTGTTGTTTGGTTCTGCTGCTTCTGTCTGGTTCTTATTGGTTCTGTTGTTTGGTTCTGTCTGGTTCTGATTGGCTCTGTCTGGTTCTGTCTGATTCTTATTGGTTCTGTTGGTTCTGTCTGGTTCTGATTGGGTCTGTTGTTTGGTTCTGCTGGTTCTGATTGGTTCTGTTGTTTGGTTCTGCTGGTTCTGTCTGCTTCTGATCGGTTCTGTTGTTTAGTTCTGCAGGTTCTGATTGGTTATGCTGTTTGGTTTTGTCTGGTTCTGATTGGTTCTGTCTGGTTCTGATTGGTTCTGCTGTTTGGTTTTGTCTGGTTCTGATTGGTTCTGTCTGGTTCTGATTGGTTCTGCTGTTTGGTTTTGTCTGGTTCTGATTGGTTTTGTCTGGTTCTGATTGGTTCTGTCTGGTTCTGATTGGGTCTGTTGTTTGGTTCTGCTGGTTCTGTCTGTTTCTGATCAGTTCTGTTGTTTGGTTCTGCTGGTTCTGATTGCTTCTGTTTGTTTGGTTCTGTTGGTTTTGCTAGTTCTGGTTGGTTCTGTCTGGTTCCGATTGGTTCTGCTTAGTTTTGTCTGGTTCTGTTTTAGGTTCTGATTGGTTCTGTTGTTTGGTTCTGCTGCTTCTGTCTGGTTCTTATTGGTTCTGTTGTTTGGTTCTGTCTGGTTCTGATTGGCTCTGTCTGGTTCTGTCTGATTCTTATTGGTTCTTTTGGTTCTGTCTGGTTCCGATTGGTTCTGTTGTTTGGTTCTGTCTGGATCTGATTGGCTCTGTCTGGTTCTGATTGGTTCTGTTGTTTGGCTCTGTCTGGACCTGCTGGTTCTGATTGCTTCTGTTTGTTTGGTTCTGTTGGTTTTGCTGGTTCGGATTGGTTCTGTCTGGTTCTTACTGGTTCTGTCAGGTTATATTGGGTTCTGTCTGGTTCTGGTTGGTTAAGTTCAGTTTTGTTGGCTTTGTATTGTTCTGATTGCTTCAGGTTTTTGGCTCTGCTGGTTCTGATTGGTTCTGTTGGTTCTATCTGGTTGTGATTGGTTCTGTTGTTTGGTTCTGTTGGATGTCTGGTTCTGATTGGTGCTTTTGTTTGTTTCCTTCTGGTTCTGATTGGGTCTGTTTTTGGTTCTGCTGGTTCTGATGGGTTTTGTTGCTTGGTTCTGCTGGTTCTGATTGGTTCTGTTGGTTCTGTCTGGTTCTGATTGATTCTGTTGGATCTATTGTGTTATATCCGGTTCTATGTGGGTGTGTTTGATTGGTTGTCTTCGGATCTAATTGATTCTTCTGGTTCTGTTGCTTGGTTCTGCTGGTTCTGTCTGGTTCTGATTGGTTCAGTTGTTTGGTTCTGCTGGTTCTGATTGGTTCTGTTGTTTGGTTCTGCTGGTTGTGTCTGGTTTATACTAGTTATGATTGATTCTGTCAAGTTCTTTGGATTGTTTTTTTTTTTGTTTGGTTCTGATTGGTTCAGTTGTTTGGTTCTGCTGGTTCTGTCTGGTTTTGATTTGTTCTGCCAGGTTCTTTTGGGTTCTGTCTGGTTGATTTAGTCCAGTTCTGGTTGGTTTTGATAGGTTCTGTCTGGTTTATACTAGTTATGATTGATTCTTTCAAGTTCTTTGGATTTTTTTTTTTTTTTTGGTTCTGCTGGTTCTGATTGGTTCAGTTGTTTGGTTCTGCTGGTTCTGTCTGGTTTTGATTTGTTCTGCCAGGTTCTTTTGGGTTCTGTCTGGTTGATTTATTCCAGTTCTGCTTGGTTTTGATAGGTTCTGTCTGGTTTATACTAGTTACGATTGATTCTGTCAAGTTCTTTGGATTGTTTTTTTTTTTGTGTGGTTCTGCTGGTTCTGATTGGTTCAGTTTGGTTCTGCTGGTTCTGTCTGGTTCTGATTAGTTCTGATTGGTTCTGCTTGGTTTTGTCTGGTTCTGTTGTCAGGTTCTGATTGGTTCTGTTGTTTGGTTCTGCTGCTTCTGTCTGGTTCTTAGTGGTTCTGTTGTTTGGTTCTGTCTGGTTCTGATTGGCTCTGTCTGGTTCTGTCTGATTCTTATTGGTTCTGTTGGTTCTGTCTGGTTCTGATTGGTTCTGCTTGGTTTTGTCTGGTTCTGTTGTCAGGTTCTGATTGGTTCTGTTGTTTGGTTCTGCTGCTTCTGTATGATTCTTATTGGTTCTGTTGGTTGGTTCTGTCTGGTTCCGATAGGCTCTGTCTGGTTCTGATTGGTTCTGTTGTTTGGTTCTGTCTGGATCTGATTGGCTCTGTCTGGTTCTGATTGGTTCTGTTGTTTGGCTCTGTCTGGACCTGCTGGTTCTGATTGCTTCTGTTTGTTTGGTTCTGTTGGTTTTGCTGGTTCGGATTGGTTCTGTCTGGTTCTTACTGGTTCTGTCAGGTTATATTGGGTTCTGTCTGGTTCTGGTTGGTTCAGTTCAGTTTTGTTTGCTTTGTATTGTTCTGATTGCTTCGGGTTTTTGGCTCTGCTGGTTCTGATTGGTTCTGTTGGTTCTATCTGGTTGTGATTGGTTCTGTTGTTTGGTTCTGTTGGATGTCTGGTTCTGATTGGTGCTTTTGTTTGTTTCCTTCTGGTTCTGATTGGGTCTGTTTTTGGTTCTGCTGGTTCTGATGGGTTTTGTTGCTTGGTTCTGCTGGTTCTGATTGGTTCTGTTGTTTGGTTGTGATTGGTTCTGTTGGTTCTGTCTGGTTCTGATTGATTCTGTTGGATCTATTGTGTTATATCCGGTTCTGTGTGGGTGTGTTTGATTGGTTGTCTTCGGATCTAATTGATTCTTCTGGTTCTGTTGCTTGGTTCTGCTGGTTCTGTCTGGTTCTGATTGGTTCAGTTGTTTGGTTCTGCTGGTTCTGATTGGTTCTGTTGTTTGGTTCTGCTGGTTGTTTCTGGTTATGACTGGTTCTGATTGGTTCTGTCAAGTTCTGCTGGTTCAGTCTGGTTCTCATTGCTTCAGTTGTTTGGTTCTGCTGCTTCTTTCTGGTTTTGATTTGTTCTGTCAGGTTCTTTTGGGTTCTGTCTGGTTGATTTAGTCCAGTTCTGGTTGGTTTTGATAGGTTCTGTCTGGTTTATGCTAGTTATGATTGATTCTGTCAAGTTCTTTGGATTGTTTTTTTTTTTTTTGTTTGGTTCTGATTGGTTCAGTTGTTTGGTTCTGCTGGTTCTGTCTGGTTTTGATTTGTTCTGCCAGGTTCTTTTGGGTTCTGTCTGGTTGATTTAGTCCAGTTCTGGTTGGTTTTGATAGGGTCTGTCTGGTTTATACTAGTTATGATTGATTCTTTCAAGTTCTTTGGATTTTTTATTTTTTTTTGGTTCAGCTGGTTCTGATTGGTTCAGTTGTTTGGTTCTGCTGGTTCTGTCTGTTTTTGATTTGTTCTGTTCTTTTGGGTTCTGTCTGGTTGATTTAGTCCAGTTCTGCTTGGTTTTGATAGGTTCTGTCTGGTTTATACTAGTTACGATTGATTCTGTCAAGTTCTTTGGATTGTTTTTTTTTGTTTGGTTCTGCTGGTTCTGATTGGTTCAGTTGTTTGGTTCTTTTGGTTCTGTCTGGTTCTGACTAGTTCTGATTGGTTCTGCTTGGTTTTGTCTGGTTCTGTTGTCAGGTTCTGATTGGTTCTGTTGTTTGATTCTGCTGCTTCTGTCTGGTTCTTATTGGTTCTGTTGTTTGGTTCTGTCTGGTTCTGATTGGTTCTGTTGTTTGGTTCTGTCTGGATCTGCTAGTTCTGATTGCTTCTGTTTGTTTAGTTTTGTTGGGTTTGCTGGTTCGGATTGGTTCTGTCTGGTTCTGATTGGTTCTGCTTGGTTTTGTCTGGTTCTGTTGTCAGGTTCTGATTGGTTCTGTTGTTTGGTTCTGCTGCTTCTGTCTGATTCTTATTGGTTCTGTTGGTTGGTTCTGTCTGGTTCTGATAGGCTCTGTCTGGTTCTGATTGATT
The DNA here is from genome assembly GCA_030533445.1 of Cyprinodon diabolis. Classification (NCBI taxonomy): domain Eukaryota; kingdom Metazoa; phylum Chordata; class Actinopteri; order Cyprinodontiformes; family Cyprinodontidae; genus Cyprinodon; species Cyprinodon diabolis. The sequence goes on from CM060082.1 coordinate 1,981,772, forward strand.
CTGTTGTTTGGTTCTGTCTGGATCTGATTGGCTCTGTTTGGTTCTGATTGGTTCTGTTGTTTGGCTCTGTCTGGACCTGCTGGTTCTGATTGCTTCTGTTTGTTTGGTTCTGTTGGTTTTGTTGGTTCGGATTGGTTCTGTCTGGTTCTTACTGGTTCTGTCAGGTTATATTGGGTTCTGTCTGGTTCTGGTTGGTTCAGTCCAGTTTTTGTTGGCTTTGTATTGTTCTGATTGCTTCAGGTTTTTGGCTTTGCTGGTTCTGATCTATCTGGTTGTGATTGGTTCTGTTGGATGTCTGGTTCTGATTGGTGCTTTTGTTTGTTTCATTCTGGTTCTGATTGGGTCTGTTTTTGGTTCTGCTAGTTCTGAAGGGTTTTGTTGCTTGGTTCTGCTGGTTCTGATTGGTTCTGTTGTTTGGTTCTGTCAGGTTTTATTGGGTTCTGTCTGGTTCTGGTTGGTTCAGTCCAGTTCTGGTTGGCTTTGTCTTGTTCTGATTGCTTCAGGTCTTTGGTTCTACTGGTTCTGATTGGTTCTGTTGGTTCTGTCTGGTTCTGATTGATTCTGTTGGATCTATTGTGTTATATCCGTTTCTGTGTGGGTGTGTTTGGTTGTCTTCGGATCTAATTGATTCTTCTGGTTCTGTCTGGTTCTATTTGCTTGGTGCTGCTGGTTCAGTCTGGTTCTGATTGGTTCTGTTGTTTTTTTCATTCTGGTTGTGATTGGGTCTGTTTTTTGGTTCTGCTGGTTCTGATTGGTTCTGTTATTTGGTTGTGCTGGTTCTGATTGGTTCTGTTGGTTGGTTCTGCTGGTTCTGTCTGGTTCTGATTGGTTCAGTTGTTTGGCTCTGCTGGTTCTGATTGGTTCTGTTGTTTGGGTCTGCTGGTTCTGTCTGGTTCTGATTGCCCTTGTTGTTTGGTTCTGCTGGTTCTGTCTAGTTTTGATTAGTTCTTCCAGATCCTTTTGGGTTCTGTCTGGTTGGTTTAGTCCAGTTCTGGTTGGTTTTGATAGGTTCTGTCTGGTTTATACTAGTTACGATTGATTCTGTCAAGTTCTTTGGATTGTTTTTTTTTTTTTTTGTTTGGTTCTGCTGGTTCTGATTGGTTCTGTTGTTTGGTTCTGCTGGTTCTGTCTGTTTTTGATTTGTTCTGCCAGGTTCTTTTGGGTTCTGTCTGGTTGATTTAGTCCAGTTCTGCTTGGTTTTGATAGGTTCTGTCTGGTTTATACTAGTTACGATTGATTCTGTCAAGTTCTTTGGATTGTTTTTTTTTGTTTGGTTCTGCTGGTTCTGATTGGTTCAGTTGTTTGGTTCTTTTGGTTCTGTCTGGTTCTGACTAGTTCTGATTGGTTCTGCTTGGTTTTGTCTGGTTCTGTTGTCAGGTTCTGATTGGTTCTGTTGTTTGATTCTGCTGCTTCTGTCTGGTTCTTATTGGTTCTGTTGTTTGGTTCTGTCTGGTTCTGATTGGTTCTGTTGTTTGGTTCTGTCTGGATCTGCTAGTTCTGATTGCTTCTGTTTGTTTAGTTCTGTTGGGTTTGCTGGTTCGGATTGGTTCTGTCTGGTTCTGATTGGTTCTGCTTGGTTTTGTCTGGTTCTGTTGTCAGGTTCTGATTGGTTCTGTTGTTTGGTTCTGCTGCTTCTGTCTGATTCTTATTGGTTCTGTTGGTTGGTTCTGTCTGGTTCTGATAGGCTCTGTCTGGTTCTGATTGATTCTGTTGTTTGGTTCTGTCTGGATCTGATTGGCTCTGTTTGGTTCTGATTGGTTCTGTTGTTTGGCTCTGTCTGGACCTGCTGGTTCTGATTGCTTCTGTTTGTTTGGTTCTGTTGGTTTTGTTGGTTCGGATTGGTTCTGTCTGGTTCTTACTGGTTCTGTCAGGTTATATTGGGTTCTGTCTGGTTCTGGTTGGTTCAGTCCAGTTTTTGTTGGCTTTGTATTGTTCTGATTGCTTCAGGTTTTTGGCTTTGCTGGTTCTGATCTATCTGGTTGTGATTGGTTCTGTTGGATGTCTGGTTCTGATTGGTGCTTTTGTTTTTTTCATTCTGGTTCTGATTGGGTCTGTTTTTGGTTCTGCTGGTTCTGAAGGGTTTTGTTGCTTGGTTCTGCTGGTTCTGATTGGTTCTGTTGTTTGGTTCTGTCAGGTTTTATTGGGTTCTGTCTGGTTCTGGTTGGTTCAGTCCAGTTCTGGTTGGCTTTGTCTTGTTCTGATTGCTTCAGGTCTTTGGTTCTACTGGTTCTGATTGGTTCTGTTGGTTCTGTCTGGTTCTGATTGATTCTGTTGGATCTATTGTGTTATATCCGTTTCTGTGTGGGTGTGTTTGGTTGTCTTCGGATCTAATTGATTCTTCTGGTTCTGTCTGGTTCTATTTGCTTGGTGCTGCTGGTTCAGTCTGGTTCTGATTGGTTCTGTTGTTTTTTTCATTCTGGTTGTGATTGGGTCTGTTTTTTGGTTCTGCTGGTTCTGATTGGTTCTGTTATTTGGTTGTGCTGGTTCTGATTGGTTCTGTTGGTTGGTTCTGCTGGTTCTGTCTGGTTCTGATTGGTTCAGTTGTTTGGCTCTGCTGGTTCTGATTGGTTCTGTTGTTTGGTTCTGCTGGTTCTGTCTGGTTCTGATTGCCCTTGTTGTTTGGTTCTGCTGGTTCTGTCTGGTTTTGATTAGTTCTTCCAGATCCTTTTGGGTTCTGTCTGGTTGGTTTAGTCCAGTTCTGGTTGGTTTTGATAGGTTCTGTCTGGTTTATACTAGTTACGATTGATTCTGTCAAGTTCTTTGGATTGTTTTTTTTTTTTTTTTTGTTTGGTTCTGCTGGTTCTGATTGGTTCTGTTGTTTGGTTCTGCTGGTTCTGTCTGGTTCTGACTGGTTCTGATTGGTTCTGTCAAGTGCCGTTGGTTCTGTATGGTTCTGATTGCCCCAGTTGTTTGGTTCTGCTTGTTCTGTCTGGTTTTGATTGGTTCTGTCCAGTTCTGGTTGGTTTTGTCTTTTTCTGATTGGTTCAGTTGTTTGGTTCTGCTGGTTCTGATTGGTTCTACTGGTTTTGTCTGGTTCTGATTGGTTCTGTTGGATCTATCGTGTTATATCGATAGTGTGGGTCTGTTTGATTTGTTCTCTTCGGTTCTGATTGATTCTTCTGGTTTTGATTGGTTCTCTCTGGTTCTTTTGTTTAGTTTTGCTGGCTCTGTCTGGTTCTGATTGGTTCTGTTATTTGGAGCTGTGGGTTCTGTCTGGTTCTAATTGGTTCAGTCGTTTGGTATTGCTGGTTCTGGTTGGTACTGTTGTTTGGTTCTGCTGGTTCTGTCTGGTTCTTATTGGTTCTGTTGGTTGGTTCTGCTGGTCCTGATTGGTTCTGTATGTTTGGTTATGTTTGGTTCTGGTTGGTTATGTTTGTTTGGTTCTGATTAGTTCTGTTTGTTTGGTTCTGGTTGGTTCTGTTTATTTGGTTCTGATTAGTTCTGTTTGTTTGGTTCTGATTAGTTCTGTTTGTTTCGTTCTGTCAGGTTCTGATTGGTTCTGTTTGTTTGGTTTTACTGGTTGTCCCCGGTTCTGATTGGTTTGGTCTGGTTCTCTCAGGTTCTGATTGGATCGTTGTGGGTCTGTCTGGTTCTGAGGTGTTCCTAAAGGTTCTGATTGGTTCTGTTTGGTTCTGTCTTGTTCTGAATGGTTTTGTCAGGTTATTTTTGGTTCTCGTTTGTTCTGTCCAGTTCTGGTTGGTTCTCTGTGGTTCAGATCAGTTCTTTAAGATTCTGATTAGATATGTTTGGTTCTGTCTGGTTCTATTTGGTTCTGTCTAGTTCTGTTTGGTTCTGTCTAGTTCTGTTTGGTTCTGTCTGGTTCTATTTGGCTCTGTCTATTTCTGTTTGGTTCTATCTGGTTCTGTTTGGTTATGTCTGGTTCCAATTGGTTCTCAGGCTGTCTCTGGATGTCCGCTCTAATCACTATACAGGTGCTGGTCATAAAATTAGAATATCATGAAAAAGTAGATTGATTTCAGTAATTCCATTTAAAAAGTGAAACTTGTATATTATATTCATACATTACATACAAACTCATATATTTCAGATGTTTATTTTGTTTAATTTTGATGATTACAAATGACAACAAATGAAAATCTCAAATTCATCATATCAGAAAATTAGAATATTACTGAAGACCAATAAAAACAAAGGATTTATAGAAATGTTGGCCAACTGAAAAGTATGAACATGAAAAGTATGAGCATGTACAGCACTCAGTATTTAGTTGGGCCTCCTTTGGCCTGTATTACTGCAGCAATGCGGCGTGGCATGGAGTCGATCAGTCTGTGGCACTGCTCAGGTGTTATGATAGCCCAGGTTGCTCTAATAGTGGCTTTTAGCTCTTCTGAATTGTTGGGTCTGGTGTATTGCATCTTCTTCTTCACAATACCCCATAGATTTTCTATGGGGTTAAGGTCAGGAGAGTTTGCTGGCCAATTAAGAACAGGGATACCATGGTCCTTCAACCAGGTACTGGTAGCTTTGGCACTGTGTGCAGGTGCCAAGTCCTGTTGGAAAATGAAATCTGCATCTCCAAAAAGTTGGTCAGCTGCAGGAAGCATGAAGTGCTCTAAAACTTCCTGGTATGTGGCTGCGTTGACCCTGGACCTCAGAAAACACAATGGACCAACACCAGCAGATGACATGGCACCCCAAACCATCACTGACTGTGGAAACTTTACACTGGACTTCAAGCAACGTGGATGAAGTGCCTCTCTTCTTTTCCTCCAGACTCTGGGACCTTGATTTCCAAAGGAAATGCAAAATTTACTTTCATCAGAGAACATGACTTTGGACCACTCACCAGCAGTCCAGTCCTGTTTCTCTTTAGCCCAGGCAAGACGCTTCTGACGCTGTCTGTGGTTCAAGAGTGGCTTGACACAAGGAATGCGACAGCAGAAACCCATGTCTTTCATACGTCTGTGTGTGGTGGTTCTTGAAGCACTCACTCCAGCTGCAGTCCACTCTTTGTGAATCTCCCCCACATTTTTGAATGGGTTTTGTTTCACAATCCTCTCCAGGGTGCGGTTATCTCTCTTGCTTGTACACTTTTTTCGACCACATCTTTTCCTTCCCTTCGCCTCTCTATTAATGTGCTTGGACACTGAGCTCTGTGAACAGCCAGCCTCTTTAGCGATGACCTTTTGTGTCTTGCCCTCCTTGTGCAAGGTGTCGATGGTCGTCTTTTGGACAACTGTCAAGTCAGCAGTCTTCCCCATGATTGTGTAGCCTATAGAACTAGACTGAAAGACCATTTAAAGGCTTTTGCAGGTGGTTTGAGTTAATTAGCTGATTAGAGTGTGGCACCAGGGGCCATCAATTTTGAACCTTTTCACAATATTCTAATTTTCTGATATGATGAATTTGAGATTTTCATTTGTTGTCATTTGTAATCATCAAAATTAAACAAAATAAACATCTGAAATATATGAGTTTGTATGTAATGTATGAATATAATATACAAGTTTCACTTTTTAAATGGAATTACTGAAATCAATCTACTTTTTCATGATATTCTAATTTTATGACCAGCACCTGTATAGTGGTTACTTCATTTTAAATGACAGTCCAAACGTCTAGTGGATGAAAAAGTACCGGACTCCAAATTTCCCACAATGCAACTTGAAAAGTAGTGATCATCCATTAGCTGATGGTCTCACCTCCCCTGGTTGATGGCTGCAGGGTCGCCTCCAGAGCAGATGTCCTCCATCACGTAGGGGTTCTTGTCACAGCTGACGTTGAGCGTGGTGTAGTTGGGTTTGCACACGGTGAGGAAGTACGGCGCCGGGTAGCCCGTCATCAGCTGCAGGACATCCGTGATGAGGGCCGTGGCACAAAGGCCGAAGGCGTGGACCCCTGAGGACCAAATGTCAGAGGTGAGACAGAAGGACCAACCCTGCTGGATCCCAAACGGCGGCAGTTAGGACGGCAGACGTACCGACGAAGCGGATGGCTCTGCGGATGAATGAGTTGAAGTTGCAGCCGGCTGCGTTAATGTTGGCCTCGGTTGCTCCGCCGCTCTTCGTCCGTGTGAGGCAGCAAAACAAGACGGCCTCCCCGATCATGATCTGTGAAAACAAGCTTTCATCAGGATGCTCTGCAGAGGTAACTGATGGGGTCTAACAATGACTGCCTGCTACTTCTGATAAATAAAGCAAACCTCGGTTTCCTTAAGAAACAGACTCATAACCATTGACTGTATAGCAATCCCTCCTAAACACAGAGACCTCCAGGAGAACCCAGGTCAGAGTTCTCTAAAAGGCCCAACAGAGACACCAGCAGTATTTGAGTGTTTAGAAGCCACGGAACAACCAAGGACCAGCCCAGGACCAGCGAAGGGCCAACCACGGACGAACCATGGACCAACCGAGGATCAACCACAGACCAACCATGGACCAACCAACCAAGGACCGACCACGGAACAACCACGGACCAACCATGGACCAACCAAGGACCAACCAAGGACCAACCATGGACCAGCCAAGGGTTCAGCCAAGGACCAGCCAAGGACCAACCAAGGACCAACCACAGACCAACCATGGACCAACCACAGACCAACCAAGGACCAACCACGAAACAACCACGGACCCAGCACGGACCAACCAAGGAACAACCATGGACCAGCCAAGAGTTCAGCCAAGGACCAGCCCAGGACCAACCAAGGACCAACCACAGACCAACCATGGACCAACCACAGACCAACCAAGGAACAACCACGGAACAACCACGGACCAACCACGGACAAACCACGGACCAACCAAGGACCAACCATGGAGCAGCCAAGGGTTCAGCAAAGGACCAGCCCAGGACCAACCAAGGACCAACCACAGACCAACCATGGACCAACCACAGACCAACCAAGGACCAACCACGGAACTACCATGGACCAACCACGGACCAACCAAGGACCAACCACGGACGAACCACGGACCAACCAAGGACCAACCACAGACCAACCATCGACCAACCACAGAACAACCAAGGACCAACCATGGAACAACCACGGACCAACCATGGACCAACCAAGGACCAACCAAGGACCAACCATGGACCAACCACATACCAACCAAGGACCAACCACGGAACAACCACGGACCAACCACGGACCAACCAAGGACCAACCAAGGACCAACCATGGACCAACCAAGGCCCAACCAAGGACCAACCATGGACCAGCCAAGGGTTCAGCCAAGGACCAGCCCAGGACCAACCAAGGACCAACCACAGACCAACCATGGACCAACCACAGACCAACCACGGACGAACCACGGACCAACCAAGGACCAACCACAGACCAACCATCGACCAACCACAGAACAACCAAGGACCAACCATGGAACAACCACGGACCAACCATGGACCAACCAAGGACCAACCAAGGACCAACCATGGACCAACCACATACCAACCAAGGACCAACCACGGAACAACCACGGACCAACCACGGACCAACCAAGGACCAACCAAGGACCAACCATGGACCAACCAAGGACCAACCAAGGACCAACCATGGACCAGCCAAGGGTTCAGCCAAGGACCAGCCCAGGACCAACCAAGGACCAACCACAGACCAACCATGGACCAACCACAGACCAACCAAGGACCAACCACGGACCAACCACGGACCAACCAAGGACCAACCAAGGACCAACCATGGACCAGCCAAGAGTTCAGCCAAGGACCAGCCCAGGACCAACCACAGACCAACCATGGACAAACCACAGACCAACCAAGGACCAACCACGGAACAACCACGGACAAACCACGGACCAACCAAGGACCAACCAAGGAGCAGCCAAGGGTTCAGCCAAGGACCAGCCCAGGACCAACCACGGACCAACCACAGACCGACCATGGACCAACCACAGACCAACCACGGAACCACCAAGAACCAACCACGGACCAACCAAGGACCAACCATGGACCAGTCAAGGGTTAAGCCAAGGACCAACCAAGGACCAACCATGGACCAACCAAGGACCAGCCAAGAGCTAACCAAGAACCAGCCCAGGATCAGCCAAGAACCAACCAAGGACCAACCACGGACCAACCAAGGACCAGCCAAGGATTAACCAAGGACCAGCCCAAGACCAACCAAGGACCGACCGAGGACCAACCATGGACCTGCCAAGGGTTCAGCCAAGGACCAGCCCAGGACCAACCAAGGACCAGCCCAGGACCAACCAAGGACCAACCACAGACCAACCATGGACCAACCACAGACCAACCAAGGACCAACCACGGAACAACCACGGACCAACCACGGACCAACCAAGGACCAACCATGGACCAGCCAAGGGTTCAGCCAAGGACCGGCCCAGGATCAACCAAGGACCAACGACAGACCAACCATGGACCAACCACAGACCAACCACGGAAGAACCACGGACCAACCATGGACCAGTCAAGGGTTCAGCCAGGACAAACCAAGGACCAACCACGGACCAACCAAGGACCAGCCAAGAACTAACCAAGGACCAGCCCAGGACCAGCCAAGAACCAACCAAGGACCAACCACGGACCAGCCCAGGACCAACCAAGGACCAACCACGGACCAACCAAGGACCAGCCCAGGACCAACCAAGGACCAACCACGGACCAACCAAGGACCAGCCAAGGACCAACCACGGACCTGCCCAAGACCAACCAAGGACCGACCAAGGACCAACCACGGACCTGCCAAGGGTTCAGCCAAGGACCAGCCCAGGACCAACCACGGACCAGCCCAGGACCAACCAAGGACCAAGGACAGTTTTAGTCCGTGTGGCAGACACTCTGTCTACTTTTAAGACTAGGCTTAAAACTTTCCTTTTTGATAAAGTTTATAGTTAGGGTGGCTCAGGTTATCCTGAGCTGTCTTTAAAGTTATGCTGCTATAGGCCTATAGCAGCATAACTATAGAGATAGATCAGGATAACCTGAGCCACCCTAACTATAAGCTTTATCAAAAAGGAAAGTTTTAAGCCTAGTCTTAAAAGTAGACAGAGTGTCTGCCTCACGGACTAAAACTGGTAGTTGGTTCCACAGGAGAGGAGCCTGATAACTAAAAGATCTGCCTCCCATTCTACTTTTAGAAATTCTAGGAACCACTAGTAAACCTGCAGATTGAGAGCGAAGTGCTCTGTTAGGAACATAAGGAACAATCAGATCTCTGATATCAGATGGAGCTTGGCCATTTAAGGCTTTATATGTGAGAAGGAGGATTTTAAATTCTATTCTTGATTTAACAGGAAGCCAATGAAGAGAAGCCAGGATAGGAGAGATATGATCTCTCTTTTTAATTTTCATCAGAACTCTGGCTGCAGCATTTTGGATCAGCTGAAGGCTTTTAACTACAGTTTGTGGACTTCCTGATAGTAAAGAATTACAATAGTCCAGCCTTGAAGTAACAAATGCATGGACTAGTTTCTCAGCATCACCCCTGGACAGGAGATTTCTCATTTTTGCAATGTTCCTCAGATGAAAGAAGGAAATTCTAGAAACCTCTTTGATCTGGGATTTAAATGACAGGTCCTGATCAAAAATAACACCAAGAGTTTTTACTGTATTATCTGAAATCAGTTTAATCCCATCCAAATGAAGTGACTGACTAATCAGCTTCTTTTTCAGAGACTCTGGTCCAAAGACTATAACTTCTGTTTTGTCTGCATTCAGAAGCAGAAAGTTAAGAGTCATCCAGGTTTTTATGTCTTCAGACATGCCTGTAATCTATGTAATGGGTTAGCTTCATCTGGATTTATAGACAGATATAGCTGGGTATCATCAGCATTACAGTGGAAATTAATCCCATGCTGTCTAATAACTCTACCGATTGGGAGCATGTATAAAGTAAAGAGAATTGGTCCTAGCACTGATCCCTGTGGTACTCCACAGGTAACCTTTGAGCGTGTTGAAGATCTATCATTAACATAAACAAACTGAATTCGATCAGAGAGATCAGAGTTAAACCAGTCTAGTGCTGTTCCTTTAATTCCAACAAAATATTCAAGTCTTTCTAAAAGAATATTATGGTCAACTGTATCAAATGCAGCACTAAGATCCAACAGGACGAGCAAAGATACAAGTCGATTATCTAAGGCCATGAGAATATCATTAGTGACTTTCACCAGAGCTGTTTCAGTGCTATTATGAGCTCTAAAGCCAGACTGAAACTCTTCAAAAAGTTCATTATGGTGTAAGTGGTCGCAAACCTGTTTGGCAACTACTTTCTCAAGAATTTTGGATAAGAAAGGAAGATTGGATATAGGTCTATAATTAACCAAGTCATCTGGGTCAAGAGACGGTTTCTTAAGCAGAGGTTTAATTACAGCAACCTTAAAAGCTTTAGGTACATATCCCTGTAACAGAGATAGATTAATCACATCTAAATGGAGGAGGAGATCAAAGGGAATACCTCCTTAAATAACCTGGTTGGAACTGGATCTAACATCCAAGTTGAAGGCTTAGATGAAGACAATAATTTTGCTAATTCAGAAAGTTTAACTGGATCAAAGCAGTCTAAACCCGGTTCAGATTCCATGACTACCTCAGGTACAATCGCGGATAGAGGAGTGCTTATGATCTTATTTTTAATAAGATCAATCTTATTTATAAAGAATCCCATAAAATCATTGCTGCTAAGAGCAGGTGGAATGGACGGTTCACCAGAGCTATGGCTCTGGGTGAGTTTGGCAACTGTATTAAAAAGATATCTAGGATTATTCTTATTCTCCTCTATTAATGAGGAGAAGTATGCTGCTCTTGCTTTACAAAGGGTCCTCTTATACAGCAGTAAACCATTTTTCCAGACTAGGAAGGACTCCCGCAGGCCTGTGGAGCGATATTTTCTCTCCAGTTTCCTAGCATTTTGCTTCAAAGTACGCAGCTCTGCATTAAACCAAGGAGCAAGCTTTCTATTTTTAACGGTTTTCATTTTCAAGGGAGCTGTGTTGTCTAAGGCAGTACGCAGAGAACTAGCAACCCCATCAACAAAATCATCAACCTGTGAAGGGGAATAAGCTATGCTTTTGCACTCTGCAGCACTGCTCAGCGACACAGAGGAGAGAGAAAGTGAAGCAGATTCTTTAAAATGTATAACTGCTCTATCTGATAACCTTCTTTTGGGGGAGGAGAACTCTGTTAAAGTAATCCTGAAGGTTATTAGAAAGTGGTCAGAGAGGACAGGGTTGTGAGGAAATACTGTTATTTCTTCACATTCTATGCCGTATGTCAGCACAAGATCCAAAGTATGAAGATGAGAATGTGTGGGACTATTCACATTTTGAACAAAGCCAATAGTGTCTAAGATAGCATTAAAGGCTGCTCTTAAGCTATCGCCTTCAATGTCAGCATGGATGTTAAAATCTCCCACTATGATGACCCTGTCAGTATTTAATACCAAATCAGAAAGGAACTCTGAAAACTCATCTAAAAATTCAGAGTAAGGACCTGGCGGACGATACAAAGTTACAAAAAGAAGAGGTTTTCTTGCCTTGAAATTTGGATGAGGGAAATTAAGGGTTAAATGTTCAAAAGAGTTGTAGGTATTAACTGTTTTGGGAGTAATCAGTAAGTCAGACTGGAAGATTGTTGCTACTCCTCCTCCTCGCCCAGAACTTCTGGGTATGTGAAAATTTAAATAGCTTGAAGGAGTTGCCTCGTTTATGCTCACATAATCCTCTTGCTGCAGCCAGGTTTCTGTAAGGCAAAACAAGTCAATGTGATTATCACAAATCAAGTCATTAACTAGCAGACTTTTAGAGGAAAGCGATCTTATGTTAAACAGACCGCATTTAATTGTTTTAACTTTTTCCCCAATGGAGTTATTTTGATTTTAATTAGATTAGACCAACCACAGACCAACCAAGGACCAACCACGGAACAACCAAGAACCAACCACGGACCAACCAAGGACCAACCATGGACCAGTCAATTGTTCAGCCAAGGACCAAGCAAGGACCAACCATGGACCAACCAAGGACCAGCCAAGAACTAACCAAGGACCAGCCCAGGACCAGCCAAGAACCAACCAAGGACCAACCACGGACCAGCCCAGGACCAACCAAGGACCAACCACGGACCAACCAAGGACCAGCCAAGGACTAACCAAGGACCAGCCCAAGACCATCCAAGGACCGACCAAGGACCAACCATGGACCTGCCAAGGGTTCAGCCAAGGACCAGCCCAGGACCAACCAAGGACCAGCCCAAGACCATCCAAGGACCGACCAAGGACCAACCATGGACCTGCCAAGGGTTCAGCCAAGGACCAGCCCAGGACCAACCAAGGACCAACCACAGACCAACCATGGACCAACCACAGACCAACCAAGGACCAACCACGGAACAACCACGGACCAACCACGGACCAACCAAGGACCAACCAAGGACCAACCATGGACCAGCCAAGGGTTCAGCCAAGGACCGGCCCAGGATCAACCAAGGACCAACGACAGACCAACCATGGACCAACCACAGACCAACCACGGAACAACCACGGACCAACCACGGACCAACCAAGGACCAACCAAGGACCAACCATGGACCAGTCAAGGGTTCAGCCAGGACCAACCAAGGACCAACCACGGACCAACCAAGGACCAGCCAAGAACTAACCAAGGACCAGCCCAGGACCAGCCAAGAACCAACCAAGGACCAACCACGGACCAACCAAGGACCGACCAAGGACCAACCACGGACCTGCCAAGGGTTCAGCCAAGGACCAGCCCAGGACCAACCATGGACCAGCCCAGGACCAACCAAGGACCAACCAAGGACCAACCAAGTACCAACCACGGACCAACCAAGGACCAGCCAAGAACTAACCAAGGACCAGCCAAGGACCAGCCAAGAACCAACCAAGGACCAGCCCAGGACCAGCCAAGGACCAACCAAGTACCATCCAGGAAGATTTTTCGATTCAAAAATTTCATTAATTGCCTCCCAGGTTTTATCCAGCAGCCCAACAAAGCCTGGTTTTAGTTTAAAAAAAATGCAAGTAGAAACGGATGAACGGGTCCCCCCCTTTGGAATGGGGGTCGTTTGCCTCTTTGTTAGCCTGCAATGCCCCATACCTGTCTATGTCTCTGAAAGGGGGGTCGTTAGAGGGAACTGTTGGTCTGGCTGAATAGGCGAGGTGTTCTGTTTCCCTGTAAAGGGGTTGGGGCTGCGATTATAGCAGGAAGGGATCAATTCAGTCGCTGCATTGAAGGTTTTTAAACCTGTAACCTGAGTCCCCCCCCCCCCCCCCCCCCCCCCCCCCTCTCAGTTTAAGGTTGGTTTTTCTCTCAAAGCCCTCTCAAACTATCTGTCTTCTCTGTCTGAAAACAGGTGGTTTGAGAAGATGTTCCGAGGCGAGAACTGTGATTCTGGAGAACTTTTGGACCAGGTCTGGGTCTTGGATTAGGTTTAGGAGGCCCGATCAGCAGGTCAGAACCAGGACTTCTGGGTCTGGGTTTGATCCCCTCACTGCTTGCTTCTGAGGAGAGAATAAGTGCATCCAGTTTCATGCTTTAGGAATCTATTGTAGAAAGCAAACAGCTAGAAAATTAAAGCCTTTCATCGGTCTTTGATTTTGAATCTTTACTGAAAAGTCTTTAAAAAACAACATTTAAACATAAATTCTGGAAACGGTAAAGCAGGAAATATCAGCAGTGTGTGTGCACCTGAATGCGGTGCAGAGTGGTTAGGACATAGAGCTTGGAATCCAGAGTTTCTGCTTTCAACTCCCACTAACTGCCACTCTGGTCACTGAGCAAGACCTTAACCCCACGCTGCTCACCGGGTGCCACACAATGGCAGCCCACTGCTCCCCAAGGGGAGGGGTGGAATGCATTTCGTTACTCTGACAGTGGAATGACAATAAAAGCTGGAAATCCACAGAGAGCTGAAGGCGCCCTCTACTGACTGGCTGAGGGAACAACAGGAAAAGAATCATTTGAAATTAGAGTTTAAAGTGGAACACCCAGTGATTTTCACTCAAACACACCTGTTCACTAAGTCTATTCATTATATTTCTATAGCTCAGGCCACTTTATAGATCCAGATCAACCAGATCATTCAGTCAGATCTATTCATATATAAGTTTCTATAAGTTTTCTAAAAGTTTTCTATCTAAGGAAAACCAGCTGATTGCATCGACTCGTTGACTCTTCAGCAATCCCTCATGCTAAGCATGCTTGTAGCGACAGTGGAGAGGAAAAACTCCCTTTAAACAGGATGGAACCTCCAGCAGAACAAGGCTCAGTGTGTTTACTGTGGGATTATTTAGCACAGAACTGAAGACCTGTTGGGATCTGGAGATGTACCACCTTCCACCAGCAGAGTGCGCTGTGGGTCTCCTGGGCTGGAGCCCTCCAGCACACCTGAGACGCATCTACTCATCAGGAGACCTTCCCTTTATAAGCAGCTGCCAGACCTTTCTTCGACGCCACAGTGTTGACCTTAGTTTGGTTAGCAACCTGAGCCTCTGTTACCTGAAGAATCTAAGTTGTCTCTAAGTGAGAAAACTGTTTCTAACCTTCCTCTGTCTTTGCTCACAGGAAACCTGTCTCAAGCCTGAAGCCCTGGGTGAGCTTAACCTGCCTTCCAGCCCTGGTGAGCCAAACCTGAAGATTCCTATTTTGGATTTCACCTGCTTCTCTCTGTGAAGAGCTGGAAACTCTGATCAAGGTCTGCCATTCAAAGTCAGAAGCTAGACGCTGCTGCTGCTTGAGCACTCTGCTGAACCAACAGTCTCTGGACCCAACGGTTCCCTCTCTCACAAGAGAAGCCTGGACCCCGTCAAGGTAGAATCAGAATTATCTAAAGGACTCTTTAATCATCTGCCTGCCCAGCTAATCAAACTATCATCTCTGCAGACTTCAGTGAACCCAACCCGGACCTGTTCCAGATCCAGTTCATGTCTTTTGTGTTAAACATCTTAAATAAACTCTGTTAAACTTTTACCCAGCCTCCGTTGTGTTCTGCATGTGGGTTTGATATTAAACCGATCATGACAGAACACTGCGGCCAAACACAAAGCCCAGCAGATCACCTCCGGAGGAGGCTTGAGGAACAGGACGCTCAGATCCTAGGACATGCGCATACCCTCCGTGAGTTAAACACTAAAGTTGAACATCAGAACCAAGTGCTACAAACGTTTACCGGCTACATGGGAAGTGCTAATGCCACGCCAGCAGTACGTCCTGTTCCGGATCCACTTCCGTCTCTAAGGTCACCGGTAGTGACGTCATTTCCTGAGTTCCGTCCAAGTCCGCCTGAAAGATTTTCAGGTAACCAAAGGGATTGTAAAGGATTTTTGTTTCAATGTTGTTTACTTTTTGAGCAATCTCCCGGCAGTTTTCCGAATGATAGGAAAAAAATATCCTTCATTCTCTCTCAACTCACTGGACGAGCTCTTGAATGGGCGGAGGCAAGGTTCTCTTCAGAGTCCAGTTTTTCTTGCACATTTTCCGAGTTCATATCTGAGTTTTCCCAAGTATTCAACCACGACTCAGATAAAACAATTGATTCCCGAGCCCTGCTACATTTAAAACAGGGAAATTCTACAGTGGCTGAGTTCTCCATTGACTTCCGGGTTAAAGCCGCAGCCTCAGGTTGGAACGAATGTGCACTTAAGAGTGCTTATTTTAAGGCTTTAAATGATAACATCAAAGACGAACTAGCCACAATCGACGAACCAGCTAGTTTGGAGGACTTAATCCGTTTAACCATCAGACTGGATAACAGACTCCGAACTAGAAATCATTCTAGACAAAGAAGTCTAAATTTTTCTGTGTCAGCTCCTGCATTTAACAATGCTTCTGTTTTTTCTGGACCCGCAGAACCCAGTTCCAAGCCTAAGTCTAAAAACCAGACTCTTTCTGTGCCTGTCCAAGTCTCTCACTCAGATGGAGCGGAGGTCGAACCCATGCAGATTGGACACACAAGGCTATCCCCTGAGGAAAGACAACGAAGATTTAGAGGCAATCTGTGTCTGTACTGTGGTGAGACTGGCCATTTCATTGCTTCATGTCCGGCTAATGAAAAGCCAGGGCCCGTCAGAGGAATTGAGGAGTCTGACGGGCCATCTGAAAACTGAAAAAACTCCTCATCTAATGTTGCCTGCTACTCTTTTTTTCTCCAACCAGAATCTCACCTTGTCTGCTTTCATTGACTCTGGATGTGAAAGGAATCTCATTAATTCAGATCTGGTCCAGCAATTAAATATTGAGACTGTCCCTTTATCTAAGCCTCTCAGAGTTTCCGCTATTGATGGAAAGAAGCTTCATCAAGTCACTCATCAGTCACAACCTCTAGAACTTTTAATCTCTGGAAACCATCGTGAAACATTAACGTTTTTTGTTTTTCCTTCTGCATGCTCCCCTCTGGTGCTGGGATTCGAGTGGCTGGAACGTCATAACCCCCATATCAACTGGGCTGAACGCCACATTGAGTCTTGGTCCACTTCCTGTCACGAGTCATGCCTTCATTCTGCGGCTCCTGCTATTCAGTCCCCTAGAGGTAGGGGGGAGATGGACTCTCCTGACCTTACTTCTGTTCCTCCCGAGTATCATGATCTGGCACCAGTCTTCAGTAAGGTCAGTGCGACGTCTCTTCCACCTCACAGACCATATGACTGCGCCATAGATTTACTACCAGGAGCTCCCCTTCCCAGCAGTAGACTATACAACATCTCCAAAGCTGAACGTGAGACCATGGAAAAATATATCAATGAGCCTCTAGCTGCTGGAATTATTCCTCCATCTTCATCTCCTCTTGGTGCTGGTTTCTTTTTTGTGGGTAAAAAAGATGGTTCCCTATGACCCTGTATAGATTACAGAGGCTTAAATCAGATAACCATCAAAAATAAGTACCCCCTACCATTACTGGCATCAGCGTTTGAACCTGTTCAGGGTGCAACAGTGTTCACTAAACTCGATTTGAGAAGCGCATATCACCTCCTTAGAATAAGAGAAGGAGAGGAATGGAAGACAGCCTTTAAGACCCCCTTAGGCCAATTTGAGTATTTGGTCATGCCTTTTGGTCTCACAAACGCTCCTGCTTGCTTCCAAGCTCTAGTCAACGACGTCCTCAGAGATTTTTTGAACGTTGTCGTTTTTGTGTACATCGATGATATTTTGATCTACTCCAAGAACCTCTCAGACCACAAGAAACATGTTCGTCTAGTTCTTCAGAGACTTTTGGAAAACAAACTCTTTGTGAAAGCAGAAAAATGTGAATTTCACCAACCATCTGTCACTTTTTAGGGTTTGTGCTCGAGGGCGGGCAGGTGAAGCCATCCGAAGACAAGATAAAGGCAGTTCTGGACTGGCCGACACCTGAAAACCGCAAACAGCTTCAGAGATTTCTTGGATTTGCAAACTTTTACAGACGCTTCATAAGGAACTATAGTCAAACAGCTCTACCTCTCACAACTCTGACTTCTGTGAAGAAGACCTTTCAATGGACACCTGAAGCCCAGAACGCTTTTGATAAATTAAAGAACCTGTTTTCCAGAGCACCCATCCTTATCCAGCCAGATCCCTCTAAGCAGTTTATCTTAGAGGTGGATGCATCTGACTCCGGTGTTGGAGCTGTTTTATCTCAGCAATCTGACTCAGACCAAAAGACTCACCCCTGTGCTTTTTTTTCACGTAGACTCTCACCAGCGGAGCAAAATTATGATGTTGGAGACTGAGAACTTCTAGCCATTAAACTCTCACTGGAGGAATGGAGACACTGGCTCGAGGGGGCCGAGCATCCAGTATTGGTTTGGACAGACCACAAAAACCTGGCTTATCTCCAATCGGCAAAACGATCCAATCCACGTCACTCTAGATGGTCATTATTCTTTTCCCGTTTCAACCTCATTATTTCTTACAGACCTGGTTCCAAGAACGTCAAGCCCGATTCTCTCTCTCGTCTGTACTCCACTGATCAACCTGAGACACCCGAGCCTGTTCTTCCTGCCTCCTGTACTGTTGGAGTCGTTTCCTGGGAGATCACTGATCTCATCAACTCTGCCCTAGCCTCTGAACCTGACCCAGGTAACGGCCCTCCAAATAAAACTTATGTTCCATCTTCCGTCAGATCCCGACTGATCCAGTGGATGCATACAGCTAAGTTTTCCGCCCATCCTGGAGTGAGCAGAACCATTGCCCTCATTACAAGACGTTTCTGGTGGCCATCACTACACAAAGACGTTAAGGAGTACGTTTTGGCATGTCCCATCTGCGCCAGAAACAAGACCTCTCATCAACCACCTTCTGGCCTGCTGCATCCTCTACCTGTTCCAACCGGTCCTTGGTCACATATCGCCGTAGATTTTGTCACAGGTCTCCCGATTTCCAGAGGTATGTCCACCATTTTAACCATCGTCGACCGTTTTTCCAAGGCCTGTCACTTAATTCCCCTCAGGAAACTTCCCACGGCTTTCCAGACGGCCCAGCTTCTGGTGAAGCATGTTTTCCGACTCCATGGTATTCCACAAGAAATCCTCTCTGACCGCGGTCCTCAGTTCATCTCACAGGTCTGGAAAGCTTTCTGTTCCGCGTTAAACTGTAAGTCCTCCCTCACCTCTGGTTATCACCCACAGTCTAACGGGCAGACGGAGAGGATGAATCAACAACTAGAATCCACTCTCCGCTGCCTGATATCCAATAACCCTACAGACTGGAGTCAGTTTCTGACCTGGATCGAGTACGCCCATAACTCATTAAAATCCGCTTCTACTGGTTTATCCCCGTTCCAAGTTTCCATTGGTTATCAGCCTCCACTTTTCCCTGCAGACGAGAGAGAGATAACGGTCAGATCAGTCCATCACCACATCCGCCGTTGTCAGCGCATCTGGAAGGACACCGTCACCACCCTCAACCGCTCATCTGCCTCCACTAAACGCTTCGCTGACTCTAAGAGACGTCCTGCCCTTGACTATACCGTAGGCAAAGAGGTATGGTTGTCAACACATGACATTCCCCTCAACATTCCCCGCATCCATCCTACGTTCCATGTCTCCCAAGTCAAACCTGTCGTTACTAGCCCCCTGTGCCCACCAGCCGACTCCCCTCCACCCGCCCTGGACGTCGATGGTCATCCGGCCTTCACTGTTCGCTGGATCGTGGACTCCCATCGGCGAGGTCGCGGATGGCAGTACCTCGTCGACTGGGAGGGCTACGGTCCAGAGGACCGCACCTGGGTTCCTGGCTCATACATCCTCGATCCGTCCCTGATCGAGGAGTATGAGAGTTCCCTCCCGTCCACTTCCTCGGGACCGCCAAGAGGCGGTCGTTGAGAGGGGGGTACTGTTGGGATCTGGAGATGTACCACCTTCCACCAGCAGAGTGCGCTGTGGGTCTCCTGGGCTGGAGCGCTCCAGCACACCTGAGACGCATCTACTCATCAGGAGACCTTCCCTTCATAAGCAGCTGCCAGACCTTTCTTCGACGCCACAGTGTTGACCTTAGTTTGGTTAGAAACCTGAGCCTCTGTTACCTGAAGAATCTAAGTTGTCTCTAAGTGAGAAAACTGTTTCTAACCTTCCTCTGTCTTTGCTCACAGGAAACCTGTCTCAAGCCTGAAGCTCTGGGTGAGCTTAACCTGCCTTCCAGCCCTGGTGAGCCAAACCTGAAGATTCCTATTTTGGATTTCCCCTGCTTCTCTCTGTGAAGAGCTGGAAACTCTGATCAAGGTCTGCCATTCAAAGTCAGAAGCTAGACGCTGCTGCTGCTTGGGTACTCTGCTGAACCAACAGTCTCTGGACCCAACGGTTCCCTCTCTCACAAGAGAAGCCTGGACCCCATCAAGGTAGAATCAGAATTATCTAAAAGGACTCTTTAATCATCTGCCTGCCCAGCTAATCAAACTATCATCTCTGCAGACTTCAGTGAACCCAACCCGGACCTGTTCCAGATCCAGTTCATGTCTTTTGTGTTAAACATCTTTAATAAACTCTGTTAAACTTTTACCCAGCCTCCTTTGTGTTCTGCATGTGGGTTTGATATTAAACCGATCATGACAAGACCAGCAGAGACCAAAGTGTGATGGACGAACTAGTCCACATCCGGTCCTCAGTAGATCTGTTTATAAATGATTTTCTAGTCCTCCTGAGGGGACGGATGTGCAGCAAGTGCCCCAGTCCCTCCCAGTGTCTCTGGATGCCGACGCCAGGCTCGCCATCTTTGATCTGATTCCTTCAGACGTAGCGTTGGGAGATTCAGCCAAACTCTCTGTCTTCTTCCTCTATTTTGGTCCCTGTTAGCGCAGACTTTGGTCGCTAGAAGTTCCTCCAACCTTATGCCAGCAGCTTCAGCACAGCTTTTCATTTGGCAGTGAGGTCCATGGATCTGTTCCCCACCAGAACCCGTCCATCTCTGGACCACCCGACCCGTCTCCTTCCTCAGCTAGAACCTCTGTTTGGGCTCATCTCTATGGAAACTTCTAAGGAGGAGAAATCCTGGAAAATCTGGGATTCTTCTCATGCAGACAGAAACATGTCTGTCCTGACTGGTTCTAAGTTAAGCTCAGATGATGTGGACCTGGACCTCGGCTCCACTGAATCTTCTCAACCATCAGGCTTTGCTGACACCAGAGGTTCCATGGGTCTATCAGGGCGGGGTTAGCGTCACTCACCGTGATAGCTGGTCCAGCGAAGGCCAGGCTGAGCAGCATCAGCAGCGGGATGACCTCGTGGTTCGGGTCGACGTAGGGCAGGCTCAAGCTGCGGTCATGGCAGTGAAACCCAGACTTCACCGGCTTGAAGACGTCCGTCCACTCCAGGAAGTAGAGACTGACCACAGAGGACACCAGGATGGGCAACTGTGGAAACGACAGCCAGAGAAAAGTCATCAAGCGCTGATCTTTAGTCAGAATGATGGCGGCAGCTGTGATGGCCTTCTGCGTCACTGAGCATGCTCCTTAGATTGATTGGCTGTGTGACCTATGAGGTGTGAAGGCTCCTCTCTGACTCACTCAACCAAGGCTGAGGAGAACTGAAGGAGAGATTATCCTTCCTGTGCAAATGTTCTGGTCCGGTCCGGCTCGGTCCGGTCCGGGTCAGGCCTCAGCTGCTTATGTAAAGCTCAGCTTCAGCAGTGATTCCAGCTGACCTGTCACACTGTTAGATCCTGGTCCTGTTAGCAGAACCCAAGACCACAGAGGCCTGAACTGGTCAGAAACCAGTCCCCCAGTGGCCGTCCCTGTTCTCCATACCACCCTGCTACTAAGAGCAGCTGATTCCAGCACATCTGGTTTCTGGGTCCGGTTGTCATCAATTACTGAATCTAATTCCACCGCCTTTGAACTTCAACCAGAACCGGTGTTCTGTCAGATCACCATACGCCGTCAGACCAGCGTACCAACAGTAATACGCATGCAGAAAGGTACATCAGTCTGTCATCAGCGTACAGTTTGTGACGGTTTTACAAGATAAATTATTTTAGGTTTAGTTTTTTAAGTGGGTGTTTGTCAGTATTTTAGGGGTGCCAGTCAAGTATCCGTCCTGACAAGTAGGATAAATATATATATATATATATATATATATATATATATATATAAATTGTATTAAATCATATATTATAAGCAGCAAACAGAAAGCCAGGATGTTTGTGTTTAGAGCCGTTTAACGTTAAATTCTAATACATCAGCCTAAAACTTTTGCTTATCACCTCACACATAAATAAAGTAGCCTAGTAGACTTCCTTCCACTCATAGTGTCAGACGTATGCAAATGTCACATCCTGCGCATGCGTAGCGACTATGAGTAGACTGAGGAGTGGTCTGATGGCGGTATGCTGGTCTGATGGCGGTATGCTGGTCTGATTGCGATATGCTGGTCTGACGGGGGTATGCTGGTCTGATTGCGGTATGCTGGTCTGATGACGGTATGCTGGTCTGATTGCCGTATGCTGGTCTGATGACGGTATGCTGGTCTGATTGCGGTATGCTGGTCTGACGGGGGTATGCTGGTCTGATTGCGGTATGCTGGTCTGATTGCGATATGCTGGTCTGACGGGGGTATGCTGGTCTGATTGCGGTATGCTGGTCTGATGAGGGTATGCTGGTCTGATTGCGGTATGCTGGTCTGACAGGGTATGCTGGTCTTATTGCGGTATGCTGGTCTGATGGCGGTATGCTGGTCTGATTGCGGTATGCTGGTCTGATGGCGGTATGCTAGTCTGATTGCGGTATGCTGGTCTGATGAAGGTATGCTGGTCTGATTGCGGTATAATGGTCTGACGGGGGTATGCTGGTCTGATTGCGGTATGCTGGTCTGATGGCGGTATGCTGGTCTGATTGCGGTATGATGGTCTGATTGCTGTATGCTGGTCTGATGGGGGTATGCTTGTCTGACACTTCTTGAACATGACCAACAATCTACAGTAGAGCTGAAGGCAACCAATGATCTACGGTAGAGCTGAAGACGACCAACGATCTATAGTAGAGCTGAACGCGACCAATGATCTACCGTAGAGCTGAACACGACCAACGATCTACAGTAGAGCTGAACGCGACCAACAATCTACTGTAGAGCTGAAGACGACCAACGATCTACAGTAGACCTGAACGCGACCAACGATCTACGGTAGAGCTGAACACGACCAACGATCTACAGTAGAGCTGAACGCGACCAACGATCTACTGTAGAGCTGAAGACGACCAACAAGCTACAGTAGAGCTGAAGACGACCAACGATCTACAGTAGACCTGAACGCGACCAACGATCTACGGTAGAGCTGAACGCAACCAACGATCTACACTAGAGCTGAACACGGCCAACGATCTACCATAGAACTGAACTTGACCAATGATCTACAGTAGAGCTAAATGTGACCAACCATCTACCGTAGGCTGAACACAACCAATGATCTACATTAGAGCTGAACACGACCAACGATCTACGGTAGAGCTGAACACGATCAACGATCTACAGTAGAGCTGAACACGACCAACGATGTACGGTAGAGCTGAACGCGACCAACTATCTACACTAGAGCTGAACACGACCAACCATCTACACTAGAGCTGAACATGACCAACGATCTACGTAGAGCTGAACACGACCAACGATGTACAGTAGAGCTGAACACAACCAACGATATACGGTAGAGCTGAACGCGACCAACAATCTACACTAGAGCTGAACGCGACCATGGATGTACGGTAGAGCTGAACGCGACCAACAATCTACACTAGAGCTGAACGCGACCAACAATCTACCTTAGAACCTGCTGAAAGTAGAACCATGTAATGTAGAAGCATGTGAGGTAGAACCTGCTGAAGGTAGAACCATGTGATGTAGAAGCATGTGAGGTAGAACCTCCTGAAGATAGATCCATATGAGGTAAAACCTGCTGAAGGTAGAACCATGTGAGGTAGAATGATCTACTGTAGAACCATGTGAGGTAGAATGATCTACTGTAGAACCATGTGAGGTAGAAGCATGTAAGGTAGAACCTGCTGAAGGTAGAACCATGTCAGGTAGAAGTATGTGAGGTAGAACCTCCTGAAGATAGATCCATATGAGGTAAAACCTGCTGAAGGTAGAACCATGTGAGGTAGAATGATCTACTGTAGAACCAAGTGAGGTAGAAGCATGTAAGGTAGAACCTGCTGAAGGTAGAACCATGTGAGGTAGAACCTGCTGAAGGTAAAACCATGTCAGGTAGAACCTGCTGAAGGTAGAACCATGTGAGATAGAAGTATGTAAGGTAGAACCTGCTGAAGGTAGAACCATGTGATGTAGAAGCATGTGAGGTAGAACCTGCTGAAGGTAGATCCATGTGAGGTAGAATGATCTACTGTAGAACCATGTGAGGTAGAATGATCTACTGTAGAACCATGTGAGGTAGAAGCATGTAAGGTAGAACCTGCTGAAGGTAGAACCATGTCAGGTAGAAGTATGTGAGGTAAAACCTGTTGAAGGTAGAACCATGTGAGGTAGAACCGGCTGAAGATAGATCCATATGAGGTAAAACCTGCTGAAAGTAGAACCATGTGAGGTAGAAGTATGTGAGGTAGAACGTGCTGAAGGTAGAACCATGTCAGGTAGAAGTATGTGAGGTAGAATCTGCTGAAGGTAGAAGCATGTGAGGTAGAACCTGCTGAAGGTAGAATCATGTGAGGTAGAAGTATGTGAGGTAGAACCTGCTGAAGGTAGATCCATGTGATGTAGAAGTATGTGAGGTAGAACCATGTGAGGTAGAAGTATGTGAGGTAGAACCTGGTGAAGGTAGAACCATGTGAGGTAGAACCATGTGAGGTAGAAGTATGTGAGGTAGAACCTGCTGAAGGTAGAACCATGTGAGGTAGAAGTATATGAGGTAGAACCTGCTGAAGGTAGAACCATGTGAGGTAGAAGTATATGAGGTAGAACCTGCTGAAGGTAGAACCATGTGAGGTAGAACCATGTGAGGTAGAAGTATATGAGGTAGAACCTGCTGAAGGTAGAACCATGTGAGGTAGAAGTATATGAGGTAGAACCTGCTGAAGGTAGATCCATGTGAGGTAGAACCATGTGAGGTAGAAGTATATGAGGTAGAACCTGCTGAAGGTAGAACCATGTGAGGTAGAACCATGTGAGGTAGAAGTATATGAGGTAGAACCTGCTGAAGGTAGAACCATGTGAGGTAGAAGTATATGAGGTAGAACCTGCTGAAGGTAGATCCATGTGAGGTAGAACCATGTGAGGTAGAAGTATATGAGGTAGAACCTGCTGAAGGTAGAACCATGTGAGGTAGAACCATGTGAGGTAGAAGTATATGAGGTAGAACCTGCTGAAGGTAGATCCATGTGAGGTAGAACCATGTGAGGTAGAAGTATATGAGGTAGAACCTGCTGAAGGTAGAACCATGTGAGGTAGAAGTATATGAGGTAGAACCTGCTGAAGGTAGATCCATGTGAGGTAGAACCTGCTGAAGGTACATCCATGTGATGTAGAAGTATGTGAGGTAGAACCATGTGAGGTAGAAGTATGTGAGGTAGAACCTGGTGAAGGTAGAACCATGTGAGGTAGAACCATGTGAGGTAGAAGTATGTGAGGTAGAACCTGCTGAAGGTAGAACCATGTGAGGTAGAAGTATATGAGGTAGAACCTGCTGAAGGTAGAACCATGTGAGGTAGAACCATGTGAGGTAGAAGTATGTGAGGTAGAACCTGCTGAAGGTAGAACCATGTGAGGTAGAACCATGTGAGGTAGAAGTATATGAGGTAGAACCTGCTGAAGGTAGAACCATGTGAGGTAGAACCATGTGAGGTAGAAGTATGTGAGGTAGAACCTGCTGAAGGTAGATCCATGTGAGGTAGAACCATGTGAGGTAGAAGTATATGAGGTAGAACCTGCTGAAGGTAGAACCATGTGAGGTAGAAGTATATGAGGTAGAACCTGCTGAAGGTAGATCCATGTGAGGTAGAACCTGCTGAAGGTACATCCATGTGATGTAGAAGTATGTGAGGTAGAACCATGTGAGGTAGAAGTATGTGAGGTAGAACCTGGTGAAGGTAGAACCATGTGAGGTAGAACCATGTGAGGTAGAAGTATGTGAGGTAGAACCTGCTGAAGGTAGAACCATGTGAGGTAGAAGTATATGAGGTAGAACCTGCTGAAGGTAGAACCATGTGAGGTAGAAGTATATGAGGTAGAACCTGCTGAAGGTAGAACCATGTGAGGTAGAACCATGTGAGGTAGAAGTATATGAGGTAGAACCTGCTGAAGGTAGAACCATGTGAGGTAGAAGTATATGAGGTAGAACCTGCTGAAGGTAGATCCATGTGAGGTAGAACCATGTGAGGTAGAAGTATATGAGGTAGAACCTGCTGAAGGTAGAACCATGTGAGGTAGAACCATGTGAGGTAGAAGTATATGAGGTAGAACCTGCTGAAGGTAGAACCATGTGAGGTAGAAGTATATGAGGTAGAACCTGCTGAAGGTAGATCCATGTGAGGTAGAACCATGTGAGGTAGAAGTATATGAGGTAGAACCTGCTGAAGGTAGAACCATGTGAGGTAGAAGTATGTGAGGTAGAACCTGCTGAAGGTAGAACCATGTGAGGTAGAACCATGTGAGGTAGAAGTATATGAGGTAGAACCTGCTGAAGGTAGAACCATGTGAGGTAGAACCATGTGAGGTAGAAGTATATGAGGTAGAACCTGCTGAAGGTAGATCCATGTGAGGTAGAACCATGTGAGGTAGAAGTATATGAGGTAGAACCTGCTGAAGGTAGAACCATGTGAGGTAGAAGTATATGAGGTAGAACCTGCTGAAGGTAGATCCATGTGAGGTAGAACCTGCTGAAGGTACATCCATGTGAGGTAGAACCTGCTGAAGGTAGATCCATGTGAGGTAGAACCTGCTGAAGGTAGAACCATGTGAGGGAGAAGTATATGAGGCAGAACCTGATGAAGGTAGATCCATGTGAGGTAGAACCTGCTGAAGGTGGAAACATGTGAGGTAGAAGTATATGAGGCAGAACCTGATGAAGGTAGATCCATGTGAGGTAGAACCTGCTGAAGGTAGATCCATGTGAGGTAGAACCTGCTGAAGGTAGAACCATGTGAGGTAGAAGTATATGAGGTAGAACCTGCTGAAGGTAGAACCATGTGAGGTAGAACCTGAAGGCTCAGGTGCCTCAGAGCAGCAGGAAGCAGACAGAGACCTCCACCTGGTCTCCATGGAGATGCTGATGTTGTCTCCATGGAGATGCTGCTGTCATATAAACCATGATGGCGGTTGTAGCGGAGAGCCAGAGGCCAGCGGAGAAGTGGAGCATGAAGGAGGGGGGAGGTTCTGCTCTGACCTACTTTCTCTGAGGCTCCGCAGCAGAACCGGAGCTCTTCTGCAGGACCGAGCTCCAGCAGGTCCAGGTTCTGCAGGATGCGGTTCCGGTTACACAAGCAGGTCCCTGTGCGTCCGGAACCGGACTCACCTCCACAAAGTAGAAGCAGGGCAGCAGGCTGACGCTGTCCTTGGTCTGGACCGCCTTCTCCCTCACAGACATGATCGGGCCGAGCGCATCCGGACGAGACGTGAGGGAAGCGATCAGCAGCGCCGCATGTCTCCGCTGGTTCTCCCGGAACCTCACCGCCGCTGGAGAGGAGCCCGGAGTCCGGTTCTGATCAGCTGTCAGGTGGAGAACGGAGCCGAACCGACGGCTTGGAGGGCGGAGAGCGGAGGAGAGCAGGGCGCATGCGCACTGAGGAGCGCACTTTTTACACTCAGTTGGAGCTTCTGCAGCGATCACAGCGACCCAGATGGTCAGCCTCAGAGGGACGGATTGGACCGATACAGAACCAGAACCACGAACAAACACCACATCCTGCAAGCAGGGCTGGATTTAGGGAATGTGGGGCCCTGGGCAAAGACAGAACACATAAAACAGCCCCATTATACAGACATAGAAATGTTAATAGAATAGACATCCATTATCTGTTCTAGGTTGTGTCCCTCTCTTCTTGTCCCTTTTCTTCTTGTTTTCCTCTCTATGTTTTGTACTCAGCTGACTTTTCATGCTGTCTCTAAAGGAATGAAAGATTTTTTCCAAGCACTAAGCTCACTTAGCTGATTGCTCCTTCCTGTGTTTCCAAAAAGGCCAAAGTAAATAACCCAGTCCTTCTTTTCACTGTAGACAAGCCATGATCTGCTTATCTGTTCTCCATTTTTCATTTGGATGAAATAATAGCTGCATGAATCATGACAGCAGACAAGATAGAGGAGAGCAGGAGGCGGGGTTACCAATCTACTTGCTCTGGAGAGCAGAGTTCGCTGCTTTTAGATGTTGTCTCCAAAGTCTCCAGTAGCAGAAAAAAGTCTCTAGATTTGGCGCTAGGAGCTTTTTAGAAAGAAGTGCTAGAGGGGTCTGAAAAGTGGCTAAATATAGCGACTAAAGCGCTAAGTGTGCAACACTGCTCACTGCATGGTTTGTTTTCAAATGGTTTTGGGTAGAGTTGGGCGGATCAATCATTGGATCGATACTATCGATACCAACGCTGGTATTTATATCGAACAATATTCATTTAACAAGATCAATACTTTTTCTTCTCTCCTGCGCGCACTAACTGCAGCAGATTCACCAGTGTGCCATTCTGTGTAATTACAGCGCTTTGCTGCCCCCCCCTTGTCACCAGCTCAGCCTGCCCCCCCCCCCCCCCAAACCCAGCTCTCTTCACATACTGTGACCTCTGAGAGAGAGAAAGACCATCGGAGCAGAAAATACCATAAATGAAAACAACGGCAGTTGAAATGCAGTTTAAATAAGAGCATGAAAAACCATGAGCAAGAAAACGTTGAGCTACAGAAACTGAGAGAGGAGACGAAACTTTGCTCATTGCCCCAACAGACCCTCAGATAGACCAGATTGACAGAGGCGTTTCAGACCTCCATAGAATATCAGCTAGATAAGAGTGATCGCCTTTAGAAGCACTTCATATTACAGGTATAATGGAAGATTTCATTTCCAGTAACTTTCCAGTAGTTTTGTTATTGTTTTTATCAAGTAGCTACGTAGCGTCGACAAACGCTACAAAATCCAGGGCATAACTAAGTAATGAAAGCAGGTTTTCTATTTTTGAAACAACAATCGTAGTTATTTGCTGGACATTCACGCATGAGCCTCTATTCTGCCTCTCCTGTCTGTGTCTACGAAACATGCGCACTGCAGTGGAACTCAATGAATGACACCCACAGGATGGAGGAGGAGACAGGAGCAGAGCGCCTTATATTCAGAGATTTTGAAACTTGTTGAATCCTCTGATAAAAAGTACGTGTTCAAATTTCGGTTCTTAGCCATAGAGAGCTCATGTGGCCAAGACTAGCCATTTGTTTTACATAGCCAAACACTCATTAAAACAGTCAACTGCAGTCAATTTTTTGAAATAAAACTTAGATATGAGGTAAACAATAAACAAACTTAGATATTGTATTTTCATGGCCTAATTTACCAGACAGGATGTTTACATAAATTTGTTTTAAGGCTTATTTGCACAGATAAGATTTTTTTAGGTATGGAGGAACAGCTCTACCGTATATAAAATAAATACATAAATAAATACATGCTCAATAAATAAATTAACATTCAATTAATTACCCCCCAAAATACAATGAATAAATATGTTGGTAGAAATTAAATTATATGAGACATAAATGTATATATATCTCTTAATTAGCTTCTTTATTTTTTCACCTTTTTTGTAAACAGTTTCATTTGTTCCTTGAATCGACTGTTTAATTGAGGTCTGAAGAGGTTTTCTCTAAGGGAGACCCTAAAGAAATAAGATGCCTTTTGTAGGGTTTTGTTTTCCCTAGAGATGTCCATTGAATGCAAACTCACAGCCATGTCTCCATGTGTAGAACACTACACAGTACCTTTCATTTGGTTCTAATAACAGCAGATTGGTTACTAGTTTGTCTACTACTAATTACTTCAGTTTTTATTATTATGCTGATCATAAAACAATTTTTACACTGTGTTATGTCATTGGCTGATCTTTAATAAATATTTTAACCAGTGCATCAGACTCATTTTGAATTGACATTAGCTTGGTACAACGTTAAGTAGCTTCTGATGTAGTTAAGCTACTGTTAACACATTAGTGTAACTTAGCTTGCTATAATTCTTTAGGTGGTAGCTTTGGTGTAGTGAAGCTTCATTTATTGTTGAGTAACTGATAGCTTAGCTCACTACACTGGACAAGTAGCTTGCCCAACACTGTAAGCATGTACCCACTCCAGAGGGAACGCTTATTAAGCACATGTGAGAGCGTGCATGAGCCCATTTCTCCGTCTGCACGCTCTGTGTAAAAGTTGCTGTTTGCATCACTCATAGAAGCTTACTTTCCAAAAGAAGATTTGCTATTTTTCCCCTATGTCAGACTCACCACCGGTATTATCACTATTTATTTTGATGACCCACGCTGAAAAAAGACCATTCTCTACTATACATTTAACTTTCAAAGTAGATCTAATATGTCATATGTTACTAGAGCCCAATTAGAAATAACCCAGTAAATTTATCCCATTAAAACATGGTATCTAAGTGTGCTAACATCAGCTAATCCTTTTTATAGAATCAAAGCAACAGGAAATTGCTCACAATATAAACAAAATTATAAAAGGATTGAAAGATATAATAAAAGTGGGAGATTATTAACACTATTAACAATAATTTATTAACACTATTATTATTGGATTGTAATAATATATAAAATAACTGAAACACTGAAAGGTCAACCGTTGATTCATCGAGCTTAAATAGTTGGGATCCGGAGGCTTGCCCACCAGAGGGCGCCAAGGATCCCTTCCTGAGGGCTTGTGCTCACCTGCAACACCTGTCTTTCATTTCCTCATCAGCCTTGGGCCTACTTAAGGAGGAGGAGACTAACACTCCAGCGCCAGAGTGTTTGCCAGTAACGATAGATCCTGCCTGACTACCAGTAACTCTGGAGAGGTATCTCTGCTGGTGATCTGCCTGCCTGCTCTCTGCTAAACTCTGGAGGGCTTCCTCTGTCAGTATCTGCCTGCCTGCCCTCAGAGGAAAACTAGGAGAGAGACTCTGTCTCTGATCTGCTTGCAAGCACACAGTAAGCCCTGCACTCTGACAGTCTCAACCCAGCTCTCAAGAGAGAGAGAGAACCAAACCTGGAGTCTGCCAGCCTGCACTCTGACCGTCTCAACCCAGCTCTCAAGAGAGAGAGAGAGCTCATCTGGAATCAGCCTGCCTGCACTCAGACTGCCTCTGCCTAGCTCTCAGCTCTCCTCCTGCCCGCACTTTGTTCCCAACCTGGAACCTGTCCGCCAGCACTCAGACTGCCTTTGTCAAGCTCTCAGTTCTCCTCCTGCCTGCACCCAGCTCAACCTCTGCTAGCCCTCAGCCCTCGGTCTGCCAACTACCTCTGGACCCACAAGGTTCCCCCCCTCTGCAGCTCTGCTCATCTCCAGATCAGCAGTGAGCCTAACCATGACCAGTCTCCCCAACCTTGGGCCTGTTCCCTTTAATCTACATCTTTTGTTAATAAACCTTTAAACTTTACCCTGTCTCCGAGTTGTTCTGCATATGGGCTAGATTTCATCACCCATCATGACATAAATGTTAAAAAGTATCTGTATCGTATCGATATCAGCGATACTGAGCCTGTATTTATTTGGTATCGTATCAATTTAAAATTCCCAGTATTGCCCAGAGTTTGCTGCTGTCTGTTTGGACCTTTCTGAACATGTGCAGCAAATGGACTGATCCAATATGGTGGACACTGAAGGGGGGGCTGAGACACACTTAATATTATCAGCGTTCTGATGGCATTTTAGCCAAAGGATTTTTATAATTAATGTGCATAAATAAAGAATAGTTGGAATAACCATACATTGAAACAGAGATTTATGGGGCCCTAGGAAGCTGCCTGGTATTACCTAGTGGTAAACCCCCCCTGACTACGAGTCTCTTCACGTCCTTCAGCATAGCAGCAGTGGATCTAGTCAGAGGGACTGGAGGAGAACCTGGATCTAACTGGACCGTAATCAGCATCATTTATAATCCAGCTTTATGGATCTGCTAAGAATCAGCCGGCAAACACTTAATTATTCATGGAATGGTTATTTATCCATTAGTTACAGAGAAGCAGCACTGACCAATGATCTGACATCCTTAGCAGGGGCGGAGCTAGAGACGGGCCATGGCCCCCTAGCAAAGGGATGGAATCCACCACCTCTGGAACCAGCAGTTCTGCTTTAAACCAGAAAGTGGCAGCAGTGAAATCATCATGTTATACATTTAGTTTATTATCTTAATATTATCCCAATAGTAGAGTTATTAGACAGCATGGGATTAATTTCCACTGTTATGCTGATGATACCCAGCTATATCTGTCTATATGTAACGATCTTGGTTCTGTTGTTTTTCTTTAAGTTTTCTGTTTCAAGTTTAGCCAGGTTTTTCATTGTTTTCTAGCTTTTTTGGTGTGTCTGGATTCATTTAAGTTGCTTAGGTTTTTCTGCCTGTCCTCTGCTGCCTCCTTGTGTTCTTTTCCCTTGGCTTCCTCGTCAGCTCTAATCACACCTGTTCCCTATCAGCTCATTAGCTCTACCTTTGTTCAGTCAGCCATAAATACACTCTGCAGTCCCTCTTTGCTGGTTCCTCGTCTTACCTTTCCTCACCCTGGCTCATTGATGGTTTTCCCCTGATGTCTCCATGGTTCTGGTTAAAGTTTGATTTTTACGTTGGATTTTTGGATTCCTGTTTTTGTTTAACATTTTTAAGTTGGATTTTCTGACACTTTATTCCAGATGAAGCTAACCCATTACATAGATTACAGGCATGTCTGAAGACATAAAAACCTGGATGACTCTTAACTTTCTGCTTCTGAATGCAGACAAAACAGAAGTTATAGTCTTTGGACCAGAGTCTGAAAAAGAAGCTGATTAGTCAGTCACTTCATTTGGATGGGATTAAACTGATTTCAGATAATAAAGTAAAAAATCTTGGTCTTGTTTTTGATCAGGACCTGTCATTTAAATCCCAGATCAAAGAGGTTTCTAGAATTTCCTTCTTTCATCTGAGGAACATTGCAAAAATGAGAAATCTCCTGTCCAGGGGTGAAGCTGAGAAACTAGTCCATGCATTTGTTACTTCAAGGCTGGACTATTGTAATTCTTTACTATCAGGAAGTCCACAAACTGTAGTTAAAAGCCTTCAGCTGATCCAAAATGCTGCAGCCAGAGTTCTGATGAAAATGAAAAAGAGAGATCATATCTCTCCTATCCTGGCTTCTCTTCATTGGCTTCCTGTTAAATCCAGCATAGAATTTAAATCCAGGACTGGTCACGACTGGGTTCACTGCAGAGGGGGACAGAGGAGTTAGCTGATGTCCAGGTAATTTGCAGGATGTGAAGGTGCAGGTCTGTACCTGTTCTGGAGTTTGAGCAGAGCGGCAGAGGGGGGGAACCAGGAAGGTCCAGAGGCAGGCGGCAGGCTAAGGGCTTTATGGAGGCAGAGCTTGGTTTGCAGAACACAGGTTTGAGTTTCCCTTCCAGATTCTTCAGAGATCAGACAGACAGATTTCCAACAGAGGAACTCTTCAGGGTTTCTGGTTTCAGGCAGGTACAACCTGGGAAGCAGAGATGACAAAACAGATCAGGTTCTGGTTCAGGTTTTCAGGGAGTAAGAGATTCAGACAGGCAGGTTGGCTCAGGCTTGCTAACCATAACTGGCAAACACTCTGGCGCTGGAGTGAAACTCTTCACCTCCTTAAGTAGGGACCTCTTGATGAGCAGATGGAAAACAGGTGTTGCAGGTGAGCACAAGCCCTCAGAAGGGGATCCTTAGCGCCCTCTGGTGGGCAAGCCTCCGGATCCCAACAGTACCCCCCCCCCCAGGGCGGATACCAGACACACCAGACCAGGCCGAGAAAAAACAAAAAACAACCCACCTAGTGTGGGCGGAGGGGGAAACAGGCAAGGAGGGCAAGAAAACACAACAAAAAGTCCACAACAAAAAACAACCCACCCAGGGGGGGCGAGGGCAAAAAGTCTCTAGAGGTAGACAAGGAGGCCGGCCGTGGGGCCGGAGGCGAGGCAGAATCTCAGGAGGCCGGCCGCGGGGCCGGAGGTGTGGCAGAGTCTCAGGAGGCCGGCCGTAGGGTTGGAGGCGAGGACTGCGGTTCAGGAACAGGCTCAGAGGTGACTGCCGACTTTCAGTTCAGGAACAGGTTCTGAGGTGACCGCCGACTGCGGTTCAGGAACAGGCTCAGAGGTGACTGCCGACTGCGGTTCAGGAACAGGTTTTGAGGTGACCGCCGACTGCGGTTCAGGAGCAGGCTCTGAGGTGACCGCCGACTGCGGTTCGGGAACAGGCTCAGAGGTGACTGCCGACTGCGGTTCAGGAGCAGGCTCTGAGGTGAACGCCGACTGCGGTTCGGGAACAGACTTTGAGGGGGCCGCCGACTGCGGCTCAGGAACAGGCTCGAACGGGGCCGTTCACTGAGGCTCAGGAACAGGAACAGGCTCGAACGGGGCCGCCGACCGCGGCTCAGAAACTGGAACAGGTTCTGACGGGGCCGCCCACTGCGGCTAAGGAACAGGAACAGAGGAGGCCGCCGACTGCGGCTCCGGATCAGGAACAGAGGAGGCCGCCGACTGCGGCTCCGAATCAGGAACAGAGGAGACCGCCTACTGCGGCTCCGAATCAGGAACAGAGGAGGCCGCCGACTGCGGCTCCGGATCAGGAACAGAGGAGACCGCCGACTCCGGATCAGGAACAGAGGAGACCGCCGACTGCGGGTCCGGATCAGGCACAGAGGAGACCGCCAACTGTGGCTCCGAATAAGGGGTCTTTGGAAGGCTCAGAGCGGGCTCAGGGGTCTTTGGAAGGCTCAGAGCGGGCTCAGGGGTCTCTAGACGGCTCAGAGCGGGCTCACGGCAACTCCGTTTCTTACGACGGGGGGTCTTTGGAGCTGGGCTAACGGGTTCTGGCTCAAGGCTAACTGCTTTCTTTTCTGGTTCTGGAGCTAGATCTGGCTGGCGAGAAGCTGAATGTGGTGGCTTGAAGGGGAAGAGATCCTCCCTATCCCTATAAAAAAAAGCTCCAGAGGTCTGATCTCTGGATGCGGGGAGCTCTAACTGTTTGGGGTGTAAGTTGTGGTCCTATTTTAAGCTTCTTGACGGATGGTGCTAATTGTAGATCATGAATATGATGGCTGAGACTGACCTGGCGCAGATGCGAAACGGAGTCCAGAACCGGAAGCTGAACGGCTTTTACATTAGCTGGGCAGGTTGAAACAGGATGATCGGATTCTCCACAGTTAATGCAAAGGTTCCCCCCACCTCTCCTTTGCCTCTCCACGGATGTGAGCCTGATGTGACCGAGCTGCATAGGCTCTTCTTCAGAGGATTCTGTGGAGGAAGTGACACAAAGAGTCTTTGATACGGGTTCAGATACAGGTAGAGCTCGGCTCCTAGATCTAGACTCTACTCTGGCTCGCAATCTGTTATCCAGGCGGATTGATAAACTTATGAGCTCTTCCAAGGTTGCAGGTTCTTCTAATGTGGCCAGCTCGTTTTTAATAGCTTCGTTCAGAGCGTAGACATATGCGCTTTTGAGCGCAGATTCATTCCATCCGGAAGCAGCAGCTTTGACCCGGAAGTCAATTGAAAAATCAGCGACAGTTCTGTTTCTCTGTTTTAATTTCAAAAGACCACGAGATTCAGAGGACTTAACTGGGACCTGGTAGAAAACTTGCAAGAACTCTTGAACAAATTCCTCAAACGAACAATTTAAGCTAGACTCAGAGGTAAATCTGGCTTCCGCCCATTCTAGGGCTTTTCCGGACAATTGTGACAAAATAAATGCTATTTTCATCTTGTCATCAGGGAAACTGGAAGGCGAATCTTCAAAAAAGAATCTGCACTGGAACAAAAACCCCTTACGCTTACTAGGAAGGCCGAAAAATTTTTCAGGAAGTGATAGGCGGTATTCAGGAAACGACGGACCGGGTTCTGACCTGAGTGGAGGATTATTATCTTGAACCGGAAGTGGAGCGGGTTCCGTTCTTGGTGTTGCATCTTGAAGATATCCGGCTATTTTCTGTAAAAAGTGATTAGTTTGTTCTTGAAATGTGTTTAACTCACGGAGGGAGGTGTCGTGGTTCAGAATCAGGGTTTGTTGTTGCTCAATAATCCTCCAGAGTGGTTCCGCTGGGTTAGTCTGTTGGCCAGAGTGTTCTGTCATGTTTGGGTTTCAGGTTCCTAACCCACGTGCAGAACACTTATCAGACAGGGAAAAAGTTCAAAGGTTTATTAAAGAATTTGTACAATAACAGGTCAGGGTGTAATAAAATCCAGGACTGGTCACGACTGGGTTCACTGCAGAGGGGGACAGAGGAGTTAGCTGATGTTCAGGTAATTTGCAGGATGTGAAGGTGCAGGTCTGTATCTGTTCTGGCGGTTTGAGCAGAGTGGCAGAGGGGGGGAACCAGGAGGGTCCAGAGGCAGGCGGCAGGCTAAGGGCTTGATGGAGGCAGAGCTTGGTTTGCAGAACACAGGTTTGAGTTTCCCTTCCAGATTCTTCAGGGAGCAGGCAGGCAGGACTTTGACTGGTTTGATTCTCCAGAGTTCTTAAGAGATCAGACAGACAGATTTCCAACAGAGGAACTCTTCAGGGTTTCTGGTTTCAAGCAGGTACAACCTGGGAAGCAGAGAAGACAAAACAGATCAGGTTCTGGTTCAGGTTTTCAGGGAGTAAGAGATTCAGACACGCAGGTTTGCTCAGGCTTGCTAACCATAACTGGCAAACACTCTGGCGCTGGAGTGAAACTCTTCACCTCCTTAAGTAGGGACCTCTTGATGAGCAGATGGAAAACAGGTGTTGCAGGTGAGCACAAGCCCTCAGGAAGGGATCCTTGGCGCCCTCTGGTGGGCAAGCCTCTGGATCCCAACAGTTCCTTATGTTCATAACAGAGCACTTCGCTCTCAATCTGCAGGTTTACTAGTGGTACCTAGAATTTCTAACAGTAGAATGGGAGGCAGATCTTTTATTTATCAGGCTCCTCTCCTGTGGAACCAACTACCAGTTTTAGTCCGCGAGGCAGACACCCTGTCTACTTTTAAGGCTAGGCTTAAAACTTTCCTTTTTGATAAAGCTTATTGTTAGAGTGGCTCAGGTTATCCTGAGCTATCTCTATAGTTATGCTGCTATAGGCCTAGACTGCTGGAGGACATAGGGACCCCTTTTTCATCATTCTGCTTCATTCTATATCTATTCTCCCACTCTGCAGAATCTGTCAGTTCAATATCTAACGTTCTGCTCTCTCTGCTTTTTCTCATAGTAGCTTCATCTGGTCTGTTCCTGTTTGGCTGTGACTCCATCCTGGAGTATCTCTATGTATAACCAGTATGTAGCCTAATTATAACCAGCATATAGCCTAACTATAACCAGTTTATAACTAACTATAACCAGTATATAGCCTAACTATAACCAGTATAAACCCTAACTACAACCAGCATATAGCCTAACTATAACCAGTATATAGCCTAACTATAACCAGTATATAGCCTAACTATAACCAGTATAAACCCTAACTATAACCAGTATATAGCCTAACTATAACCAGTATATACCCTAACTATAACCAGTATATAGCCTAACTATAACCAGTATATAACTTAACTATAACCAGCATATAGCCTAACTATAACCAGTATATAAACTAACTATAACCAGTATATAGCCTAACTATAACCAGTATATACCCTAACTATAACCAGCATATAGCCTAACTATAACCAGTATATACCCTAACTATAACCAGTATACAGCCTAACTGTCACCAGCATATAGCCTAAGTATAACCAGTATATACCATAACTATAACCAGTAAATACCCTAACTATAACCAGCATATAGCTTAACTATAACCAGTACATAGCCTAACTATAACCAGTATATAGCCTAACTATAACCAGTACTAGGCCTAACTATAACCGGTATGTAGCCTAACTATAACCAGCATATAGCCTAACCATAACCAGTATATACCCTAACTATAACCAGCATATAGCCTAACTATAACCAGTATAAAGCCTAAATGTAACCAGTATATAGCCTAACTATAACCAGTATATAGCCTAACTATAACCAGTATATACCCTAACTTTAACCAGTATAAAGTCTAAATATAACCAGTATATAGCCTATCTATAACCAGTATAAAGCCTAACTATAACCAGCATATAGCTTAACTATAACCAGTATAAATCCGAACTCAAACCAGTATAAATCCTAACTATAACCAGTATAAAGCCTAACTATAACCAGTATATAGCCTAACTAAAACCAGCATAAAGCCTAACTATAACCAGTATATAGTCTAACTATATCCAGCATATAGCCTAACTATAACCAGTATAAATCCTAACTATGACCAGTATAAAGCCTAACTATAACCAGTATATAGCCTAACTAAAACCAGTATAAATCCTAACTATAACCAGTATAAAGCCTAACTATAACCAGTATATAGCCTTACTATAACCAGCATAAAGTCTAACTATAACCAGTATATAGCCTAACTATAACCAGTATAAATCCTAACTATAACCAGTATATAGCCTAACTCAAAGCAGTATAAATCCTAACTATAACCAGTGTAAAGCCTAACTATAACCAGTATATAGCCTAACTAAAACCAGCATAAAGCCTGACTATAACCAGTATAAAGCCTAACTATAACCAGTATATAGCCTAACTAAAACCAGCATAAAGTCTAACTATAACCAGTATATAGCCTAACGATAACCAGCATATAGCCTAACTATAACCAGTATAAATCCTAACTATAACCAGTATAAAGCCTTACTATAACCAGTATATATCCTAACTATAACCAGCATATAGCCTAACTATAACCAGTATATACCCTAACTATAACCAGCATATAGCCTAACTATAACCAGTATATACCCTAACTATAACCAGCATATAGCCTAACTATAACCAGCATATAGCCTAACTATAACCAGTATATACCCTAACTATAACCAGTATACAGCCTAACTATCACCAGCATATAGCCTAACTATGACCAGTATATACCAAAACTATAACCAGTAAATACCCTAACTATAACCAGCATATAGCCTAACTATAACCAGTACATAGCCTAACTATAACCAGTATGTAGCCTAACTATAACCAGTACATAGCCTAACTATAACCAGTATATACCCTAACTATAACCAGCATATAGCCTAACTATAACCAGTATATACCCTAACTATAACCAGTATACAGCCTAACTGTCACCAGCATATAGCCAAAGTATAACCAGTATATACCATAACTATAACCAGTAAATACCCTAACTATAACCAGCATATAACTTAAATATAACCAGTACATAGCCTAACTATAACCAGTATATAGCCTAACTATAACCAGTACATAGCCTAACTATAACCGGTATGTAGCCTAACTATAACCAGCATATAGCCTAACTATAACCAGTATATACCCTAACTATAACCAGCATATAGCCTAACTATAACCAGTATATAGCCTAACTATAACTAGTATATAGCCTAACTATAACCAGCATATAGCCTAACTATAACCAGTATAAAGCCTAACTGTAACCAGTATATAGCCTCACTATAACCAGTATGCAGCCTAACTATAACCAGTATAAAGTGTAACTATAACCAGTATATAGCCTAACTATACCAGTATATACCCTAACTTTAACCAGTATAAAGTCTAAATATAACCAGTATATAGCCTATCTATAACCAGTATAAAGCCTAACTATAACCAGCATATAGCTTAACTATAACCAGTATAAATCCTAACTATAACCAGTATAAAGCCTAACTATAACCAGTATATAGCCTAACTCAAACCAGTATAAATCCTAACTATAACCAGTATAAAGTCTAAATATAACCAGTATATAGCCTATCTATAACTAGTATAAAGCCTAACTATAACCAGCATATAGCTTAACTATAACCAGTATGCAGCCTAACTATAACCAGTATAAAGTGTAACTATAACCAGTATATAGCCTAACTATACCAGTATATACCCTAACTTTAACCAGTATAAAGTCTAAATATAACCAGTATATAGCCTAACTAAACCAGCATAAAGCCTAACTATAACCAGCATATAGCCTAACTATAACCAGTATATACCCTAACTATAACCAGCATAAAGTCTAACTATAACCAGTATATAGCCTAACTATAACCAGCATATAGCCTAACTATAACCAGTATAAATCCTAACTATAACCAGTATATAGCCTAACTATAACCAGTATAAAGTGTAACTATAACCAGTATATAGCCTAACTATACCAGTATATACCCTAACTTTAACCAGTATAAAGTCTAAATATAACCAGTATATAGCCTATCTATAAGCAGTATAAAGCCTAACTATAACCAGCATATAGCTTAACTATAACCAGTATAAATCCTAACTATAACCAGTATAAAGTGTAACTATAACCAGTATATAGCCTAACTATACCAGTATATACCCTAACTTTAACCAGTATAAAGTCTAAATATAACCAGTATATAGCCTAACTAAAACCAGCATAAAGCCTAACTATAACCAGCATATAGCCTAACTATAACCAGTGTAAAGCCTAACTATAACCAGTATATAGCCTTACTATAACCAGCATAAAGTCTAACTATAACCAGTATATAGCCTAAGTATAACCAGCATATAGCCTAACTATAACCAGAATATAGCCTAACTAAAACCAGCATAAAGCCTAACTATAACCAGCATATATCCTAACTATAACCAGTATAAAGCCTAACTATAACCAGTATATAGCCTTACTATAACCAGCATAAAGTCTAACTATAACCAGTATATAGCCTAAGTATAACCAGCATATAGCCTAACTATAACCAGTATAAATCCTAACTATAACCAGTATATAGCCTAACTAAAACCAGCATAAATCCTAACTATAACCAGTATATAGCCTAACTATAACCAGTATAAAGCCTAACTATAACCAGTATATAGCCTAACTAAAACCAGTATAAATCCTAACTATAACCAGTATAAAGCCTAATTATAACCAGTATATAGCCTAACTAAAACCAGCATAAAGCCTAACTATAACCAGCATATAGCCTAACTATAACCAGTATAAAGCCTAACTATAACCAGTATATAGCCTTACTATAACCAGCATAAAGTCTAACTATAACCAGTATATAGCCTAACTATAACCAGCATATAGCCTAACTATAACCAGTATAAATCCTAACTATAACCAGTATATAGCCTATCTATAACCAGTATAAAGCCTAACTATAACCAGCATATAGCTTAACTATAACCAGTATAAATCCTAACTATAACCAGTATATACCCTAACTATAACCAGCATATAGCTTAACTATAACCAGTATAAATCCTAACTATAACCAGTATAAAGCCTAACTATAACCAGTATATAGCCTAACTCAAAGCAGTATAAATCCTAACTATAACCAGTATACAGCCTAACTATCACCAGCATATAGCCTCACTATAACCAGTATATAGCCTAACTATAACCAGCATATAGCCCAACTATAACCAGTATATACCCTAACTATAACCAGCATATAGCCTAACTATAACCAGTATATACCATAACTATAACGAGTAAATACCCTAACTATAACCAGCATATAGCCTAACTATAACCAGTATATAGCCTAACTATAACCAGTATATACCCTAACTATACACAGCATGTAGCCTAACTATAACCAGCATATAGCCTAACTATAACCAGTATAAATTCTAACTATAACCAGTATAAAGCCTAACTATAACCAGTATAAAGCCTAACTATAATCAGTATATAGCCTAACTAAAACCAGCATAAAGTGTAACTATAACCAGTATATAGCCTAACTATAACCAGCATATAGCCTAACTATAACCAGTATAAATCCTAACTATAACCAGTATATAGCCCAACTATAACCAGTATAAAGCCTAACTATAACCAGTATATAGCCTAACTAAAACCAGTATAAATCCTAACTATAACCAGTATAAAGCCTAATTATAACCAGTATATAGCCTAACTAAAACCAGCATAAAGCCTAACTATAACCAGCATATAGCCTAACTATAACCAGTATAAAGCCTAACTATAACCAGTATATAGCCTTACTATAACCAGCATAAAGTCTAACTATAACCAGTATATAGCCTAACTATAACCAGCATATAGCCTAACTATAACCAGTATAAATCCTAACTATAACCAGTATATAGCCTATCTATAACAATTATAAAGCCTAACTATAACCAGTATATACCCTAACTATAACCAGCATATAGCCGAACTATAACCAGTATATAGCCTTACTATAACCAGCATATAGCCTAACTATAACCAGTATATACCCTAACTATTACCAGCATATAGCCTAACTATAACCAGTATATAGCCTAACTATAACTAGTATATAGCCTAACTATAGCCAGTATGTAGCCTAACTATAACCAGTATATACCCTAACTATAACCAGCATATAGCCGAACTATAACCAGTATATACCCTAACTATAACCAGTATACAGCCTAACTATCACCAGCATATAGCCTAACTATAACCAGTATATGCCAAAACTATGACCAGTAAATACCCTAACTATAACCAGCATATAGCCTAACTATAACCAGTACATAGCCTAACTATAACCAGTATGTAGCCTAACTATAACCAGTACATAGCCTAACTATAACCAGTATGTAGCCTAACTATAACCAGCATATACCCTAACTATAACCAGCATATAGCCTAACTATAACCAGTATATAGCTATAACTAGTATATAGCTTACTATAACCAGCATAAAGCCTAACTATAACCAGTATATACCCTAACTATAACCAGCATATGGCCTAACTATAACCAGTATATACCCTAACTATAACCATTATACAGCCTAACTATCACCAGCATATAGCCTAACTATAACCAGTATATACCATAACTATAACCAGTAAATACCCTAACTATAACCAGCATATAGCCTAACTATAACCAGTATATACCCTAACTATAACTAGTATATAGCCTAACTATAGCCAGTATGTAGCCTGACTATACCCAGCATATAGCCTAACTATAACCAGTATACAGCCTAACTATAACCAGCATATAGCCTAACTATAACCAGTATAAAGTCTAACCATAACCAGCATATAGCCTAACTATAACCAGTATACAGCCTACCTACAACCAGCATATAGCCTAACTATAACCAGTATAAAGTCTAACCATAACCAGTATATCGCCTAACTATAACCAGTATATACCCTAACTATAACCAGTATAAAGTCTAACTATAACCAGTATAATGCCTAACTATAACCAGTATATACCCTAACTATAACCAGTATAAAGTCTAACTATAACCAGTATATAGCCTAACTATAACAGCACATAGCCTAACTATAACCAGTATATACCCTAACTATAACCAGTATATAGCCTAACTATAACCAGTATACATTCTAACTATAACCAGTATACAGCCTAACTATAACCAGCATATACCCTAACTTTAACCAGTATAAAGTCTAACTATAACCAGTATATAGCCTAACTATAACCAGCATACTGCCTATCTATAACCAGTATAAAGCTTAACTATAACCAGTATATAGCCTAACTATAACCAGCATATAGCCTCTCTATAACCAGTATAAAGCCTAACTATAACCAGCATATAGCCTATCTATAACCAGTATAAAGCCTAACTATAACCAGCATATAGCCTAACTATAACCAGTATAAAGCCTAACTGTAACCAGTATATAGCCTAACTATAACCAGTATACAGCCTAACTATAACCAGTATAAAGTGTAACTATAACCAGTATATAGCCTAACTATAACCAGTATATACCCTAACTTTAACCAGTATAAAGTCTAAATATAACCAGTATATAGCCTATCTATAACCAGTATAAAGCCTAACTATAACCAGTATATAGTCTAACTATATCCAGCATATAGCCTAACTATAACCAGTATAAATCCTAACTATAACCAGTATGAAGCCTAACTATAACCAGTATATAGCCTAACTAAAACCAGTATAAATCCTAACTATAACCAGTATAAAGCCTAACTATAACCAGTATATAGCCTTACTATAACCAGCATAAAGTCTAACTATAACCAGTATATAGCCTAACTATAACCAGTATAAATCCTAACTATAACCAGTATATAGCCTATCTATAACCAGTATAAAGCCTAACTATAACCAGCATATAGCTTAACTATAACCAGTATAAATCCTAACTATAACCAGTATAAAGCCTAACTATAACCAGTATATAGCCTAACTCAAAGCAGTATAAATCCTAACTATAACCAGTATAAAGCCTAACTATAACCAGTATGTAGCCTAACTAAAACCAGCATAAAGCCTAACTATAACCAGTATAAAGCCTAACTATAACCAGTATATAGCCTAACTAAAACCAGCATAAAGTCTAACTATAACCAGTATATAGCCTAACTATAACCAGCATATACCCTAACTTTAACCA
Source organism: Cyprinodon diabolis (assembly GCA_030533445.1). Lineage (NCBI taxonomy): Eukaryota > Metazoa > Chordata > Actinopteri > Cyprinodontiformes > Cyprinodontidae > Cyprinodon > Cyprinodon diabolis. The sequence goes on from CM060082.1 coordinate 2,025,805, forward strand.
GTATAAATCCTAACTATAACCAGTATAAGGCCTTACTATAACCAGTATATAGCCTAACTATAACCAGCATATAGCCTAACTATAACCAGTATATACCCTAACTATAACCAGCATATAGCCTAACTATAACCAGTATATACCCTAACTATAACCAGCATATAGCCTAACTATAACCAGTATAAATCCTAACTATAACCAGTATACAGCCTAACTATCACCAGCATATAGCCTAACTATGACCAGTATATACCAAAACTATAACCAGTAAATACCCTAACTATAACCAGTATATAGCCTAACTATAACCAGTACATAGCCTAACTATAACCAGTATGTAGCCTAACTATAACCAGTAAATAGCCTAACTATAACCAGTATATACCCTAACTATAACCAGCATATAGCCTAACTATAACCAGTATATACCCTAACTATAACCAGTATACAGCCTAACTGTCACCAGCATATAGCCTAAGTATAACCAGTATATACCATAACTATAACCAGTAAATACCCTAACTATAACCAGCATATAGCTTAACTATAACCAGTACATAGCCTAACTATAACCAGTATATAGCCTAACTATAACCAGTACTAGGCCTAACTATAACCGGTATGTAGCCTAACTATAACCAGCATATAGCCTAACCATAACCAGTATATACCCTAACTATAACCAGCATATAGCCTAACTATAACCAGTATAAAGCCTAAATGTAACCAGTATATAGCCTAACTATAACCAGTATATAGCCTAACTATAACCAGTATATACCCTAACTTTAACCAGTATAAAGTCTAAATATAACCAGTATATAGCCTATCTATAACCAGTATAAAGCCTAACTATAACCAGCATATAGCTTAACTATAACCAGTATAAATCCGAACTATAATCAGTATAAAGCCTAACTATAACCAGTATATAGCCTAACTCAAACCAGTATAAATCCTAACTATAACCAGTATAAAGCCTAACTATAACCAGTATATAGCCTAACTAAAACCAGCATAAAGCCTAACTATAACCAGTATATAGTCTAACTATATCCAGCATATAGCCTAACTATAACCAGTATAAATCCTAACTATGACCAGTATAAAGCCTAACTATAACCAGTATATAGCCTAACTAAAACCAGTATAAATCCTAACTATAACCAGTATAAAGCCTAACTATAACCAGTATATAGCCTTACTATAACCAGCATAAAGTCTAACTATAACCAGTATATAGCCTAACTATAACCAGTATAAATCCTAACTATAACCAGTATATAGCCTATCTATAACCAGTATAAAGCCTAACTATAACCAGCATATAGCTTAACTATAACCAGTATAAATCCTAACTATAACCAGTATAAAGCCTAACTATAACCAGTATATAGCCTAACTCAAAGCAGTATAAATCCTAACTATAACCAGTGTAAAGCCTAACTATAACCAGTATATAGCCTAACTAAAACCAGCATAAAGCCTGACTATAACCAGTATAAAGCCTAACTATAACCAGTATATAGCCTAACTAAAACCAGCATAAAGTCTAACTATAACCAGTATATAGCCTAACGATAACCAGCATATAGCCTAACTATAACCAGTATAAATCCCAACTATAACCAGTATAAAGCCTTACTATAACCAGTATATATCCTAACTATAACCAGCATATAGCCTAACTATAACCAGTATATACCCTAACTATAACCAGCATATAGCCTAACTATAACCAGTATATACCCTAACTATAACCAGCATATAGCCTAACTATAACCAGCATATAGCCTAACTATAACCAGTATATACCCTAACTATAACCAGTATACAGCCTAACTATCACCAGCATATAGCCTAACTATGACCAGTATATACCAAAACTATAACCAGTAAATACCCTAACTATAACCAGCATATAGCCTAACTATAACCAGTACATAGCCTAACTATAACCAGTATGTAGCCTAACTATAACCAGTACATAGCCTAACTATAACCAGTATATACCCTAACTATAACCAGCATATAGCCTAACTATAACCAGTATATACCCTAACTATAACCAGTATACAGCCTAACTGTCACCAGCATATAGCCAAAGTATAACCAGTATATACCATAACTATAACCAGTAAATACCCTAACTATAACCAGCATATAACTTAAATATAACCAGTACATAGCCTAACTATAACCAGTATATAGCCTAACTATAACCAGTACATAGCCTAACTATAACCGGTATGTAGCCTAACTATAACCAGCATATAGCCTAACTATAACCAGTATATACCCTAACTATAACCAGCATATAGCCTAACTATAACCAGTATATAGCCTAACTATAACTAGTATATAGCCTAACTATAACCAGCATATAGCCTAACTATAACCAGTATAAAGCCTAACTGTAACCAGTATATAGCCTCACTATAACCAGTATGCAGCCTAACTATAACCAGTATAAAGTGTAACTATAACCAGTATATAGCCTAACTATACCAGTATATACCCTAACTTTAACCAGTATAAAGTCTAAATATAACCAGTATATAGCCTATCTATAACCAGTATAAAGCCTAACTATAACCAGCATATAGCTTAACTATAACCAGTATAAATCCTAACTATAACCAGTATAAAGCCTAACTATAACCAGTATATAGCCTAACTCAAACCAGTATAAATCCTAACTATAACCAGTATAAAGTCTAAATATAACCAGTATATAGCCTATCTATAACTAGTATAAAGCCTAACTATAACCAGCATATAGCTTAACTATAACCAGTATGCAGCCTAACTATAACCAGTATAAAGTGTAACTATAACCAGTATATAGCCTAACTATACCAGTATATACCCTAACTTTAACCAGTATAAAGTCTAAATATAACCAGTATATAGCCTAACTAAACCAGCATAAAGCCTAACTATAACCAGCATATAGCCTAACTATAACCAGTATATACCCTAACTATAACCAGCATAAAGTCTAACTATAACCAGTATATAGCCTAACTATAACCAGCATATAGCCTAACTATAACCAGTATAAATCCTAACTATAACCAGTATATAGCCTAACTATAACCAGTATAAAGTGTAACTATAACCAGTATATAGCCTAACTATACCAGTATATACCCTAACTTTAACCAGTATAAAGTCTAAATATAACCAGTATATAGCCTATCTATAAGCAGTATAAAGCCTAACTATAACCAGCATATAGCTTAACTATAACCAGTATAAATCCTAACTATAACCAGTATAAAGTGTAACTATAACCAGTATATAGCCTAACTATACCAGTATATACCCTAACTTTAACCAGTATAAAGTCTAAATATAACCAGTATATAGCCTAACTAAAACCAGCATAAAGCCTAACTATAACCAGCATATAGCCTAACTATAACCAGTGTAAAGCCTAACTATAACCAGTATATAGCCTTACTATAACCAGCATAAAGTCTAACTATAACCAGTATATAGCCTAAGTATAACCAGCATATAGCCTAACTATAACCAGAATATAGCCTAACTAAAACCAGCATAAAGCCTAACTATAACCAGCATATATCCTAACTATAACCAGTATAAAGCCTAACTATAACCAGTATATAGCCTTACTATAACCAGCATAAAGTCTAACTATAACCAGTATATAGCCTAAGTATAACCAGCATATAGCCTAACTATAACCAGTATAAATCCTAACTATAACCAGTATATAGCCTAACTAAAACCAGCATAAATCCTAACTATAACCAGTATATAGCCTAACTATAACCAGTATAAAGCCTAACTATAACCAGTATATAGCCTAACTAAAACCAGTATAAATCCTAACTATAACCAGTATAAAGCCTTATTATAACCAGTATATAGCCTAACTAAAACCAGCATAAAGCCTAACTATAACCAGCATATAGCCTAACTATAACCAGTATAAAGCCTAACTATAACCAGTATATAGCCTTACTATAACCAGCATAAAGTCTAACTATAACCAGTATATAGCCTAACTATAACCAGCATATAGCCTAACTATAACCAGTATAAATCCTAACTATAACCAGTATATAGCCTATCTATAACCAGTATAAAGCCTAACTATAACCAGCATATAGCTTAACTATAACCAGTATAAATCCTAACTATAACCAGTATATACCCTAACTATAACCAGCATATAGCTTAACTATAACCAGTATAAATCCTAACTATAACCAGTATAAAGCCTAACTATAACCAGTATATAGCCTAACTCAAAGCAGTATAAATCCTAACTATAACCAGTATACAGCCTAACTATCACCAGCATATAGCCTCACTATAACCAGTATATAGCCTAACTATAACCAGCATATAGCCCAACTATAACCAGTATATACCCTAACTATAACCAGCATATAGCCTAACTATAACCAGTATATACCATAACTATAACGAGTAAATACCCTAACTATAACCAGCATATAGCCTAACTATAACCAGTATATAGCCTAACTATAACCAGTATATACCCTAACTATACACAGCATGTAGCCTAACTATAACCAGCATATAGCCTAACTATAACCAGTATAAATTCTAACTATAACCAGTATAAAGCCTAACTATAACCAGTATAAACCCTAACTATAATCAGTATATAGCCTAACTAAAACCAGCATAAAGTGTAACTATAACCAGTATATAGCCTAACTATAACCAGCATATAGCCTAACTATAACCAGTATAAATCCTAACTATAACCAGTATATAGCCCAACTATAACCAGTATAAAGCCTAACTATAACCAGTATATAGCCTAACTAAAACCAGTATAAATCCTAACTATAACCAGTATAAAGCCTAATTATAACCAGTATATAGCCTAACTAAAACCAGCATAAAGCCTAACTATAACCAGCATATAGCCTAACTATAACCAGTATAAAGCCTAACTATAACCAGTATATAGCCTTACTATAACCAGCATAAAGTCTAACTATAACCAGTATATAGCCTAACTATAACCAGCATATAGCCTAACTATAACCAGTATAAATCCTAACTATAACCAGTATATAGCCTATCTATAACCATTATAAAGCCTAACTATAACCAGCATATAGCTTAACTATAACCAGTATAAATCCTAACTATAACCAGTATATACCCTAACTATAACCAGCATATAGCTTAACTATAACCAGTATAAATCCTAACTATAACCAGTATAAAGCCTAACTATAACCAGTATATAGCCTAACTCAAAGCAGTATAAATCCTAACTATAACCAGTATACAGCCTAACTATCACCAGCATATAGCCTCACTATAACCAGTATATAGCCTAACTATAACCAGCATATAGCCTAACTATAACCAGTATATACCTTAACTATAACCAGCATATAGCCTAACTATAACCAGTATATACCCTAACTATAACCAGTATACAGCCTAACTATCACCAGCATATAGCCTAACTATAACCAGTATACAGCCTAACTATCACCAGCATATAGCCTCACTATAACCAGTATATAGCCTAACTATAAGCAGCATATAGCCTCACTATAACCAGTATATAGCCTAACTATAACCAGCATATAGCCTAACTATAACCAGTATATACCTTAACTATAACCAACATATAGCCTAAGTATAACCAGTATATACCATAACTATAACCAGTATACAGCCTAACTATCACCAGCATATAGCCTAACTATAACCAGTAAATACCCTAACTTTAAGCAGTATAAAGTCTAAATATAACCAGTATATAGCCTATCTATAACCAGTATAAAGCCTAACTATAACCAGCATATAGCTTAACTATAACCAGTATAAATCCGAACTATAATCAGTATAAAGCCTAACTATAACCAGTATATAGCCTAACTCAAACCAGTATAAATCCTAACTATAACCAGTATAAAGCCTAACTATAACCAGTATATAGCCTAACTAAAACCAGCATAAAGCCTAACTATAACCAGTATATAGTCTAACTATATCCAGCATATAGCCTAACTATAACCAGTATAAATCCTAACTATAACCAGTATAAAGCCTAACTATAACCAGTATATACCCTAACTAAAACCAGTATAAATCCTAACTATAACCAGTATAAAGCCTAACTATAACCAGTATATAGCCTTACTATAACCAGCATAAAGTCTAACTATAACCAGTATATACCCTAACTATAACCAGTATAAAGCCTAACTATAACCAGTATATAGCCTAACTAAAACCAGTATAAATCCTAACTATAACCAGTATAAATCCTAACTATAACCAGTATAAAGCCTAACTATAACCAGTATATAGCCTAACTCAAAGCAGTATAAATCCTAACTATAACCAGTATAAAGCCTAACTATAACCAGTATATAGCCTAACTAAAACCAGCATAAAGCCTAACTATAACCAGTATAAAGCCTAACTATAACCAGTATATAGCCTAACTAAAACCAGCATAAAGTCTAACTATAACCAGTATGTAGCCTAACGATAACCAGCATATAGCCTAACTATAACCAGTATAAATCCTAACTATAACCAGTATAAAGCCTTACTATAACCAGTATATAGCCTAACTATAACCAGCATATAGCCTAACTATAACCAGTATATACCCTAACTATAACCAGCATATAGCCTAACTATAACCAGTATATACCCCAACTATAACCAGCATATAGCCTAACTATAACCAGCATATAGCCTAACTATAACCAGTATATACCCTAACTATAACCAGTATACAGCCTAACTATCACCAGCATATAGCCTAACTATGACCAGTATATACCAAAACTATAACCAGTAAATACCCTAACTATAACCAGCATATAGCTTAACTATAACCAGTATGCAGCCTAACTATAACCAGTATAAAGTGTAACTATAACCAGTATATAGCCTAACTATACCAGTATATACCCTAACTTTAACCAGTATAAAGTCTAAATATAACCAGTATATAGCCTAACTAAACCAGCATAAAGCCTAACTATAACCAGCATATAGCCTAACTATAACCAGTATATACCCTAACTATAACCAGCATAAAGTCTAACTATAACCAGTATATAGCCTAACTATAACCAGCATATAGCCTAACTATAACCAGTATAAATCCTAACTATAACCAGTATATGGCCTAACTATAACCAGTATAAAGTGTAACTATAACCAGTATATAGCCTAACTATACCAGTATATACCCTAACTTTAACCAGTATAAAGTCTAAATATAACCAGTATATAGCCTATCTATAAGCAGTATAAGGCCTAACTATAACCAGCATATAGCTTAACTATAACCAGTATAAATCCTAACTATAACCAGTATAAAGTGTAACTATAACCAGTATATAGCCTAACTATACCAGTATATACCCTAACTTTAACCAGTATAAAGTCTAAATATAACCAGTATATAGCCTAACTAAAACCAGCATAAAGCTTACTATAACCAGTATATAGCCTAACTATAACCAGCATATAGCCTAACTATAACCAGTATATACCCTAACTATAACCAGCATATAGCCTAACTATATCCAGTATATACCCTAACTATAACCAGCATATAGCCTAACTATAACCAGCATATAGCCTAACTATAACCAGTATATACCCTAACTATAACCAGTATACAGCCTAACTATCACCAGCATATAGCCTAACTATGACCAGTATAAACCATAACTATAACCAGTAAATACCCTAACTATAACCAGTATATACCCTAACTATAACCAGTATATAGCTTAACTATAACCAGTATAAATCCTAACTATAACCAGTATAAAGCCTAACTATAACCAGTATATAGCGTAACTCAAAGCAGTATAAATCCTAACTATAACCAGTATACAGCCTTACTATAACCAGTATATAGCCTAACTATAACCAGCATATAGCCTAACTATAACCAGTATATACCCTAACTATAACCAGCATATAGCCTAACTATATCCAGTATATACCCTAACTATAACCAGCATATAGCCTAACTATAACCAGGCATATAGCCTAACTATAACCAGTATATACCCTAACTATAACCAGTATACAGCCTAACTATCACCAGCATATAGCCTAACTATGACCAGTATAAACCATAACTATAACCAGTACATAGCCTAACTATAACCAGTATATACCCTAACTATAACCAGTATATAGCTTAACTATAACCAGTATAAATCCTAACTATAACCAGTATAAAGCCTAACTATAACCAGTATATAGCGTAACTCAAAGCAGTATAAATCCTAACTATAACCAGTATACAGCCTAACCATAACCAGCATATAGCCTAACTATAACCAGTATAAATTCTAACTATAACCAGTATAAAGACTAACTATAACCAGCATATAGCCTAACTATAACCAGTATAAAGCCTAACTATAACCAGTAAATACCCTAACTATAACCAGCATATAGCCTAACTATAACCAGTATATAGCCTAACTATAACCAGTATATACCCTAACTATAACCAGCATATAGCCTAACTATAACCAGCATATAGCCTAACTATAACCAGTATAAATTCTAACTATAACCAGTATAAAGCCTAACTATAACCAGTATAAAGCCTAACTATAACCAGTATATAGCCTAACTAAAACCAGCATAAAGTCTAACTATAACCAGTATATAGCCTAACTATAACCAGTATATAGCCTAACTATAACCAGTATAAATCCTAACTATAACCAGTATAAAGCCTAACTATAACCAGTATATAGCCTAACTAAAACCAGTATAAATCCTAACTATAACCAGTATAAAGCCTAACTATAACCAGTATATAGCCTAACTAAAACCAGCATAAAGCCTAACTATAACCAGCATATAGCCTAACTATAACCAATATAAAGCCTAACTATAACCAGTATATAGCCTAAGTAAAACCAGCATAAAGTCTAACTATAACCAGTATATAGCCTAACTATAACCAGCATATATTCTAACTATAACCAGTATAAATTCTAACTATAACCAGTATAAAGCCTAACTATAACCAGTATATAGCCTAACTAAAACCAGCATAAAGTCTAACTATAACCAGTATATAGCCTAACTATAACCAGCATATAGCATAACTATAACCAGTATAAATCCTAACTAAAACCAGTATAAAGCCTTACTATAACCAGTATATAGCCTAACTATAACCAGCATATAGCCTAACTATAACCAGTATATACCCTAACTATAACCAGCATATAGCCTAACTATATCCAGTATATACCCTAACTATAACCAGCATATAGCCTAACTATAACCAGCATATAGCCTAACTATAACCAGTATATACCCTAACTATAACCAGTATACAGCCTAACTATCACCAGGATATAGCCTAACTATGACCAGTATAAACCATAACTATAACCAGTAAATACCCTAACTATAACCAGTATATAGCCTAACTCAAAGCAGTATAAATCCTAACTATAAACAGTATAAAGCCTAACTATAACCAGTATATAGCCTAACTAAAACCAGCATAAAGCCTAACTATAACCAGTATATAGCCTAACTATATCCAGCATATAGCCTAACTGTAACCAGTATAAATCCTAACTATAACCAGTATAAAGCCTAACTATAACCAGTATATAGCCTAACTAAAACCAGTATAAATCCTAACTATAACCAGTATAAAGCCTAACTATAACCAGTATATAGCCTAACTAAAACCAGCATAAATCCTAACTATAACCAGCATATAGCCTAACTATAACCAATATAAAGCCTAACTATAACCAGTATATAGCCTAAGTAAAACCAGCATAAAGTCTAACTATAACCAGTATATAGCGTAACTATAACCAGCATATAGCCTAACTATAACCAGTATAAATTCTAACTATAACCAGTATAAAGCCTAACTATAACCAGTATATAGCCTAACTAAAACCAGCATAGTCTAACTATAACCAGTATATAGCCTAACTATAACCAGCATATAGCATAACTATAACCAGTATAAATCCTAACTAAAACCAGTATAAAGCCTTACTATAACCAGTATATAGCCTAACTCTAACCAGCATATAGCCTAACTATAACCAGTATATACCCTAACTATAACCAGCATATAGCCTAACTATATCCAGTAAATACCCTAACTATAACCAGCATATAGCCTAACTATAACCAGCATATAGCCTAACTATAACCAGTATATACCCTAACTATAACCAGTATACAGCCTAACTATCACCAGCATATAGCCTAATTATAACCAGTATATACCCTAACTATAACCAGCATATAGCCTAACTATAACCAGCATATAGCCTAACTATAACCAGTATAAATTCTAACTATAACCAGTATAAAGCCTAACTATAACCAGTATAAAGCCTAACTATAACCAGTATATAGCCTAACTAAAACCAGCATAAAGTCTAACTATAACCAGTATATAGCCTAACTATAACCAGTATATAGCCTAACTATAACCAGTATAAATCCTAACTATAACCAGTATAAAGCCTAACTATAACCAGTATATAGCCTAACTAAAACCAGTATAAATCCTAACTATAACCAGTATAAAGCCTAACTATAACCAGTATATAGCCTAACTAAAACCAGCATAAAGCCTAACTATAACCAGCATATAGCCTAACTATAACCAATATAAAGCCTAACTATAACCAGTATATAGCCTAAGTAAAACCAGCATAAAGTCTAACTATAACCAGTATATAGCCTAACTATAACCAGCATATAGCCTAACTATAACCAGTATAAATTCTAACTATAACCAGTATAAAGCCTAACTATAACCAGTATATAGCCTAACTAAAACCAGCATAAAGTCTAACTATAACCAGTATATAGCCTAACTATAACCAGCATATAGCATAACTATAACCAGTATAAATCCTAACTAAAACCAGTATAAAGCCTTACTATAACCAGTATATAGCCTAACTCTAACCAGCATATAGCCTAACTATAACCAGTATATACCCTAACTATAACCAGCATATAGCCTAACTATATCCAGTATATACCCTAACTATAACCAGCATATAGCCTAACTATAACCAGCATATAGCCTAACTATAACCAGTATATACCCTAACTATAACCAGTATACAGCCTAACTATCACCAGCATATAGCCTAACTATGACCAGTATAAACCATAACTATAACCAGTAAATACCCTAACTATAACCAGCATATAGCCTAACTATAACCAGTACATAGCCTAACTATAACCAGTATGTAGCCTAACTATAACCAGTACATAGCCTAACTATAACCAGTATATACCCTAACTATAACCAGTATATAGCTTAACTATAACCAGTATAAATCCTAACTATCACCAGCATATAGCCTAACTATAACCAGTATATAGCCTAACTATAACCAGCATATAGCCTAACTATAACCAGTATATACCCTAACTATAACCAGCATATAGCCTAACTATAACCAGTATATACCCTAACTATAACCAGTATACAGCCTAACTATCACCAGCATATATTCTAACTACAACCAGTATATACCATAACTATAACCAATAAATACCCTAACTATAACCAGCATATAGCCTAACTATAACCAGTATATACCCTAACTATAACCAGCATATAGCCTAATTATAACCAGTATATAGCCTAACTATAACTAGTATATAGCCTAACTATAACCAGCATATAGCCTAACTATAACCAGTATAAAGCCTAACTGTAACCAGTATATAGCCTAACTATAACCAGTATGCAGCCTAACTATAACCAGTATAAAGTGTAACTATAACCAGTATATAGCCTAACTATAACCAGTATATACCCTAACTTTAACCAGTATAAAGTCTAAATATAACCAGTATATAGCCTATCTATAACCAGTATAAAGCCTAACTATAACCAGCATATAGCTTAACTATAACCAGTATAAATCCTAACTATAACCAGTATAAAGCCTAACTATAACCAGTGTATAGCCTAACTCAAACCAGTATAAATCCTAACTATAACCAGTATAAAGCCTAACTATAACCAGTATATAACCTAACTATAACCAGTATATAGCCTAACTAAAACCAGCATAAAGCCCAACTATAACCAGTATATAGCCTAACTATAACCAGTATAAAGCCTCACTATAACCAGTATACAGCCTAACAATAACCAGTATAAAGCCTAACTATAACCAGTATATAGCCTAACTAAAACCAGTATAAATCCTAACTATAACCAGTATATACCCTAACTATAACCAGCATATAGCCTAACTATAACCAGTATATAGCTTAACTATAACCAGTATAAATCCTAACTATAACCAGTATAAAGCCTAACTATAACCAGTTTATAGCCTAACTATAACCAGTATAAATCCTAACTATAACCAGTATAAAGCCTAACTATAACCAGTATATAGCCTAACTAAAACCAGTATAAATCCTAACTATAACCAGGATAAAGCCTAACTATAACCAGTATATAGCCTAACTAAAACCAGCATAAAGCCTAACTATAACCAGCATATAGCCTAACTATCACCAGTATAAAGCCTAACTATAACCAGTATATAGCCTAACTAAAACCAGCATAAAGTCTAACTATAAACAGTATATAGCCTAACTATAACCAGCATATAGCCTAACTATAACCAGTATAAATTCTAACTATAACCAGTATAAAGCCTAACTATAACCAGTATAAAGCCTAACTATAACCAGTATATAGCCTAACTAAAACCGGCATAAAGTCTAACTATAACCAGTATATAGCCTAACTATAACCAGCATATAGCCTAACTATAACCAGTATAAAATCCTAACTATAACCAGTATAAAGCCTAACTATAACCAGTATAAAGCCTAACTATAACCAGTATATAGCCTAACTATAACCAGTATAAAGCCTCACTATAACCAGTATACAGCCTAACAATAACCAGTATAAAGCCTTACTATAACCAGTATATAGCCTAACTATAACCAGCATATAGCCTAACTATAACCAGTATATACCCTAACTATAACCAGCATATAGCCTAACTATAACCAGTTTATACCCTAACTATAACCAGTATACAGCCTAACTATCACCAGCATATAGCCTAACTATAACCAGTATATACCATAACTATAACCAGTAAATACCCTAACTATAACCAGCATATAGCCTAACTATAACCAGTACGTAGCCTAACTATAACCAGTATGTAGCCTAACTATAACCAGCATATAGCCTAACTATGACCTTGTATATACCCTAACTATAACCAGCATATAGCCTAACTATAACCAGTATATAGCCTAACTATAACTAGTATATAGCCTAACTATAACCAGCATATAGCCTAACTATAACCAGTATATACCCTAACTATAACCAGCATATAGCCTAACTATAACCAGTATATACCCTAACTCTAACCAGTATACAGCCTAACTATCACCAGCATATAGCTTAACTATAACCAGTATATACCATAACTATAACCAGTAAATACCCTAACTATAACCAGCATATAGCCTAACTATAACCAGTATAAATCCTAACTATAACCAGTATATAGCCTAACTATAACCAGCATATAGCCTAACTATAACCAGTATATACCCTAACTATAACCAGCATATAGCCTAACTATAACCAGTATATACCCTAACTCTAACCAGTATACAGCCTAACTATCACCAGCATATAGCTTAACTATAACCAGTATATACCATAACTATAACCAGTAAATACCCTAACTATAACCAGCATATAGCCTAACTATAACCAGCATATAGCCTAACTATAACCAGTATATAGCCTAACTATACCTAGTATATAGCCTAACTATAACCAGTATATAGCCTAACTATAACCAGTATAATGCGTAACTATAACCAGTATACAGCCTAACTATAACCAGCATGTAGCCTAACTATAACCAGTATATAGCCTAACTATAACCAGCATATAGCCTAACTATAACCAGTATATACCCTAACTATAACCAGCATATAGCCTAACTATAACCAGTTTATACCCTAACTATAACCAGTATACAGCCTAACTATCACCAGCATATAGCCTAACTATAACCAGTATATACCATAACTATAACCAGTAAATACCCTAACTATAACCAGCATATAGCCTAACTATAACCAGTACATAGCCTAACTATAACCAGTATGTAGCCTAACTATAACCAGCATATAGCCTAACTATGACCTGTATATACCCTAACTATAACCAGCATATAGCCTAACTATAACCAGTATATAGCCTAACTATAACTAGTATATAGCCTAACTATAACCAGCATATAGCCTAACTATAACCAGTATATACCCTAACTATAACCAGCATATAGCCTAACTATAACCAGTATATACCCTAACGCTAACCAGTATACAGCCTAACTATCACCAGCATATAGCTTAACTATAACCAGTATATACCATAACTATAACCAGTAAATACCCTAACTATAACCAGCATATAGCCTAACTATAACCAGCATATAGCCTAACTATAACCAGTATATACCCTAACTATAACCAGCATATAGCCTAACTATAACCAGCATATAGCCTAACTATAACCAGTATATACCCTAACTATAACCAGTATATACCCTAACTATAACCAGTATACAGCCTAACTATCACCAGCATATAGCCTAATTATAACCAGTATATACCCTAACTATAACCAGCATATAGCCTAACTATAACCAGCATATAGCCTAACTATAACCAGTATAAATTCTAACTATAACCAGTATAAAGCCTAACTATAACCAGTATAAAGCCTAACTATAACCAGTATATAGCCTAACTAAAACCAGCATAAAGTCTAACTATAACCAGTATATAGCCTAACTATAACCAGTATATAGCCTAACTATAACCAGTATAAATCCTAACTATAACCAGTATAAAGCCTAACTATAACCAGTATATAGCCTAACTAAAACCAGTATAAATCCTAACTATAACCAGTATAAAGCCTAACTATAACCAGTATATAGCCTAACTAAAACCAGCATAAAGCCTAACTATAACCAGCATATAGCCTAACTATAACCAATATAAAGCCTAACTATAACCAGTATATAGCCTAAGTAAAACCAGCATAAAGTCTAACTATAACCAGTATATAGCCTAACTATAACCAGCATATAGCCTAACTATAACCAGTATAAATTCTAACTATAACCAGTATAAAGCCTAACTATAACCAGTATATAGCCTAACTAAAACCAGCATAAAGTCTAACTATAACCAGTATATAGCCTAACTATAACCAGCATATAGCATAACTATAACCAGTATAAATCCTAACTAAAACCAGTATAAAGCCTTACTATAACCAGTATATAGCCTAACTCTAACCAGCATATAGCCTAACTATAACCAGTATATACCCTAACTATAACCAGCATATAGCCTAACTATATCCAGTATATACCCTAACTATAACCAGCATATAGCCTAACTATAACCAGCATATAGCCTAACTATAACCAGTATATACCCTAACTATAACCAGTATACAGCCTAACTATCACCAGCATATAGCCTAACTATGACCAGTATAAACCATAACTATAACCAGTAAATACCCTAACTATAACCAGCATATAGCCTAACTATAACCAGTACATAGCCTAACTATAACCAGTATGTAGCCTAACTATAACCAGTACATAGCCTAACTATAACCAGTATATACCCTAACTATAACCAGTATATAGCTTAACTATAACCAGTATAAATCCTAACTATCACCAGCATATAGCCTAACTATAACCAGTATATAGCCTAACTATAACCAGCATATAGCCTAACTATAACCAGTATATACCCTAACTATAACCAGCATATAGCCTAACTATAACCAGTATATACCCTAACTATAACCAGTATACAGCCTAACTATCACCAGCATATATTCTAACTACAACCAGTATATACCATAACTATAACCAATAAATACCCTAACTATAACCAGCATATAGCCTAACTATAACCAGTATATACCCTAACTATAACCAGCATATAGCCTAATTATAACCAGTATATAGCCTAACTATAACTAGTATATAGCCTAACTATAACCAGCATATAGCCTAACTATAACCAGTATAAAGCCTAACTGTAACCAGTATATAGCCTAACTATAACCAGTATGCAGCCTAACTATAACCAGTATAAAGTGTAACTATAACCAGTATATAGCCTAACTATAACCAGTATATACCCTAACTTTAACCAGTATAAAGTCTAAATATAACCAGTATATAGCCTATCTATAACCAGTATAAAGCCTAACTATAACCAGCATATAGCTTAACTATAACCAGTATAAATCCTAACTATAACCAGTATAAAGCCTAACTATAACCAGTGTATAGCCTAACTCAAACCAGTATAAATCCTAACTATAACCAGTATAAAGCCTAACTATAACCAGTATATAACCTAACTATAACCAGTATATAGCCTAACTAAAACCAGCATAAAGCCCAACTATAACCAGTATATAGCCTAACTATAACCAGTATAAAGCCTCACTATAACCAGTATACAGCCTAACAATAACCAGTATAAAGCCTAACTATAACCAGTATATAGCCTAACTAAAACCAGTATAAATCCTAACTATAACCAGTATATACCCTAACTATAACCAGCATATAGCCTAACTATAACCAGTATATAGCTTAACTATAACCAGTATAAATCCTAACTATAACCAGTATAAAGCCTAACTATAACCAGTTTATAGCCTAACTATAACCAGTATAAATCCTAACTATAACCAGTATAAAGCCTAACTATAACCAGTATATAGCCTAACTAAAACCAGTATAAATCCTAACTATAACCAGGATAAAGCCTAACTATAACCAGTATATAGCCTAACTAAAACCAGCATAAAGCCTAACTATAACCAGCATATAGCCTAACTATCACCAGTATAAAGCCTAACTATAACCAGTATATAGCCTAACTAAAACCAGCATAAAGTCTAACTATAAACAGTATATAGCCTAACTATAACCAGCATATAGCCTAACTATAACCAGTATAAATTCTAACTATAACCAGTATAAAGCCTAACTATAACCAGTATAAAGCCTAACTATAACCAGTATATAGCCTAACTAAAACCGGCATAAAGTCTAACTATAACCAGTATATAGCCTAACTATAACCAGCATATAGCCTAACTATAACCAGTATAAATCCTAACTATAACCAGTATAAAGCCTAACTATAACCAGTATAAAGCCTAACTATAACCAGTATATAGCCTAACTATAACCAGTATAAAGCCTCACTATAACCAGTATACAGCCTAACAATAACCAGTATAAAGCCTTACTATAACCAGTATATAGCCTAACTATAACCAGCATATAGCCTAACTATAACCAGTATATACCCTAACTATAACCAGCATATAGCCTAACTATAACCAGTTTATACCCTAACTATAACCAGTATACAGCCTAACTATCACCAGCATATAGCCTAACTATAACCAGTATATACCATAACTATAACCAGTAAATACCCTAACTATAACCAGCATATAGCCTAACTATAACCAGTACGTAGCCTAACTATAACCAGTATGTAGCCTAACTATAACCAGCATATAGCCTAACTATGACCTGTATATACCCTAACTATAACCAGCATATAGCCTAACTATAACCAGTATATAGCCTAACTATAACTAGTATATAGCCTAACTATAACCAGCATATAGCCTAACTATAACCAGTATATACCCTAACTATAACCAGCATATAGCCTAACTATAACCAGTATATACCCTAACTCTAACCAGTATACAGCCTAACTATCACCAGCATATAGCTTAACTATAACCAGTATATACCATAACTATAACCAGTAAATACCCTAACTATAACCAGCATATAGCCTAACTATAACCAGTATAAATCCTAACTATAACCAGTATATAGCCTAACTATAACCAGCATATAGCCTAACTATAACCAGTATATACCCTAACTATAACCAGCATATAGCCTAACTATAACCAGTATATACCCTAACTCTAACCAGTATACAGCCTAACTATCACCAGCATATAGCTTAACTATAACCAGTATATACCATAACTATAACCAGTAAATACCCTAACTATAACCAGCATATAGCCTAACTATAACCAGCATATAGCCTAACTATAACCAGTATATAGCCTAACTATACCTAGTATATAGCCTAACTATAACCAGTATATAGCCTAACTATAACCAGTATAATGCGTAACTATAACCAGTATACAGCCTAACTATAACCAGCATGTAGCCTAACTATAACCAGTATATAGCCTAACTATAACCAGCATATAGCCTAACTATAACCAGTATATACCCTAACTATAACCAGCATATAGCCTAACTATAACCAGTTTATACCCTAACTATAACCAGTATACAGCCTAACTATCACCAGCATATAGCCTAACTATAACCAGTATATACCATAACTATAACCAGTAAATACCCTAACTATAACCAGCATATAGCCTAACTATAACCAGTACATAGCCTAACTATAACCAGTATGTAGCCTAACTATAACCAGCATATAGCCTAACTATGACCTGTATATACCCTAACTATAACCAGCATATAGCCTAACTATAACCAGTATATAGCCTAACTATAACTAGTATATAGCCTAACTATAACCAGCATATAGCCTAACTATAACCAGTATATACCCTAACTATAACCAGCATATAGCCTAACTATAACCAGTATATACCCTAACGCTAACCAGTATACAGCCTAACTATCACCAGCATATAGCTTAACTATAACCAGTATATACCATAACTATAACCAGTAAATACCCTAACTATAACCAGCATATAGCCTAACTATAACCAGCATATAGCCTAACTATAACCAGTATATACCCTAACTATAACCAGCATATAGCCTAACTATAACCAGCATATAGCCTAACTATAACCAGTATATACCCTAACTATAACCAGCATATAGCCTAACTATAACCAGTATACAGCCTAACTATAACCAGTATATACCCTAACTATAACCAGTATAAAGTCTAACTATAACCAGTATAAAGCCTAACTATAACCAGTATATACCCTAACTATAACCAGTATAAAGTCTAACTATAACCAGTATACAGCCTAACTATAACCAGCACATAGCCTAACTATAACCAGTATATAGCCTATCTGTAACCAGTATAAAGCCTAACTATAACCAGCATATAGCCTAACTATAACCAGTATAAATCCTAACTATAACCAGTATAAAGCCTAACTATAACCAGTATAAATCCTAACTATAACCAATATAAAGCCTAACTATAACCAGTATAAAGCCTAACTATAACCAGTATAAAGCCTAACTAAAACCAGCATAAAGACTAACTATAACCAGTATATAGCCTAACTATAACCAGCATATAGCCTAACTATAACCAGTATAAATCCTAACTATATCCAGTATAAAGCCTAACTATAACCAGTATAAAGCCTAACTATAACCAGTATATTGCCTAACTAAAACCAGCATAAAGTCTAACTATAACCAGTATATAGCCTAACTATAACCAGCATATAGCCTAACTATAACCAGTATAAATCCTAACTATAACCAGTATAAAGCCTAACTATAACCAGTATATAGCCTAACTAAGACCAGCATAAAGCCTAACTATAACCAGTATATAGCCTAACTATAACCAGTATAAAGCCTCACTACAACCAGTATACAGCCTAACAATAACCAGTATAAAGCCTAACTATAACCAGTATGTAGCCTAACTATAACTAGTATAAAGCCTAACTATAACCAGTATAAAGCCTAACTATAACCAGTATGTAGCCTAACTATAACTAGTATAAAGCCTAACTATAACCAGTATAAAGCCTAACTATAACCAGTATGTAGCCTAACTATAACTAGTATATCTCCAGCTCTCTGCTCTCCACAGTTCAGCCCTAGTTTTATTGGACAGGGTGAGATGGTGGATTATATGAAACATGGACAGAAGCGCACTGACCTTTTGCGGCTACAGACTGTTAGCTCTAATGTTTGCTCTGAATGAGACATTTGCTGAACCTTAAGGTTTATGTTTTAATTGCTGTTGTCATGGTGATCAGGGGGCGGGGTTTCATTCACCCGACGTCCCAGGAAGGAGGTGTGAATGAGGGGATGGACTAACTGACGGTGTGGTTGACGGGACGTCCTGCTGGGAAGCTCAGAGATCAGGGAACACCAGCCAGACTGCTGCTCCATAATCAGGTAATGAACCTGTCTAACTCCTGGAAACTGGCTTTTGTTTGCTCCCAACCTGAACTGATGTCAGTGTTTCTTAAACTGATGCAGCTCCTGCTTCTTTCCTCCCGCCGTGAGTCAACAGGACGGGGAGATGATCCCCGTGTAAAGTGATAGCAGAGGCTGAGAGCTGGTAACTGATCTGAGCTTAGCTCTGACACTCTGAAAACAACATAAAGGCTGACCAAAGATATATATACATAGAATACACCCTCAGGGCAACAAAGGAAAGAAAAAAACAAGAAGTTCAACTGAAACAGGTATAAACTTCCTCTGAGTTAAAAGCCAGAGAAAAGGCTGTTTTCAAACCAGTTACCTGTAGAGAGGGACCCTGCTGACCAACAGGGGGCGTTAGTTCTATGACTCAAAGCTCTGTCTCCTCTGGATCTACAGAGAACCTTTGGGATGGATAGAAACATTTGGTATCATGAAAGAGACCAGAAGAGGAAGACTGTTTGAATATCTGGATGTAAAGAGGATGACCTCTGACCTCTGTCCTCACCTTCATTCAACCTGAGGACATCACCTTCCTCTCACATCATCATCATTTTTCTTGTGTGTTAATCAAGTATTTCAAACTTTAATTAAATTATTACAGGACAATTCCTTTTTCTAAGAGACACTTGGCAGCTCGATCTTCAGCCCTGGTTCCCATTACCCACTGCTGCTCACCTTCTATTAGCAGGTGATTAGCATGTTTTATAGAGGACACGCTGAGCAGGAAATGTAACCACTGGATTCAGGTGTGCTGAAGCAGAGAACTGACTATTCGAACAGATGATCACTACTTTTCACTCCCTGTTGGTCACGTGACGCCGTCTCCTCGCATGGTGCATAGGCAATGTTTGTTATTTGTCGCCGCTGCGACAACAAATCCAATGAGCTCTTTTCACAAAACTTTCTGGGATATATCTGCTCGTCTAGTCACTGTGGATGATCACTACTTTTCAAGGTGCATTGTGGGAAGTTTTGAAGTCCAGTACTTTTTCATCCACCAGACGTTTAGATACTCATTTAAAATGGCGTAACCACTATATAGTGATCAGAGCAGACATTCAGAGACAGACTGGGTCTGCATCAGTGCAGATTGGCTGGACTTTTCCAGCAGGTGTAACGGTTAACTAATGTCAGAGGAAACAGCAGCATTTAAATATTTGTTCTGCTGGTTTGCTGCATCTTCGTCACACTGACAGAAATTAGGAAAAAGAAAGAAGATGTAATTAAATCCTAAAGGGTTTGATTTGAATTGATTTATTTTAGAGAAAGGGGCAAATGTGAGATGTCCAAAGATGTACGCCATGCACTCGGTTCCCATAGCAACGACTGCACTTCTTTTCCTTGGCAGGAAGATGTGGTCCCGTTCTTTTACATGAGCCTTTGGTTCAACACACCTGAATCAAGGAATTAGATGATTGAGGGGACTCTGCATGAATACTGAGGAGGTAACTCAACCATTTGATTCAGGTGTGTTACAGGATACCGGCATCCAGGAACTGGAATTGGCCACCTCAGCTCTAGGACACTATGGTTGGTTATGCTCTAGGACCTAAAGTACTGAAGCATCAGTATAGAGATGAAATGAATGCTATAGCTCCTAAATAGAAGTAGATGTAGAGAGATTATGAAAAGATTGAGAATGGACCCCTAGGGGCCCAACACCAGCACGCAGTCAGATACCAGCGAAGGTTCTGCTTCCTGCTGTTGAAAAAAGACAAAAAACCTTTCCTTGACCAGCAAGTAGGAGAAATTAAACGAAAGGGACCTTTAGAGCTTGGAGGGCCGGGCCCTTCCCCTTTAGCCCCGCCACCTGAATTAAAGATGATTATCAGGACTGAGAACCGCCGTAGGATGTGATTCAGATTGAGGTATGCTGAACCAAAGACGTAGGAGAACGTCCCTCAGGGACCAGAGTCGCTCATCCCTGGTTCAGTACGGTGTCCTTAAAAGAACAAGGAAGAAACAAAAAGCAGACTATGGCCGCTGGATGCGTTCATTTGGCTGATACTGGCCCCTGAGTGAAAAGGTTCTGACGTCCGTCCATCTTTGGATCTCTGAGCGTCTCTCTGAGCGGCTCTCCTTTACCAGGAGTGTCTGTTTGCAACTGGTTGGCTTGTCACTACAGGTCAGATGGATGCAGACAGACAGCGGATCAGGGTCTGTTTGGGGTAAAAGGGATCCTGTATTAATGTTTTGATGCCATCTAGTGGCAAAGATGATCAACTGCAGCCTGACTCTCCAGACCGATCTGATGTTGTTTTTCCGTGTTATATGCTGAGGTCATCACCTCCACCTTCTGTCATAGTCAGTCTGTAGTTACGCTACTTTGAAGTTACTGTTTTTTTTTTTATCCTCCCAAGATCTTTCAGTCTGATTGGAAACTATGTGAGAACTACCAAAGGATCTTCAGACAAATACATAAATAAATAAATAAATGTTAGTTTGTAAAAAAAAATCTGTTATTTTTTGTTCTGTTTTGAATGAAACAACCTTTATTAGCAGCAAACTGCTGACAAGCCTTCAGTGTCCGTCCATCCATCTTCTGTGATGGACCACAGGTCAAAAGGTCAGAAGGCCTCTCTCTAATCTTCAGAGTGGCTCAGGTTATCCTGAGCTATCTCTATAGTTCTGCTGCTATAGGCTTAGACTGCTGGAGGACATAGGGACCCCTTTTTCATCATTCTGCTTCATTCTATCTCTATTCTCCCACTCTGCAGAATCTGTTAGTTCAATCTCTAACCTTCTGCTCTCTCTGCTTTTTCTCATAGTAGCTTCAGCTGGTCTGTTCCCGTTTGGCTGTGACTCCATCTTGGAGAGAAATATCAGCTCTGCCTTCCACTCAATGAGTCGATGCAATCAGCTGGTTTTCCTTAGATAGAAACCTTTGAATCTATCTGACTGCATGATCTGGTTGACTCTGGAAAGTGACCTGAGATGACATGAAGTGAATTGGAGCTGTAGAAATAGCTTAAATAGAGTTTTAAATAGTTCTGGGCCTCAGACTTAAACGCTGAGTGAAATAAACTGGTTTAACTGGTTTCTGTCTGCTGCTGGTAGAGAGCTGAAGCCTCTATGTCTGGTACTGAATGTTTGACAGAATAATGCCTCCAGAGTCGACTGTTGGAACTAGCAAAGATTTGAAGTGGCTCTAAGATGGGGACCACGTTACCACAGCGACGCTGAGTGACTGGGATGGCCAGACGTCTGGCCTTGGGTCGGACAGGCTTTTCATCACGCCGTCTGGCATCCGGCGCTGCATCCAGCCAGACGCCTGTTTGTTAGTATCCAATCATAGGATATAAAATCAAAAATGCATTTACTACCAGGTCTAACAGATGATTGGCTAAGAGTGGCACCGTGTCAGATTAATATCTGCTTGTCATTGGTTAAAAAAGTAAACAAGGATCCGATCGCTGCTAAATTATGCATTGATAGAAAGTGAGAATCAGGCCAAAATGCAAGACCAGGTTTATTTCGGAAAAGACAATAGAGCATTAAGTAGTGGAGAACACCATCATGTATTGATTAAATATAGACACTGGGAACTAGGGCTGCAATTAACCATTATTTTACAAATCAATTCATCTGTCGATTATTTTTTCAATTAAATGATGGGATAACCAGCGATTCCTTAAAGGGGAGATTTTACTAAATTAAACCAAATGAAACTAAAACTTTTCCCCTTGAAGAGTTCTGGATAGAGCAAAATAAAAGACTAAAAGTTATTTTTATCTTAAATGCTAAATATTTAGATATTTTATTAGAATCTTAGTATAATTCCTGCTGAGTCGCTCTGTCGACTAAAAGCATGTTTTAGATCCTCTAAACTCCAGCTGACGATTAATCGATTACTAAATCAGTTGATGATTCATTCAATAATTGAATAATCAGAATAAATCTGATTAAATGTTTCAGCTCTGCTGGGAACCAATAGTTTTTTTTCTTGTACCTCTTTGAACCCCTCCACATTGTACTATAAATGACAGTATACCAGATTCTTCTGAACACCGTAGTAACTGATTGATATGCTGCATAATGTCCTCCTTTTTGGTGCTATAGCAACGGCCCCATCCTATCAGTGACCAACTCCTCTATTTCACCAGGACTCTGTGATCCAGGCTGTATTCTGCCAGGAGGAAGATGGCGTCCAAACAGCTCATCAGGAAACAGCAAAGGGAACTCTACACCTGCGTGGCGTGGGAGGTTGGTTTGGTTTGCGTTTGTGGGTACAGAGCGCCATGTTAGAGCTGGGGGCAGGTTTCTGTTGACCTCTGGTTTGTTGGACCTTCTGAGAATGAAACAGGCCTCCTAAATGTCCTCAGAGATGAAAGCAGAAAGGAAAACCTGTAAATAACCATATTAGGATGTTTAATTGGGAATCAGGATGTCCTGATGTGTTCCTGGCAAACAGCTTTGAAATGAAGCAGTGTTTTTTTTATCATTCTTCGGTAGAACCCTCATTTAAATCGGGGCAAAGCTCTGGATTAACCGATGGATCTACGTTCCCACCCTCGCCTATGGTCATGAGATGTGGGTAATGACCCAAAGGACAAGACTGCGACTACAAATTAGTTTTCCTTGGCAGGGTGGCTGGGTGCACCCTTTGAGATGGGGTGAGGAGCGCAGTTACCAGGGAGGAGCTCGGAGTAGAGTCTCTGCTCCTCCACGTCGAAAGGAGCCAGCTCAGGAGGCTCGGGCATCTGTTCCGGATGCCTCCTGGTCGCCTCCCTCAGGAGGTGTTTCAGGCATGTCCCATTGGGAGGAGGCCTTGTGGAAGGACTAGGACACGCTGGAGGGACGATGTCTCTGAGCTGGGCTGGTGTCCCCGCAGGGTCCCCCCAGGAGTCTGGGCATCTCTGCTTAGACTGCTGCCTCCACGACCCGGCCCCGGATAAAGAGGAAAAAATGGATGGATGGGACCCTCATTTGATGGTTAACGGCCATCTTGTTTCTATCATTTGGGGATCTGATGGGAAGATGTTTGTAGATGATGACTTGGACGTTCCCCCTCTTCTAGAATGTCTTATAACTGGTGTGTAGCTGGTTGTGGAGTTCAGCCTCACCCAGGTTGCCTCTGAGATGTCTCCTTTGATTGTCCAGTCAGACAGCGTTTGTTACACAGATGTTCCAGCTTTATTCTAACATCCAGATGTTCTCTAAGCACTGAGTGAAAGAAGGAAACATCCTCCCACCACCGGCTGAACGTCCTGCAGCGGTGCTGCTCTACTGCCAAAGCCAGCAGAAACACAGAGCTCTACATTACATCACTAGTCTCTGGCATTTACATTGGAAGAGACACAGTGAGCTAGTTTAAGTGTGAACGTAGCACCACATGCTTGAAGCCACCAATGGTCTTCCATCTGCTGTAGTCCCTTTTCCTCTGCTGATACATTCTTGCTGGAAGACCTACTCTTATCTGAAGTAACCCATTACATAGATTACAGGCATGTCTTGAAGACATAAAAACCTGGATGACTCTTAACTTTCTGCTTCTGAATGCAGACAAAACAGAAGTTATAGTCTTTGGACCAGAGTCTCTGAAAAAGAAGCTGATTAGCCAGTCACTTCATTTGGATGGGATTAAACTGATTTCAGATAATAAAGTAAAAAATCTTGGTGTTATTTTTGATCAGGACCTGTCATTTAAATCCCAGATCAAAGAGGTTTCTAGAATTTCCTTCTTTCATCTGAGGAACATTGCAAAAATTAGAAATCTCCTGTCCAGGGGTGATGCTGAGAAACTAGTCCATGCATTTGTTACTTCAAGGCTGGACTATTGTAATTCTTTACTATCAGGAAGTCCACAAACTGTAGTTAAAAGCCTTCAGCTGATCCAAAATGCTGCAGCCAGAGTTCTGATGAAAATTAAAAATAGAGATCATATCTCTCCTATCCTGGCTTCTCTTCATTGGCTTCCTGTTAAATCAAGAAGAGAATTTAAAATCCTCCTTCTCACATATAAAGCCTTAAATGGCCAAGCTCCATCTGATATCAGAGATCTGATTGTTCCTTATGTTCCTAACAGAGCACTTCGCTCTCAATCTGCAGGTTTACTAGTGGTTCCTAGAATTTCTAAAAGTAGAATGGGAGGCAGATCTTTTAGTTATCAGGCTCCTCTCCTGTGGAACCAACTACCAGTTTTAGTCCGTGAGGCAGACACTCTGTCTACTTTTAAGACTAGGCTTAAAACTTTCCTTTTTGATAAAGCTTATAGTTAGGGTGGCTCAGGTTATCCTGAGCTATCTCTATAGTTCTGCTATTATAGGCTTAGACTGCTGGAGGACATAGGGACCCCCATTTCATCATTCTGCTTCATTCTCTCTCTGTTCTCCTATTCTGCAGAATCTGTTTGTTCAATCTCTAACCTTCTGCTCTCTCTGCTTTTCCTCAGAGTAGCTTTGCCTCGTCTGTTCCTGTTTTGCTGTGACGTCATCCAGGAAAGAAACATCAGCTGTGCTGCTTCCATCAACACCCTTGTTTGTAGATGTTGGAGATTGGCCTGTTTTCCAGTGTGGTCCTGTTTCTCTGGCCGTGGCTGGGTGGATGTGCTCTCTTCATCCTCTGGCATGGGAGCTGCCTTGGAGCTCGTCTGCCTGGCTGTGTGTTTCCTGGACGGGGCCGCCTTTTACAGCTGCTTTTTGTATCTCTGCTTCTGTCTCCTTGAACCCCAGTCGGCCTCAGCAGATGGCCGCTCACACTGAGCCTGGTTCTGCTGGAGGTTTCTTCCTGTTAAAAGGGAGTTTTTCCTCTCCACTGTCGCTGCAAGCATGCTTAGTGTGAGGGATTGTATTTGAGTCAATGAGTCGATGCAATCAACTGGTTTTCCTTAGATAGAAAACTTTGTATCAATTTGACTGTATGATCTGGTTGAACTGGAAAGTGCCTTGAGATGACATGTGTTGTGAATTTGGCGCTATATAAATAAACTGAATTGAATTGAAAATTATCTTTTGTTGAGCTATTTTAGGTCTGATAGAAACCACAGACTGGCTTTTACTGCCACCTGCAGGACTGAAGCTGAAGTGTTCTTCACAACTTGCCCTGGTTTAAATGTTCAACAGAAGTAAAGGAACCCTGGATTTAACAAATCCTCTGCTTTTTATATCCAAGGACCTTGGATTGAAAATGAAGACTGTCCTTTCCGTGGTGGTCTTTCACCTGTTCTTGTGTCATTGGGAGTTTTCTAACATATTTCTTGTCCTTGGATCAATTGAGCTTGTTTTATATCATCAGCCCTGCTCTGGCCTTTCTCTCAGTTCCCGCTGAACAATCGGACCGGTACACCTCCAAACAGACTCTGGTGCAGTTCACCTCTGGTGTGAAACTACCAACACGGGTGAACATTGCTTCTCTCTTCAGCTGAACCCAGAGATATCCAACGCTGTCCTACAGAGCTGGCTTAGTGTGGTAGGGATGAACTGGACAGGCTTGACTCACAACCCAAAGACTAAAGATTTAAAAGGTTCATCAAAGCAATCTCCGAATCACTGGGCAAAGGCAGAGTCAGAGAAGTAGGATGTTATCAAAGGGCAGGCAGTAAAGCCTAAAGAGACCAGTTGAATAAATCATGCAGGCTGAGAAGCAGCAGAACTGGGTCAGATTGAGGCCTACGCAGCCCTCCCAGGGCATCCCCTATCTCTGCCCAGAGAAGAAGATAACATGATGAACGGCGGCCGTCTCCAACCATCCAGAGCCGGTGTCCTCCTTTAGATATGTCCCCCGTTCCTCAGCCCTGAATCAAACAGCTGGACTGAATCATAGGATGCTGACACTGGTCCTCCAGGGTTGGGTTAGACTATGGAGACTGTTAAACCTCAGCAGGTTAATAGATGTTCAAACACATTTACGTTACAATGTTTCTTCATTACACTGGAAAATACATCCATTAGGCTCCTACCATTGATCTTTTTAGACATGTAAACCTTTTTTGTATTCAAATAAGAAAATAAAAATGAAAAAGAGAGTTTAAACCTGAGCATATTAATGTCACGCCATTGGTTGATGAGGAGGATTGTCCTTCAGTATTCAATGTTGCCTCTAATTTATGTTTCCTGTCTGAAGCAATAATCTTTAACCTGAGTCAGTAAGTAGGATTTATGATTGCAATGAGGTCTTGTAGTTCTTGTACCACCAGCAGATGGCCCCCCAACACTTCTTCATACAGCAAAGACTCCCCCTGCACCTTTATTAGGTTTGATTATCTCAGAAAATGGCTCATCAACCAAACACTTCATTTCATGAGCAAGCTAGTAGGACCTGCCTGTGTGTCACAACCAGTTTAGTTTCCATGGTAACCAACCATAGTCTTGGCTATAATTGTTTAATTATAGGAAACAGGAACAGACCAGATGAAGCTACTCTGAGTAAAAGCAGAGAGAGCAGAACGTTAGAGATTGAACTAATAGATTCTGCAGAGTGGGAGAATAGAGATAGAATGAAGCAGAATGATGAAAAAGGGGTCCCTATGTCCTCCAGCAGTCTAAGCCTATAGCAGCAGAACTATAGAAATAGCTCAGGATAACCTGAGCCACTCTAACTAGAAGCTTTATCAAAGAGATCCGGAGGATCCAAATTAGGTTATTCTATAAATTCCCAAACCATTTTGATTGCTGTCTAGTTTCAATTGTTGGTCAGTCTGAAGAATTCTGAGTTATCGATAGCTTAGCATCACAAGTCAACGGGCACTGATCCTCTCATATGTCACCACCAAAACTCTCCCTCCATTTCCTGTTGTGCTACTCCTCCATCTGAACCAATCACCACAGCAGACTCAGACTTAGACAGCTTTTATTGTCTAAGTCTGAAATTTCATTTTGTACAGCTCTCATGATATTTCCATTTCTTAAAGTGCAGCAGTGATCAAATGTAAACAGTGTAAACAGACCAAAATAAGAGATCGTCCAAAAAACGCAATAATCTGCAGTATTGTTGGGTTGGTGTTTTCAGTGTGATGCAGAGTCTGTAATTTAGAGTTTCAACATTCATCAGTGTGATGGCGGGGGGGAAGAAGCTGCTGCAGAACCTGCTGGTCCTGCATTGAATGCTGTGAAGCCTCTTCCCAGAGGGCAGCAGGGAGAACAGTCCATGGTGGGGGGGGGAGGGGTCATTGATGATGTCACGGGCTCGGGACACGCAGCGCTGGGATGAAATGTCTTTAATGGAGGGAAGAGGAGCCCCCATGATCCTCTCTGCTGTTTGATTTATTCTACCACCACTGTGCTGAAAGGCTGTTTCAGTGTTCTTAGATGTGAAAGCCTCCAAACAACTCGATATGTTTGTTATACTGACCATTAACCCTTTCCATAAGTTTCTCTAGAAGTATTAGTTTGTCTACTTTGTCTGTTGGAGCCATAATGACTCCAGTTCTTCTCCTCCTGAACATGTTTCAAATAACCAAACATATCGGTCTATCATATAATATTGCATGCATATATAAGTCTGGGTGCATCGATTGATCCTTTGTGTGGAAATCGAGAATTAACTCTGACTTTTTAGGCTTTTTTTGCTTTGTTTAAATGGCTACAGCTCTTTTTTCCTTGTTTCAGAAACCTTGGAAAAAGAAAAAGGTTCAGATCCATCATTTAAATGCTGCGTTTCCACGGCATGCCCTCAGACCGATCTGGTCTGCTCCTTTGGTCACAAGTCATGGTTCTGATTTCTATTTAAACCCAGTTAGTCCCTAAACCTTTGACGTGGTGAAGAAACCCTGCTTCTGTTATTATTTTCCCAGGATCATTTTTTCCTGCCTGAAATCTTCCCTGAAAATCCAAAATGGCCGCTGCGCCACAGAACATCAAAGACAGCAGCAGTGGTTAGAGGGGTTTCATGTTTTTGGTCATACAGAGATCATATGGTCAGACATCTGCAGAAACACATTCACAGCTCAGCGGGCGTCAGGCATCAGCTGCCTTGCTCAGGGGCATGCTGACATGTGATCCTTTCCATGAAGAAGCTTCTTATCCTGAAGGAAGTCAGCGGCAACACTGTGGTACCACATCTGTTAATAAGCACTCCTGATGGGGAAACCTGTTGTTCCAGCACTATGCTGCTACTGGGCGCCAGTTCACTCATGTAGTTTGAAGACCTTTCACTTCTCATCCAGGAAGCTTTCTCAATTCAAAATGTCTGGAGTAGGGTTTGACTTCCAGGCTTGAAGATGCAGTAGATCTTTTCTGACACATTTTTTACCATGTGGCTTAGAGATCTCCCCACAGCCCTGTAGCAAGCAGTGAAATAAAAGGTCTGAAAGTGACACGAAAAAAAATGGTCCCCACAGCACTGTGAAGTCAACGATTAATGCCGACCAATCACAGGTCGCCTACTGGTTCTTGACATGTCAATCATGGTCGTCTAATTTTCCCTCCCCCCTGCGCCCGTACCCTGACCCATGAACAAATCGACCCCCCAATGCTCGTGCAGGCGCGAAGTTACAACTGTGACAGCCTGTTTACGTTCATTGAGGTGTTAAACAATCTAATGCTACGTTCACACCAAAAGCAACACAGGCAGCTAAAATGTGCGTGCTGCTTCATTTTTGATGCTTGTATAAGTTTAGCTATGATGCTAAAAAAGCAACTTTGCTGCTCTAGCTGCGCTGTGATTAAGTGGGTCTGATGCGCGGTGGGCGGAGCTACCCTATCCTTTCTCTGCCTGGAACAATGGCAGCTATATTAGCTGTGATCAGCGGGTAAAAAGTAGTTAGAATCTATGTTGAAGTGAGAAAGTCCTCCTGAAAACATGGTCTGTGCAGTCAGTTCATCCAGATTACCATCCTGCCTTCAAAGATTATTTCTCTGTGGGAGCCGCTCAGACCCCCACATTCCGGCGCTGCGTAATCCAAACTGCAGGCAGCAGGATAATAAAAGCGAACATATTCTGCCGGCAGGTTTCTACATTTTCAGTTAATGGCTGGAAGCTAGCCACCGCTGTGTTGCTGTTAGCTCGTGTCACGAGGACTCGGTCTCGGCTTGTTTCATTTTCGATCTCGGAAGCATCCGAACACCTCAACAGACAGCATTTGTTTTGAAGGCTCAGCTTCGTGTGGGGTGGCCTGAAGGGAGAGGCATGGTTGTGTATGTTCAAAAATATAGCTGGCTTGAAGCGTTTTTCCAAGATCTCCTACGGCATCTTTAAAGATTAGTCCAACAAAACCTTGCTATGGTTTAGAAAAAAATGCTGAAAAAACAGGTCCAGCCTTTATTAATGGGGAGTTGTTGAGGTATGTGTTGGCCTGGCTGAATAGGCGAGGTCTTCTGTTCCCCTGTATAGGGCTGGGGCTGCGATGATAGCAGGAAGGAATCAACTCTATCTCTGCATTGTAGGTTTTTGAAGTCCACCACCTCTGTTTAAGGTTGTTTTTTTTCTTTTAACATAGGTGGCTTCCTTCATGCCCCTCTCAAACCAGCTTGAAATGTTCTGGAATTTGGTGTTTGGAGAAAATCCTCTTTAGTTTTTCAGGCAACATATGGGATGGAGGTGTTTTGCACTTAAACTTTTCTTGTCTTTTGGATTTCCACAGGTTTGGAGAGCATCTTTGATGTGTTTGTGTTCTTTGTGCTTCCCTTTGTTTTAGTAGGGACATGCTCGGCTTGCTGTTGGAAGGTTCTGATGACTGAAAGTTTGTGTTCTAGTGGGTGGTGTGAGTCATTAGCATGATTGGATTTTCTATAGTGTTCAGTGTGGAATTTTCCATCTCCATCCATGCTCACCAAACAGTCCACTCTGTTTGTGCCATTCTATAAAGCCTGGAACTCAACCCTATTTCTGACATGTTTAATTGAAAAAGCTTCCTGGATCGGAAGAGAAACGTCTTAAAAGTTGGAAACAAAGTCCAGGGGATCGTTTTATAACTTTTTTGATTTTGTTGGAATGTCCAAGACCTGGGTGATTGAGAATCTTCACCAGCATATTCAGTCATGTAGCCGGCCATTAACAGAGCCCCCTGGGATTCCAATGGGTGACTGAAACATCGTTGGAAATCTGGGTTAATTTCAGTCAGCCTGGAATGGGATGAGGCCACCAGGAGAGGGTCCAGAGAGGCAGCAGTAGCTCCTGACTCCAGCAGGCTGCGCTGCTCTGATATGGTTGTCTTCCTGCCTCTTAGTTACAGGTGCTTGGATAAAAGTTAATCTTGGCCAAGTTTAAAAGCTACTGTAAATTTGCCAAAGGATCACTGAAATGACTTTGGTATGACTGTGGAACTCGTTGGACCATAATTATTAACCTAACCATTACAAGAGCAGACTAACCCTAACTATTAACCTAACCATTACCAGAGTAGGCTAACCCCAACTATTAACATTACCATTACAAGAGCAGACTAACCTTAACTATTAAGCAAACCATTAACAGAGCATGACTAACCCTAACTAGTAACCTAACAATTACCAGAGCAGACTAACCCTCAATATTAACCTAACCATTACCAGAGCATTTAACCCTATATTTTAACCTAACCGTTACCAGAGCAAAATAACCCTAACTATTACCCTAACAATTACCAGAGCAACATAACCCTAACTATTAGCCTAACCATTACCAGAGCATGACTAATCCTAACTATTAACCTAACCATTACCAGTGCAGACTAAGCCTAACTATCAACTTAACTATTACCAGAGCAGACTAACCCTAACTATTAACCTAACCATTACCAGAGTAGGCTAACCCTAACTATTAACCTAACAATTACCAGAGCAGGTTTACCCTGACTATTAACCTAACAATTACAAGAGCAGACTAACCCTAACAATTAACCTAACCATTACGAGAGCAGACTAACCCTTACTATTAACCTAACCATTACCAGAGCAGCTAACCCTAACTATTAACCTAACCTTACCAGAGCAGACTAACCCCATCTATTAACCTAACCATTACCAGAGCATACTAACCCTAACTATTAACCTAACAATTACCAGAGCAGGTTTACCCTAACTATTAACCTAACCATTACCAGAGCAGACTAACCCTAACTATTAACCTAACAATTACCAGAGCAGGTTTACCCTAACTATTAACCTAACAATTGCAAGAGCAGACTAACCCTAACAATTGACCTAACAATTACCAGAGCAGGTTTACCCTAACTATGTAGCTAACCATTACCAGAGCAGACTGGCCGCGGCGGCGGCAGCGCTGTGGTCGTCGGGCAGACTTGGTGAACTGGGCGCGGAGGCAGCAGCGCTGTGGTCGTCGGGCAGACTTGGTGAACTGGGCGTGGAGGCGGCAGCTCTGTGGTCGTCGGGCAGACTTGGTGAACTGGGCGCGAAGGCAGCAGCGCTGTGGTCGTCGGGCAGACTTGGTGAACTGGGCGCGGAGGCGGCAGCTCTGTGGTCGTCGGGCAGACTTGGTGAACTGGGCGCGGAGGCGGCAGCGCTGTGGTCGTCGGGCAGACTTGGTGAACTGGGCGCGGAGGCGGCAGCGCTGTGGTCGTCGGGCAGACTTGGTGAACTGGGCGCGGAGGCGGCAGCTCTATGGTCGTCGGGCAGACTTGGTGACCTGGTTGTGGAGGCGGCAGCGCTGTGGTCGTCGGGCAGACTTGGTGAACTGGGCGCGGAGGCGGCAGCGCTGTGGTCGTCGGGCAGATTTGGTGAACTGGGCGCGGAGGCGGCAGCGCTGTGGTCGTCGGGCAGACTTGGTGAACTGGGCGCGGAGGCGGCAGCGCTGTGGTCGTCGGGCAGACTTGGTGAACTGGGCGCGGAGGTGGCAGCGCTGTGGTCGTCTGGCAGACTTGGTGAACTGGGCGCGGAGGCGGCAGTGCTGTGTTCGTCGGGGCTTTGGTCGTCGGGCAGACTTGGTGAACTGGGCGCGGAGGCGGCAGCGCTGTGGTCGTCGGGCAGACTTGGTGAACTGGGCGCGGAGGCGGCAGCGCTGTGGTCGTCGGGCAGACTCGGTGAACTGGGCACGGAGGCGGCAGCGCTGTGGTCGTCGGGCAGACTTGGTGAACTGGGCGCGGAGGCGGCAGCGCTGGGGGGCGGCAGCGCTGTGGTCGTCGGGCAGACTCGGTGAACTGGGCGCGGAGGCGGCAGCGCTGTGGTCGTCGGGCAGACTTGGTGAACTGGGCGCGGAGGCGGCAGCGCTGTGGTCGTCGGGCAGACTCGGTGAACTGGGCACGGAGGCGGCAGCGCTGTGGTCGTCGGGCAGACTTGGTGAACTGGGCGCGGAGGCGGCAGCGCTGGGGGGCGGCAGCGCTGTGGTCGTCGGGCAGACTCGGTGAACTGGGCGCGGAGGCGGCAGCGCTGTGGTCGTCGGGCAGACTTGGTGAACTGGGCGCGGAGGCGGCAGCGCTGTGGTCGTCGGGCAGATTTGGTGAACTGGGCGCGGAGGCTGCAGCGCTGTGGTCGTCGGGCAGACTTGGTGAACTGGGCGCGGAGGCGGCAGCGCTGTGGTCGTCGGGCAGACTTGGTGAACTGGGCGCGGAGGCGGCAGCGCTGTGGTCGTCTGGCAGACTTGGTGAACTGGGCGCGGAGGCAGCAGTGCTGTGTTCGTCGGGGATGTGGTCATCGGGCAGACTTGGTGAACTGGGCGCGGAGGCGGCAGCGCTGTGGTCGTCGGGCAGACTCGGTGAACTGGGCGCGGAGGCGGCAGCGCTGTGGTCGTCGGGCAGACTCGATGAACTGGGCGCGGAGGCGGCAGCTCTGTGGTCGTCGGGCAGACTTGGTGAACTGGGCGCGGAGGCGGCAGCGCTGTGGTCGTCGGGCAGACTTGGTGAACTGGGCGCGGCGCGGAGGCGGCAGCGCTGTGGTCGTCGGGCAGACTTGGTGAACTGGGCGCGGAGGCGGCAGCGCTGTGGTCGTCGGGCAGACTTGGTGAACTGGTTGTGGGGGCGGCAGCGCTGTGGTTGTCGGGCAGACTTGGTGAACTGGGCGCGGAGGCGGCAGCGCTGTGCTCGTCGGGCAGACTTGGTGAACTGGGCGCGGAGGCGGCAGCGCTGTGGTCGTCGGGCAGACTTGGTGAACTGGTTGTGGGGGCGGCAGCGCTGTGGTCGTCGGGCAGACTTGGTGAACTGGGCGCGGAGGCGGCAGCGCTGTGGTCGTCGGGCAGACTTGGTGAACTGGTTGTGGGGGCGGCAGCGCTGTGGTCGTCGGGCAGACTTGGTGAACTGGGCGCGGAGGCGGCAGCGCTGTGCTCGTCGGGCAGACTTGGTGAACTGGGCGCGGAGGCGGCAGCGCTGTGGTCGTCGGGCAGACTTGGTGAACTCGGCGCGGAGGCGGCAGCGCTGTCATGGGTTCCTCTCTAAACAGTTTCCCAGTGCTTCAATATGGCTTCCTCTCCTGCTCACACAATTGTTCCCATTGAAGGGAACTTCACATGACTGGGCTGCATGGATGTGTTATGAAGCATGCTGGGGGGGGGGGGCTTTAATAAGTGCTGTCTATTCAGATGCAGCGCTGGAATTTCATCCTCAGAAGGGCCTTGCTCACATCAGATGTGTGGTACTTCTGTACTTCTGGCTTGTGTTGTGGTTTGGTCCTTGCCTTGCAGATGCAGGAAGTCATTGAGTGGAAGGTGTTGGGTCTCTGTGAGAAATCAGACTTTCTTAAAGAAACGCTGATAAATGAAAGGAAATGCAACCAAAGCTGTATTAAGAGAGCAGTGCTGACTGGTCACTGTTGTGATGAAAGGCACCCTTTGTGTAGTTTATAAAAAGGCCAAAATGTTCATAGTTTGACCTGCCTTCAGTGTTCCTGTGGATGTCATCAAATATGGAACCCAGAGCACAGGTTATGCAAATATTTACCCAGAACTTGTTCAGAGTTCTCCCTGATCCCGCTTTCAGAGAGGTGATGGTCTTGTTGGAGTCTTGTTCCCTTCACATCCGGTGCAAACAAACGTCTCTGCTGTCAGAACGCTCGTGCATGCTTTATATAACAGAATTACTTCTAGCTGTCTGCGTGTGACCGCTCAACTCAGCTCTGATTTGTCTCTGTGTCGCTAAATGAGAGAACGTTCTGCTTGTAACGCAGTCATAAATGGGGTCAGTGCAGTAGCTGAAGTGAAAACATTAAAAAGGAGAGCTTCCTTATATAACATCACATCAGCATGCGACTAGGCGGAAAGGCTTTCCTCTGCATTTCCAAAAAAATTAAAAACAATCCACTGGACTTTGTTTCCAAGTCTGAAGACGTTTCTCTTCCATCCATGAAGCTTTTTCAATCCAAAATGTCAGAAATAGCGTTGAGTTCCAGGTTTTATCCAGCAGCCCAACAAAGCCTGGTTTATGTTTAGAAATCATGCAAATAGAAACGAATGAATAGGTCCCCCCCTTTGGAATGGGGGTCTTTTGGCTTCTTTGTTAGCCTGCAATGCCCCATACCTGTTTATGTCTCTGAAAGGGGGGTCGTTAAAGGGAATTGTTGGTCTGGCTGAATAGGTGAGGTCTTCTGTTCTCCTGTAAAGGGGTTGGGGCTGCGATGATAGTGGGAAGGAATCAACTCTATTGCTGCATTGAAGGTTTTTGAAAGCTGAAATCTGAGTCCACCCCGCCCCCCCCTTTCTTAACATAGATGGCTTCCTTCACGCCCCTCTCAAACCACCTGTCCTCTTTGTCCAAGATGTGAACATTCTGGTCCTCCAAAGTATGTCCTTTTCTCTGCAGCATTGAATCTGGGGTGGTCCTGTTAAGTCACAGTGGGTTAAAGTAGCACACAATGGGGGGGCTGTGACCCTAACTGGTAGATTGGAGGGTTAATTGCTGTCAATCGGCAATGTTTGCATCCTTCTCCTTCCTTCGGTCCAGGTTTGTTTTGGTCAGAGGGCTCAAAACTGGGGAGGAATCACCCGAAGAATAGAGCTAAACAGCTTCTTTGGAAGGTTTGAGGCACTAAACAGCCTCCAGCAGTGAAAGCTGTTCCCCTTCAGGGGGAGGAGACCCTCTGCCTGGACACAGCTGATATTATTAGAGTCAACCCAAGGAAGGCCCCAGGGCCTGATAACACACCTGGGCAGGTGTATAAGGAGTGTGCAGATCAGCTGGCTGGTGTCCTCACAGACATCTTTAACACCTGGCTGGACCAATCCATAGTGCCAGCATGCTTCCAGTCTGCCTCCATTATTCCAGAAGCCTCAGGTCGTCTCCCTCAATGATTAGCGGCCTGTCGCTCTGACTCCCATCATGATGAAGTGCTTCCAAAGGCTGGTTAAAGAACATATCGTCTCCAGTCTGCCGCCAACATTCCACCCGTTCCAGTTCGCCTACCGACGGAACCGCTCCACTGAGGACGCCATCTCTGCTGCTCTCCACCTGAGCCTGGCACACCTGGAGGAGAAGAACACCCGCTGGACTTCAGTTCAGCTTTCAGCACCATCATCCCACAGCATCTGATGGGCAAACTGGAACAGCTGGGCTTCAATACACCCCTCAGCTATTGGCTGCTAGACCTCACCAACAGACCTCGGTCAGTCCGGGTCGGACTGAACGCCTCTGATGTCATCAGTCTAAGCCCCTCCCCTCAGGGCTGCGTCCTGAGCCCCCTGCTGTTCACCCTGATGACACACGACTGCGTCCCCAGGTTCACCACCGATCACATGGTGAAGTTTGCAGACCACACCACGGTGGTGGACCTCATCAGAGACGACAACGACCTGGACTACAGAGAGGAGGTGGAGCAGCTGGTGGTGCAGAGATAACAGCCTGATCCTGAAGGTGGAGAAGACCAAGGAGATCATGGTGGACTTCAGGAAGAAGCGGCCTAACCACGCTCCACTGCTCATCAACAGCTCAGCTGTAGAGGTGGTCAGCAGCACCACATTCATCACAGACACCCTCACCTGGACTGGAAACACCACCTCACTGGTCCTAAGGGCCTGTTCTCGTTTAATTAAAGCTGAAAATGGAAACACTATCAGGACAGACCCTTGATGTGTATAGCCTTATTTCATCAGCCTCAGATGTTTGTTTTTCATATATATAAACACTATATTATGACTACAGCCTTTTAATTAGAATGAAGAGTGGGATTACACAGGCACAGGGAGAGCCGTCACTGGGGAATTAAAAACATGAAGTTATGGACTGGAGAGGAGCCATTAAAGGGGGGGGGGGGGCACAGAAACAGTGAGGGGGGGGGGGTTAAGACAGGAGCTGAGGAAGAAAGGGAGCATGAGGAAAAGCAGAAGGAAAAAATCTAACAGAGAATATCTGCAAAGAATGATCAAAGAAATAAGGACACAGCAGGATAAAAAAAAACAAGATCTAAAAAACCGAAGATGCAACTTCTATAATAAATAACAGTAGAGGATGATGAGCTGTTAATGCTGGGGAGCCTGCAGGCATTCATCCAACTCTACCTCTGATTCAGACAGCAGTTCAACTGCCTCCACAGGCTGGCTACTGTTTGCAGCCAGTTTCCATGGAAACCGTGGATGTGATGCATCAGGAAAGCTGAGCCGTCCATTACAGAAGGCTGATAGAAACGCCTTCATTCACTCCTCTATCAAACCGTCCGTCTTCTCTGACCAAACTACAAACATCCTGGTCCTCCAAGTGTGTCCCTTGTCCTGGATGTGCAGACGCCCTGCTGAGGAGCTGGCTGGCCTTTCTGACTGTGGAAAGCCTGTTTGGATCATCTGTAGAAATATCTGGACATTCTTCTTTACCATCCCCCTGGCTCTGAGAGGGAGGATGGAGGAACCATTTTTATTTCCCACTAATTGAAATGTCTTTAAATCCACATGAACATGAGTTCAACAGACTGTAGTTAACAGATAAATGGAGTCAGAAGATGTCTTTCAGTCATCAATGCTCACATTCAGCGACACACATCAAGCTGGACACCGTTTCATTCACAACACCTGTCCCATCAACCAGGAATCAGAAATACTTTAATAATCCCAGGGAGGGATTACTTTAGTTACATTACTCCATCTGTAATAGAGTGACTATAGGACCAGTTTGATAGAACACTATCTAATACTATATATATAATTAGGGGACCCTGCTGCATCTCACCATCAGTTTGGGGTCCTTAAGCTGGAAAACATTGAAGACTCCTGGTCTACAGAACTGCCTAAAACAGGGTCGGCCATCTTTATCAGCTTCTTTCAGTCCTTTTCATCTCCCTGGTTCTGAAGTCAGAGGTGTCCAGAGTAAAAAGGAATGGAGACATTACCCTTTCTAATCTTTCACTAATCTAAAGCAGGAATCCCTTCCAAACACATAGAATCTCATCATACATATATGATTATTATGATGATGGTGATTATTATTATTATTGTTTTTTTTTGTTATCTCACCTGATTAAATACTAAAAATGCTAATCACCATAATATTTGGAGCTACAGCTAAAAAATGCAGATTAAACAGGCGGTTATCTCTTCCCCCATTCAGTTTCCCTTCTACTGCCTCTTATGTTTATAAACTTTACTTTAGAAAAGTAGACCTAAGCCTGGAAGTCTATGCTCAGAAATCATAACTATAAAACAGCAAAACAACTTCTAACTCTACAGACAATAACTAACTATCTGCAGATATAAATTAAAAGGCTCTGATCAGTTCCATAAACATCTTTAGATGAACCCTTGTTGATCCCGGAGAACCACTGAACCAGATTATCTCCTTCTAAGGAGTTTTCCATCATTCTGATTCATTTGATCTGAGTCTGTTTCCTCCTGCAGCTGCAGCCGATGGTCTGACTGACTGTTTGTTGATTAGTTTGGTTTATGTTACATTTCTGCTGCTCATCTTTAGTCAAACAAATACATCAAAGCCCTTTTTTATTAACCTGGGAACAAAGTAAACATTTATCCCAATGATCAGCCCAGTTCAGATCAAATGAACTAATTAAGCCCCCCCACCATCACACAGGGCTGCTGAGACCAGATCTGATAACCAACTTCCTGGTCTGCCCTCTGCTCCTCATCTATACGCTAACAGCTGCTAACCAGCCTCCTAACAGCTGCTAACTGGCTAGCTAACAGCTGCTAACTGGCTAGCTAACAGCTGCTAACCAGCCTGCTAACAGCTGCTAACTGGCTAGCTAACAGCTGCTAACTGACTTGCTAACTAGCTAGCTAACAGCAGCTAACCAGACAGCTAACAGCTGCTAACGAACTAGCTAAGAGATACCAACTAGCTAGCTAATAGCAGCTAACCAGTCAGCTAACAGCTGCTAACCAGCCTGCTAACAGCAGCTAACCAGCTAGCTAACAGCTTCTAACCAGCCTGCTAACAGCAGCTAACTAGCAGCTAACAGCTAACTAAGAGATACAAACCAGCTAGCTAACAGCTGCTAACCAGCCTGCTAACAGCTGCTAACTAGCCTGCTAACAGCTGCTAACCAGCTTGCTAACAGCAGCTAACCAGCTAGCTAACAGCTGCTAACCAGCCTGCTAACAGCAGCTAACCAGACAGCTAACAGCTGCTAATGAACTGGCTAAGAGATACAACCAGCTAGCTAACAGCAGCTAACCAGCTAACTAACAGCTGCTAACCAGCCTGCTAACAGCAGCTAACTAGCCGGCTAACAGCTGCTAACAAACTAACTAAGAGATACAAACCAGCACGCTAACAGCTGCTAACCAGCCTCCTAACAGCTGCTAACTGGCTAGCTAACAGCTGCTAACTGTCTAGCTAACAGCTGCTAACCAGCCTGCTAACAGCTGCTAACTGGCTAGCTAACAGCTGCTAACTGACTAGCTAACAGCTGCTAACCAGCTAGCTAACAGCAGCTAACCAGACAGCTAACAGCTGCTAACGAACTAGCTAAGAGATACCAACCAGCTAGCTAATAGCTGCTAACCAGTCAGCTAACAGCTGCTAACCAGCCTGCTAACAGCAGCTAACCAGCTAGCTAACAGCTTCTAACCAGCCTGCTAACAGCAGCTAACTAGCAGCT
The DNA here is from genome assembly GCA_030533445.1 of Cyprinodon diabolis. Classification (NCBI taxonomy): domain Eukaryota; kingdom Metazoa; phylum Chordata; class Actinopteri; order Cyprinodontiformes; family Cyprinodontidae; genus Cyprinodon; species Cyprinodon diabolis. The sequence continues at coordinate 2,067,023 of CM060082.1, forward strand.
AACAAACCAACTAAGAGATACAAACCAGCTAGCTAACAGCTGCTAACCAGCCTGCTAACAGCTGCTAACTAGCCTGCTAACAGCTGCTAACCAGCTTGCTAACAGCAGCTAACCAGCTAGCTAACAGCTGCTAACCAGCCTGCTAACAGCAGCTAACCAGACAGCTAACAGCTGCTAATGAACTGGCTAAGAGATACAACCAGCTAGCTAACAGCAGCTAACCAGCTAGCTAACAGCTGCTAACCAGCCTGCTAACAGCAGCTAACTAGCCGGCTAACAGCTGCTAACAAACTAACTAAGAGATACAAACCAGCTAGCTAACAGCTGCTAACCAGCCTGCTAACAGCTGCTAACTAGCCCGCTAACAGCTGTTAACCAGCCTGCTAACAGCTGCTAACCAGCCTGCTAACAGCAGCTAACCAGCTAGCTAACAGCTGCTAACCAGCCTGCTAACAGCAGCTAACCAGACAGCTAACAGCTGCTAACGAACTAGCTAAGAGATACAACCAGCTAGCTAACAGCAGCTAACCAGCTAGCTAACAGCTGCTAACCAGCCTGCTAAAAGCAGCTAACTAGCCAGCTAACAGCTGCTAACAAACTAGCTAAGAGATACAAACCAGCTAGCTAACAGCTGCTAACCAGCCTGCTAACAGCTGCTAACCAACTAGCTAAGAGATACCAAACAGCTTGCTAACAGCTGCTAGCCAACTAGCTAAGAGATGCCAACCAGCTAGCTTACAGCTGCTAACAAGCCTGCTAACAGATGCCAACCAGCTAGCTAACAGCTGCTAACCACCTAGCTAACAGCTACTAACCAGCCTGCTAACAGCTGCCAACCAGCTAGCTCTCTCATCAACCGTATATTTTAAAAACCTACAATGCAGCAATAGAGTTGATTATTTCACACTATCATTGCAACCCTGACCTCTTTACAGGGAGAACTATTCAGCCAGGCCAACAATTACCTTTAATAACCCCCCTTTCAGAGACATAGAGAGGTTATGGATGATTGCAGGCTAACAAAGAACCCAAACGACCCCCATTCAGAAGTGATGGACCCGTTCATCCATTTCAGTTTGCATGTTGTCTAAACAAAACAACAATTTGTTGGGCTACTGTATAAAACCTGAAACTTAAGGTATTGGTGGACATTTAGCGGACCATGAACCAGGCAGAAATGTAAGATTTCCGCCGTGATCGTGTAAAGAATGTGGATGCCAGAGTAGGGCGTTGTGTGCTGTATAAAAAGCATTATGGCGCTCGATAACCACAGAGGTTTGCATTTCCTGGACTCATTCTTAGCATCTCACTAGGGTTTACCTATCAAAAGGCTCAATGATTGGTTTTATGATATAGATAAGTATTTTCAATACCCTTATTACGTAGTTTTTCGGCTAGCCGGATTGTATTATTATGTTCTCGCACTCAAAGGACGGATCGTGCTTCTGAGATGGATCGGTAGTGACAGTGCTTACAAGCAGCATTCAGATTCATGCCTGCCAGCTAGAAAGCGTTCTGTGTGGCTGCAAAGTGTACTACTGCCATCTACGGTACTGGAGGATCATGTCTCACTCTAAGACTCTAATCAGAATTATAAATAATTATTTTCCAGGCCTGGTCTTCTCCAATCTATCACCCTGAATGGATTCTCCCACACGTTGTCAGGGGAATATGGAAGCCCGTTTCCGCCACTCTGTAAAAAAAAAAAAATAACTATCTCAATATAATGAGATAGTATCTCATTATAATGAGATACTATCTCATTATATTGAGTTACTATCTCATTATAATGAGATACTATCTCATTATAATGAGATACTATCTCATTATATTGAGTTACTATCTCATTATAATGAGATACTATCTCATTATATTGAGTTACTATCTCATTATAATGAGATACTATCTCATTATATTGAGTTACTATCTCATTATAATGAGATACTATCTCATTATATTGAGTTACTATCTCATTATAATGAGATACTATCTCATTATATTGAGTTACTATCTCATTATAATGAGATACTATCTCATTATATTGAGTTACTATCTCATTATATTGAGATAGTTTTTTTTTGTTTTTTTTTACAGAGTGGCGGAAACGGGCTTCCATAGGGGAACACCTCCTCTCCACTAGCAAATACGGTGACGACATGGAAACAAATGTTAAGCTGTCAACCTGGACCTGCTTCCCATTGCACTGGCAACAAATAGTTGTTTCCATGGTGACACTGCGTGCCAAAGCCAAAAGCTTCTGACTGGGGCGCCATCTGTCCAGACAGCATGGGGGGTGGGGGGTGATCAGTTATAATGATAGGTGTTTTACAGCAGAAAGACCTATCTGCTCTAAATATATATTGATTCTAATAGTGATCTGTTCTAATAGCGATCTGTTTTAATAGGGATTAGTTCTAATGGTGATCAGTTCTAATAGTGACCGGTTGCAAGAGTGATCGGTTGTAATATTGATCAGTTCTAATTGTGATCAGTTGTTATAGTGATCAGTTGTAATAGTGACAAGTTGGAATGGTGATCAGTTCTAATGGTGATAAGTTGTAAAAGTGATCTGTTCTAATATTGATGAGTTCATATAGGGATCTGTTGTAATATTGATCAGTTCTAATGGTGATCAATTGTAATAGTGATTGATTCTAATACTGATATGTTTTAATATTGATCAGTTGTAATATTTATCAGTTTTGATAGTGATCTCTTCCACTATGGTTCTAATGGTGATCAGTTGTAATATTGATCAGTTCTAATAATGATAGATCCAGTTCCAACCAGGTTATTTAAGGAGGTATTCCCTTTGATCTCCTCCTCCATTTAGATGTGATTAATCTATCTCTGTTACAGGGATATGTACCTAAAGCTTTTAAGGTTGCTGTAATTAAACCTCTGCTTAAGAAACCGTCTCTTGACCCAGATGACTTGGTTAATTATAGACCTATATCCAATCTTCCTTTCTTATCCAAAATTCTTGAGAAAGTAGTTGCCAAACAAGTTTGCGACCACTTACACCATAATGAACTTTTTGAAGAGTTTCAGTCTGGCTTTAGAGCTCATCATAGCACTGAAACAGCTCTGGTGAAAGTCACTAATGATATTCTCATGGCCTCAGATAATGGACTTGTATCTGTGCTCGTCCTGTTGGATCTTAGTGCTGCATTTGATACAGTTGACCATAATATTCTTTTAGAAAGACTTGAATATTTTGTTGGAATTAAAGGAACAGCACTAGACTGGTTTAAATCCTATCTATCTGATCGAATTCAGTTTGTTTATGTTAATGATAGATCTTCAACACACTCAAAGGTTACCTGTGGAGTACCACAGGGATCAGTGCTAGGACCAATTCTCTTTACTTTATACATGCTCCCAATTGGTAGAGTTATTAGACAGCATGGGATTAATTTCCACTGTTATGCTGATGATACCCAGCTATATCTGTCTATAAATCCAGATGAAGCTAACCCATTACATAGATTACAAGCATGTCTTGAAGACATAAAAACCTGGATGACTCTTAACTTTCTGCTTCTGAATGCAGACAAAACAGAAGTTATAATCTTTGGACCAGAGTCTCTGAAAAAGAAGCTGATTAGTCAGTCACTTCATTTGGATGGGATTAAACTGATTTCAGATAATAAAGTAAAAAATCTTGGTGTTATTTTTGATCAGGACCTGTCATTTAAATCCCAGATCAAAGAGGTTTCTAGAATTTCCTTCTTTCATCTGAGGAACATTGCAAAAATTAGAAATCTCCTGTCCAGGGGTGATGCTGAGAAACTAGTCCATGCATTTGTTACTTCAAGGCTGGACTATTGTAATTCTTTACTATCAGGAAGTCCACAAACTGTAGTTAAAAGCCTTCAGCTGATCCAAAATGCTGCAGCCAGAGTTCTGATGAAAATTAAAAAGAGAGATCATATCTCTCCTATCCTGGCTTCTCTTCATTGGCTTCCTGTTAAATCAAGAATAGAATTTAAAATCCTCCTTCTCACATATAAAGCCTTAAATGGCCAAGCTCCATCTGATATCAGAGATCTGATTGTTCCTTATGTTCCTAACAGAGCACTTCGCTCTCAATCTGCAGGTTTACTAGTGGTTCCTAGAATTTCTAAAAGTAGAATGGGAGGCAGATCTTTTAGTTATCAGGCTCCTCTCCTGTGGAACCAACTACCAGTTTTAGTCCGTGAGGCAGACACCCTGTCTACTTTTAAGACTAGGCTTAAAACTTTCCTTTTTGATAAAGCTTATAGTTAGGGTGGCTCAGGTTATCCTGAGCTCTCTCTCTATAGTTATGCTGCTATAGGCTTAGACTTTTGGAGGACATAGGGACCCCCATTTCATCATTCTGCTTCATTCTCTCTCTGTTCTCCTATTCTGCAGAATCTGTTTGTTCAATCTCTAACCTTCTGCTCTCTCTGCTTTTCCTCAGAGTAGCTTTGCCTCGTCTGTTCCTGTTTGGCTGTGACGTCATCCAGGAAAGAAACATCAGCTGTGCTGCTTCCATCAACACCCTTGTTTGTAGATGTTGGAGATCGGCCTGTCTTCCAGTGTGGTCCTGTTTCTCTGGCCGTGGCTGGGTGGATGTGCTCTCTTCATCCTCTGGCATGGGAGCTGCCTTGGAGCTCGTCTGCCTGGCTGTGTGTTTCCTGGACGGGGCCGCCTTTTACAGCTGCTTTTTGTATCTCTGCTTCTGTCTCCTTGAACCCCAGTTGGCCTTGGCAGATGGCCGCTCACACTGAGCCTGGTTCTGCTGGAGGTTTCTTCCTGTTAAAAGGGAGTTTTTCCTCTCCACTGTCGCTACAAGCATGCTTAGTGTGAGGGATTGTATTTGAGTCAATGAGTCAATGCAATCAACTGGTTTTCCTTAGATAGAAAACTTTGTATCAATTTGACTGTATGATCTGGTTGAACTGTAAAGTGCCTTGAGATGACATGTGTTGTGAATTTGGCGCTATATAAATAAACTGAATTGAATTGAATTAATAGTCATCGGTTGTGATAGTGATCAGTTGTGATATTAATAAGTTCTAATAGTGATCAGTTGTAATAGTGATTGGTTGTAATATTGATCAGTTGTAATTGTGATCAGTTCTAATAGTGATCAGTGTTAAAAGTTATCAGTTTTAATTGTGATCCGTTCTAATGATGATCAGTTCTAATGGTGATCAGTTGTAATATTGATCATTTCTAATAGTCATCGGTTGTGATATTAATAAGTTCTAATAGTGATCAGCTGTAATAGTGATTGGTTGTAATATTGATCAGTTGTAATGGTGATCAGTTCTAATAGTGATCAGTTCTAATATTGATGAGTTCTAATAGTGATTTGTTGTAATATTGATCACTGTTAATATTAATCAGTTGTAATAGTGATCAGTTTTAATGGGGATCAGTCGTAATAGTGATCAGTTGTAATGATGATCAGTTATAATAGTTATTGGTTCTAATAGTGATCAGTGCTAATTGTGATCAGTTGTGATATTGATCTGTTGTAATAGTGATCGGTTCTATAGGTTATCAGTTCTAAGGGGGATCAATTGTCATAGTAATGAGTTGTAACAGTAATCAGTTGTAATATTGATTAGTTCTAATATGGATCTGTTATATATTGATCAGTTGTCATAGTGATCAGTTGTAATAGTGATCGGTTGTAATAGTAATCAGTTGTAATGATGATCAGTTATAATGGTGATCAGTTATAATAGCTATTGGTTCTAAGTGATCAGTGCTAATATTGATCAGTTCTAATATTGATCAGTTGTAATAGTGATCAGGGCTAATATTCATCAGTTCTAATATTGATCGGTTTTAATAGTCATCGGTTTTAATGGTTATCAGTTCTAATATAGATCGGTTATAATATTGATCAGTTTTAATAGTGATCAGTTCTAATATGGATCGGTTCTAATAGTAATCAATTCTTATAGTGATCAGTTTTAATCATGATCGGTTCTATAGGTTATCAGTACTAAGGGGGATCAATTATAATAGTAATCAGTTCTTATAGTGATCAGTTTTAATCATGATGAGTTGTAATATTGATCAGTTGTGATATTGATCTGTTGTAATAGTGATCGGTTCTATAGGTTATCAGTTCTAAGGGGGATCAATTGTCATAGTAATGAGTTTTAATAGTAATCAGTTGTAATATTGATTAGTTCTAATATGGATCTGTTATATATTGATCAGTTGTCATAGTGATCAGTTGTAATAGTGATCGGTTGTAATAGTAATAAGTTGTAATGATGATCAGTTATAATGGTGATCAGTTATAATAGCTATTAGTTCTAAGTGTTCAGTGCTAATATTGATCAGTTCTAATATTGATCAGTTGTAATAGTGATCAGGGCTAATATTGATCAGTTCTAATATTGATCGGTTGTAATAGTCATCAGTTTTAATGGTTATGAGTTCTAATATAGATCTGTTATAATATTGATCAGTTTTAATAGTGATCAGTTCTAATATGGATCGGTTCTAATAGTAATCAGTTCTTATAGTGATCAGTTTTAATCATGATCGGTTCTTTAGGTTATCAGTTCTAAGGGGGATCAATTGTCATAGTAATCAGTTCTTATATTGATCAGTTTTAATCATGATGAGTTGTAATATTGATCACTTGTCATATTGATCAGTTGTAATAGTGATCGGTTCTATAGGTAATCAGTTCTAATATAGATCGGTTATAATATTGATCAGTTTTAATAGTGATCAGTTCTAATATGGATCGGTTCTAATAGGCAGACACCCTGTCTACTTTTAAGACTAGGCTTAAAACTTTCCTTTTTGATAAAGCTTATAGTTAGGGTGGCTCAGGTTATCCTGATCTATCTCTATAGTTCTGCTGCTATAGGCTTAGACTGCTGGAGGACATAGGGACCCCCATTTCATCATTCTGCTTCATTCTCTCTCTGTTCTCCTATTCTGCAGAATCTGTTAGTTCAATCTCTAACGTTCTGCTCTCTCTGCTTTTCCTCAGAGTAGCTTTGCCTCGTCTGTTCCTGTTTGGCTGTGACGTCATCCAGGAAAGAAACATCAGCTGTGCTGCTTCCATCAACACCCTTGTTTGTAGATGTTGGAGATCGGCCTGTCTTCAGGTGTGGTCCTGTTTCTCTGGCCGTGGCTGGGTGGATGTTCTCTCTTCATCCTCTGGCATGGGAGCTGCCTTGGAGCTCGTCTGCCTGGCTGTGTGTTTCCTGGACGGGGCCGCCTTTTACAGCTGCTTTTTGTATCTCTGCTTCTGTCTCCTTGAACCCCAGTGGGCCTCAGCAGATGGCCGCTCGCACTGAGCCTGGTTCTGCTGGAGGTTTCTTCCTTTAAAAGGGAGTTTTTCCTCTCCACTGTCGCTACAAGCATGCTTAGTGTGAGGGATTGTATTTGAGTCAATGAGTCGATGCAATCAACTGGTTTTCCTTAGATAGAAAACTTTGTATCAATTTGACTGTATGATCTGGTTGAACTGTAAAGTGCCTTGAGATGACATGTGTTGTGAATTTGGCGCTATATAAATAAACTGAATTGAAAAAACTTGAATTAATAGTAATCAGTTCTTATAGTGATCAGTTTTAATCATGATGAGTTGTAATATTGATCAGTTGTGATATTGATCTGTTGTAATAGTGATCGGTTCTATAGGTTATCAGTTCTAAGGGGGATCAATTGTCATAGTAATGAGTTGTAACAGTAATCAGTTGTAATATTGATTAGTTCTAATATGGATCTGTTATATATTGATCAGTTGTAATAGTGATCAGTTATAATAGTAATCAGTTGCAATGATGATCAGTTATAATGGTGATCAGTTATAATAGCTATTGGTTCTAATAGTGATCAGTTCTAATATTGATCAGTTGTAATAGTGATCGGTTTTAATGGTTATCAGTTCTAATATAGATCGGTTATAATATTGATCAGTTTTAATAGTGATCAGTTCTAATATGGATCTTTTCTAATAGTAATCAGTTCTTATAGTGATCAGTTTTAATCATGATGAGTTGTAATATTGATCAGTTGTGATATTGATCTGTTGTAATAGTGATCAATTATAATATGAACCAGTTGTAATAATGATCAGTTGTGATAGTGATGAGTTGCAATATGGATCTGTTATAATATTGATAAGTTGTAATAGTGATCAGTTATAATATTGATCAGTTGTAATAGTGATCAGTTGATATATTGGCACAGAGCCAACTAACAGTTCTTCTCTGTCCGTGTCGCTGGCGTTCCACAAACAGATGAGAGGTGTGGCCATCAGGAACCAGGGCGTTCCGGTCTCTATCCTGTATCGAATTCCAGATGGTCAGAAACAGCCTTATCAGTACATCCAGTAGTTATGAACATCAAAGAGGTTCTTTTGCAAACTGTTCATCAGTTTTATCTTTTAAAGGCAAACGTCTGTATTTACTATCAGTAACAATTGTAGGTTAGTGGAAATGGAGGTGAACTGTACTGTAGATATAAACATATTTCTCTGAGCCAATCAGAAATACTTCTTACAGTCACTAACCTTGCATCTAATAACCAATGAAAATCAAGTCATTATAATGTTAACCTCCTTTTAGATCCATATCATATATATTCTTTATTTTTCTCTCTTTCTTGCTGGAAACGTGTAAAGAAAGATCTAAAAAATAGAAATTAATGAAATGAGGCTGTTTTCCCTCCATCTACCCCTTCCCCCTCCATCTAATCTCCCCCTTTCGACCCCTCTCTCTCTCCCCCCTCCCATCCCCATCTCCTCTCCCCATCCCCCTACTATCCCCTCACCTCTCTCTCTCCCTCTGTCTCCCTCCCTCCCTCCCTCTCCCCTTCCCTCTCCTCCCCCCTCCTATCCCCCTCTCCTCTCTCTCTCTCTCCCTCCCTCTCTCTCCATCTCCTCCTCCTCCCTCCCCTCCTCCCTCTCTGCTGCAGACAGGGCTCCTCCAGCAGTAGAGGAGCTGAGGTACGGGGTGAATACAGCGGCTCTTAGCGGGCAGCGGATGCGTGATGAGCGGGTCAGAGGCTCTGGGCTCCACCGCCGGTACCGGCTAGAACCGGCAGGGGGAGGGGAGGGGTGGGGGGGTTGTGATTCAATGTGTGTCGCTGTCCGTCTGCATCATGCTGTACTTCCAGCTGGTGATCATGGCGGGGACCATCATGCTGGCCTACTACTTCGAGTACACAGACACCTTCAGCGTGCACGTGCAGGGCTTCTTCTGCTACGACACCTCCTACACCAAGCCCTACCTGGGCCCAGAAGACAGCAGCGCCGTCCCGCCCATCCTGCTCTACGCCCTGGTGTCTGGACTGCCCACGCTGCTGGTGAGTGCACTCCCACTCCCCCCCACTCAGCCTGAGGGTCCAGGTTCCTCCTGACCAAACCTCATTAGATAGGAGCACAGCTTAGGGACCAGGAAACCAGTAGAACCAGTGGAAAGTCTGAACTGGAAGCAGGTCCTGAAGAATCTGCTGAAACATTAACAGATGACCTGTTAATTAACAGATTAGTGGATGTTGTTGGATAGTGTGCGATCACTTCCACCAAAATGAACTTTTTGAAGAGTTTCAGTCTGGCTTTAGAGCTCATCATAGCACTGAAACAGCTCTGGTGAAAGTCACTAATGATATTCTCATGGCCTCAGATAAGGGACTTGTATCTGTGCTCGTCCTGTTGGATCTCAGTGCTGCATTTGATACAGTTGATCAGAATATTCTTTTAGAAAGACTTGAATATTTTGTTGGAATTAAAGGAACAGCACTAGACTGGTTTAAATCTGATCTATCTGATCGAATTCAGTTTGTTCATGTTAATGATAGATCTTCCTTATGCTCAAAGGTTACCTGTGGAGTACCACAGGGATCAGTGCTAGGACCAATTCTCTTTACTATATACACTACTCAAAAAAAAACAAGGAACACTTTGTAATCAGAGTATAGCATCAAGTAAATTAAACTTGTGGGATATTGATTTGGTCAAGTCAGTAGCAAAGGGGGGTGTTAATCAGTTTCAGCTGCTTTGCTGTTAATGAAATGAACAACAGGTGAACTAGAGGGGCAACAATGAGACGACCATCTAAACAGGAATGGTTTTACAGGTGGAGGCCACTGACATTTTTCCCCTCCTCATCTTTTCTGAATCTTTTTCACCAGTTTTGCATTTGGCTAGGATCACTGTCTCTACTGTTAGCATGAGGCGCTACCTGGACCCTACAGAGGTTGCACAGGCAGTCCAACTCCTCCAGGATGGCGCATCAATACGTGCCATTGCCAGAAGGTTTGCTGCGTCTCCCAGCACAATCTCAAGAGCATGGAGGAGATTCCAGGAGACAGGCAGTTACTCCAGGAGAGCTGGACAGGGCCGTAGAAGGTCTACAACCCATCAGCAGGACCGCTATCTGCTCCTTTGTGCAAAGAGAAGCAGGAGGAGCACTGCCAGGGCCCTACAAAATGACCTCCAGCAGGCCACTGGTGTGAATGTCTCTGACCAAACAATCAGAAACAGACTTCACCAGGGTGGCCTGAGGGCCCGACGTCCTCTAGTGGGCCCTGTGCTCACTGCCCAGCACTGGAGCTCCATTGGCATTTTCCACAGAACACCAGAATTGGCAAGTTGGCCACCGGCGCCCCGTGCTTTTCACAGATGAGAGCAGGTTCACCCTGAGTGCATGTGACAGACGTGAAAGGGTCTGGACAAGCCGTGGAGAACGTTATGCTGCCTGTAACATCGTTCAGCATGACCGGTTTGGTGGGGGGTCAGTGATGGTCTGGGGAGGCATATCCATGGAGGGACACACAGACCTATACAGGCTAGACAACACCACCCTGACTGCCATTAGGTATTTGGATGAAATCCTTGCACCCATTGTAAGACCCTTTGCTGGTGCAGTGGGTCCCACATTGAATCCTGGTGATTCAGCAATTATGAAACATTGCTGAATGTCTGCAGAGTTAGAAGGGATGGCCTGAACCCCAGTCGGCCTCGGCAGATGGCCGCTCACACTGAGCCTGGTTCTGCTGGAGGTTTCTTCCTGTTAAAAGGGAGTTTTTCCTCTCCACTGTCGCTACAAGCATGCTTAGTGTGAGGGATTGTATTTGAGTCAATGAGTCAATGCAATCAACTGGTTTTCCTTAGATAGAAAACTTTGTATCAATTTGACTGTATGATCTGGTTGAACTGTAAAGTGCCTTGAGATGACATGTGTTGTGAATTTGGCGCTATATAAATAAACTGAATTAATTAAACTGAAAGTTTGTGGCTTTTGTCAGATGCAGGGGAACAAAGGTATAGTTATGACCTGCTGATTATGGTTTCACAATCAGCATTGTTATTCTGCAGCAATAACTCATTCATGGTAAGAGCAGACGGTATAAAAATGAATCAGATTTGTACCTCATGGCAAAGCTGGCAGTCCTCCAAAGTCGGCTGGGCTGCAACAGACTGAAAATAACAGGAAACCGACAAATGGTGAGAATGTAGACAAAGGAGACCATGTGTTGGAATCTGAGTATGAATGACTTTCTCTTCTGGCTGCAGGTTTGATCTGTACTCAATAGACCTGCTGTGACCCTCCTGGTTCTGATGGGTTGCTTCTAATTGGGTCCAGATGTTTTGTCAAAAGAACCTTTTATTGTTTTTTTTTTGTTTTTTTTCTTTGCTTTTCTTAAAGAATGCCCCCCTTGGAGACATCATTTGTATTGTGTTCTGTCAGGCCAGAGTAACAGGATACGGTGGAATGACCTAAAATGCGTCCACCAAGAGGACACATCAGACCATCTGGTTGACAGAGAGTGAGAAGGAGCAGCTTTATCTACAGCTGCCTTCAGTCCTGTTTGCTGCTGGTTCTCCTCACTGGTGCTGATGGACCTGTGGTCATTCTCTGATCTGCCGTTCTAGGCCAACAGGCCTTGCTATTACTGTTTAATACTCAACTTTTTCCATCATGCTTTTTGAACACCATCACGGATGATAGTTCAATTATTATGCAAAGAATCACTAAATAATTGGCCCATGTTCCAAACAACCTGACAATATTCAGTTTGTCTCAAACCAGAACTATTACTGGTTTGATGTCCAAATAATCCAGAAAAGTCAAATGAACAGCAGCAGAGATATGCAACCAACACTTTAGTGTTTAGAATCAGTACCAAGTTAGATACAGTGATAGATTTTTTTGACTTTCGTAAATTTTAGCATGTGAATCAGATCAGGGTATCTTTGCTAACTAAAAGTCAGAGATGCTGTAGCCTTCATTATAATACAATAGAAACATTAGTTGATATATGAAGCAATCAGAGGAAGCTTCCCCCTCAGTCGGTTTACCTCCTGTTGTCGCTTTTACTTGACTACATGAGTGGTCCTTAACAACTGACACCTTAAAAACCTTATTAAATGAGATATGAATTCGCAATAAGCTTTGGAGCCGTCTAACCGTGGAGCCGTCTTACCGTGGAGCCGTCTTACCTTGGAGCTGTCTAACCATGGTGTTGTCTAACCTTGGAGCCATCTAACCTTGGAGCCGTCTAACCCTGGTGTTGTCTAACCTTGGAGCCGTCTAACCATGGAGCCATCTAACCATGGAACCATCTAACCATGGAACCGTCTAACCTTGGAGCCATCTAACCATGGAGCTGTCTAACCTTGGAGCTGTCTAACCATGGAGCCGTCTAACCATGGAGCCGTCTAACCATGGAGCCGTCTAAACTTGGAGCCATCTAACTATGGAGCCATCTAACCTTGGAGCCGTCTAACCTTGGAGCCATCTAACTATGGAGCCGTCTAACCATGGAGCCGTCTAACCTTGAAGCCATCTAACTATGGAGCTGTCTAACCATGGAGCCATCTAACCATGGAGCCGTCTTACCTTGGAGCCGTCTAACCTTGGAGCCGTCTAACCATGGTGTTGTCTAACCTTGGAGCCATCTAACCATGGAGCCATCTAACCATGGAACCATCTAACCATGGAACCGTCTAACTTTGGAGCCATCTAACCATGGACCTGTCTAACCTTGGAGCTGTCTAACCTTGGAGCTGTCTAACCATGGAGCCGTCTAACCATGGAGCCGTCTAAACTTGGAGCCATCTAACTATGGAGCCATCTAACCTTGGAGCCGTCTAACCTTGGAGCCATCTAACTATGGAGCCGTCTAACCATGGAGCCGTCTAACCTTGAAGCCATCTAACTATGGAGCTGTCTAACCATGGAGCCATCTAACCATGGAGCCGTCTTACCTTGGAGCCGTCTAACCTTGGAGCCGTCTAACCATGGTGTTGTCTAACCTTGGAGCCATCTAACCATGGAGCCATCTAACCATGGAACCATCTAACCATGGAACCGTCTAACTTTGGAGCCATCTAACCATGGACCTGTCTAACCTTGGAGCTGTCTAACCATGGAACCGTCTAACTTTGGAGCCATCTAACCATGGAGCCGTCTAACCATGGAGCCGTCTAAACTTGGAGCCATCTAACTATGGAGCCATCTAACCTTGGAGCCGTCTAACCTTGGAGCCATCTAACTATGGAGCCGTCTAACCATGGAGCCGTCTAACCTTGGAGCCATCTAACTATGGAGCTGTCTAACCATGGAGCCATCTAACCATGGAGCCGTCTTACCTTGGAGCCGTCTTACCTTAGAACTGTCTAACCTTGGAGCTGTCTAACCATGGAGCCGTCTAACCATGGAGCCGTCTAACCTTGGAGCCGTCTAACCATGGAGCCTTCTAACCATGGAGCCGTCTTACCTTAGAGCCGTTTAACCATGGAGCCGTCTAACCATGGAGCCGTCTAACCTTGGAGCCGTCTAACCATGGAGCCGTCTAATTATGGAGCTGTCTTACCTTGGAGCCGTCTTACCATGGAGCCGTCTAACCATAGAGCCATCTAACCATGGAGCCGTCTTACCATGGAGCCGTCTAACCTTGGAGCCGTCTAACCATGGAGCCGTCTTACCTTAGAGCCGTCTAACCATGGAGCCGTCTATCCATGGAGCCGTCTAACCATGGAGCCATCTAAACTTGGAGCCATCTAACTATGGAGCTGTCTTACCTTGGAGCCGTCTAACCATGGAGCCGTCTAACCATTGAGCCGTTTTACCTTGGAGCTGTCTAACCATGGAGCCGTCTAACCATGGAGCCATCTAAATTTGAAGCCATCTAACTATGGAGCTGTCTTACCTTGGAGCCGTCTAACCTTGGAGCCGACTAACCTTGGAGCCGTCTAACCTTGGAGCCATCTAACCATGGAGCCGTCTTACCTTGGAGCCGTCTACCCATGGAGCCATATAACCATGGAGCCATCTAACCATGGAGCCGTCTAACCATGGAGCCATCTAACCATGGAGCCATCTAACCATGGAGCCGTCTAACCATGGAGCCGTCTAACCTTGGAGCCATCTAACCTTGGAGCCGTCTAACCATGGTGTTGTCTAACCATGGAGCAATCTAACCATGGAGCCATCTAACCATGGAGCCGTCTAACCATGGAGCCATCTCACCTTGGAGCCGTATAACAATGGAGCCGTCTGACCGTGGTGTTGTCTAACCTTTGAGCCATCTAACCATGGAGCCATCTAACCATGGAGCCATCTAACCATGGAGCCATCTAACCATGGAGCCGTCTAACCTTGAAGCCATCTAACCTTGGAGCTGTCTAACTATGGAGCCGTCTAACCTTGGAGCCATCTAACCATGGAGCTGTCTAACCTTGGAGCCGTCTAACCATGGAGCCATCTAACCATGGAGCCATATAACCATGGAGCCATCTAACCATGGAGCCGTCTAACCTTGGAGCCATCTAACCTTGGAGCCGTCTAACCATGGTGTTGTCTAACCATGGAGCAATCTAACCATGGAGCCATCTAACCATGGAGCCGTCTAACCATGGAGCCATCTCACCTTGGAGCCGTATAACAATGGAGCCGTCTGACCGTGGTGTTGTCTAACCTTGGAGCCATCTAACCATGGAGCCATCTAACCATGGAGCCGTCTAACCATGGAGCCGTCTAACCTTGAAGCCATCTAACCTTGGAGCTGTCTAACTATGGAGCCGTCTAACCTTGGAGCCATCTAACCATGGAGCTGTCTAACCTTGGAGCCGTCTAACCATGGAGCCATCTAACCATGGAGCCATCTAACCATGGAGCCGTCTAACCATGGAGCCGTCTAACCATGGAGCCGTCTAAACTTGGAGCCATCTAACTATGGAGCCGTCTAACCTTGGAGCCGTCTAACCTTGGAGCCATCTAACTATGGAGCCGTCTAACCATGGAGCCGTCTAACCTTGGAGCCATCTAACTATGGAGCTGTCTTACCTTGGAGCCGTCTTACCATGGAGCCGTCTAACCATTGAGCCATCTAACCATGGAGCCGTCTTACCTTGGAGCCGTCTAACCTTGGAGCTGTCTAATCATCAAGCCGTCTAACCATGGAGCCATCTAACCATGGAGCCGTCTAACCATGAAGCCATCAGACTATGGAGCTGTCTTAGGTTAGAGCCGTCTAACCATGGAGCCGTCTAACCATGGAGCCGTCTTATCTTAGAGCCGTCTAACCATGCAGCCGTCTAACCTTGGAGCCATCTAACCTTGGAGCCCTCTAACCATGGTGTTGTCTAACCATGGAGCAATCTAACCTTGGAGCCATCTAACCATGGAGCCGTCTAACCATGGAGCCGTCTAACCATGGAGCCCTCTAACCTTGGAGCCATCTAACCTTGGAGCTGTCTAACTATGGAGCCGTCTAACCTTGTAGCCATCTAACCATGGAGCTGTCTAACCTTGGAGCCGTCTAACCATGGTGTTGTTTAACCTTGGAGCCGTCTAACCAGGGAGCCATCTAACCATGGAGCCATCTAACCATGGAGCCGTCTAACCATGGAGCCGTCTAACCATGGAGCCGTCTAACCATGGAGCCGTCTAAACTTGGAGCCGTCTAACTATGGAGCCATCTAACTATGGAGCCGTCTAACCATGGAGCCGTCTCACCTTGGAGCCATCTAACCATGGAGCCATCAGACTATGGAGCTGTCTTAGCTTAGAGCCGTCTAACCATGGAGCCATCAGACTATGGAGCTGTCTTAGCTTAGAGCCGTCTAACCATGGAGCCGTCTTATCTTAGAGCCATCTAACCATGGAGCCGTCTTACCATGGAGCCGTCTAACCTTGGAGCCGTCTAATCATGGAGCCGTCTAACCATGGAGCTGTCTCACCTTGGAGCCGTCTAACCATGGAGCCGTCTAACCATGGAGCCGTCTAACCTTGGAGCCGTCTAATCATGGAGCCGTCTAACTATGGAGCTGTCTTACCTTGGAGCCGTCTTACCATGGAGCCGTCTAACCATGGAGCCGTCTTACCTTGGAGCCGTCTAACCATGGAGCCATCTAACCATGGAGCCGTTTTACCTTGGAGCCGTCTAACCATGGAGCCGTCTAACCATGGAGCCATCTAAACTTGAAGCCATCTAACTATGGAGCCGTCTTACCTTGGAGCCGTCTTACCATGGAGCCGTCTAACCATGGAGCCGTCTAACCATGGAGCCGTCTTACCTTGGAGCCGTCTAACCATGGAGCCATCTAACCATGGAGCCGTTTTACCTTGGAGCCGTCTAACCATGGAGCCGTCTAACCATGGAGCCATCTAAACTTGAAGCCATCTAACTATGGAGCCGTCTTACCTTGGAGCCGTCTTACCATGGAGCCGTCTAACCATGGAGCCGTCTTACCTTGGAGCCGTCTATCCATGGAGCCGTCTAACCATGGAGCCGTCTAACCATGGAGCCGTCTTATCTTAGAGCCATCTAACCATGGAGCCGTCTTACCATGGAGCCGTCTAACCTTGGAGCCGTCTAATCATGGAGCCGTCTAACCATGGAGCTGTCTCACCTTGGAGCCGTCTAACCATGGAGCCGTCTAACCATGGAGCCGTCTAACCTTGGAGCCGTCTAATCATGGAGCCGTCTAACTATGGAGCTGTCTTACCTTGGAGCCGTCTTACCATGGAGCCGTCTAACCATGGAGCCGTCTTACCTTGGAGCCGTCTAACCATGGAGCCATCTAACCATGGAGCCGTTTTACCTTGGAGCCGTCTAACCATGGAGCCGTCTAACCTTGGAGCCGTCTAACCATGGAGCCGTCTAACCATGGAGCCGTCTAACCTTGGAGCCGTCTAATCATGGAGCCGTCTAACTATGGAGCTGTCTTACCTTGGAGCCGTCTTACCATGGAGCCGTCTAACCATGGAGCCGTTTTACCTTGGAGCCGTCTAACCATGGAGCCATCTAACCATGGAGCCCGTTTTACCTTGGAGCCGTCTAACCATGGAGCCGTCTAACCATGGAGCCATCTAAACTTGAAGCCATCTAACTATGGAGCCGTCTTACCTTGGAGCCGTCTTACCATGGAGCCGTCTAACCATGGAGCCGTCTAACCATGGAGCCGTCTTACCTTGGAGCCGTCTAACCATGGAGCCATCTAACCATGGAGCCGTTTTACCTTGGAGCCGTCTAACCATGGAGCCGTCTAACCATGGAGCCATCTAAACTTGAAGCCATCTAACTATGGAGCCGTCTTACCTTGGAGCCGTCTTACCATGGAGCCGTCTAACCATGGAGCCGTCTTACCTTGGAGCCGTCTACCCATGGAGCCGTCTAACCATGGAGCCGTCTAACCATGGAGCCGTCTTATCTTAGAGCCATCTAACCATGGAGCCGTCTTACCATGGAGCCGTCTAACCTTGGAGCCGTCTAATCATGGAGCCGTCTAACCATGGAGCTGTCTCACCTTGGAGCCGTCTAACCATGGAGCCGTCTAACCATGGAGCCGTCTAACCTTGGAGCCGTCTAATCATGGAGCCGTCTAACTATGGAGCTGTCTTACCTTGGAGCCGTCTTACCATGGAGCCGTCTAACCATGGAGCCGTCTTACCTTGGAGCCGTCTAACCATGGAGCCATCTAACCATGGAGCCGTTTTACCTTGGAGCCGTCTAACCATGGAGCTGTCTAACCATGGAGCCATCTAAACTTGAAGCCATCTAACTATGGAGCTGTCTTACCTTGGAGCCGTCTTACCATGGAGCCGTCTAACCATGGAGCCGTCTAACCATGGAGCCGTCTTACCTTGGAGCCGTCTAACCATGGAGCCATCTAACCATGGAGCCGTTTTACCTTGGAGCCGTCTAACCATGGAGCCGTCTAACCATGGAGCCATCTAAACTTGAAGCCATCTAACTATGGAGCCGTCTTACCTTGGAGCCGTCTTACCATGGAGCCGTCTAACCATGGAGCCGTCTTACCTTGGAGCCGTCTACCCATGGAGCCGTCTAACCATGGAGCCGTCTAACCATGGAGCCGTCTTACCTAGGAGCCATCTACCCATGGAGCCGTCTAACCGTGGAGCCGTCTAACCATGGAGCCATCTAAACTTGAAGCCATCTAACTATGGAGCCGTCTTACCTTGGAGCCGTCTTACCATGGAGCCGTCTAACCATGGAGCCGTCTAACCATGGAGCCGTCTTACCTTGGAGCCGTCTACCCATGGAGCCGTCTAACCATGGAGCCGTCTAACCATGGAGCCATCTTATCTTAGAGCCATCTAACCATGGAGCCGTCCAACCATGGAGCCATCTAACCATGGAGCCGTCTTACCATGGAGCCGTCTAACCTTGGAGCCGTCTAATCATGGAGCCGTCTAACCATGGAGCTGTCTCACCTTGGAGCCGTCTAACCATGGAGCCGTCTAACCATGGAGCCGTCTAACCTTGGAGCCGTCTAATCATGGAGCCGTCTAACCATGGAGCTGTCTCACCTTGGAGCCGTCTAACCATCGAGCCGTCTAACCATGGAGCCGTCTAACCTTGGAGCCGTCTTACCATGGAGCCGTCTTACCTTAGAGCTGTCTTACCATGGAGCCGTCTAACCATGGAGCCATCTTATCTTAGAGCCGTCTAACCATGGAGCCGTCCAACCATGGAGCCATCTAACCATGGAGCCGTCTTACCATGGAGCCGTCTAACCTTGGAGCTGTCTAACCATGGAGCTGTCTCACCTTGGAGCCGTCTAACCATGGAGCCGTCTAACCATGGAGCCGTCTAACCTTGGAGCCGTCTAATCATGGAGCCGTCTAACCATGGAGCTGTCCCACCTTGGAGCCGTCTAACCATCGAGCCGTCTAACCATGGAGCCGTCTAACCTTGGAGCCGTCTAATCATGGAGCCGTCTAACCATGGAGCCGTCTAACCTTGGAGCCGTCTAATCATGGAGCCGTCTAACCTTGGAGCCGTCTAATCATGGAGCCGTCTAACTATGGAGCTGTCTTACCTTGGAGCCGTCTTACCATGGAGCCGTCTAACCATGGAGCCGTCTTACCTTAGAGCTGTCTTACCATGGAGCCGTCTAACCATGGAGCCGTCTAACCATGGAGCCGTCTAACCTTGGAGCCGTCTTACCATGAAGCCGTCTTACCATGGAGCCGTCTTACCATGGAGCCGTCTTACCTTAGAGCTGTCTTACCATGGAGCCGTCTAACCATGGAGCCATCTAACCATGGAGCCGTTTTACCTTGGAGCCGTCTAATCATGGAGCCGTCTAACTATGGAGCTGTCTTACCATGGAGCCGTCTAACCATGGAGCCGTCTAACCATGGAGCCATCTAACTATGGAGCCGTCTAAACTTGGAGCTGTCTGACCTTGGAGCCGTCTAACCATGGAGCTTTCTAACTGTGGAACCATCTTTTGTGCTGTCTTGCCAACAGCCACTGTTGTTTTTCTACCTGAAGTCTGTTGTGGTTATAAACCTGATTACCTCCAAACAAAGAAATATGGAGACATTGAAAATGTGGTGCAGAAGGCCTAAATGACCTGCAAATCCTCGTCAGGCGTTACAGATGATGACTGATGGGCGTCCTGTAATAGCTGTGTATATAATTCAATAAGTCACAGTGTAATGGCCAGGATGGGGAGGAGAAGAGCGCACACGTCCAGCATCTCCAGAGGACACCTTAACTCCTCATCCTGAGAGAGGCCAACAGAAAGCAGAAAACACTTTGTTGCCATGACACTGTCAGCTACTGTTAAAAACCAGGATAAAGTGGGACAAATGGTCTGGTTGCTGCTAAGCCATGTCTGAAGGCTGGCCTTGGACCTCAGCTTTCTCAAACATCCCAGTGGTTCCTAAAGCTGTTGGTGGCTGGAAGAATAAAAGCAAATTTTCTTTTTTCTTAACAAACACATCTTCTTTTTTGGCAGGAGTGTATCACTTTTACACCATTATAGTCATAAGAAACTTTATTAATGAAAAAGTAATAACAGAGGCTTGATTTCCATTTCTTACAGGAAGTAGGAAATACGCTATCACAGTCAGTGAGTTTGATGTGCTCAGAATGTAGGACCCACAATTCTAGTTGAGACAGACAGTGATTGCTTTAAAGGAGTTTATAGACAGAAAGGAGCTATGGATCTGCAGCAACTGATCCATACACCCATCACTGACAACTCTGGTTTAGGGAGAAACACATTAGTTTAGTTAGTGACCATGATAATCTGACAGAAGAGGATCGTCCATGAGAGTCACTTACCTGGTCTAACAGTTCACTCCATCTCCATAGAACGAGGCAGGATCCCGCCGATGGACTGACAACGAGATACGGCGGGCACCGCCCACAGTGAACCAGATGCCACAGCCTCAGTGAACAGGCAAGAATTGGAGGTCAGGGAAACAGTTCAGAACACGAAGGATCAGAGATCCCGGAGTCAGTAGACCGGTCCAGAGTTCTGATCAGAACAGGAAAAGGCTGGTCCAGGATTCCAGGCAGAACCTTCAGATGGGAACGGGCCGGCTCAGTGGTCGAGAGGCAAACTACAGTACGCTAGAACTGGCTCTCTTCGCTGAGCCAGGGTACGCTTAGTGGATAAGAGACCAGGAACACTACAACAATATTATAATCCTCTCTAACCACTGGCCTCTGTGAACGAGAACATGAACTATGGCACCTAAGTTAAAGTCAGCAACACAGTCAGTGATCTGGACCCGATAGCTGGGCTGAGCCATATGTAAAGCAGCAGGAGCAGGTGGATTAGATAAATAAAATGTTCTGAACATTTAGAAACAAACAGAACCAATGGTTCTGCTGAATTACCGGATCTGTTTTCTACTATCAAAACAGTGGATGGAGGAAGCACTGTGAGCCAGAGGGTGGCGATTACTGCAATAATAACCTGCTGGCCTGGAGCTTAGAAATCTATTTCTTCATTTCTGAGAGATGATGTTCAGACAGCATCAACTCCACCATGACTGTTTGTTCCTAAACAATGTGGACCTGCAGGACCTGAGCGGAGGAGCCGTCAGCTGAAGTGAGGCTGTTGCTGCTGAATAATGGCTGCTGTTATTTTTATCTTTGCAGCTGCAGCACAGCCCCCAGTGATGAGAGGAATTCACCATGCACCCTGCAAACGGGAAACGGAGCAGTAACATGTTCAGTATCGCAGAGCTGTGCTAAACACGCTGAGGCTGCAGCTTAGATGGCAGGATCCCCAGAATCAATGGCTCTGTTCTGGGCCATGGAGGTCCATGCAGGTCATTTCAGACAGTTTCTGTCCCACGCAACTTAGGCCTTTGATTGGTTCATCATCTGCCACAGTTTCGTTTTCAAACAGGAATGTTTTTATTCTATAATGTATGAAATGTGAAGCCTTGGACCATCGGAACCCTAAGATTTAGGCCCCATCCTCACAGAGGTTATAGATGGAACCAGGCATGGACTGGTAATCGGGCGTACCGGGCATTTGCCCGGTGGGCCGACGTGCTGTTTGGGCCGCCAGACCCGACATGTATATTAATAATATGTATTATTATTATTATTATTATTATTATTATTATTATTATTATTATTATTATTATTATTATTATTATATATCTGCCTCTTTATATTTGCATAATGCATGAAGAAAAATAAAATCAGCAGCGCAAGAGTCTGTTCCGATCATCCGACCACAGGCTACTGCAGCCCATTGGTTATCATCCCTGACAGTCTAAAGGGCTAGGCCAATCAGAAAGTAGAAAATCACCTTCACTCTCCATTGGAACTTTGTGCAGCGGTGTTCACCGTAGTAATGGAGAAGAAACGGAAGGAAGGCGCAGAGAAACTGTGCGAAAAAAAGAAACAAGTTTTTCAAACGGACGCTGCGAAATGTGTCAAACTGACTGACATGTTCCCATCAGCAGGGCCTTCATCTGCTCCGGTGTCTGATGTAAAATATAATGGTGATGGTGGTTGCAGACATCCAAAGTCTCCCGGAAGTTCCGGGAGTCTCCCTGATATCGATAGTTGTTCACGGATGCCCACGAGTCGGATAAATTATCCCGGATTTTAGACTCTGTGAGGTGGAGTTATTTAATGCCAATGAGAGCGAGAGCACTACAATAATTCATGCATCATGTGCGGATTAGAACTACTGTGATTGCTGGTGAAACCTGTGCGTGTGTCTGTCTAAAGCGATGCTCTGATCAACCAGCGATCCAGGAGACTGGTTGATCAGAGAGCTGATTGGATCAGTCAGAAAAATAAGCCAATAAGTTTCAGTTTACTTTTTTACAGTCACCTGATTTTACAGCAGATTATGCTAAAGCGTATTCATGTCTTGTGGGGGGGAAGAATGATGGAGTGTGCATGTGTGGCTGGCTGCACCGTGCAAAAGGTGTTCACCACTAAAAATGCAACCAACAGGAGGTGGCTCACATATTGTGAGAAACGTCATGCTTTATTTTGTCTTGTATGTATTGCATCTGGACAGACTTCTGAATCAAGCTCATTTATTTCTGGGATGTCTGATTGGAGGCATGTGCACCAGCGCACAGAAGAGCATGAGAAGAGTAGCGTAATATGTGTGGTTGACTGTGACTTTTCTCTCTCTCTCTCTCTCTCTCTCTCTCTCTCTCTCTCTCTCTCTCTCTCTCTCTCCCTCCCTCTCTCCCTCACTCCCTGATCTAAGAATTGTTGCTGTGCTGTGGTGGAGTTTACATTTTACAGTGTTAATAAATTAAGATTTTGGAAGTATTTTAAGTGTCCACTCTCACTAATTTCCATGAACCTGGCCTCGAGGTATTGCACAGTTGGTATACACATTCAGTACACCAAAACAAATGTGGTGGGCCAGTCTAGTCCAAAATGCCAGGGCCAATTTTTTGTCCCAGTCCACCCCTATATGGAACTCCCTGATCGATTTAGGAGCAGTAAACACCTTGGTGTTGAGGCTTTTAAAAAGCCAAGTGTTTGTTTCCCTTACTGTACCCTCTGTTCCCCCTTAACGTACCGTCTGTTGCTCTATACTGTACCCTCTGTTCCCCCTTAACGTACCGTCTGTTGCTCTATACTGTACCCTCTGCTGTGCCTTACCACACCCTCCCATACCATGTGTTGACCCTTACCGTACCCTCTGGTGTCATGTACCATACCCTGTGGCAGAGGTGGGGACTCGAATTTGTGACTCGTACTCGAGTCGCACTTAAGTCGCATATTTAATGACTTCAGACTCGACTTAGACTTGCATTTGAAGGACTTCAGACTCGACTGAGACTCGGGATTTCCGACCTGTGAACAATTCCAGTGTAACACTTATTCAAGTGTTTTTTGTTTTACCAACTTGACTGATGGCCGCTCGCCTTACCCGCACACAGAAGAGGTAAAAAAAAAGCACTTCTGCCCAGTATGGCCCCACACTCAGTCTTTGACACAAGGGGGAGCAAACAACTCAAAGACCCAAACCGTGAAGCACTCAAGTTCAAGTGTTTTATTTATACAAAAAGCCACAGCAAAAGTGGCATGATAAAACAGTCCTTTTCTTCTCCTGATAAAACCTAAAATTCAAGAGTTTTCCTTAAAAATCAGAGGCTGGAAGTTGGACTCCGCTTGTTATGCTGCTTCTGGTGCGAGTGATCCGCCTGGAGCCCCCACTGGCTGATCCACAGCTGACTCTGCGGCGCTCCGGCAATGTTCCACTCCCTGGTGTACCACACCCCTTTCCAGACCGATCCAGCTAAAAAGAGAAGCAGGGAGAACGCCAGCATCCACGCGCCAAAACCCGTCGGAAGATATATTCCTGTTTATGCTTTAAGCGAGGGGAAGCGCTACTTACAGGCGAGGTTCCTGCTCTGCCCTAATACTCCTTACTGGGCCATCTGTGCGCCCACCTGGCGCACGGATCCCGCCTGCCTCTCCCCCGGCAGCGCGTCCGTCTCTGTCACCTGCAGATTCCGTTCTCCTTCTCCATTCCTTCAGAATCCTTTTATGTCGGCTTTAATCAGCCCTTCCTCACACCTGAGCGCAGCAATTACGCAGCACAATTAATGCACTCCGCCTCCTCAGACAACTACTTCAGTCCAGTGCGCATGGATTGTCACAAGGGAAAAACAAACCAAAACAACCCAACATGCAGGACAAATTCAAAAGTCTAAAATAAAGGAAAACAATCATATAAAAAAGAAACATCAAAACATGCAAAGCTCAAGAAGAAAATACAAAGAAAAACAGATCATATCTTCCTCTCCAATCATGCAAAGCATAAAACTAACATTTAAATGAAAGAAAACCATAAATCATATTTTTTCCTGTGCAACACACTGACGTCACTGACGCAACAGTACTTGACATATATGCCAGTGCGCATGCATGCATGCAACCCATACAGATATGGAAGCGATGATTACCCCCCCTGTTTCGGTGCCACTGTTCATAATAACCTTTGGCTACAAAAACTTTACATAAGGCGGGAATAAAAGAGCAGCAAACGGCAGCTTCTTTAGAAAAACATACACAATGCTTGGTCCACCATATCTAATTTTATCAGCCACAGTGCAGAGCAGGTGTACAGCCAGGGACATCACAGACATAAGGCAATAATTCAGGACCTTATTATTTCATGCAACCTCCCCTTGTCTGTGATCGACAAGCCCAGCTTTAAAAGCTTCATGGCAGCGGTAGAGGAGAAATATGTTGTGGATAATGTTGTAAATTGGCGCTAAATAAATAAACTGAATTGAATTGAAAATACTGCCCGCCAAGTCATTAAGTTACAAAAAGTTATTCTTTCTTTTATAAAAGTATTGTCATTGTCCTGCTATTTGTTTAGGGTTTTTCTTTATCTCTTGTAGTTGCTAACCTCATATGTATTAATAAAAGGCAGGATTGTGATTGTTTTTTTTTTCCATAGTCCTCATTTTCACTTAAAAATAAAAGAGCAAACATTAACTGCTAAAACTAGAAAAAGTTGTAACCAAAAATGTCAGGTAAATACTGTAGGAAAATAGTTTTTTTTTAAAGAAAAAAAACTAAAAATGCAAAATTTATCTGGAAAAAAATTTTGCGTGTGTGCTTTTTTTAATTGTATTTTTCATTTAGCAGTTCAAGATAATGATAATTCCATAGATATAATAGCGACCTTTAAGCTATACCGTCTCAGTGACGGAGATGAAAACACAAGGAGAAACAAGCAAGCATGAAAATTATTGCACTTTTTTTAATTAATCAAGTGATTAGAATTTATTGTGCGATTAATTGATTATTGCGACAGGCCTTCTCAAGACTTGAGACTTGACTTGGACTTGAGCTCTCAAGACTTGAGACTTGACTTGGACTTGCAAAAAATGACTTGTGAACATGTCTGCCCTGTGGTGTCCCTTACTGTACCCTCTGCTTTCCCTTAGCGTACCCTCTGGGTGTCCCATACCGTACCCTCTGGTGTCCCTTACCATACCCTCTGCTTTCCCTTAGCATACCCTGTGGTGTCCTTTCCGTACCATCTGCTTTCCCTTACCATACCCTCTGCTTTCCCTTACCATACCCTCTGCTTTCCCTTAACGTACCCTCTGGTGTCCCTTACCGTACCCTCTGGTGTCTCTTACCATACCCTCTGTTGTCTCTTACCATACCCTGTGGTGTCCTTTCCGTACCATCTGCTTTCCCTTACTGTACCGTCCTGTACTCACTGTTTTCCCTTACCCTACCCTCAGGTGTACCTTACCGTACCCTCCGGTACCCCCTGGTAACCTCTGGTGTCCCTTACTGTGCCCTCTGGTGTCTCTTACCGTACCCTCTCGTGTCTCTTATCCTACTTCTGGTGTCCCTTAGCGTAGCCTTTGTTGTCCCTTACTGTACCCTCTAGTGTTCCTTATCCTACCTCTCGTGTCGCTTACCGTACCCTCTAGTGTCCCTTATCCTACCTCTGGTGCCCCTTACTGTAGCCTCTAGAATCCCTTATCCTACCTCTGGTGTCCCTTATTGTACCCTCTAGTGTCTCTTATCCTACCTCTGGTGTCCCTCACTGTACCCTCTAGTGTCCCTTATCCTACCTCTGGTGTCCTTTACTGTATCCTCTAACGTTCCTTATCCTACCTCTGGTGTCCCTCACTGTACCCTCTAGTGTCCCTTATCCTACCTCTGGTGTCCCTAATTGTACCCTCTAGTGTCTCTTATCCTACCTCTGGTGTCCCTCACTGTACCCTCTAGCGTCCCTTATCCTACCTCTGGTGTCCCTAATTGTACCCTCTAGTGTCTCTTATCCTACCTCTGGTGTCCCTCACTGTACCCTCTAGCGTCCCTTATCCTACCTCTGGTGTCCCTCACTGTACCCTCTAGCGTCCCTTATCCTACCTCTGGTGTCCCTAATTGTACCCTCTAGTGTCTCTTATCCTACCTCTGGTGTCCCTCACTGTACCCTCTAGTGTCCCTTATCCTACCTCTGGTGTCCCTTATTGTACCCTCTAGTGTCTCTTATCCTACCTCTGGTGTCCCTTACTGTACTCTCTAGTGTCCCTTATCCTACCTCTCGTGTCGCTTACCATACCCTCTAGTGTCTCTTATCCTACCTCTGGTGTCCCTTACTGTACTCTCTAGTGTCCCTTATCCTACCTCTGGTGTCGCTTACCATACCCTCTAGTGTCTCTTATCCTACCTCTGGTGTCCCTTACTGTACTCTCTAGTGTCCCTTATCCTACCTCTGGTGTCGCTTACCATACCCTCTAGTGTCTCTTATCCTACCTCTGGTGTCCCTCACTGTACCCTCTAGTGTCCCTTATCCTACCTCTGGTGTCCCTTATTGTACCCTCTAGTGTCTCTTATCCTACCTCTGTTGTCGCTTACCGTACCCTCTAGTGTCCCTTATCCTACCTCTGGTGTCGCTTACCATACCCTCTAGTGTCTCTTATCCTACCTCTGGTGTCCCTTACTGTACTCTCTAGTGTCCCTTATCCTACCTCTGGTGTCGCTTACCATACCCTCTAGTGTCTCTTATCCTACCTCTGGTGTCCCTTACTGTACTCTCTAGTGTCCCTTATCCTACCTCTGGTGTCCCTCACTGTACCCTCTAGTTCCTTTATCCTACCTCTGGTGTCCCTTATTGTACCCTCTAGTGTCTCTTATCCTACCTCTGGGGCCATTTACCGTACCCTCTAGTGTCACTTATCCTACCTCTGGTGCCCCTTACTGTACCCTCTAGTGTCCCTTATCCTACCTCTGGTGTCTCTCACTGTACCCTCTAGTGTCCCTTATCCTAGCTCTGGTGTCCCTTACCATACCCTCTGCTTTCCCTTAGCGTACCCTCTGGGTGTCCCATACCGTACCCTCTGGTGTCCCTTACCATACCCTCTGCTTTCCCTTAGCATACCCTTTGGTGTCCTTTACCGTACCCTCTGCTTTCCCTTACCATACCCTCTGCTTTCCCTTAACATACCCTCTGGTGTCCCGTACTGTACCCTCTGTTGTCTCTTACCATACCCTGTGGTGTCCTTTCCGTACCATCTGCTTTCCCTTACTGTACCGTCCTGTACCCACTGTTTTCCCTTACCCTACCATCAGGTGTACCTTACCGTACCCTCCGGTACCCTCTGGTAACCTCTGGTGTCCCTTACTGTGCCCTCTGGTGTCTCTTACCGTACCCTCTCATGTCTCTTATCCTACTTCTGGTGTCCCTTACCGTAGCCTTTGTTGTCCCTTACTGTACCCTCTAGCGTCCCTTATCCTACCTCTGGTGTCCCTAATTGTACCCTCTAGTGTCTCTTATCCTACCTCTGGTGTCCCTCACTGTACCCTCTAGTGTCCCTTATCCTACCTCTGGTGTCCCTTATTGTACCCTCTAGTGTTTCTTATCCTACCTCTGTTGTCGCTTACCGTACCCTCTAGTGTCCCTTATCCTACCTCTGGTGTCGCTTAGCATACCCTCTAGTGTCTCTTATTCTACCTCTGGTGTCCCTTACCGTACTCTCTAGTGTCCCTTATCCTACCTCTGGTGTCCCTTACTGTACCCTCTAGTGTCCCTTATCCTACCTGTGGTGTCCCTTTCCGTACCCTCTAGTGTCCCTTATCCTACCTAGCGTCCCTTATCCTACCTCTGGTGTCCCTTACTGTACCCTCTAGTGTCCCTTATCCTACCTGTGGTGTCCCTTACTGTACCCTTTAGTGTCCTTATCCTACCTCTGGTGTCCCTTACTGTACCCTCTAGTGTCCCTTATCCTACCTCTGGTGTCCCTTACTGTACCCTCTAGTGTCCCTTATCCTACCTCTGGTGCCCCTTACCGTACCCTCTAGTATCCCTTATCCTACCGCTGGTGTCCCTTACCATACCCTCTGCTGTCCCTTAGCGTACCCTCTGGTGTCTCTTACCGTACCCTCGGGCGGATTCTTTAATTCAGTTATTAAACTCTCATTTTAGAAGAATTCTCTTGTTGCTGAAGTCTGCATACTATCACTTATTTCCACAATAAATAGAAACATACTTCAGTTATTATATAATCAAAAAAATCAAAAGTGATTCAAATTGATCAATATTTTCTGTGGTGATTCCTCTATCTTACCTTCAGTGATATCTCCAGTGCTCGGTTAGCATAAAGCTAACCCATTTCTGGGTGTTTCTAATGCCGAATAATCCCATCAGTTCTTGATTTCAGTTGTTCCTTCAGTCCACTCTGAATAAAGACTGTTCTTCCTCAGATTACCGTCACTGAGACGATCCTGTTCCTGGTCCAGTACACGTCCAAAGAGTTCGACCGCTCTGAGAAGACAGTGGCCACTGGTGACTGCTGTTACCTCAACCCGTTGGTGCGCAGAACCTTCCGTTTCCTGGGTAAGTCTCGGGGGGGGAAGGGTTGGGGGTTGGGGGGGGGGGGGGGGTTGGGGGTTGGGGGGGCGAATGGACTCCCAGTTCCAAACATTTCCACTTCATGGAATTGCAGAGGCTCCTGGATTCAGAGCATATACAGTCCAGTGGGGCAATCCTGGTGGGCTCTGATGTCCACCAGGGTCTTCCTGTCGTTCCACTTCCTGAAGGCCTGCTGACCCTGACCAAAGCATCGTATGTTCAAAAGCTGCCATCCCGTCAGGACTTTGTTTACAAGCATTGGTTCTGTTGGTGAGCCAGAACCTTGCAGGTGCCAAGAGGCCACCCATTAGAAATGAGAAACCTACAGAGAAACCAGAGCCAGGGCCAGATGAGGAGCCTATAGAGAGCTGAGAGGAGAACCACAAACAGAACAGGGAATGTGAAGGGTCATTTTGAATGGCTGCTACTTTATCTCTTGTGGGGTTCGTTAACCCCCCTAACAACCATGTACACCCCCCATGTGACCTCCTTGGCCAATCCAGTGGGAGGGATCAGTGCCATCTAGTTGCCCCTAACTCTTTGTTCCACCTGCAGCATATTAATCTCAGCACTCCCCACCAATAGTTAGAACTGAGAGGGCTTCTTAGATGAGAGTAGAAAAGACTTCTAGAAAACTTGAACCTTTCAAACTAGATCAATGAATCTCAGTCCTGCTCCTCCACTACCAGCCACTCTGCATTTTTAGGCGTCTTCTTGGTTTAACACCTGAATACTATGAAGGAAGGATGATCATCTTCTGCAGCGCTTTCTGGCTGCTGATGAGGTTTTCAATCAATCGATCAGGTGTACTGCAACAGGAGCACCTGAAAAATGGCAGATAAAGGATAAAAATCAACTAACAAAGCCAATCTAATTGGATATCACCTCTTCTAATGTAAGAATCAAATAAACATTAACTGAATAATCATATTTTTTTCAGTGTTTCTGTTACTCCTTAGAACACAGAATGAACCTTTGACTGCCTTAAATTAACTCCTTCCTAACTCTGCCTTCTCCGGGTTGGTGGGGGGGGGGGGGGGGGGGGGGGGGTGGTGTACTGCCCCTAGTAGAGGAGTTTAAGTATCTTTGGGCCAT